>CM048048.1:14280000-14880000 GCA_026259375.1 Verasper variegatus
CCCGAAACCAGACCGGCGGACTCCTGTGTGCCGAGCACCTCCACCTCCCTCACACTGCAGCAGGGCGCACAGCGGCCGCTGGATTTCAAGGCCCAGAGCGCCCCCTTTCTGTCACACACACACACACACACACACACACACACACACACACACACACTCTCTCATAAACACAACTGTGTGTCTCTTTTTTTGGTTGTTGGGCCAGACGCACACAGACCCTCTGGGAGCCGGGAGAGCACATCTCCCCGTATGCGTCTCAATAGTATCTGTTGACAAGCTGCAGCCCTCATAGACAGTCACCTGCAGCCATCAGCTCCTGTCTCTGTGTCAACACACCACACTCGTCCACTTTTCGAAGCACTTTTCCGGACCTACGGGCATTTTTCTGAGAGGAACCTTTATCAATTCTCCTCGTGGTTCTTTGGCCAGGTTACGACACTCAAACTGAATATCTCTCAGACCATTTGAATGATGTTGAATTGAAGAAGACAACCCAGAGTAAACAAACAAGGCTGTGTGACACGTATTTGATTAGGGTTGATTTGGAAAAGTTGAGCCATTATTTAATTCTGTGTTGTGGCCTAAAAAAAAAAAAAAAAAAACAGCCACAGAAATGAGATCATGTTTTGATTCAAGCCAAACCAGCCTCACTGTAAACTTTATTAGGAGGGTAATTGTGCGCTCTTGTCTTTCCCTTTGTGAAGGGTTAAAAAGTCATATCCATTTGTAAATAAATGGACATGTTTCTGTAAAGTGAGACATTCAGTCTACTTTTTTAATGAACAAACGGTTCCCCCTCGCTGTCTTTTCAGGCCGGAGTCGGTCGGTGTGGGGCTCTGGCCCTGCGCGCACCGGTAACCAAGAGAACGACATAAGAGCTGCAAAGCACGCGCCCCGGAGTGCCGGTAGCCCCCGGTAAGCCCCTTGCACCAATAACGCCGGACAGCGCGAGGGTTCCAGCAAACAGAGACAGAGAAAAGGAGGGACATAAAGAAGAGACAGGAAAAATATGCGAGTACTGTAAATCTGCTCTGAGAGGGGAGCTGTCAGAAGTGCCTGCGTGCATGCGTAAACCTGAGTGTGTGAAAGAACGAAAGGCAAAATCAGCAAGTTACTGGTCAAGCGTAACTCAGCAGTGATGTTTTTTAAAATTATACATGGATTAGTCTCTGACTCTGTTAAAGAGCTGATCCAGATGTTTCTACTTGAAGGGGTTCAGAGACTGGATCCATTTTCTGGTGAAATGTGTTTTGTGGGAATCGTTTCCTCACAAGAGACGATGCGAGTGATAATATTGGAAGTTGTCAGTGGACAGCTTCAGGACGTTTCAGGGCGATGTGGAGGATTCACTTCGACACGGGTCAGGAGTCATATGCCTGTCAGTGACATGACATATAAACACAAACACACCCACTATTCCACTTTACCCCACAAACACACAGGGTCACACTTATAAACCACTCATTCACAACATAACCTCCCCACAAAATCCTACACCTGACAAAAAAGAAAACCCTTCCACATGACATGAAAGCAAAAGAGCTTTAACTCGCCCCTTTCGGTCCGGGTTTAGGTTCGTCTTTCCACTCAGACCATTAATGCTTCTGTCTGACTCCACTGTCCATTGTGTGAGTGAGAGGCGTCTAATTTCCATGACAACCATAAAGGATATGATGATACCTCCACAGCCCAAATTAAATTTCAATTTCAGCTTCATTCGCTCGTGGCAACAGAAACTCTCTCACACACACGCGCGCGCGTGCGGATACGATATGAGCAGCTCCACGCGAGCCGGAGCCTGACATATCAACAGGTTACAAGTTGAACAGACCAATACAAACCGAATATAAACCGGGCATGGCGTAACATTAAGGTAATATAACCTAAATTACGCACGGAGCTGTGCGTAAAAGTCCTCTCATGGCGATGTGACAAGTGCACTACACAGGCAGGTTATCAGTGATTCATTCATTCACAGGTTACTTACTGGTATGCTGTAGCGGTTCCGTCTTTACATGCGGCAATAACCTCGCATGGAGTATCCTATTCCCATCCAGAATAATCACCAAGAGTCGAAAGATACATTTACAGTAAAAACAAAAACTCTAAGTAATTTTGGGGGACGTACAGGACGCATCGGCAGCAAAAACAAAAAAAGTTCTTCCTCTTACTTTTCTTTCTTAAAGTAGAAAACAAAATGAAATAGAAAATTAAAAAAAAAAGTAATACAAATAAAAACTCCCGAGTGTGAGGAGTGTGTCTGCGTCCGTTCCCGCGAGCCGAGCGCGTCGGAGCTGCCGGGAGATTTGCAAAGTGTTGGGAGTTTGTAACGCGACTTTGTTTATGTGCGCTCCGTCTGAGCTCGGGGAGAAAGTCAAATAGTGCATTTATGTGGGCTCTGCCTCCACAGAGCGTCTGGTATGCGCTACGTCAATGTGACGCCATGGGAGAGGTGACGTCACTCCGAGTGGACACCCCCCCTTCCTATCTCTCTCCGTACAGTAGACACATAAGCCTCGCGCGCGGTGCCAGAGAGAGAGAGAGAGAGAGAGAGAGAGAGAGAGAGAGCGAAAGAGGGAGGGAGAGGTGGTTGGTTTGATGGTTGCAGGGGAGAAAGCAGTGGGCGAGCACCATTCATTTCTTTACAGCACATGGTGTGGAGTTACTTTATGCCACTGTATAATACTTAGCCGTTCACATATTGCGCGTACTTTGCAGATACTTAAAATGTGATGTATTGTAAATACACAACAATGTATAAAATAGTCAGAACAATAACAAATTATTGAAATCACGAATATTACAATAGTAATAATAATAATCATCATAAGTTTAACTGTAACTTTTGTATATTTAAGTATCTATCTATCTATCTATCTATCTATCTATCTATCTATCTATCCTGAGTGAACACATATAGGCCTCTCTGACCTATAATGACCTGAAGTGCCCCTAAGCCTGCCACTGTCTCTTTCACCCACTTCCTATTTGTCCAGCTTGGTGACAAATGTAAAAATATAAGACTGTTTTGAGCCGAGCACCATTTTAAATATAATATATAATATATCCTATCAACTGGATGTCTGAATTGCTCCTAAGACCTTCTTTGGGCCAAGTTATTAACCCTCGTAATATGTAATAAAGTCCATTACATACAGGTCATACTATATTGTTTTTGTTCAATGAAATGAAATGATTCCACCCTGCCCAATGCAAAACATTTTATTGTGTACTGTGTGACACCAGTGGAATTGCAGTGGTGGCAAATTGGATTATGTCACCCTATTGGACACAGTTATTTAAAATCTAAGAAAGTGAGTCTTGGAAACTTACTCAGAACATCACATATTATTTGCGCTCCCTCCTCTTTAGTACAAAAAAAAAAAAACCCCAATAGAAGTAGGTGACAGCGAAAGTCGTGAAACGTAAAGAAGAAGCCACTTGAGTTGCTCTGAATCAGTCGAGGGCCTCTACATGATGGGTCTCTCTACACATTTCAAGGTTTTGACCTTAAAATGTTATAATTTTACACTTAAAACTGAGCTGAATGGAATGCCTTCTATTTTAGTTCATTCATTTTTCTGCCATGGATTTTGTGAAGCACGTTGTGGCCTTGTTCAGATGAGTGCTGTACAAACAAAGTTGCTATTGTTATAATCACAGGTGGTTTAAAAACTGTTAAAAAAAAGCAGTGAAGAAGACACCAACCGAGGAAAACAGACGCGTGCACACTCAACAACCTAAGAATTAAAAGAAGTGAGCTCAGAACAATAAATCACCACATCCAATCACGAGCCGCGTACTTTTCACTCGACGTCCCCCCAAATCGGACCAATGACGAGCTGCGGGGGGCGGGGGCAGCCCTGACGCACTGAGGCTCGTGATTGACGCAAGCTTTGTTGCTAAATTTAGCATCTGGCGGCCGGATCGCACAGAGCCCATTCATTGTGATCCAGCCGAGCCAAATATAGTCGTAGACAGGTATTTTTAGCGGGAAAGCGTGTCCCCGTTTTCAGCCGCCGAGGCAACCTGAGCGACGTGGGACCGAGTCAGAGACGAGCTCCTCGATCAGCACACCCGTTGGTCACTAGTCGTGGAGTGGAGGGTAGTTTTACAATCAGCTGATCGGGGGCAGGGAGACACCACCCCACCGCCTCTCTGCGTCCAGCGCTTCCCGGGAAAAGGGTTTGAGGGAATCACGTGTAACACACAGATCGAACATCAGGTTTGGGAAACGTGATGTCGCCCTTCACGCGGGTTCTCCCTCCGCCGCCTCTTGTCTGATCCGGGGAGAAAACAAAAGTTCCCCCGAGTCAGGACGAGTCTGTCAGTTGTCTGACGAACAATGAAACAACAACAACACATAATGTGAAAGCTGAGTGTGCGCGCCTGACGCACCCACTGGGTTAAAGTAGGCAGTCTCCCTGGGAAATCCCTCCTCTGTGTTACACCTTGACACAGATACTCTCCCTGCACTTCACACAAGGAAAGCCTCACATTTACCTGAGTGTGTGTGTGTGTGTGTGTGTGTGTGTGTGTGTGTGTGTGTGTGTGTGTGTGTGTGTGTGTGTGTGTGTGTGTGTGTGTGTGTGTGTGACTGTTTCTATCCAGTCTATGGTGTGTGCACACAAGGCAAGGGGATAAACAACAGTACAACATGAAAGATGAGTGCAGTTTAATTATCAATAGCAATATAATACAAGTTCAACATATATATAGCTAATATATGTATATATAAAGTTTGCCCTGAGCTTTCAACACACAACAATTTAAGAAGACACAATCTAATATTTGAAATACTACTTGAAACATAACCAACTGCTCACAACAACCAAATACTCAAACACAACCAAAATACTTGAAACAACCAAATGCTCACAACAAGTGAATCCTTACAAGACCGAATACTCACCACACATCCAAATACTAACAACCCAACCAAATGCTCTCCCAAATTCTTTAAAACAACCATAAACTCACAAGACAACCAAATTCCGCGAAACAAACAAATACAATTCATCCACATTCCACAACACAACCAAGTTCTACAACACAGCCAAATACTCAACACAACAGAAGTGTTTCCAGGGGACATTGAAAAGGGATGAAAACACTTTTGTTGTGTTGTTAGAATAAGGTTGTGTCGGGAGTATTTGCTCCACATTTTCTTTGGACCACCGTAGACATTTATTGTAATAATAAGCAACATCGACTGATATGAACATTTTTATCTTGATATCATTTCTGGCCACATTGCCCATCTCTATTTGTGTGTATTGAAAAGAGCTTGTTTGTCCATCAGAAGATGCAGTAAATCCTAATCGTCTGTTAAGTTTGATTGTACTGTGCTCGCAGTGTGACCTGTGATTAACACTGTGGCCAGTCAGTCTCAGTGTTCCAGGATCAGCTGCAGGGCCTGGCGATCACATGGCACCAGGCCTCAGACCGCTACAAGCTCGGAACACTCCGTGATTGACAGTGGACACGCTTGTAATTTGATTAAAACATTTCCACACTTGATTCAACTTTGAACAGAAACACTTATTCAGAGAGCTGCGAGTAGAAGTTTCTTCCATCTGACGGAGGAGATCACTGGTGAGGTATTGGTCGGTGTAGGTACTCAAACTCCTTCGTGGACAGTCCTGGTGCCATCACTTTACCCCTCAGTACTCTGCTGTGTTCCTGATGTGTCGTCTCATCACGACAATCTCTGATGAATTAACAAAGGGACCTAATTCAAACTCTAGGTTTTTCTCAACAGAGCAACATATCCTAGAAACACAGAAGACAACATCTGTGCTGTTCTTCTGGTAAAAGTCATCAAGCCGTGAGTGGGCCATTGAGGGCGAGCTCTAAATGGATCATTATTTTGTGGATGCGCTTTCATAATTGTATTATTATTGTGAAATATTCCTTATCCGCACATCTCCCATTGCATGTCTGTACCTTATGAGCCTTTCCCGGTCATGTAGGGTCAACTTTTCTAAATGGAGCATTTATGTCTTTGAAGCGTAATTGCCTTTATAACTCATCAGCGTTGTTTGTCCTCTCCCCTCGGTTTGTTTCACCTGCCTCTCTCTCCCGCTCTTTCCAGCTGGACAGGGTATCAGCTGCCTCCACTTTGACCTCACCATGGTGACGCGTAAATCCAGATTAACCCGCTCTCTTATTCCGCCAGACATGGAAGTGATTAGAGATTATGACTGTGTCCTTTTAATAGAATTGGACATTTGGGTAATCAAGTGCGTCCACCAATGTTGTGTCAGGTGACTCACCCACACACACACACACACCCACACACACACACACACACCACCACCCACCACACACACACACACACACACACACACACACCACACACACACACACACACACACACACAACACACACACACAAACGCATACATGCCCACCCTACTCTGAACCATTACAAATTCAAATTGAATGGTTTGCTTTGCAGGGACTAAATGATGTGACTGTAATGTGACTGTGAGAGCTGAGCTCCACCCAAAACATTTGACAATTTTATGACAGTATTTAAATCCTCACGCCCACACCATGTAATAATAATGGAATGGACGCCCATTTATATAATTGCTGGGCTGGTTTGGAGTTGCACATATTTTGTATTTTGAATTTGTATTCCTAATTGGAAAGGGTTTCAGAGAAAAACTTTTACTCTTGGCTCTCACAGTTACCAAAAAGTTGTCAATTGAAGCCTTCCCATGAACTTGAGACTTTCCAGTGGATTCTCTTTTTAGTACACGTAACTTCTCTGGAATTCAGCAAACCTCAAACCAATACAAATTCAATACAATCGTCATATTGTGCAAGGCACTGGAGAAGGTTAAAGGAAGTTATGTGATTGGGAAATAAACCCTGTGACTATATGTTCATACCACTATACCAAGATCGATCTTTCCTGACTATATGACAGGCCATATTTCTTCACATATTTTGGTGGAACATGAAAAACCTTCCTCATCATTTTTTTCTCTGTGCCCTCTCTCCCTATTGTTGACCATAACGTTTGCTCATTCAGCATCCTACTGGTTTATTTCCTGTGTTCTTCCGTCATCATTAAACAAAAACTGAAAAGACAACAGTCAAAACCTGCTGGAACATCTCAGATATACAGGCGGTGAATTTCGGTATGATCGTTTTCTGCTAGACAAATTGAATTTCACAAATCAAATCAATTCTCTTTGTTCTTGAGCCTCCTTTTTCTGCCCCTGATAAAAACTAATTATCCAATCATAAAGAATTGCACTGACAGGTTAAGAGTCGGCTGCTTCTCTCTGTGAACTGTTCAAACCTCTGCATGCTTGTCAGTGTTGTCAGATTTATGCGCAGAAAGTGTTTCGGAGGTGCCACCTCTCACAGTTGTGAGTGCACGGTTGTGGTGTGTACAGTGTTTGGGCCTCTTGTACAAAGCTGCTGACTGTATGGTGGACATAATGCACCAAGACACTCTGAACTCTGTCTTATCACAAAGCAGAAGTGAAAAGTGATTGTGTCAGTTTGAATGAGCTCTCTATGTCTGCGGCCAAGGCACCGGCACTCAGTGCTCTGGTGTCACTGGAGAAAGAGGAAAGCAGAGAAAGAAAGAAACAGAGGAAGGCTTTTATCATCGTGTCACCAAATCTGCTCCAACTGTACGTCAGAGTGCAGGAGGATGGGAAGGGGAGGGCGTGCGGGGGAGAGGATTGCTGGCGCAATGGCAGGGTGCTCAATGGTGGCATTCTTCCCTTTCTGTGGGGACAAACACACACACAACGACAACACACTCACATACACACACACCAGGGGATTCCCCCCCCGGGAGTACCCAAGTGCAGTAATACAACCCATCACTGCCTTATCACACCAGTGCCCACAGACAGGAAAGAGGAGTGTAGAGAAGTGTTTCCACGAACCACAGCACCACGGCACTATGTACTATATATCACTTATGCAGAGATTTTGTTCCTCTATATGATGTCATCGTGATGCGTTTTTACACTTTTTTTTATTATTCATGTGTGTGTGTGTGTGTGTGTGTGTGTGTGTGTGTGTGTGTGTGTGTGTGTGTGTTGATAGAGGGAGAGGAGGGTGATGCGCAGCAGCACCTACGTGTTTCTCTGTAGTTTCCCTCGCCTGTTTGGTGGCAGATTTATCACCTTTCTTATTATTACCCAGCAATAAAATGTAACTGCATGATTCACCCCTTTGTGTAAATTGTGAGAGTGTGCGTGGACACGTGAGTCCAACCTTGCCCAGTGTTTGTGTTCCTTTTGTGTAACTTTAACTGCATTCTTTTGTGCCTGTGTTTATATGTGACATATTTATGCACGCATGCGTGCACTGTGGTGGCAGTTTTACAAGACCTGAGTCCATGCATTTTTCTTCAGTGTAGAAGTTGAGGAAGTAGATTAAGGGGGGTTGCCTGCAGCGGCCTCATTTGCATGGGTACAAAGTGAGAAATTCATTGAATTTCTGCCATCAGGCCCTCATCTTCTTCGCTGTGCATATGTAGTCGGGGGCGATAGCATTGGAGGCTCGTTCTTCCTGCAGCAGATGGTCAAAGAGTGCATTGTCCTCATGAGGTTTTGACGAGATTCATGAGTACAGAAATCTTTCTTGAAGCACAAGTGTCTTTGAGCACCATATGAAAAGAACACACACACACACACACACACACACACACACTTGTGAGCAGCAGGTGTGTGTCAGGCAGGGTCCAGCACGCTAGATGCTTTTTCAAACCATTTTAAGAGGCAGATCATTTCACCGAGGCCACCTACCAGTGAGGATCTTTAGGGGTGAAACAGAAACTTCTTCTTTTTTAAACATTGTGGTGGATTTCTCAAATTAATTCATGGATCTTGATGGAAAAAAATATAGCATGTTTTGGAGATATTTATATTTGTATGTGCAGTTTAGTGCAGAATACCAAATAAATATCAAATTGTCTGTTTACAGCGACTGTTGGGCCACAATGGAACTATGCGCTCTGATTCTGGTTCTCTTAGATTCTTAGATTAAACATCTTGCATTAATTAAAAGTCTATCAATACCGGTGTGCCTGCCATTTAGACGCCTGGCCACTGACCTGTGGTGTAAGGTTGCTGTAAACAACAAATTGTATCACTACTCAACGTATTAAGTTTACAACTTAACCACCGGTGGTGAATTTAGAAGTGCATGGGCGTAATTTGAAAGATACTGTGTTGAAATAGGCGAACAGCAGGTGTGTGAGTCACCTTAGTGTGGGCAGTTGTTTAAAGATGATTTTCTTGGAGATGCCAGAAACAGGAAAATGTACTAATATGAGTGTGTGTGTGTGTGTGTGTGTTTGTGTGTGTGTGTGTGTGCATTGTGGTTTGAGTTAAAACATTGCATCACTTCCCCACTTAGAGTGTTTTGGTTAAGATATCACACATTAAACAGGTAGACTCTCCTTAGACATATAGTAGGTGTCCACTTGAGAACGCGTATGATGGGGGAGTAACCAAGTATTTGCATGCAGTCTATAAATAAACCCAATGTAAATATGCAGCTGAGCGCTAAGAAGGATGGGGTGCATTTTATATTTACGTCTGGGAACTTCAGCTGCACGATTCAGTGTGTATATGTACTCACGGCATGATTGAAACAGTTTGTGTTATTCACATCTGGGCCCTGGTTTATGCAGCTGCTTTGTGGCGTCTGGCGGGAATGTCCTGCTCACCTTTATCAGTTCCACCTACGCTGCACTCCACCCAGGTATCTGTTTGACAGCTTGTAATGCAGTTTTTCTTTGTGTGAAGAAGTGATGACATTTTGCTAATTGAGTCAGCGTCTTCGTAATCCTTCAGATATTCATCACTAGAGCAGAATGTGTGCGTGCGTGTGTGTGTGTGCATTCTGTGATTTGTACCCATGTATCGGGTTTAAATACTGTGTGTTCTCAGTCTTTGATGATTTGCTGGCTTCTCTCATTTTGGGTCACACGCTGACCACATGGGCATGTACATAGGCAAACATGCATACACACACACACACACACACACACTGACACACACGCACACATACACACACTCTCAAAGAGATAAACAAGTGGTTGCATTTCTGCATGAGTCACACTCGTGGGTAGAGGTGGAAAGTTTCCTTGTTTGGGCGATTCCCCCCTGCTGACACTGATACTTTTTTTATTTGAAGTATCTGATCTGTTTCCAATCTCAAGCTGACTTGCAGTTGACAGCAGATTCATTCAGCTCATATGTGTATCTAAACAACACTGGCTCTCTTCCTTGTAGACGGAGTAAGGAGCTCATAGATCCGGAGTGGAGCTCCTTTTGTGTTGTAAGAAGCCAGCTGAGGTGGTTCTGGCATCTGATTCCCAGGGGGGTTTTCCAGGCACGTCCGACTGGTGGGAGGCATCGGGGTAGACCCTGATAGTGCACCTGGTCTGAGGAAAGCATTTCTCACATATGATTTGTAACTCTGGTGCTACTGGGCTGTTTTAACTTCATTTATTCCTTTTATTGCAACTGTATGTTTCCTAAATGGCACAGCCTTTGACTCTGCTGCCTATGACAGTAGGTGTTCAGTTTAAAAAGGCATAGGGGCAATGCTGTCTGATCTACTGGCTTTCATGAAGTTGTGAAGGACGTTGGTGGGCAGGCTGCAAAAAAGACAGACGAAGAGAGTGAGTTCATGTTTCCTGTTTACTCACCTTCACACAATGAAAAAAAAATGTTTACTTTGCATTACAAGGTTTTGGCACTTTTGCAGTTATTATTTGGCATTAATTTATAACAAACAGTTTGGGTTATAAAGGCATCTATTCTGACATTTCTTTCTATTTCTTGATTTTACTGCTGATTATTAACACAATTAAATGGCCTAAGCTTCCATTCACTATCTTTCTCGCAGTGTATGAATGAAATGCTTGCAGGGCTGTGCGGAGACTAGTGTATTGTTAATGACACATAATAAGTTTATGCTTTATAAACATCAGGTATGTGCAGCTTTGCTCAGAGAGAGTAAGGAGCAAATTTCGGAAGAGAAGGACGAACCTGTCTCATCATGTCTTTGCCCTCGGCTGTTGATGAGTAAACCCGTACTTATTTGCATGTGGATGCTTGAATGTGACATAAGAGTTTATAATTTTTTACAAGTTGACTCATTAAATGGGATCCATTGTCAAGTGGAAGGGATTAAATAATGTTTTAATATAGTATCACAGTTTTATCTTATGACACATGAACATTTAGAATGAGCCTTTGGGGATACACTCGTTCTACCTGTGTTGAAATTATTGCAATGATATCATGTTAGTATTTATTATTATTAAAAATTAAAGAAAGAAGAAATAGTCCTTGTCACAACTGCACATTTTGGTTCAAGGAACGACGTACACCACAAAGCTTCAGTGAAACCGCAGTCTGCACCAAAAGAATAAAATCGGAAAGCTTGTCGTCATTGACTATTGCCCCCACTCCCCATAAAAAATGTCCTCAAGATGAACATTGCAAAAAACATTGCAATAATGACAAACTTTCATAAATTGTGTAAAATGTGAACATTGCTTTTTCAATTGTTGTAAGAAAACCCCATGTGGTTCAACACCATTCCAAATCTTCTCTTGTTACATAAAGATCATATGACTTATCACAATGTTATTTCACCATTTGACAGATGAAAAATATGTTCAATCAAAACCAGAAACAAAACAGTCAGTTTCACTTTTTATTTAGGTCACATTTTGAGAGGTGATGGTCTGCTGGTCTGCTGCTTTTCAAAATGTGAGTAATTTCACTATTGGAACCAGAGCTTTCAGGTGACACACAGAATTAAAACATACTGTAATGAATCTAATCACACATGTAAGACAGGAATACAACTCACAGGCAAAAGAAATGCAAAAATGGGGATATTGGAAATACAATAAACATAGATTGTTCTTCCGCTCGCACCTAATATCCTACGTATGTATTTTATATATGAATGAATTTGTAGTGAAGTGCTGAAATGTGATATTTCTTCACTCTACCACGACACTTAGTTCATTCAGGAGTGACCTTGAATAACCTCACACAGCCTTGCCATCTTTATCACCAACAAGAATGTCCTCATAAGTTTAACACATGCTTTTTCATGTAGGATTTCTTTGTTTTGCAGAAACTTAATGTCATCGTTCAACGTCTTCTATGGATTTCATGAGAAGATTAATTTTCTTTGTTTAAGTTGGCTTCACCTCACCCTCGACCTTTTACTTTTAAAAAGATCACCTCTTATGATTCACAGCATCTAAACTTTGACATTTTGAAAATTAATCTGCTTCTCACGATTGAAACCTGGTGTTATTAATCTACCTGTGTACGGGAATCCATCACATCACGACTTATCGTGGCTGCTGCGTGGGCACCCACTACTGATAATGCCAACGCTCCCATTGTGATCTTCCCAGAAGTCCTTGGTGCGCAGTGAGAGGCACTCCCAGATATTTCCATTAGGTGATAGAGGAGCGCAGAGACTTCCCTTCTGATTCTGGGCCAGCTGCATACCTGAAGAGCAAGTATTTATGCACGCCGCTCCCTATGACCAGAAGTGCTCACTTGTTGTGTGGGAGTGCAGTTCCCAAAAATGTGGACATAATTTCATGCTGATGTAAGAGGATCAGATGGAGTCCTAGAAATATGTAACAAGTTTCGGGATATTAGAAATAAAAAATGTGTTTCATCCAAACACCCAACAAGTGCAATGACAAGAGAGTATTTGATGTTGAACATATTTTTACATAATTTGACTATGATTTTCCACTTACGCTTCAGCATTTTCCTCCACACAGACTCAGATGGCCACATAATAGAGATTCCTCTAAAACTGAAGCTTTGAGATTCTGCTAAGCCCCAGATCAAAACTACTTGATATAACACTTTTTCTTATATTAGATTTATTTTTTAAGTAAAGGGTGTGTATATGGCCAGGGACAGCTGCTAGAGAAACACACCTTCCTCAATGTTAAATTTGATTTTATTCAAGCAGTAACCCTTTCTGGACCAAACATTTTCACCATTACATATTAATTCTGTTATCATTTGGGAAAACACTAGCTGTGCATGTGATAAAGCTGTAGATTACACATTTAAGATGATTTCATTTTTGTAAAAGACCTCCATAACGCTAAGGGAACTACCGAGAGACTATAGTTAGAAAAAGAGCCGTCAAAATTGAAGCAGCTAAAGTATCCTGACTTTTATTTTGTAGAGAGGAATGAGCTGCCTTCATGCAACTCAGCAGTGTGATGACAGGGGTCATCAGGGTAATTAATAATTAATGATGCTATGTTTCTGTGATGGTGAATTGCCACCATCACCAACTGTATGTAGAGATGGATGACATGACAGCTCCCCTAAAGTGAAGCCAAAGTGTCTTGAATGCCCCTTGTGGCTGGCTGCAGTAATGATTATAAATCCTGCCTCCTCCTTGTTGCCAAATGAGCAAGATGGCAAGTGTTGATATCCCAGATATTTTGGCTTCATTTCTGAACTTTTGCCAGACTGCTAATCATTCAGCAAGGTGCATCACATGCAAGCATGCATTCTTGATAAGTTACTTTATGGAAAATTGCTCCACAGTGCCACCAGTGGTCAGAAGCTCCGCACAGAACCTTTAATTTACATTTTTTGTCTGAATATGAAGCAGAGACGCTGCAATTAAAATATCACAGACAGTTGCCAAACCAGACTTAGGTCATGACCTCAGACTGACTTAGCCAATGTCAACAGCCCCCCCCCCCCCCTTTCCCCCATGACACCCTCACCGTCTCTGTTACTCTCTTCCCTGTGCTCTGCTGCTGTCCCTGGTTACAGTTTCCTCTCTCTTCTTGCCCTCCCCTGACTCTCAACCACTCACTCCTTCCTCTGCTCCCACTTTCCTCTCTTCCGTCGCCCCTTGGGTTCCTTCGCTCCATGAGGGAGGAACTTCCACTGCAGCTTCTCTCCAGGAACAGAACAGGCTTCCACTGTGGAAACACAGCTACATAACACTACACTCCGATTCGCTTTCCACATCTAGCAGGGAGGGGGAGCTTCGTGTCACTGCATCCCACACGCACACACACACACACGCACACACACACACACACACACACACACACACACACACACACACACACACACACACACACACACACACATAGATCTCTCTTTTATACCCACACCTGTGCCGGGACATTTTTCTTTTTGTTGCATAATTTAGTTTTTGTTATTTGATCATTTGAATTATCTTGGCACCAAATGATTTTGACATTAGACAAAGATCCCCCTTTATATCCCTGTCCATCAGGAACAGCACTCCCAGTCAAATTACAGAGTCGAACATCTGAAACGAATGTATGCAAAGCGGAAGTCTATATTTGTCACCATGTGCGTGTTGTTTTGGATCTTCTCCTGAAAGGCGGCTTCTATAATTGGCCACTTATCAGCATTAATGGATAGAGAAGACAAGTAGATAGGTAGGGGCTTTAGAAGGAACACACACGTGCATACACACACCCAGGAAACACAGTGTCATCGTATTCAAAGCAGACAGGAATAGAAACGGCTTGCGGGAGGTAACCACAGTGACATGAGCAGTAGCCATTACCAATGACCATGACCTGTGATAACCTCCTACCATATCTGACCTTGTTCATGCCTCGGACTACCATGCACCTGAGCACAGGTGTGAACACACTTAAGGGGCCTTGAGATCCCATTACACAGACTCAGATCTTCTTTTAGGGAGTTTTCAGACCTACTTTTTAGTCTGACCAATGTATAAGGTTTAAAAGGTGCCTGGGACCGCAGTCTAGATCAGTGGATCAAAATTGGCATAGTGGTAAGTAGATAATGACTGAATTTTCATTTTTGGGTGAACTATCCCTTTAATTTCCAGCAGACCATGAGAGGTGAATCTCTGTCTGT
The DNA here is from genome assembly GCA_026259375.1 of Verasper variegatus. Taxonomy (NCBI): domain Eukaryota; kingdom Metazoa; phylum Chordata; class Actinopteri; order Pleuronectiformes; family Pleuronectidae; genus Verasper; species Verasper variegatus. The sequence goes on from CM048048.1 coordinate 14,294,933, forward strand.
TACAAACGGCAATACATTTGATCTTTGCCAGTGGAAATGATGGAGGTGTTTATTTGCATATAGAGCTGGTAAGTGAGATCTGACCTGACATACTCACAGTCATCCAATTGTGATCAGGTCTGAACAGGGCCTTTGTGTTCCTGAGTGTGCGTGTGTGTATGCAGTCAAACAGTATGTGGCTGTCAAAGATGCCTTTTCCATAGTCCAGATATTCCCTTTCTCCATGAACATATCTGGTCTTTATATAAGGTGCGCCTGGGACTTACATAATTCTTGGCACTTCAGGTTTCTGTGTGTGTGTCTGGAAAGCTTGTGGAGCTGCAATTTTGTGATTGCATGTGTGTATGTGTGTGTCCCCATGACACCTTGGACATTCTCCTGGCCACGGCTGTGGAAATGCTCCTCTGCCCCACTCTGCTCAGTGGGGACAGGGAGTTGGGGGAGTTGGATGGATGAATGGATGACTTAATGAAAGGATGAATTCAGAGTGGGGGCTTTGATGGTTGGATGGAGAAGAGGAACTGTTAAACTGTGGCACAGCGAGAAAGACAGTGGCAAAATGAGAGGGGGAAAGTTGGGCTCATTCCCACCTTATGTAAACCAGACCTCCACTGTTGTCACTGGGCTTTGTGGTTTGGACTCAATGGGACAGACTTAAGTCATGTCACTGTCACAGTTCATTATCTCTATAGTTTTTGTGTTGCTTTTGTTGTTGTTTGGTCGCAATGCATACAGTGCAACACGGCGCTATATAGAGTAAAGTCTCTTACACTATCCTGATGGGAATTATGATTTTTAGTGGTTGCTCCACCAGTTTGGTTCCCACATGGACTTAGAGACACAGCTTTCCTATGAATGTTGGTGCAGATCTCATGTGGCAGAATCAGAGCATGTACCTCTGCCAAGGCCCAACAGTTGCCTTCAATTTAATCAAGCTGCACCAAATCTCACACACTCATCGACTTCATCTCCTTAAATGTGACTTTGTTCCACGTGAATACATTCAAAGTCATGGCAAAGACGTAAATAGATGTAAATTTAGCATCTATCACAAGCTCTATGACCTTGACCTACTGAGATGTAAAAAGAAATTTGATGTACTATGTTGACTGTAACTCAGTACATAGGTGTTGATATATTCATGTATCTCAGCAGCAGCAGTAGCCTTTTCTTTTGTATTGGGGAAACTAGCCTCACTGCACTAGCATCATGGGAAGCCTCGCATGGAGCTGCATCCTCGAGGTTTGAATGCTGAGTGCAGGCGATGGTAACATGATCTTGTTGACTCAAACCACCTGCCTGATTAAGTGCTTATCTGCCGCTCTGCATGACACTAATATAGCAGTAAGTTATTAGTGGCCAGAGTGTCTGTGCTGTCCCTCTCTGAAGTCCTTGTCGTCTCCTTACCATAGTACATTAGATAGGAATTCATCTTGAGCAGCGGCATGTGTGTGTGTATATATGTGTGTGTGTCTTACTTGTAGTGGAAACTCTTTGGGAATCTGTGCCATGGAATGTCTGGGCAGGATTCCCTCTTTTCCCCAGCGGAGTGGACCATTCACACACAGCTATCTGTGCGCAACATGAACACGTAGCACAGCACAGCCATGTCAGTTTGTGTGTGGACTTGATCTCGCCGACAGTTCATGAGATCTTTGCCTTGGGGGGACTCAGTCCAAACAATTGATTTAGATATTACTCAGGATGTGTTACCAGATCACTAAGACATGAACTGCCTCTGTCTGTCTGATTCTCTCCCTTCTCTGTCTGACGTCAGACTTCTTCACTCTCACTTTCTTGGACATCTCTTCTCTCTTCCTCTTCCTCCCCTTCGCTGGAATGCAACTTCAGTGTTTGACCTAGTGATTCATCTCTCCCACGCTGACCACACCAGCACTGTCTGCCTAATGCAGACGTAGTGCTGACCCTCTCATACGGTACACATACAGCACCACACACACACACTCATGCACTGTTGCGTCACTCTCCTGTGGTGTGGCCTGTAACTACCAGACAGCTGTTCCTGCTTAGTTGTCATGTCAGCCATGATGTCAGAGCTTTGTTGTGTGTGATAGGCTGACGTCTGATGTATGTGGGAGACTTTCGCTCTTTGTGCCACAGAGAGTCATGGTCATGGACCAAACGGTCAACTGATATGTGACCTCTTACCCCGCAGCAGAACACTTGCGTCTTTCTTGTCACCACAGTGTGAAAATGTGTTATGCTTCTGTCACAGCGGCAAGTTACACCACAACAGATACACTAGTGACCCAGAACTCGCGTGGGCAAGTTGAACCCAGTGAAGTCTGTGGCTTTAGAGATGAAAGATCAGAAAAGTGGTGGTAAAACTGGACTCATTTAAGTATAAGTTATGACATTTTGGAACTTGGGGGCATTACTGCAATAAAGCCTGACAGGTTGCTGTTATATCATATTTTCATGACAGATAACTAATAAAACTGATGCAACAGAGTCAGAGACACTGTCTTTGTTTATTCTTCTTCCTTGTCAAAACTTCACTTACGTTACCCACATGACAACTTTGTGTGTTATCCTAGTGGCAGCCTTGAGCCAGTTAGGCAAACACTTATTGGGTCCAGACCCTTTGACTTTTCAGTTTAGTTCAAACCAAACTAACAGGTGTGAAAGGTGCCTCGAACCACCCTCTGGACCATCGGACCAAAATTTTGTCAGAAAAAGATGTGGTCTTGGTTTGGATCAAACAAACTATCATTCGTACCGTTTGGTGAGTCCGGGATTTTAGACCAATTGCAGGAAGTTGAGACAGCATTAAACGATAGAAGAAGAAAAGGCAATGAACAATGACAATGAACCGGTTCATTCATCTTTTCCTTTCAAACGGAAATACTTTTTCTATGCACTTTATTCGAAAATGTTAGTGAGTACAATAGCCAAATTGACACATTTGACATCAGGCGCAGCCCACGTAGGTGATGATGATGCTATTTCATTCAAAAGTTCCCTGCAATGTGAAACCTAACTGGGCCAGTTAAAACCTCTAATTCACCACTAAAGGTTTTCTGTTAAAATGCTTTTAATGCTTTTAATCTGATATTAAGCAATATTGTTGTTGTCACAAAAATGTTTTTCTTCTCGAAAAAATGGGTCAGTAACAAAAGTGTGTCATTCACTTATTTAAAAAAAACTATTGCATTGGATGAGAAGTATGCGTGTGTATGTCCAGTCATGGTCACCATGGTGAAGTCCTCCTAAAAATCGTCATGACAACTCAAGCCATCTACAGCCATGTTGTAAGCCAAAACACGTAACTGTCTCCTACGCATCAACAACATTCACACATGTGCCCACACACACTCACACACATATACATGTATCTGACAGCTTGCAAACTCAGTGTCAAAATAGAGTTAGATAAGCGTAAGATAAAATTATGATGTTGTTTACGCTGCTCAGACTCATGTAAGAAATAAAAAGTCATAAAAAACAACAATTTCATAATATCACACTCACATTCACATTCATTTAACCTGCAGGCATTAACAAAATAGACTATTTTTGTCTTTAAAAATATCAAAATGTATCTTTGACACAGAAGAATTATCAGCATGTGCCTAAAGGTGATGGCATCCTGAGGGCTCTCACCACCAGCTCACCCAGTCACCTTTAAACACACACACACAAACACACACACCCTGCCCCCAGCGCACTCACACACACACACTGCTCGATGGTTGAGATAGAAGCCCCCCCACCTTCCCATCCGCTCCAGTATCTGACCCATTTTCCTGTGCACACTCTGTAGACGCTGGTGAGCAGCCCTCCTTGTTTCCACTGGGGTGGAAAACACTAGTGGAGTGGGAAAAGGAGGGGAGTGGGAGGACAGGGGCAGTGGAAGATGAATTTAAGGGGGGGGGGGGCGGAAAGTATAAGGGTGAGTGAGTACGTCCATTAACCCTCCCAGAGGAACACCCCAGGGGTGCCAGGGGATTAACTCTTGTGCTTGTACTAAATGTGTGTGTGTGGTCATGTGCGTTTGCTTATGTGTTACTTTTTGTGTTTGTTACTGAAAAGAATTTCATCCAATTCTGCATCGAATACATCCTCTCCCTCACTCTCCTGTGTCATGAGAAAACTGTTCTGTTTCCTCTTTAGCTCTGCTGGTGCCACCATGTTGTCTAATAACTTACATTCTCCATTCTGCTGTTATTTTTGTTTTAATGTATCAAAAGGTTGCGTAAGTTTGAGGACCAGTGAAAAAACGATTTTCTGACTTCTTCCTGACTTGTCATACTTTTCCCATAATACAACTTGAGAGCGTAATTCATTAGATCCTCCAGGCCTGGAAAAACCCGATATCTTTCAAGCTCCTGGTTTTCTCCGAGCCCAAACCAAGACACTTGTGACGTCAGGAAAGTAACTTTTGTCAGACTTGACAAAGCTGTTTTCACAGGCTGCATGTTGTGTGAAATTAACTTTGACGAATAAAATCGATGGAACGCCCCTCATCACGTCACCTTTGGATTGATTTTTTATCTTTTTCAAAGAGCCGTTCAAGCAGTTTTCATTCATTTCTAAATGCAGAAACAAATCAACTCCTCAAATCTTAATAATAACATTTTTCAGTGGAAAATGAAAATGATGAACAGACCGGGTACCACCTACGTTTCACTTATCACATCGCATGTGAACCAACGCCTGTCGATACTCACACAACCCTGTGGATAGAGGTGAGGTAACTTAAACTGCAGCACTGGGGTCGCCCCCAAAGATGTCCGACCTTCATCTCTGAGTCCTCCGGTCACATCGTGAGCAGGTTTGTGGTCCAGTGATCGAGGTAGTGACAAGTTCGCCCACTCGAGTCTCACTTGTTGGTTTCATCCTGTCACCATGTGATGTAAATGGAAGTGAGAACACCTACACTCTTCTCAGGTGCCATGACAATCATATGACATCAGTATTACAATGACACAGCTTTAGTATCACCTGGTTAGTCTCTGATTGGCTGGTTGGGTGTGTGCGTAAGTCTGTGCACCTCATGACGTTATATCTGACAGGTTTTCACCTGTTATCTACATGAACTTTATTTTGACTCTTCTCCTGCATGAACGGAAGTGAGTGGAAGGTTGTCGGCTGCAGGTGTGTTTTAGCTTTTTTTATTTTATAACCTGCATTGGATCCAACACAGTAAACCACCACAAGACAGTATAGGGGTGTGTGTCTAAGAAAGTGTCCACTTTCACTGGGTCTGTGTTTGTGTGTGTCTGTGTTTTATGTGCTAATCCTGGAAAGAGAAGTGAAATGGACACTTCCGCTCTTTTCTAAAAAAAGACCTTCCATTGCAACTTCCTCTTTCTGACACACTATGCATCCGCACAACACTCACACTCACACTCACACACATACACACACTATTTATATGTCCTTATCTGGCATTGTGTGGTAACCATGTTGTTGTGTGTGTGTGTGTCAGTGGAAAATGGCTTGGTGTAATGGCACAACGTGTGGCCTGGGAAACAGCTGGTGACTCCATGTATACACAGAGTGCTGTGATGCAACAGCTTACTATGTATGTTCATCTGTGATAGCACATATGTATGTACATTTATCAGTGTGTGTGTGTGTGTGTGTGTGTGTGGGTGTGGGTGTGCGTGTGCGTGTGCGTGCATGTGAATTACTGAGAAAGAGTGAGAGAAGGAAAGTGTTTTTCAACACGTGACGTAGGCTTCTGGTGTTTTCCAAACCAAAGAGACGGAACCAGCAGTGACGAGGATGTGATGTCATCGTCAGGTTTTCTCAGTCAAACTGCGGCCCCACGTCTCACGCTACCCTTTTGTCGCTTTCTTGTTGTCTGTGTCTATATTTCCGTCGATTCGTTTTTATGTGTCTCTCCGCAGAGTCTGTCTCTCTGTGCACTTATCTGTCAGTTTCTTTCCTCGTCTTTATCTCTTGCCTCCCCTCTCGTTCCATTGTTGGGGAGTAGGCGTCACTGTCTGTTTTTTATGAATGGGATGTGTTGTTTACTCTCTGACAGAGTTATTTATGTCAGCGCTGATGATGAACACATACAGTGTGACCACACTTCCTCCTCTCTTGCCCTTCTTCCTCTGATTGGCTAACGTTCTCCCCTCAATGGTAAAATGCTGTGCCTGTGAGTCTTTGAAGTAGCTGTGAATGTGTGTTTCCTTCTTTATTGTGGGCCTTCTAGTGCGAGTGTATGAGCACGTGGGCCACAGAGTTGAGGGGTCTCAGTTGGCTTCTATTCAGAGATAATTCATAAAAACATCCTGTTTCCAAGGGAGAAAGAAACAGTTGACATTTTTTTCCAAATGATGTCACACAGCCCACGCCAAAAAGAACGCATTTGTATTTCATCATGTGACTGCACAGCAGTTTGTGTCTTTTTTGATAATAAGGAACATATATTTTTACCAAATCATACATCACACAAGCATGAGAAAATTAAAAAAATAGTATTGTTGAATGCCCAATTCTCACTGAAGAATAAACCTTTCTATACATTTTTTATTATGGAGATCAATTTATTTTTGGCCAGATTTTATTTCCCAACATAAGATTTGTGTTTGCCGGTGTATTTGAAAAATACCAACAGGCAACAACCAACAGGTGATATATTTCCTCTAACTTGTATATGATCAGAGTTTGACTTAGTTATGTTTAAAATATGATGTTACCTAGTTCTATAATCATGTTTATATTCTAAATAAGTGAGTTCTTAGCTTCCTGTTTGAGGTACTTATTTTATCACTCATCTGTTGCCACCAGTGCAAAACTGAAAAGTGCATGTAGTCGGTTGCTTCCCGACTAAGTTGGCTTTGTAAATCCTGTTGTTTTAAAATCTTTTTGTTTACCTTTTCAAGACCTAAAAAATGTATTGTACATTATATACAAGTGCTTGTATGTAAACTGTGATTCCCAATAGCTGGAAGCTATTAATGTTCACATACTCATGAATCTACCATGGCTTGGATAATTCATATATACAAAGCCTGGAATTATAATTTCTCAGGTGCAGAGCCTCAAAAAACAGGTTCAGTCCTGTACCTAATGACCCATGTCCTGTAAAATACTCACACGAATAGTGTGTTTGTGTGCTTATGTGTGGGAGTGTGTGATGGTTCAGTGTGGGAGGAGGTGTAAGTTTGATTTGTGAATGAGCAGAGCTTGTAGGGTTGGGTTTTTAATGAATGTTTAATTAGCATGCCATAAAAGATCTGTGGTAACAAGCCATTACTCTACATGCTTAAAAAGACAAACACAGTAGAACACTCACAGTGTTCTAAGTCCTCTTCTGTGACTCAATTAGTCACAATAAAAAGAGTTTTATTGTGAACAAATACTCTTCTATGTTTATCGTGTGTCAGTGAGTCCTGTAGAGATTAGTTCAACAATGTGCCCAAACAATAGTTAAACGGTTAATTTTACAGTGTTGTAAAATGTAATTTTTTAAGGCTTAGCTCAACCACTTTTGTACCACATGTTTCATATATTACATTTTATAAGCTTCATTTATATTTTTTATTTTTATCTTCTTCTACTCAAAAAATTGTCCTTATGATAACTTTTAATGTACCATCTGCGGATTAACCAGAATTCACAGTTTTAGCAAGCTCCTTGATTTTACATTTGTTTACATTTAAGTGACAAAATGCTGTAGTGGACAATGCCGTTATGGCAAGAGGATATATATAAGGTGACTTCAGCATATAGGCACACCCAATAGGGAGTGCAGCTAAAGCATTTTCATTAACAACCAAGATGTCTGCTGTGCTGAATCTGCCGAGACTGCTTCAAACAGCTGCACACTGCAGGCTGTTTACATTTTTTCATCACTCTGCTCTAAAACAAATTTGGTGTCTCTGGCCTGGCCCTCCCCTGGTTGAAGTCTGTGTGTCAATATAAACATATTCGTGTTGCAGATATGGTGTACTCCAGGGTTCTGTTCTTGGTCCTCTGCTTTTCTCTCTTCATATTTCCCTCTTTCACAATTCACAGTCATTGGACTTTCACTGCTATGCTAATGATACCCATGTATGACCATATAAAGACTGACATCTCTGCTCAAATGATTAAATAAAAGGTCAGATTATCTGCTGTGAAATGCTGGGTGTCTCAAAATCTTGTCCTGTATTCTGGCCAGGTGGGTGCTCGTGCTAAGATACTTCAAAAGGTTCACAATGCTGTGGTGAGAATTTTAACTAAACCCAGAAGATCGGCCCACGTTTAACTAACTTTAGCTTCCCTCCATGTCTAATCAGACTTAAAGGTACTTTTAATAACATACAAAATACTATATAGGTTTGCCCTCTTGAATCATACCGTGCTCTGCGCTCTCAGAATATTGGACGCCGTTGAGGCCTTCAAATTCAGAGTATTCAGTGTAACCAGCGCTGTAGGCAAATCATAGTGAAGTTGCAATGAACAGTAGAAACCAGTCAACAACTTAAAATTGGGGGAAATGTTTGCAACAAGCTACAAGGGGTAGCCTATGTATATTATCCATAAGTGTTTAGCTTATGTTTTGACGTCAGTAAAGCCCAATATAAATAGTCTGTTGGTTATGAGTGTTGAAATGCATGTCATTGTGTTTCATATTTGTTAAAAATAATGGAAACAGTATGCCATAAAGTTTTTGTTTATTTAAACTACTTGTCTTGCTCTTTCTCCCATTCAGTGTACTCGCAGATGTTTCTATTGCCAAAATTGAGTATTGACATCTCCGCCTGCCTGCTGTGCGTATTTGAACTCGTCTGAGGACAGCCAGTTTGAGTGTTTCTCCTCCAATGCTTTTTCCGGTTGAGGAACAGTAGTTTTTTTGTCGATGGGGCTTATGGATTGGCACACTCTGTTTCCCTGCCCCCTCTCATTCGCCCACACATGCAAACACTGCAGGAACAAACTAAATTTCGACTTCATTGCGTCGCTCAGGTGACAGAAGGGAGCCTTTTATGTTATGGCACTATTGCATAACACTACAATAAAATACACCATGGAGGTGCTTTATTGTCGGGTTGAACATTTAGAACCTAAGGACAGATACACAGAGAGTTCTTTCACATAAACCACAATGCACCATGCTTGTCAGAGTTGAACATGCTCTTTGTGCTGATGCATGGCTGTTGAACGGTCAAACGTTAACTCGAGACAGTAATCTGACCTCTAGTCAGGTTACCACAGGTTGCCTGTTAGAGTGCTAACAAATGTAGACAACCATTCCCACTCAGGTTTACACACATATGGGTAAGTTTACCTAACCTGCATCTCTTTTGACTGTATTAAGAAACCAAAAGAAGTTAAGTTGTTATCTCATGATGAGATAATGTGATATCTGTCGATCCACCCTGATTCTAAACGCCTCATCTTGCTGACTCAGTTACGAATTTGCTGAATTGCATTTAGTTTTTTGTTGTTGCACCACACAGTCGGCTCCATCCCCTCTTGTCAAAACTCGTACTTAATTTCGGCAGCTGAGTTACAACTCATTACCAGCTTGCTCTGTTGGATCCTGTCAGGTAAATTAATCTTTTCCTCTCTGTCTCTTTCCTCCTCTTTCCCAGCGACGTCACACATGTGCTGCTAATGGAATCTCCAGCTTGGCTTTGTCGTGGCAGCAGGAAAAACCGAATCATCGGATCACAACAGCGACCCAACAACTGTCCTAGAGAGTGACGTCACATGCACGTCTTACTCCAGCAGCTTTACTATACACACCGGCACACGGTGAGCTGGGGGAAACCCTCACCAACTCACACACACATAGCCACACTCACTAATCCAATTATAGTATTAGTTAGTGGAAGCCTTGCCCGGGCCTCCTTGGACACACGCTGATCCACTTATTACTGGATGGATAGGCCGGGCAATCCCAGTGTTTCCCAGCTCTAAGGTACTTAAGTGGCACTTTGCCAGCACATCAGGAGGACACCTCATACGCACAAAGGATCCCCCTGCTATTTTTGTGGACATACACGCTGCCTGTCTGGACGAGCCAACAAAGACGAGAAAGGGGCCAAGCAGTGACTTCCACTCAGTCAGCAGAGTAGCAGAGAGTGAACCGGAAACTCAGAGCTTAGCCAGGGTAAGTCACTTTCCCCTGTGGATGCCTCTGTCTGCTCTAAACTCCTAATCACATGCCAGGAACAGTCACGGACATATACAGAGTGGAAATTATTAGCAGGAATGAAGAACAATCAACAGATGGAAGACCTTGGGATGTTGCTTTCACCTACCAAACATGCACTCCTTTTCCATGTGTCATAAAACCATTGATATAATTTGTAGTGGGCATGTGTGTGTGTATATTTTCGAGAGCCTCTCTTGTTAAACAACAGCACAATGAGGTACACTCCAAACAAGGCCACAAGTCCATACAGAGGCTCCTCTTAACTAACACTCACAGTGTAGTGGGGCTGTTATCTTCTCTTTAATTCTCTCCCACACACACACACACACACACACACACACACACACACACACACACACACACCACGCACACGCACACGCACACGCACACACAAAACGGTGAAATCTCTTCTTATGTGACACACTTACATGGATGCACTGCATAAAAAGACAGGTAAATAGAGAAAAAAAAGATGTCACTGCTGCAATTTTGTTCAAAGAATGCTCATGAAAAGGTGACCCAGCGACAGTGAGTGTGTTGTGTCTCCGTCATGTGTGTCAGACCCTCCCTCATGCTAATGTACCATTCATCAGTGTCATAGAATGATAATGACTCTCAGCGCTGAGAGGCCGCTGCAGCACTCAGACACGGAGTAAAGCTCAGGCTGTCCACTCCACAGTCGGCCTCTCTGTCTGATCGCTCCACTGTATCTGTCTTTTTCACGCTCTCTCTGTTTATTTGTCCGTCTCTGTTTCCACACTTCCCTGTCGCTGTCTGTCTGCCTCTCTGTCTCCTCACTCGCCTTACTTTTGTCTGTTTCCCTGTATTTGGTGTTCCGTCTGTTTCCTTGTTTACCCTCTGTGTCTGTGCATCACCAATCTTTAATCTACACCAAGAGATCACATGTTATCATTTCTTCTTCTTGGAAAACAGTTCATTGGTGTGAAATCCAAACTACCTTTTTAAATTTGGGAATTCTGCCTTTATAAAATTCTTCTAATAAAGCTAATTGAGTGTGTGACAATCTGGTTTTATTATTTTTCTCACATTCTTTCAAGGAATTGGGGCCATATCTGTAACTCGTTGTATTTGCTCTAATTTCTTCCTACATTTCTTTTAGTGGAAAGTTTTCAGAGTCGTGCTCATCTCAAAGGGACATTGTTTACTGTAAACTGTAGAGTTTAGTGTCTTTTTGCAGCAACGTTTTGGTGTGTGCATCGGAGATAAAATATACGACAAAATCTGTGGCAGAAAGTCTCAGATTTAATAATAAAGAGTTGAAAAGAAGTAAAACAATGAGCATATTGCATGCTGTGATTTGTCTGTGGTTAATATGTCTGTGTTATGAAAACTCTTATTCAGTCCCGGTCGGCTCCATGTGTTTCCCAGGCGAGTAGCATATGCTAGCAGTTGTCCAGTGTGAGTAAACGGCCTCTCTCACAGTGGAAACGAAGGGTGGAGAGAGTCTGAGGTCTCAGCTTGAGGGGATATGGGGGGATAGCACATAGCCTTGGGGAAGTTTAACGATGTACTATGTGTGTGTGTGTGTGTGTGTGTGTGTGTGTGTACACGTTGCCTGCCTGAGGTGAACTAGAGGATGTTGATGCTGATGTGTTCTGATGGACTCACACACAGACACAGACCCTGCCTGTGACTCACAGACGAGATGCGTACCCCCTCAGGGATAGCCCTAGGAACACGCACACACGCACGCACACACGCACACACACACACACACACACACACACACACACACACACACACATGAACAGACGCACACACACACACACACACACACACACACACAAACACACAGACATACATATGCTTGCCAGGTTAGATATCTGCCAGAGCAACTCATGGATCTTGTTCGAGCAGAATAGAGGGATCGGAGCAGGGAGGGATGTGACATGTGGGACTGAAATCCTTCAGAGACTGGAGCCGCGGTTGAAGCATCTCATTGTGTCTCTGAGAATTTCTGCTACTGTGACTTTCTCTGTGAAATTAGGTGGAGACGTGGTGAGGTTCCTCGCTCACCTCTGGCTCAGCCTCACACTGGAATAAACACATGTAACCACAATGTTCTGTTCTGTGACTGCCTGTCACTTCTATAGCACGGGCCATGAATGGTCCTTATTGAGCGGCTGTGTGGAATGCAAGGGTGTACTGTATAGCCGACTTCTCTGCAGGGCACTGACGGCAGAAAGTTTGTCTAGCGACCGGAGGGTGCAGGGTTGATAAAGATGGATCATGAGGCTAGATGAGGAGAGAGAGAGGCGGCACTCGAGTTATAGCTCTGAGCCAAAGACTTCTCATTCTCTCCCTGACTCACTGCACATAATTAGACATTAAAACATGAGTAAAACACTTAGAGGAGCCGTTGCTTTGCTGTGGATGAGGACGCTTGCATGTGTACACAGAAATGAGTGTGTAACATTTGGGAAGACAGAGAGAAGAAGATTCAAACACACAATCTCACAGAGGCAGAAAGAGCCAAAGGGTTAATATGAGCTGTGTGTGACGCCAACCGTATGCTCGTTATAATAGTGCCGGGAGCCTCCAAGTGACAGATAGCAGACACACACACACACACACACACACACACACACACACACACACACACACACACACACACAATGGCTGATCAGTTGTTCATTTTGATTGCATTCGTCACAAGTGAAACTGAAATTGACCTTGATACCAGCGCAGACGCTGCATTCGCTCTTATGAAGACTTGAATCCATCAAGTTCTTTAAAGTTCTTTTGAAGTGATGATCAGGTCTAAAAACCCAACTCTACTGCAGAGTCGCTTGACCGACAGAAGCCAGATGTAAGTGAGTTTTTTTTTGACGAATGGAAAAGGGGCTTTATAGAACATGGTGAAAGGAAAGACACAGTGTCACAATGTGAACTATTCAAATTGAGAGAGCACTTGGTCAGATGTTTCTTTCCCTGTCAGTGGGAAACAAGACGTGAAAACAAGAATCCACCGGGGCTTCAGGCAAGATGACCCTAAATGTTCTTAATGTGACTGTGAATTTATAGCTAAGCAATTTAGGAGTATCCTTTCAACCTCTTCACGTGTTTTCATTCTGCTGCCAACTATTCATCTTTGAATGCATCTATTGTCCCCCATAGGCCACTGTAGGTGAGTTGTGGGAACTGGTGACTGAGCGATTATTTCCCAAGCATTCTGGTTGTGAGAAAAGGCAGATTTGATGAGGGTTTCTTCTGAGTATAAAAGAAAAAAAATACTGGCAACCTAAAGCCAGCAGTAGGAGAAAATGACAAAAAATATGAAAAGGGACAATTTTCTCTTGTGCTGCAAGTTTCCAGCAGTGGGAAACAAGTGTGAATATGTGGTTTATTATGAATTACACCGAATCAGAGGTGGACAAATGAGTGGTTTGTTTGCCAAGATGCAGTAAAGGTGTAGATAGGAAGTGAAGTAAGTGTGTGTGTGTGTGTGTGTGTGTGTGTGTGTGTGTGTGTGTGTGTGTGTGTGTGTGTGTGTGTGTGTGTGTGTGTGTGTCATTCACTCTATCTTAACCACACTGACATTACTCAAGGTGTTGCCTGCCTCAGTGTAATATAACTTTGTGATGTGCCAGCCTGGTGAACCTGATCCTCGTCCATTGTCTCTGCTGCTGTGATAAAAATCACAACATGAGGACAGATACTCACTAATGATCTGATGATGAAACTGAGGCAACACTCGATCCAAACCGTATGTTAAAGGATATCTAATTATTTTCATAGTTTGGACCATCATTTCCAACAGTAACAATAAGATGGTGCTCTCAGGTTAAAAGGATACGTCATTGATTTTATGCATCGAGATCAGCTTACATGTCTTGTCAGTCGTCCAAACTATGAAAACAGTTATGTAATGTCTTCCACGTCTCTGCAGGAGCTTAGTAATGTCGAAGAAAATAACCCTAATGATGACATCACATCGGCTATCTCAGCTTGGAGCTTGATCGAAACCATAGACTGTATGGACAAATGCCAAAGGTGAAGTCAGAGAAGCATCTCGATCGCCACCTGGAGGCTGGCTGTAGTATAGGTAAACTGTCTCCTCCATGTTTGTGGATAGAATATGGACCAAACTAAAAAGTCAAAGAAAAGATCAAATACAATTTTCCCATAGATGGCTACTGTCATTTTATCCCACTGATGTTTTTCTGGTAAGTTTGGTTTTCATTAGTTTTTTGATGCTATTAAAAACAAACTTAAGCGCTTGTATTGGAAGGATCTTGCTACTGCAACTCAATCCCCCCAAACGCTACCGCGCAGACTCTGGTGGTGATGTTGGTATGCAGGATATTTTGGCTTCATTTCTGAATATCGGGAGGAAGTTGAGACACGTCATCCATCTTTATATACAGTCTTTGATTCACATGCATTGAAAGTCAGGCCATTTTGATCTCTGTTGCATCACTTTTGAACTTTAGATTTTTAGTCTTCTGAAAGTCATCCAACTTAATGTAAGTACAAGACAACTGGAGAACCCTCTTAGTTGCTGAGGTATAGGACCATGATCATATTGTTTTAAAATGTTCAAGAAACACAAGAAGTTTTATTTGGAGGAAAAACAAAAAGGCAAATTATTAAAAAGGTTACGACCCACACTTTCTGCTGTTTTAATCATTATGGTGTTTTCTCTCTGGTTCAGCTTTAACCTACTATACTAACTGTAGTTGTGGAAACACAAGTGGTTTAGATAATTTGGCTTTATTGTTGACTTGTTAACAACCTGTTTGACCACAGCTATGAAATTAACAGGTGGATTGATGGTTTTGTAGTGTGGTTGAATATTCTTGGGCTCTAACTAATAACTGTGATGGTTAAAAGGACAAAAAAGACACTTCTCTGACCCTCTGCTGCTCTCTTCACTGCATTCCTTTAATCTGTGAACCTGTTTCTTTTTTCCTCTACATGACTTCATGAACGTAATGGCAAATCATAGATTTTGTTTTATTGCACTCGGGGAGGCTATTAGGTAAATGTCTGCAGCAGTGGTTTATAGTGAGGAATAAACCTGACCACATTGGTATCTGAGGAATCTGCGGCCTCATCACATTCTGTTCTGATAACAGTGGAACAGCCTGATTCCTATCACATGCAATGTGTGTAGTCTCTGTCTACGGAGTGAGACGTGTTGTGTCCTCATACCATAATAGGCTTCTCCTAATAAGTGTCCCATAATTCTAGTCTTGTGAGTAGATACAGTCGGCTCGGTCCTCAAAAGGAAGGGAGAGAAAAGGAGATACAAGCTATAGTTGTCACTTTTACCCTTTTTTTTTCAAACACAAACACACACACACACATGCTGGACTCTAATTCACCCTCGATGTCAGACATCAAGGTTTCCGGAAGGAATTCCAGGCATCCCGGGAACTATCTTCCTGATTCCTAAAGGCTTAGTATGATGCTCATCCTGTCTAGATCCTCAGCCAAGAAACACAAACACACACACACACACACACACACACACACACACACAGTCCAACTAGTCCAGATATCCACTTGGATGAGCTGAATTTACATCATGACTGAGCATTAGAGAATGCTGTTGTAATCCCTGCTGTTCCGAACCACAAGTGATTTATTCCATCGGTGATGCTGAGGTGGCACACACACGATTATGCAACATACACCAGTTTTTTCAAGAGAGATGAGAGTTATAAAGATAAAATATAGATAAGCTGTTGAAACATGGTGTCTCACTTAACTCAAATTCATGCTTTGGAGACGAGAGGTGGGCTTTCACCACAGCTGTCACGTCGGCCTGTGTCGGACCCATAGGAACTCAGGTTAATTTTTCCAGTGTAAGGGTAAAGAGAGGGTCTATGCTCCTCTGTGTTTAGACAACACAGAGTCCGCTGGCAAAGAGCCTATGAGCTCCATTCAATGGGGGTAGTGGGTAGAATACATGGCCAAAAGTAAGTGGACTCCCAAACATTAAAACAGTATGCGATTATTGGACATCCCATTACAAAACTGTTGGGATTAATGATCAAAGGCCTTGTCTACATTACTGTAAATGTTTTTTTTTGAACAGATATTTTGCCCCCGGTAATTTTTGAAATTCTTAATAAATCAAAAAAAGATTTCCATCCAGACGAGAACTCTCTAGTGACTTAAAATGCCCCCCCCCCCCCATTGCCTGGACACTGGTGGTGGTGATGAGGAAGGGAGCATGAAGGTGGAACGTCTCATGAAGGGCTTCGAGTTGGATGGCTGAGGGGAGATTTCTAGAGTTGCAGGGGTGGAGGTGGGTCAATCATTAAGAATAGCATGTGATGTGCATGTGACTTAGGAGGCATGCACAAGAAGACTCTTCCTGACTGAGCCTTTGCTAAGCTTCATGACAACCTCCCTTCTTCTGGTTTCAGCCTCTCAGATTTTGGAACCTGGCTGCAGGAGCCGATGTTCCATTTCTTAATAGACTTGGCATTTTGTAGAGGGGCTTTGTCAAACAGGAAAAAGTTGCCACAAAGCTGCGAGCACACAAGTATCATTGTATGTTGTAGAATTAATACTTTGCTTAACTGGAACTAAGGGGACTGGCCCAAACCATTAATCAATAAACCTCAAAAAAATCCCAAAATACAGAAAATAGAAAAATTCTCATCCCAGCCTGCGGGAGAGTTTGGACACATTTTTTATTGGCTGTTCAAACTGAAAAACAACACTGTGCTGAAGAAACACACATGGGTGTGTTATTGGGGGATGTGTTGCTTCAGGTACCAGTGAGCAAAAATAAAAGAAATAAAAGGAGCTGTTTGAGTGGAAGATGCATGAGTTTGGTGGCTTGTATCAGCTGCTATTACACAAAACAGTGGTTTCTAAAAATATGACAAAACACTAACACAAACAAATTGCATCGCAAAGTAGTCTATCAGACAAGTTGTTTGCATGTATTAGATGTGTCAGAGCAACTCATTGCCATATGAGGTCAAGTTTCATTGCAGCAACAGGTGATCCAGGTTAAACTGGTTGTCTTTCTGAACACAAATTCAGACAGGAGCAATGAAACTGCTAACCCCAACCCTAATACTAACCCTAACCATTCCTCCTCAAGGTCATAATGCCTTGACCAACCAATTGTCCTAACCATAACCACTCAACATAGATGCCTAAACCTAACCGTCTTGGTCTGGAACTTAGAAGTCAGAAGGTTAATCTGGATCTGATCGGTTAGAAGGTGAAGCTTCCGTCAAAAACCTCTCATTTAAAAGCTGAGCTAAGACTGTACTTCAATTACAGGAATACAAGTCAGATTAAAATCCAAACAACTGAATCTACAAATTTGGGCACCTTAGATATGATTTGGTATCCTAGGTGATATGGGGATTGAGAGCCATTGACTGACCCATTTCATCTGCCCAGTCGACGGACGAGGCAGGCGGAGTCATCGAGATAACTTAATACTCCTTAACCCAAACTTGTACCACTCAACTTTAATGCCTAACTGTAACCTAATCCTAATTGAAACCTAAGCCCTAACCTCAACCAAATTGACCTCATCACCTAACCAAAACCCAATCTGACTTCAATCTTAAACCTGACCAACCCTCACCGCAAATTTCTTTGAGTCCTTTGCAGTCCTTTCAAAGTTTGAATCAACATTTTTACATAATCCAAATCTAAGAATTGCCTCCTTGACCTTTTTAGCTTTTTCTCTTGGGCATAAAGATTTGCAGCCTTGCCTTGCCATTGGCTCTCCGCAGTTGTCGGTCTGCATGGGAGGAATCATTGTGATAACCCTAACCCTTGAAAACTAACACTTTATGTTGCTCTATACCGTTTATTTGTCACCCATCTGTATGTGTATGCTGAGCACTCCGAGTGCTCTCTCTGTTGTAGCGGCTGATTTTCTGTGTTCCGAGTGTGAACCCTTTGAATATTTCACACTCATCGCCAATTCCCACTTGCTCGTTCACTCAAATTTGAGATCTGGCACTCCACAGTGGATGACAGGTGAGTGCTCTGGAGTGTGTGTGAGTGTGCAGCCGGTGGAGTGCTGTGTCCATGAAAGACTCTTCTTACCCCCACTCGGCGGGAAGAGAGGAGTGGGCTGCTGTGGAATTGAGAACCCTCATCACCTTCACTACAGAGTGAGAGAGCCAGTGGGTCCGCGCTAAGTGCTGCTGGGCACCATTACTGTGAAAAGGACCCCTCTCCAGGGTGTCCTTTCATGTGTCTGCTGAACGGGACACAACTAAGAGCCATGGCTAACCCGTGTATGTGGGTGTGAGTGTGAATCTACATATGTGGGCTCACTTGTATAACATGGTGCCGGGAAGGTTTGTGTGGCTGAAACCAGATCAGGTATGTGTGACAGCCACCGCGTGAGTGTGCATTTATAGAGCAGCATATGTGTGTGCCAGGTTACAGTATTAATAGACAGCAGTGTATTTGTGCAGGCTACTAATAGGCCCATGTCTGATATTAGTGGATCAGTTTCCATCACACTCTGTGACGTAGAAGCACCTGATTCCGCAGGTGTCTCCCCCCCGAATGTCCTCGTTGTTCTTTGGCCTCTTGGTGTGTGTCTCAGCGATTTGAAGGGCTCGCCTTGTGATGTGGCCTGACCACCGGCAACCCGCCAGTGGTCACACATACTGTAACTGTGAAACCAGTGGACGGATATTTTTAAGTCAACGGGAGGGAGCTGGAGAGCCTTGTAAATGCTTATAAAGCTATTTATGTATTGATATTTCATCCTGGTATTAAATTAATAGAGAGAGAACATTTTTAAGGGACATAAATCTTTGAGAAAGGACATTGTATTTATTAAAAACATCGACAAATAAACATGACCATGTGCAAAAAATTGGAAAATAAAACATGTTAGTAATTGAGAGGATTCCTCTGTCAATGTTCTGTTTTACTAATTGGCTCTCCTTTTACTTCACCACCACCATCAGCATCGATGTGGAACTCTGGGGCCTTGTTGTGGTAAAGCTTTGCTAATCCACTGTGAGAGCTCTCGTTGGGTATCATCTGTGCTTTTCTGCAACACACACTCTTGAAATCTTCAGGGTGGCAGTGATTCATATGTGGCAGAGTTTTTTTTGTGTGGAGTAGAGGCTCAGAGAGAAGTGAAGGGATCTCGCAGTCAGTAGACAAAGCTAATGAAGTGCGTCATAAGTTATTTGTACTTGTGTTTCTCGGCCGGTAAAATATGGCACAGTGAAGGGTTTGAATCCCAGTGCGGGCATCCATGATGGAAATGTAACAACTCGTGGTGCTTTCAAGATAATTTACTTACTTCGGGTGGAAATTTGCCAGAAGGTATCCTCGTGCTGATGGGCGAAAAGCTGCTTTTAAAACCTCAATTAATAAGTTTTAAAGGATCTAAAGCATCTTTATTTATTCAATTCAAGTTCTTTAGCAACATTTCTTTGTACCACCGCCATCAGCATTAGTATGGATCTCTAATCCTCACCATGCAGCCCTCTGTTCTCTGTGCTGTGGATTGAGAAATACTATGAATCCTGCCGTGTTTTTCGCTTTAAGAAAACAAACTAATAGAAGTATTTTATTTTATCAGCAGGCTATCGCTCTCTGAACTGGAGCTTTGGGGGAGTCAGTCCTCTTTTTAACATTGAGTTAAATATGTGTTTTTAGTTAGTCGTACCAATTTCAGAAAAAAACATCCATAACTTTGAACGAATTGAACATTACAATTTATCATCTCAGAACAATAGGTTCAGGCAACTTCTAATAGCTGGACCCACTCGTTTGAAAATTTGCAGCTTTTGTAAAAAAGGGCAATATTGAGATGCCAACGTGATAAACTCATATGTACGTTAACACAGTCGCAATAGTACAATCAAAAGTGAGAAGGTTAGAGGTCAGCTCAGCAATAAGAGCAATGTCATAGAAGAATATGAAATAAGAAAAATAAACTAGACTAAGTAGAGCTCAATGTAAAAGATAGCTGCACATTATTCAGAAGCATATGTGGATTCAGAGTAATAAATCCCACCGGTTATTGCATTCATTATTTCTTTACCTTTTAACTGAGTTACGCAGAGCCCTCACACAACAACATATATACCAAGTCCACTGTCATGTGACCATACCTGTGTCACATGGCAGTGTCACAATGCTATTTTATAGAGACATCCACACGGAGACATCCACAAAACCTATGAAAAGTCATTACAATAAATAATTACCTTTAGGGGGCTGCTCAGTCAAAGAGGGCAAATTGTCCATTGCAATGGCAACTTAACCCGACCTTGTGCATGTCACATGTTACTGCAGTACTGTACAGGGCGTTTTGGGGAGGGTCAGTGAGTAACACCACAAGAACACAAAGTCTCCTCGACTTATGAAGAGTATGATGAGTTTAATCCTGGTCCTGTAATTTGTGGAGGATCGTGTTTCTGTGCGCAGCAGTAAAATGACAGGTGGTGTGATCATGTTCGAGACACATACATAAGTGTGTGTGTGTGTGCTCCTATACACATGGGTGTTACTCAAGCCCATAATTATACTGTCAGGAGGAGGCTGAGTGGAATAATACACACATGAATACAGTATGGGAGTGCATATATGTGCAAACACACCGACACCGACACACACACACACACACACTTCACTTAAACAGCATCATGAGTTGGCAGTGGGCTTCTTTTCCACCTCAGGTCAAGCTTAGTTCATGCACAAAGAGTGAGAGAGGGTGTGTGTGTGTGCGTGCGTGCGTGTGTGTTTGTGTGTGTGTGTGGTAACCCTGCTCCAGTTTTATTTTTAAAGTGAGCTCAGACAAAGGCCTCCAGTCAGACTGCTCTGAGAACAGGACCTTGGGAACATGACCAGTGCCTGTTGTGTCACGGTGTGTGTGTGAGAGAGAGTGTGTGTGTGTGTGTGTGTGAGAGAGAGAGAGAGAGAGAGAGAGAGAGAGAGAGAGAGAGAGAGAGTCAGAGAGAGAGAGTCAGAGAGAGAGTATCTGACTCTTGTAAAGAAATCACTTGTCCAAGCTGAAAAAGACCAGAGAGGAATAAGCTATTGGAAATCCTTGCCAGATGTGCAACACACACACATTGTTCCCCCAATGTTGGCTTACTAGACATTTGAATGTCAAGGGACGTCACTGTGTGATGTGGAGGAAGGATTTTATTTGCGATAGGAGAAATTAACCACCAACACACACACACACACACACACACACACACACACACACACACACACACACACACACACACACACACACACACAGTATTAACAGGGGACACAGTGAGTAGAGTTTGCCTACCCACAGACCACCACACCCACCAAAGCACTTTTTCAACAGGTTTGTGGAAAAGAACGAAAGAGAAGAGAAAACGGAGGAGAAAAGGGAGGAGAGGCAAGGAGAGAGATGTGGTGGAAATGAGGGAAAACTGTGCGAAGAAGAAAAGAAGAGAAGTGAGGAGCGGAAATGAGGAGAGTGGGGAATAAATGAGAGGAGACGAAAGGTAAGAGGAGAGGTAACGAGAGAAGGTGAGAGAACAGGAGAAGAAAGAAAGGAGGAGGGCAGAATAGCAATGGAAGACACGAAAAGGGCATGAGAGAGGAAAGAGAAGAGAGGAGAACATAGGAATAGAGGAGATGAAGAGGAGAGGATCACATCCCTATACATTTTCTTCCCTCTTTTCAAAGCTTCTCAGGCCTGCAGACACACTCAGGGGAAGCCTGGCCTTAGTTACATTACATCACACACACACACACACACACACACACACACACACACACACACACACACACGCACACACACACTTGAGCGTAATCTGTCCCATAACTACACCGCTGCCAGCCCCCGTCTTTCCTTTCTTTCTTTCTCCCTTTCTTCCTGTGTTTTCAAGTCTTTTTCTTTCCAGCGCTCATGACGCACTCTGGTATAATGGACCTGTTAAAAAGAGTCCGGTGGAAGCTGGAGCTGAGGACGACAGGGAGTAGGGAGGGTGGGGTGGGAGGTGTAAAGTGACACCACACCAGGGCACTATATTTACAACGTGCCTCTTTAACACGCAGCCTATTTATAGCTGCCAGATCTTTTCTCAGCGTCTGCCACACACTGTTGCAGCGTCACAAACACAGGCATCAGATGGCACTGGTGGACTCACGCTGGGCCGCGCTGCCAAAGGGAACACGCCTTATCCTTTAGCGTGTTCCTGTGCAAACCCAAGCCTCACCTCGCTCCAGCCACCTTCCATCCATCACACTCACACACTCAGGGCGTTTGCTTTTCGCTGCTCTCAGGGCTTTCGGCCTTTTTTCTTTCCTTGTCTACCACAGATCAGTATATTCTGAAGATGAAAGCGGAGACGAGGGGCTAAACCCTGTTTCTGTCATGGCTTGACTTCCCTGTCAGACAGGACAGGACAAACAGGCAAGATAATTGGAGGGGTTTAAATGTGGTGAAGAATTACGAGCTGTGGTTTTGTTTTGTTTTGTTTTGTTTTGCACAAGCATGAACACCTGACCAGTGGGTGAGGAAGAGTTAGATCCTTGACTTAAGAATCACACTCAGCTACAATAAACTGATCACGTCGTAAGTGTCAGCTGATTTCAGCCATTCAAACATTACTCAGACTATGTACAAATGAGTATCAGGATAAAGTCTGTTTAATTTTTTAAATATTTACCTTCAGACCTAAGCTGCTGTCAGACATGCACCGCACTCCAGAGAACCTCCGGACATTCTCCGGAGAATGCAAATGTCCGAGTGAGAACCTCTGGACTTTCTGCAGCAACCTTGTAAAATCTCTGCAGAAAGTTTGATGGAGCAGTGAAAGCTCAGCAGGGGACCCTCTGCAGGATTCACCGCAAGCAAGTGGGTGGGATGAAGACGTTTGTGACACGCAACAGACGCAAAAATGAAAAGGAAAGAAAACAAATCATCTCAAATTTCATCTCAGGATGAAAAAGCAGTGCCATACACATAGAAGACATGGACGAAGATGTGAAAATGAGGTCCGATGAGGTCCGACGGCGGTGTCGACATGCTGTAGACAAAAACGTGTGATCTCCGCAGCAGGATTAATATGTTACATCCTGCCCCTGCCTGCGTCTGAGCGGAGAATCTCCTGCTGTGTTGTTCATATGTTAAAGGCAAACTGTGGAGAAAGTGCGGACCAGAGGACTCCAGAGGATGTCTGCAGAACTGAGACATCCTCTGGAGTTCATGTCTGAAAATGCCTGTGAGATTTCTCAGAGAAGACAGAGAACATACACAATAGAGGGAAGTATATGGGTAATAAAGTCCACAACCAAACAAACACACAGGTCATGCCTTTGCCTCTGCCACCTCTATGCAGGCGGGATTTGATTAGATAATGACTGCTCTTGACAACTTGATTGTCTGGGACCTGAAAGTTGAGATTTTCTTAATGCAGTTCAATCACAGCAGCATTTCCGTTGAAGCATTGAACATGTGTATGTACTGCTGCCCTCAAATGACTTGAAAAGTTAATTGCAGTGCATTGTGTGAAAGTACATTTTGTGTCAAACAGTGTGCAACCTCCGTCTGGGTAACAAACAACAACTGTTGTATGTGCAGAGAAAGGTTTGCTTCTCATTCGCAGGGCTCTGCTAGTGACTTTCCTCTGTGTCTCCTCTACAGTAAAAGTGCTGCATTAAAAATACATGTTTTGAAGTATTACAAGTGAAACAACCAAATTCACCTTCTAGCTGTAGACTTATTCCACAACAGTGCATCACATTTTATAATATTATAATATTATCCTGGGGCTGGATCGTGATCCTGGTGGCAGCTGATCGTGACTATGATTACAACTAGACTGCTTGATGTACAATATGCCTACTCACATACCCTACCATTCCTGATAAACAACTCCTCCATTTCAATTGTCATGGCTGCTCCCTTCATCTTCTTGATCCTCGGGTTTGTGGTACAGGAGAGGAATCATTGAATCATTGAATCATTGACAGTATCATGACTGCCCCCTCTGGGCTGTTTCACTGCGTCTCTGTCTCCAAGTGAACAAACTTCACCAACACAGACACATTTATCTGAGAAGCCGAATTGCGCATTTGATCCCATTTGCTCACAAAAAGAGGTCAAAAAACAATATTCAGTGATTTTTTTTAAGAACACACGCAACAACTTCACACTGCGCCCCGAGACACTTCTTTCTCTGAAGTCCTGCACTTAATGTTTTCAGCAGCCTCCGGCCCGAGGGGAGATTCTAAAATTATAATGTGTCCTTCACACATTACAAAATCCCATCGTGCCCTTCATGTGAGAATATTTAACATTTTGTTTCTTGAAGTCAAATATGTTTCTTGCCTCAATACGCTGTTTTTATACTCCCTGCCTGCAGCTCACAGCGCTTAACAATGAGACAATGTTGTGTATCAGAGAGAACAAACAAGGCTAATATAAACTGTCGATTCAATGAAATAGATAACGTTATCCTAAAGGCTTTTTTATCTAGAGTGATTAGTTTACATTGTATATATTACTTCTATTTTATATATCCCCTTGTTCATTTATTGCATGTTCAGTTATTTATTACTTTTTACTTTTTCACAGCAAAGTTCCCCCTTGTGGGACTAATAAATGATCATCTTATCTTATCTTACGTAAAGTACTAACAATGAATAGAAGGTCTGTGTTTACAATGATAGCTATACATTTTTTTTAATCATAACATCTACTCTATATTTAGACTGACGTCAGGGTGATTCAGGGACATATACGTTTAATTTAAGTATTGCAGCAGTGGTTTCATTCACCAAAAACTATTTATAGATTGGTAGAGAATGACTTAGTGATTGAGGATAGGTAACTTATTGGATAAACAAACCCTCAGGTCTGTACAAAAAAAGTAATAATAATAATAATGGTGAAATAAAAACAACAGTAACAATTTAATGGGACATGCAGTCTGGCAATTTAGGGGTCACCATCTAACCTGTTATTTGATTAGAAGATTGATATCTGTCGGATTTCAATGACAGCTCTGTCAGGACTGTTGTTTACCTCTTTAATCTTGGCACATTTTATTGTGTTATACACATTTATTTCTAATTGGATAATATTGTCACTTTACAAAGTATTAAAAAATGGTTTAGAAATGTTTGCAAATTAATTAACAATAAAAAAAGATCTGTCGTTTACAAAAATACTCACTCTCTCTCTCTCACACACACACACACACACACACACACACATGCTTGTTGCTTTCTGAAAAGGAAAAGAGAGGAAAAAGCTATTGACAATCCTTGCCAGATATGCAACACACAAACAGACACACACACACACACACAGAGAGAAAAGGTAATTAGGCCAAATTACGATAGAAATAGTCATATGATGTTCAGAATTTGCATGTACATGTCCATTCAGAGTTATTATGTTGACAGATAGTTGAGAGACTAATGTATGAAATCTACCAGAGGCCCTGTGGCGAGATCTGCTCCAGTCGGACACAACATTAAAACCTGTTACCTGTCTTAATGATGTGGCTGATCTGTGTAATCATTGTATTTTATACTGTTAGTGTATGGTGTAATAAAGTGCAGTTTAATTAACCACAATTTAAATGAAGCAAAATACTCCCTTGTACACTATTACCAGGCCCCAGAACCCGAAGGCAAGTATTGTATTTGGAGTATTAGTTGGTAACATGGTTTGTGATCAAATAGTGAAGCTGCAGTGTGTCGTCCACACTCTCCTCACTGTGGATGAACATGCTACAAAGGCAGTGCTGAATATTACACACAGGTCTTGACTGGTGGTCAGGGACTAAGAGCTAAGTTTAGCCCTTGGGGAAACCAGTTAGTCTTTAACAACAAAGCCCTTAATCATTTTCTCAATTGTTAATTAACAAGTCTTGGCTTTGACTGTGAGATCAAGTCCGGGACAGAGCAAGATTTTTGTGTGTGACCTGTGTCTCTCTGTTTCTTTGCATGTGGGGCATGACAGTGAACTGTGTTGACAATCTGAGGCCCTGAAACCATAATAAAGGTACGGGCTGTTGTGTTTAGTGGCTGTGTGTGTGTGTGTGTGGACGAGCTGTAGCGAGGTCGCTCTGAACCTTGAACTGGTGCTGTTTGTTGGGCCTAGTGCCACCAACCAGACGGCTGTAGATGGAGCCGTGGAGCCTGTCGGCATCTGAGTGTGCAGGATGCTGTCGTACGTCGCTGTGGTGGTGTGAGTTAGGGTGTGTGTTTACTCAACAGGGTGTTAACGTCAGTCAAGGAAATCGGTGTTTATCCTCACAAGCATGTGAGTGTGTGTATATCACTTTGCTTTGCCATCATCCCTCCACTGTCCCCAAACACACACAGATACACACACACACAGACTTATATATCCTGACTCAGCCTTTATAGAGCCAGTGTTAGTAGATTCACCCCCCCAGCTGGTTGACACAACCATAGGAGACAACTCTATGGTAGTTTTCCATGTGTGTGTTGGGTTGCATTGTAACAACTATGGTGGGCGGTCTGAGAGCATCACCACGGCTTTCTGTGCGCAACACTTTTGATTTTCGTGACTTCCCAGAACAACGTGGCTCACAGACCCAGAGTAGCATTACAATACATCCGCTAATAACATGCTGCACCTCTCTCTGTGTCTCACTGAGTCCTCTGGGGGGAGCTTGTGGCCACTTTCCCAGCTCTCCCTCGGGATTCACTTCCAGCTGCTGCTGCTCCGCACGGTCCCAAACCTCAACCCAGCTTCGCCGACCGTGGCCGCAGCCATGTGTGCTGACATCACTGTCCAGGCGACCACGCACGCGGCTGCTCTGACCAGCATATACGCACGGCCGCGAAGACGTCACAGCTAAGACAAATGACACGCAGACACGTTGTTGTCTCCCTGTGGAGGTTGTAGTTCCCAGGGCCTCTGAGTTGTAGTTCTCAGGGGTGAAGCATTATGGGTACTGGACTTAAAAACATTTACAAGTTGCTATGAAACACTGATGGTACACACAGGAAGTCAGTGATCTCGACTTGGGATTAGCCTCCTACAATTGATATATTTGTGCGAAACATTACAAAGTGATGTGAATGTGTTTACTAATATTATTCGCAGCCTATTTTTATCTCCATTTCTAAAAGCACTTTAAAACATACAGGAACAGCTGAGATGCTGCATGAACAGAGCTGAATGTGACCTCAATACCTTTTGTGTATTGACTGAAATATATCCACAGCATCAAGTTTTGAAAGCCGTCACTTAGGGGTTGAGATTATCAGATTATTTAATCAGACATTCGACACCGATATACTTTGAAGTCCAAACATTGTTCGTATTTCTTAAACTAAGGGAATGAAAATGTGTGTTGTGCATGTAACCATTATCTGAAAAACGTTTTGAAATGTTTCATCAAAAAGTAAAATAAAACAAATGTATATTGATGTCCAATTTCCATTCAGCTGCCTCAGTTTCTGGTATTACACATCCTGAACCTAGAACTGAGGCATCATTATAGTGTTATTGGTAATCACTATGATAAAAGTAGAACAGTGAGGGTCACCTTCACACATGCAGTTGTATAAGCAGTGAGTGAAAGTGAGGAGCTGAGTCTTGGTTCAGGATTTAAGTGTGTATTTGTGTGTTGTAACTATTCTGGTTGCTGTGCTTTAAAACCTGCACAGTTTGTTGCATAGATGTTGCCCCCACTTCCCACAGCAGCCTAGTTTTCCACATGGAAGAATACAAATGCCTGTGTGTGTGTGTGTGTGTGTGTGTGTGTGTGTGTGTGTGTGTGTGTGTGTGTGTGTGTGTGTGTGTGTGTATGGGTGAGTGGGTGGGTGGAACAGTTCATGTTGAGTGTTGGAGGATTTGTGGAATGGGTCAGGATTGACTATTTTATTCCCTCTCGTTCTTTCCTCCACATGAGGAAGAGTTTTCTATTTTTTTGAACCT
This sequence comes from Verasper variegatus, assembly GCA_026259375.1. Classification (NCBI taxonomy): domain Eukaryota; kingdom Metazoa; phylum Chordata; class Actinopteri; order Pleuronectiformes; family Pleuronectidae; genus Verasper; species Verasper variegatus. The sequence goes on from CM048048.1 coordinate 14,322,958, forward strand.
CTTATTGGAGGGTTTATTTGGAGCTTGTCTCCGTGAAGACTAACTTACTGGGCTTACTAACATATTAGACCATAAAACATTCCAAAGCTAGAAACTGCAAGATGAATGAACTTGAAATCAACCAAACAAAAATGTAATAAAAAAAAAACGATTTTAACAATGTTGAAAGCAACAAAAAAAAAAATACACAGAGCACTAAACAATAGAAACAGACAAACACAGAACACCAGCTCAGATTCATTCATCAGACGTTACAGTGATAGCAACACAGTCAAGACAAAACATTCACAACCATCAGGACACCAGGCTCTATAGTTCAGGTAGGGCCCCAACATTTATAGAGTTGGTCTGTTTTTGAGCGTAATATTCTTGTAAGGTATCTAATGGCACTAAGACAATCAAATGTAAATGTTAAGATTGCGTTAACAATAAAAGAGTAGTTGATTGGTCTATATTCATTGATGTATTGGGTCCTTTTATTCTGTATAATTAGGGTTGGGATGGTATCAGTTCAGTTTGTAATAATAGATTACACTTAAACTGATCAGTGATTCCTAAATGTCTGTGTGTGATGTAGGAAACGCTGAAGTATCCAGAGGAGAGATTTCAGACACTGCCGAGGAAGAGGTGAAGCACAACCTCCCACTTCTCCGGCCATTGTTGGGCATCTGACACTCACCCGCTCCCGCACCACAACACTCTATCACCTTGTTTCCTTCTCCTTTCTTAGTCCTTCCCTCCTCCCTCCTCCCTCCTCCACTGTTTTGCCTCTGGCTCTACAGTCCTCTCAGTCAAGGTGTCACAGGCACTGGTGTCTGCCTTGCTGTCGCTCACTGGCTGTCATCCCTTGAGGTGAACACTCTCGGTTTTCATGTTCACAACTCACACAGCTCAACCTCTGCAGAAGAAGAAGTACGGTGAGGGGGAAGATAATCTGCTGAGAAACATCGAGGAGGGGAGGGTGGAAGTATGGAGGGGAAATGCCTGAGGGGAACAGGCTGTCCTGTATCAGGCCTGGTTGAATCTCAGCATTGATCTCATGAATAATAGAGCTCCAGCGGCCGAGCGACAATATTAAACGTGACATCTGAAGACAACCTGGATCCGCCACTCCTCAGAGCCCCCCACACGCTCTAACACATGCTTGCACATGCGTATATAATAATAATACAACTTTATTTGTATAGCACTTTTCTTAACAAGGTTCCAAAGTGCTTTACAGAGAAAAAGATATCTAAATAATAATATGTATTGGTGTGTAACCTTGTAAACCTCTGACTAACTGGGGAAACATTTAAAATTAAAGTATCTTAAAGGTCATTGTTAAGTTCCTGAAACAGGAAGATGAATACATTTTTTTTTCTATTTGCCTGCAAATCACTGACTCCCAAAGAGAGTCATCAATATGAAACGGCGTCATGAAAGAATAACAAGTTGCCTGCTAAACAAGACAAGCTCCTGTGTTTCCTTGTATTCCTCAGCTTCTTAATAATGCATAGAGAAACAGCTAAAGTCCAGTGCTCACAGCTTACACACACACACACACACACACACACACACACACACACACACACACACACACACACACACACACACACACACACATGCAGCCACTGTCATGTTTACTCGTTTTTTCCTTCTGTCCCTACTCATCAGTCATTCACCGTGACGAATGTTTGTGTGAAGAATCTGCAAGTCTGCATTTTTCTCCCCCTGCAGATTGTATCTTGGATTTTGTTTTACCTGTTTTTTCTTTTCATCCATTTATTCATGCGAGCAACTGGTGTACGTCAGGGGGGGGGGGGGGCCCAGAGTCCAGAGCAGGTGAGGTGAACGGATGTGAAACGTCGGTGGAAAGTAACTCAATATATCAACCTAAGTCGTGCGCTTAAGTACTATTTTAAAAATACTTGTTTTGTACTTTATGGTACTTCACATTTACTTTATACTGATTACACTACACTTACTTAATTTCTAGTTCAAACTTCCTCGACCAGCTACTAAAGGAAAATGTGAGTTGTGCATTAATCCATCAGTAACAAGCTTATATTTTATAGTATTTCAATCACATGGACAATTTCCTGCACAGTGAATATTTTTGATCTCATTTCCTTCAAGTCAACTAGGGCAGTGTTTCTAGCTGTAGACGTGCCTGTTGGACTGTTCTCTGGCCTGTGTTAATGCTCTGGAGCTACTTCAGAGTTGTCCCTTATTATTGAGACCTACTCAAACAGTTATTGTGGATGTTATGTGCAGACCTTTACATAAACAGTGTATGAGGCAGATTGAAGTTGGATAAGGTTGTGTTCATCCTACCTGTTTTTTCTCCGATGAAGAATTTTTTTATTATATTCCATAATATTATAAGTTTATTAAATATATTTAAATATTATATTGCATGTTTCTGATTTCAGAGGTCTGTTAAGCGTGGGCACAATCTTCAGACCCAAGTTTTCAAAATAAAAGCTCTGTAATTCTCTTTAGAACAAAAATAAACATTGTGTTTTTACTTTGAAGACAAACTACCAAACAAGAAGGGATCCTCTGAATGTTGTTGCCATGATGGAGATCAGCATCTGTCGTGGGTCAGTCCATCGGTGTCTGTGTCAGTCTGATATGATAAAATAAAAATAATATAAGGATCTAAATAATGTGAGTCTGACCAGCGGTTTGACCCAGTAACAAACTGCTGCTGTAGTTTATCCAAGGACATTGAAGAAGACATGTTTAACTTGGTCAGACTGTTCGCACACTGTTTGACATTCTTATTAATATTGAACGTTCCTCATGTCCAAATTGCACCAAACTCAGCACTGCACTGCCTGGTAATTTACAATATACATGCCAAGTGTGCAGCTGTTCAAATGAACAGTTCACAAGATGTGCATTCCTCATAAAAACAGAGACATATTTGTGCAATAATTTGCTCCTAATATTCTGTGTGTCTGCTCAAGTACTATTTTGTATTTTGCAGGACTGCTATAGTACTGTCACTTGTGTTAAAGCGAGGAGGAAGCAAACGGGTTAATAGAAGTCAGGTAAACACTGAAGAGGATGAAACTGCTATAGTACTGTCACTTGTGTTAAAGCGAGGAGGAAGCAAACGGGTTAACAGAAGTCAGGTAAACACTGAAGAGGATGAAAAAAAAGAACAAGCTCCAATGATTTCTTAAGCCTGACACCACCTACCCACAAACTCATACCTAACCCTGAGGCCTCTGGAGAATTATGACTGCAGGACTGGCTTTTTTTTCTTGTCATTATGTTATTATCCTCTTTATCTCCCGGGGGGACATGTGTATGGTCACGCACACAACCCAAATCTTGCAAAAATGCACATAAGCCCCCAACCCCAAAACTACACTTACAATGATTTACAGCTGAGCATTATGAGAAGGGATTCCCTGCTCAGACCTGCAGCAGGTCGGCCGCAGAGAGAGAAAGTTACACTGCTACAGAATGTGCTCAAGGAACATATATGCAAATTCTTGATTCTCGTATGCAGAGAGAAAGACTTACTTAACCCCCGACAGCAGCAAGTGAAAGTCAGGGCAGTGTGTCAATGCTGCACCTGCTGCTTGTCAGGTCTTGGCCAAGCACACATGCGGTGAGAGGTTACAGGAGTGTTGACTCTGTGTGAAGGAGAAAAAACAGGAGGGTGACAAATTAAAGGGGAAAAGTTGAGAAAGAAGGAGGACAACACTCCAGTGCCATACATGGAGTAGGAGGGTCACTGAATTGTTTCATGAGTGTGAAAACAATGTGAATCATATGCTATGGCCTTCGCAGTCACTAGACCACCACCCGATGAAACATCTATGAAGTGATATGCTCCACCGCCCCTCTTCAAAACACCCAACTAATTCTTTTCCCTTTAATTTGTCATGAATATAAATATTGTCCGACGGGATACGCAGCTGCCGGTTGCCTTCATAGGTTGAAATATGATTCAGAATCAGAAGTATTTATTTATCCCGGCTCACACGAAGCCCTTGAGGCGCTCATAGAAGGACCTCTATGATATTTTAAATCACACTCATCCGCTGTAAAATCATGACATTTGTCCACAAGCAGATCTCTGTGGGCCGCACTTTTGTTTGATGCTGGGAATATGCATTGTATGAGAAATGAAGTCCACGGCTCCGGGAACCCTTTCCCTCCCTGCACTCTGAAGATTGCATCATGTAGCTTCACCTGCTGCACACATGCACACGCATGCATGCAATAACTTGCCCTGTGAAGGAATGAACATGCCTCAGAAGGAAAACATGCTATGTGCAAATCAACCAGCCACTATATGCAAATCAGGAGAGGTGAAAGAAGATACCACTGTGATACGGCGGTTAAACAACATGTTTTAAAATGTTTTGTAAATGTTCACAGGTCATTTTATTGTGTATAATAAAATTAATTTGTGGGTCTGTCCATCAGACATGTCAGAGGGAGCTGCTCTTATTGTATTTGACGGCCTTCCTCATTCATCAGCTCGGTTGCTCGGTGTGTGGAAAGCTTGTGGAATCAAAAACCGCAAAGCTGCCACACCTGTCGTCTAACAGCGGGTTGGCACGGTGCACAGAGAGGGGGAGATTAAATGAGCAGCACCAGTGAATCGCTTGGCATCCATTGATGCAACAATCTCGCATCTCTACCACACCCATTTCACGCAAATTTAATTATTACACAAACGCCGTCAATAATCTGTCAACATATTTGAATTCAGTGCTTCTACATGATGCTGGGCCTTAGTTTATCGAACTCAAGATTTACAACTTATTTTACTTTTACACATCTTTTACAAGATACAGATACAGTTTTGTTTTGGTTTGTGGCATGAATGAATGAGCCAAGAAAATTATAAATATGTCTCAGAATTTTATAAATATAAGCAGTTGGGTTTATATTATTATTAAAAAAATCTGCAAGGAATTTTGTAAATATTGAAATTACTGAATGGGTTCTTTACGGACTTTTGTACATCCTTTCATTCAGTTCCATGGAAATCTGTCCTGTAGTTTTCATACAAGCCAACCAACAGCCTGGGGTGAAAACATAACCTACTTGGCAGAGACGATAAACTGAAAGAATTCCAACGATGTCTTTCAAACTACAACAACATCAGTTTACTGTAATGAAGAATATAATTATGAGAGCCAGGTGATCCCCAGACTGCGTGACCCTCCATCTGCCTCACCTCTTTCTGCTGTTGCTGAACTGCAGAGCTGCACAAGGAGTGGAAAATACAGTCGCCTAAAAATACACGCAGACAACACGCTTACAAATACACACACACACCCTTGCTCACACGGGGCCAAGTGTCTTTAATATTAGAAAGCATTAGAAACCCTAACCACGCCCCCCCCCCCCCACCCCCCCCACGAGGGGAGTTTAGAGGTGGTGGTGATGGGGGTGGCGGGGGGGGGAGAGAGGACACATACCTATGACATCACAGCCCAGTTGGCCCTGCATGCCTGCAGCAGTCACACGGGGCATCACCAGGCCTGATGTGAGCTGATGGGAGGGGATATGTGTGGGAAAAGGTCACAGGGACCAACGCGGCCTCCATCCTGGGATTCTCCCCGTCACAACACCCCTTATGTGCTCGCGCTGTGGCGTCCATTCACGCTGAGGTTTGGCTTTTGCAGATTATTTGACATATTTTCGTGTTTCTGTTTGCCTGTGGTTTGACACAATTTATGTTTTTAGACTGATCCCTCGCCCTGTGCGTGTCTTGTGAAAAAGCCAAACTGTGCTATTCAGTTTCCTCTCCTGTTTCTTTTAGGTTTGATTGTACATGAGCCGCCACACATTGTTCCGTTCTGTTATCTGCTAAATCTTCTTCTGGTTTTCTCCCACCACTGACGGTCTCCACTTATTTCCATCTACCTGTAGTTATTCATAGTTTCTTCTTTCCTATCTCTTGTTTCTGATCTATTTCTTTCAACTCACTGTTTGTTTTCTTTCCTTTTTCACTATTCTTTGCTTTTAACATTAACCGTGGGAGCTACATCCTCCTTCAAGATCTGTCTATTTTTGAAACATTTCTTGTGTAATCAGATTTTGTCACCAGCACATTTTTCTTTTCTCCCTTTATTTCGTTTTTGTTTTCATACATTTAACTTGACTATGTTAGATTAGATAATAAATTTAATAATGTCTTAAAAGGTTTTTAAAATACTTTGCATATATTTGTGAGAACATCATTTCACGTCAAAGCCTGAATTCTATTCTCTCTCGCTTTAAATATTGTTTTTACAGGCTGTTAGGAACTATTTGGCCAACCTGAATTTCCATTTAAATACCCAGAAAAAGCATAAATGCTGCAGGACGTTTGATTAATGGGGATTAATGCGGTTTCCAGAAAATGTATTTATTGCCTTTTTATGTTATTGTGAACCGACTATTTTGTTTAAGAGAAGAAAAAGTCAAGAGACACTAAGATACTGCTTATTAATGACTGACAGTATTTGTCTGTCTGTTCGAATGGGCGTCAGTGATGAGGTTGGTTGTGAATAGTGCAGATGTGGACGTGTCAGCTCTGAAAAGTTGATCAGTTGAGAAGTTTGATCTCAATCAATCAATCAATCAATCAGATTTTAACCGTACAGCCCAAATTATACTTTTCCTCACAGGGATGGTCAGATGGAACATCCTCTGCCTTTAACACTCAACTAGAGTGAAGAAAAACTAACAAACAATCTCTCTTATCTACCATGAGAAAAGACAGTGCCTAACATCAATGTTTGAAGTATTTATACCAAAGAAAGGGACCAATGACCATAGTAATGATAGAGGTATTGCCAGTAATATTAGTATCTTTGACATTAATAGGCATATCCATCAGTGCAGCCACTTGTATTTCAGTACTATTGATTAGAAATGACAATACAGGTTTGACTAACAGTACTAAGTTCACATTGTGTCACTGTGTATGTTCTGTTATCGACATACATTAAATATCACTTTATTTTTACAGATTTTACAGTCCGCTTTGGAACCGATGTATTCCTAACTGATGAGGACTTAATTACTCTGTCGGGACATAGTGGGCTGATGAGATATAAGATAATAACAATGTCAGCTGTTACTCAGACTTCTATTTCCTCTAACAGTTACACCTATTAAGTGAATGGGCTTCACGCTCTTCATCTTTCATGCATAAAGCACGAGGTGAGGATTAGAGAGAGGGAGAGAGAGATGAGGTACTGATAGATGCAGACTCAGCTTTGGCTCCGACTCTTACGCTTCTTATTTCTCTCTGAAAGAGGATCCACGCCCAGAAAGACCAGGGAGCCTCCAGCTGGCTGGCACACACACACACACACACACACACACACACACACTCATCCACGAATACTCTTTCTTGTCCAGCTCCCTCTGACCCTCCTGTCCCACATACAGGACATATGACAGCTACCATGTGATCTGGATGGCAGAATATGAGGTCAGATTATTTTACAGTGAACAAGCTCTCACCTCCCAGCAGAGCAGCCGGAGCTACTGATCGCTGCACTTGAAGAAGGACACACCACTCGCCTGCCATGCCACTGACTAATGACTGCCTGATCACTGGTCTTATGATCAACATGAGTGCATGTAAACACAGATATAAAAATGGAAAGTAATAATTTGCTGTTCCTCAGAAGTGGAACCCAATGTATTTAATTACTTCACTTTGGTAGAATTGTCAGGCACTGGTATCAATATAGAAGTCACATATTAAAGTAATTTACATCATTGTAAATTCAGAAATGTATGTACATTTTAAACTAACAATTTAGTAGCACTTAAATGGCACTTACTTATAGCGCTTTTTTGAAGAAATTGTACTTTCTTGATTCTTGTTGTTCTGGGTTTGTACCCTCGTGGTTGAATGCACTTATTGTAAGTCGCTTTGGATAAAAGCGTCAGCTAAATGTAATGTAATGTACATTTCAGAATAAAGGAAATAAAACATACTGTTATGTAAAAGCCATTTCACAATTTTTTCAACCAACACATACAAGAAGCTCATGAAGTACGATGCACCCTCATGTGGTCTGTGTCTGTGCAACAGGGTCTATGAAGGGGTGACAAGACCATTACCAAGAATAAGTCAATTCATTTTGAGGCTGAAGTAAAACAGTACATTTTACTAGTACGAGTACATATCTATCTTTTAAATCCTATATCTATATTCTCTTCTAAATTGGTGAATGAATCAACTGAAAGGATTCCCCGTGGAAGGATGGTATGTGTGAGTCAGGACATCAGATTTGTTAAACTTTTTCAACATTTTCACATTTTTCCCTGATAATAATTAATAGATCTTCATGAAAGAAATCAGGCATATTTAAGGGATTGATATCTACGAGTGTTTGAAAATTTCGTCTGAGGCCGGAGTATACTGTACAGTCTTTGACAGGAAAAATAAGAGTTTCAGATCACAGGCCCTCTGCTGCACCTGATATCCTGGTGGCTGCAGGCATAAACATGAGTGTGATAGATGCAGGAGTGAGGGACATAGCCATTCACAGAGAGAGAGAGAGATAGATAGATAGATAGAGAGAGAGAGAGAGAGAGAGAGAGAGAGAGAGACTGACTTTTTCATGCTAAACCACAGAGCAACATGTGTCATGTAGAACAGAAAATACATGTGACCTATTTTCAGAGTGTACGTGTGTGGTGTGTGTGTGTGTGTGTGTGTGTGTGTGTGTGTGTGTGTGTGTGTGTGTGTGTGTGTGTGTGTGCTCACATCTCTCTAAGTGAGGGGCCATCCCTTCTAAAAGTAAGTGGTTTGTTAACGGATATGGGTTTCTGGTGAAAAAGACACAGAGGAAGTTCTTCTCTTCTTTCTCTCTCTCCACTTGTCTCTCGGTCCTGTCTTTTTCTTCCCACGAGACAAACGTTAACTCGCATGTGACTATCAAAAGAAACATAGACTTTGCTCATCTTGTAACATAACATTAATGATGGTGACGATAAAATATAAGTAGTAAATATGTATCCAGTCACAGTTTATCTAATAATCTCCTCTACAGGGGGAATAAATCACTCCACTTAAATTCCACTTTGAACAAAGACGAGCAGTGTTTTACTGAGAACTGTTCACAAACCAACTAGTTGACGTGAAAAACTCAGAAATGAACTATTCCTCCTGTGTTCTTTAACATTATAAACCTTTTCATGTAGTGTTTTTCTGTATAAAAGCCATGTTTTCTCTGCGTCACCCTGTGTAATTGATGCAGAATTAAAAGCAAACACACCCAATTTACTGTCTCACTTCAAAGAAAGAATCGAAAGGTCGCACTCTTCTAAGTCAGATGAACTCATTTGATTTTGTTTCTAGAGACTGCTATTTCTGCAAACTGTCATCTTCAGAAAGAAGTGCAACTATTAAAACTAACTATAAATCAGGGGTTTCACATCGGAGGTCTCGTGGCTGCATGAAGTACACAGAAACCTACAATTCAAACATTTTCACATAGCCGATCTGAAAACCAACAAATGCAAACCAGTCAAACTGAAAATAGAATCAGCTTAAAGTGAGTGACTGAACGGTGTCATTGATGCCTCTGCCTGTCTGTCCAAAACACATTGACTGAGACCTCTGGTCCCAGCATTAGGACATGAACATTTCTAACTCATTTTTCCAGCCCTTGATGAAACGCTGAATTGACTTGTATGGATGGTGTCAAGAGGAGTTTGGAACTACAGGTTGCAGCAGAGTGTGTGTGTGTGTGTGCATCACAGTGCTCCACATGCTGCCGGGGCCTGTTCGACTCCTGTACACTGAGGGACAACGTCGCCACGGCTCCTTCATATTTAATTCTTATGTTGAATTATTCTGGCTCGGTGCCGTGTTGTGCCACCGTGAATTGGGTCATGAAGTTTGTGAGGGTATCAGAGTGTGTGTGTGTAGGTAGGACAGGGACAAGAGGGAGAGTGATGTGGCAGTAACGCCTGAGTCTGCCACGAACACTGGAAGCCAGTGGGAAAGCAGAGCCATAGCAACAGAATAAATTAATGAACAAGATGTGAATGCTATGTTTAACGCACAAGATCTCCCTCTTGCTCTCTCATGCACACACACACACACACACACACACACACACAATCCATGCCTGCTGGTAGTTTCATATTCAAAACAGATACCTGGTGATGCAGGTTGGGCCTGAACTGCCTCTATAACTCCACAACATCCAGCTCTCAGCAGCCTGTCACTACACAGAACATCAGGTTTTGAATTGTTCTTCTAAAGCAAACACACATTTTAACATGACGTGAACTTTTAAAGCTTTTTGTCATCCCTTGATTTTGTTCTGCTCAGCTCTATTAGTGTTTTTCGTCTCAAAACTAATTTTTCAAGATGAGAAGCACACGATTATCAACCTCAATCACATGATCGTGTTGTGGTGGCGAGTGTGGTTTTAGACAAATGTTACATCCCATAGTAACATTTATAAGGAATCACCACAGGGAACATGAGCATGAGACAGAGCCTGAGCTCAGCCAGTGATGGTCAGAGAACAGTCTGCAGCGCCCCCCTCAGGAGAGGAAAGAAAAACACCAGAGCAAAACTCATAATGACAAACATTCAGGATAGGTTTATAGGAGGACTCACAAATACTCACAATATTAAAATCTGCTTTAGATTAACAAGAAAACTGATAGTTAGACACTGAATAATATTCCTTAAGAAGCGCTTTATAACTACATCTTTAATATAGAATAGAATAGAATATTTTAAACAATTATTATTGTGTTGGATATGTGCACATACACTGCTTTCTAACATCACATGATTGTTCTGGCTGTAGATTTCCATGGACCGTCGGCTGGAAAAGGGAAAAAGATGATACACTTGCCATTTAGACTTGACAGATGAAAAAGATTGATGGGATAAGTAGGTGAGGCGCTGCCAAGGTCTTCAGTCAGATGACTTGCAAGTAGTTTGTTTAAAGCAACTGTCTGAGCCGTTCATCGCTCTCTAAAATTCCTGTTGCGTCTTGAAGCAGTGGCATGTTCAATGCAAATGTTGTTTAAACAAAAGGTTGCAAATGGTAAATGGACTGTATTCATACAGCTCTGCTCATTATCGACTTAAAAGTTTTAGTACCATTCGAATTCACCCATTGACAGAGCTTCAATAGCCAGCACTTTTTCTATCACACACCATTTAAACACTATCAGCAGGGGCATCAGGGGTTCAATATATTGCCCAAGGACATTTCAAAATGCAAGCAAGGGGACATGGGGATTGAACCATGAACCATCTAGATAGTGGACAACCCTCTCTTCATCCTAAGCCACAGCAGCCCAAGTGGAAGTGCCCTTTGGAAATTGCACAATAGTTCACCGAAGTTTTAAAGCTGGAGCACTGCCTCACCTGCGACTGAAAAACCTGTCAAGAAACTTTTTCTCTCTAAAGACAAGATTCTACTTAATGCAAGGGTCACAAAAAAGTAAAATTTAGACACAGACACAATGATTTTTTTTTTCCTTTTTTTATTGTACAATATTACAATTATATTTTGTACAAATGCAGGTTAACAAAAATGCAAGTCAGGCTACAAAGAGAAATGTTTGCTGGGGGCCTGAAAAGAATAGTGTCTTTGAGCACGGCCATGAACCTTTATGCAGCAGATGTGCTGCTGCGTCGACAGAAAGCCACAGACACAAAACACACAGACGTCACAATGGTGAGGTGGGCTAGAATGTTTACTCCCAGTCATGTGATCAGATGTTCAAAACACGGGTGGACAAAAAAAAAAAAAAAGGTGGTTACCAACATCAGTTGAAGATGAAGATTGTGTAGTAAAACAGTTGCATAACAATCCAGTTTGTGTGTCTGTGTGTTGCAAAGATGATGAGGAGGGGAACTATCAGCATAAAGTTGTTGTTCATTTCTTGTTTGGTCCAGTTCCAATGTGTTAAGAAGCCGAGTCGCAGGGTCAGAGGTCATCAGGTGGAGTTTAAGAGCGGGTGTACTTCCCCCAGATGTGCAGCATGAAGACTGAAGCAATGAAGAGTAGACTCATCACCAGCACTGGCACCGGGCCACTGTCACAACAAAGAGACACTGATTAACACCCAGATTGACAAACACATGCACGGACACACACACACACACACACACACACACACATTTGTATTCTCCCATGGGGAAAGCGCGACTGTGGGAAGTGGGGACAACAATAACTACGCAGGTTTTAAAGAACAACAACCAGAATCATTATATATCCACACGCACGCACACGCACACGCCTCGACCCTCCGCTTTCCCTCACTACTTAAACAAACGTGAGAATCTGTGAGCTTGACCCTCACTTTTCTCCTTTTTCACAGCAAACATAAGACACCGAAAATCCCATAATTTGCGGTGACCCCGACCCGAGTGAGAGTCTCGGTGGAGTGGCTGATTTTATTGATGAGCTTCGGAAACATGGAGGGACTCTCATCTCTCAAGGAGGGTGGGAGTGAGCTGGGGGGGAGGGGGGTGGTAGTAGAGGGGGCACATCGCTAAGTAGCAGCATTTCCATGCCAACCATTTCCTCTGCTGCTCCCCACCTCCTCCCCCCTGTCAGAAGGCTGTAATTGAGTTGACCTTTCAGAGTGGATCCTTTAATGAAGCTTTGAGGCTGGCGTCTAACGCAGAAACAAACATGCACTCGATATACAGCACTGTATGGCAAGTCTGCCCTCCTTCGACTGCTGGAGAGACAGACTCAATAACCACCGCGGCACCATCGATCAACCTGGCCACGAGACAGGATGCCTTCTCTAATATTCGGGACGAGGATGAAGCGGAATAAAAGTTTATGAGGGGGGGAGAGGAATATGTGCTCTTCTTAAACAAACATAATTGCGTGTATGTGGATGCACACTTAAATGAAGCGGATCCAAAGCGCTGAAATTATTTGTTTTACAACCGCGGCACGTCTAGCCAATTACCTGCCATTAAACCTGATGAACATAAACAACGTTAATGATGGCGCATGTATCGTATCAGACATCCAGAGAATTAGGGAGAATCTTGGTGGGAAACGTGTTAAAATATCAAAGGCTAAATTTGTGCCTGTGAAAGTTGTGAAGTGCGTGTGTGTATCAGCAGTTATTTTTATTAACTGCACTTACACTTTGAGGCCTGGCGAGTCTTCTGTGTAGAAGCGCCACATGCCACCAGTGCCCGCCGATCCTGTGGTCCTGCCACCGCTGCGTGTACCACTGCTGGTAGCTTTCCTATGGAACACAGACAGATATAACACAACACGTCAACAATATGTTGATGCAGTAAAGTAACCATAGTAACACAGACACAGATAATACAATTATTAAGGGCTTCAAAAGACAATTCATTTTATTTCTACTCATGAAATAATAACAAGACAATAAGACTGGAAGCCAACATTTTTAAAAACTCCTTCTTTTGTACACTCTTTTAAAATCAAGCCTCTAGAGAAACTAATAGGAATCATGAGACCATTCATTCTGAGCGAGTCATTTAGAAAAAAACCTGTTTGCCATTTGAACTGTATTCAGAGACTAACTCCAACTACAGTAGTTAGTGATGAAATATTGGGGCGATTCATGGCTACTTCACCTTGTGATGAGATTAAACTTGAGGTTAATGAGGTAACGAAGATGGTGATTGTAGAGGGAAATAATGAGGGAGGTTAACATCGAGCCTCTGATTACACACTGATTAAGTTCTGCAGCACAACATCTATCTGCTGCTCCAATCTACAGAGGGCACACATACTATCTGATATGTATCAATCAGTCCTTACAGTACGATGACATCAGCAGGGTGTTTGGAAAATAATTATGGAGAGTATGTTCAGTCCGAGACACAACACACGATGCATCAATGTTTGACGTGAAGTGGCCATTAATAGCTTTAACTGTACAGTGACGGTCAGTAAGGTGTAATACACAGTTATATGAGGGTTACAAAAGAAGAGAGTATAACAGTTTAAGTGCAAAGCAACTATACGAGTCTGAACTCTACTTAAGTACTGAGCAGCCTCCTTCCAAAATAGATTATCTAGGTGAGTGTGATGGTTGAAGAACAGTGGTGTCTGACTCGTCGGTCCAGAACCTTCCACCGGTGCAGAAATGGATCATAGGCAATATTGTCAGATTCAGACACTTTACAGATTTCTCTGACTATCTGGAGACCTCTCATGGACTGTGTGGGACTATTTTAGATGCGCTTTCCTTCATTTGTCGTCCATCTGTGTCTTGGAAAGTTTACCCACTGCATATCTGTGTGTGTGTGTGGATGACCGCAGCTTTAACAGGCATAAGTGTGGAGGTCAGATAATAAGCGTACCTTTGTCGGACTGTGGAGCCTGCGGCGCGGGGGGCCACTGTCTTGCTGGGGGAACGGCCAGAGGCCCCAACATTGGTTGCACTTACTGCTGGTCCAGGCTGCAGGAGAGAGAACCACCAGATTTAAATCACACGAATGACAAACAGCTCAGTCAAACCAGATATCTGTCACTCACACACACACACACACATGTAAACACAGAATGTTAAATCTAACCTGTAGCATAAAGACACTTAATGACTCATGGATATTTAATGTACATTTGATTGACAACTGTACAATATGTCATGTTAGAGACTGATAGCAAAGGCCCTGACTGAGAGTCCACACTATTCCTAGGTTTCCTCATCTGGAGTTAACTCACAGAGTCTCCACCACATGTGATCACAAACATGTTACAGGGATCAACTGAGAGCTGCACTAGCTGAACATGTGTGTTTTGTGACTGTTTAAGTTGTAGGAAATTAGCCACGTCTACAATTGTTGAGCTAACGTTAGCTAGCAAGCTAACGGATAGCAAAACGCTGGTGAATGACTGCGTTGAAACAGCTTAGCTTTGACTACGGTGATAGTTTGGTGTGAGGCGAGAGTCGTACCATTTTTGATTTAGTGATGAGGATGTTTGCTGTGAGCTGAGTCCTTCTTCCAGCCGATGTCCAGGTCAGATGAGCCGCAGTCTGTGAGCTGACGGGTGAAAACTTAAGAAGAGACTCCACAGGGATGACGATCGTCTGAAAAGGACACGACTGCAAAACACAAGACCAGCGGGGACGACCGAGGAGAAGCCTGAGCGGGCTGACCGCTTCCAACACAAAACATAATGATACAGACAATAACTTCAGAGCTTTTATTCATGAGACATCCACAAAATTTGATTAAAAAATATATATTAATCATAGTTTATTAAATATAGACATTTACTTTGACTTTAATTAAAAGGCAAACGAGTGACCCGCTCTGACTCTGAAGGAGACGTGTCCCCGTTAGTCGAGGAAAAGGACACCATTGTGGTTCTAACGAGAAGCGCAGGTAGCCTGAGCTCAAGGGCTGATTTGAGCCAACATGGCGCCCGACCGACACAGTTTCAAGGCGGTAGTAGTGTCTGCTGCGGGCAGTAGATAAGCGTCAGCACCGGTTTCCAAGCTTGGACAAGGTAGAAGCGAAGGTAAACATGTGTTTATATTGTAATGTGGTCGTGGTCGTTTAGTATTAGTGAAGCCAACTGTCCAACAAGTTGTTCATCTAAAAGCTGTTATACTTCCATTAGCTACAGGCTAGTTGGTTGCCATGATCTTATCTATGTGCAGCGACACGTATGTCACATGTCATCAAACCTAATCTAAAGTCTCATGTGTGTATTTACCTGCAGTTCGGTGCCAGGGCTTCCCCTCTGGCTGGCACGTGGCACAGTTCTATGGGAACTGATGGTCATGGTGGTTAGCAGACAGTAGATGGATGTATATTATCTCATAAACAGCCATGACGTGAAGTCCATCTCTAAGTTTACCATTAGTGCAGCTGGGGAAATTGTCTGTCTTCACATCAGAGACTCGATGATTTTAGTTTCGTATCAGTGATTTTATTTGTTTTGTATTTTAAAGTTGTTTGAATGCCACTGAAAATGAAATGTCTCTTTGGTGCATCAAGGTGTAGAAGTTAGCGGTGAAGTGTCATGTTGCAGCTGAACACCCCTCACCTCACCCTCCCCTTCCAAACATGAGAGAGAACCTGTGGTAGCCTTCAGTTGTCATGAAACCTTTACGTAACAACAGAACACATGTTTTCACTCCCGATTTGTCCATTATTTGCACTGTACTTCCTGCTGATACTCATAGTCATCTGCTTATCTGTCACTCTACATGAATTTCAAACCTTGTCCCTAAAACCAGCATTGTATTTTTTGTATATTATATTGATTTGATCCGTTCTTGTGTGCAGGATGGTGCGGGTTGTGTTCCTCCATCCAGACCTGGGTATCGGTGGAGCAGAGCGACTGGTGGTGGATGCTGCTGTCGCCCTGAAGTCTCAGGGATGTAGCGTTCAGATCTGGACGGCCCATTATGATCCAACACACTGCTTCTCAGAAACCCTGGACCCAGACCTGCCTGTGGTGCGTAAACACACCTACACTGCGTAATCGTCTCCCTCAAAGATTCACAACAATGACATATGTAAAACACGGAATCTGTTACATATGATTTAATGGTTTCTGCCACTCCTCTAACAGGTGTGTGTGGGTGACTGGCTTCCCACCAGTGTGTTTGGTTACCTACATGCCCTATGTGCCTACCTGAGGATGATCTATGTGGCCCTCTACCTGGTCTTCCTCAGTGGAGTCGAGTATGATGTCATCTTCTGTGATCAGGTGAGTTGTGTCAAAGAGCAACTATCTATCTGTTTGATTGTCACTTATTGAGTTCTTCTGACACTTCCCTCCTAACTGACTCTGCTGCTCAGACAAGAGCTTCCTTTGTGTTGCACAGGGGTCTGTCTCTTAGTGTCTCACCTTCGTACTACACTGTGTCCTGAAGTGGACACTCCCTTGCTTGTTTTTTTGCTGTTTTGAATTTTACAAAAATACACAAAGGCACCAGGCTCTTACACATACAGTAAATACAAAGAAAACCTATTGTATACAGATCGGCTAAATAACCATCACTCTCTAAGTTAGTAAAATTAGCCAAAACATGTCACGCGAACAGTGATTTTAGTGTTTGTCTGTTCTTTGGTGAGTTATATTATGTTAAGTCTCTGTTTAAAAAAAAAAAAAGAAAGGCTTTTACAAAATTTCTCTCTCGTATTGTTTAGCATTTACATTGTGTATTATTTTATTGACAATATACTGGAGATATAAATGTTCAGCAATCATTTAACATTTTGATTAATTTGTTTTGTTCTTTCTCCATATTTAGAAAATTATATTATTGTTGTATTCTAAAAATTACAGAATACAACAATAATGTCATTTTCTAAATATTGAGATAGAACAAAACAAATACACGGAAATGATTATTTCTGGGAAAACACTATTTTTGATATTATCAACTTTCATTCCACCTCAGGTGTCGGTGTGCATCCCGATGTTGAGACTTTCCCGTCAAAGGAAGAAGGTTTTGTTTTACTGTCACTTCCCCGACCAGCTCCTGACCCAGAGGAGGTCAGCTCTAAAGAAGCTTTACCGGGCTCCCATTGACTGGCTGGAGGAACGCACCACGGGAATGGCTGACATGGTACGTAATGGCTGAGGTTGGGAGGCAGGCTCATACAAGAGAACGTGATGGTCTGGTTACAGGACAAGACTGTTTTAAATATCATTCAGATGCATGTAAATCATCTTTTGAAAAAGGTGATAAGGAATGTTAAACAAGCAGTAAAGCAAAATCAAATATATACAATATATCAAAGCATTAGAACAGGTTAAAAATATAAGAAAGAAACTGTATTTTTAAATTTGCTTGAGATTTGATCTCAGATTTTTGACTGTAGCAAGATGTGTATATAATGAACTGTATATATTTTTATATATATTTGCTGGACATGGCATGGATCAGGCAATACAATGAAGATACCAATCAATATATAATCAATATACAAAATATTTCAAAAGCAATTGCAGGATAGAAAGACAAATTGCCTTCTGGAAATAAATAAGTGAAAAAAAACTACATTGGTTGAAGTTTTGACTGTTTGACAGCTTCCAAATTTTGTCTTTGATTTTTGTCTAACTCTAATACAGTACTTGGTTGCTGCAGTTCATACAAACTTTTGATTTACTGGCCCGAAATACACACAAATTATTTCAAAAAGACAATAGTTGATCTTCTCAGAATTACTTCCCTGACTTCCCTTCACTCTTGTATAAAAATACAAGGTGTAATATTGAATACACCAAGGTGATTATTTAAAGTGTGATACAGCTTGATCTCCACAGGCAGGCTGTTGTAAAAAAATCATGGCCCTGATAGAAATTAAATGACATTTCAATTTTAGTCTAGACTTACGGCTAATCACAGACCTCAGGCTGCTATCCAACTTATAGGAACCTGTGATATATGTGCGATCCTTATGAACTAATCTCTCTGTATTTTCTCTTAGATTCTGGTAAACAGCAAGTTCACTGCAGGCATCTTCAGAGAGACCTTTCATAGTCTGAGCAGAGTCCAGACAGACGTCCTCTATCCCTCCCTCAACACACGTACCTTTGACCAGCCATCCACTGAAGCACAGGGCCTGGAGGGGCTGCTCCCCGAGGCCACCTCCTGCCTGTTCCTCTCTCTGAACAGATACGAGAGAAAGAAGAATTTGGGCCTGGCTCTGGAGGCTCTGGCCTTCCTGAAGAGCAGCCTCCCTCCAAGCCAGAGAGCAGACGTTCACCTGGTGGTCGCAGGGGGCTACGATGACCGAGTTACTGAGAATGTTCAACATTACGTTGAACTGAAAGAACTGGCAGAGCAGCTCCACTTAAAGGACTGTGTCACTTTCCTGCGTTCCCCCTCTGATTCACTGAAGGTGGCACTGCTCCAGGGCAGCGCCGCCGTGCTCTACACCCCGAGCAGAGAGCATTTTGGGATAGTTCCCGTGGAGGCCATGTACTGCTGCTGCCCTGTTATCGCTGTGAACTCTGGGGGGCCCCTGGAGAGTGTGGCAGACGGGGAAACGGGCTTCTTGTGCGAGCCTACGGCCGAAGCCTTCTCTGAGGCCATGGAGAGGCTCGTCAGGGAGCCGCAGCTCCGCAGGGACATGGGACAAGCTGGGAGGAGGAGGGTGCAAGATAAGTTCTCTCTTCAGGCCTTCTCTGACCAGCTGTATGGGTACATTGTCAGGCTGAGCCAGTGATGTGAAGGTCGGAGGAGACGCAGGAGAGAACCAGCGCAATAGTGCACCACGGACCACTGGAGTCGTCTGAGTTGTAACGGATGTTTTCTAACAGAGAATGTATGTGTATATGTGCAGGGAGGTGAGGGAGTATTAGAGGACAATTAATCAGCATTCCCTTGGAGGGGTTGCTGCGAGGGAAAGAAGGATGGAATCTCTATACTAATTAAGAAAAGAGTAACGAGTTTACCAACCGTATCTCTGGAAAAATACCACCCCTGAAAGTGTGTGTGTGTGTGTGTGTGTGTGTGTGTGTGTGTGTGTGTGTGCGCGCGCGTGTGTGCGCGTGTGTAGCAGCGTGGCAACCAAGAGCCTAGCAAATGAGTGTACCAAAAGGATTGATTGTTAGACTGAAATGTTTTTGCACTGTGTATGTTATTTCTTGCTTTTCTACAGTAGCCTTTGTCTTTGTGTGTTTGGGGGATGATGATGAAGAAGAATGCAGTTACAGCTATGTGCCATCAGGCAGCACACAGTCCCAGATCGATAAACAGGATGCTTTCCGCTACTTCCTGTCCACCCAGAGCTTAGTTCCCCTCTTGTATTCACGAGATGCTGGCCTGTCCATGACTCTTGCTGCAGTGTGGATGTTATTAGAAAATGACAGAGTGTGTCTGGCTTTATTAGAGGTCTGGCTGATGGGCGGTGTGCCTGTGTCTGGGTCATTATCAACAAGGAGAATAGCAGAAGGTCATTGTGTCTGCGCGCTGGCCTCCTCAGCCCTCCTACTGTATAGAAATGCTCTTATTGACATTCCTGAAGTCTTAATAAACAAGAGGACAAATAGTTTTGTGACTTTTATGGGCTTTGCTTTGTTGGTAAGTTTTTTTAGCCTTTAATAGAGTTTGCTAAGGATTTCGTGGGTGAGCATAGAGACAGAAACATTGTTAATGCAGCGCACAGATTAATTTGTTCCTCGAGCTGTTCAATGAAACATTCTCAAAGTAGCAGTGAAGGATTTTTTAAATTTTATTTTGCTTCATGAACAAAGTTAGTGCGGCAGACGCACATATCTCAAGTTTCTGTCTCCATCCGTTGCTGCATTATCATTTGCAGAGTCTGAGTTGTGTCCACATGCGCCTCATTCTTGTTTTTAAAGGGAATCTAAAAAAGTTAAAATAATTAAATTAGGAGGCACCCAATGATTATTTTCATAATTGGCTGAAATACAGAAAATCATCGGATTGTAAAACCTGGAACTGTCAAATGTCCGATTTTTTTTTTTAATTGAAAAAATACAGGGATGATTAATCAGTTAACCAAAGAGTTACTTCGTTATAACATTTGATTTAGTTCTCTTTCAGTCTTTTAATCATTGCAGCTCTACAAAGAATTCCAGTTTGACTGGTTGTAGATGTAATATTTCCTCGTCACTGAACTCACCTGGTTGCACACAGCATGGCCGTACCGGACGAATGTGGCGAAATGCTCACTATTGAAGTTCATCAGGTCGTATTTGAACTCCTGCAGCAGAAAAGTGTCAGAGCGATGCCTCATCATCTCCTGTGTTGACGGAAGCAGCTTGTGTGTGTTGTTGTTGACCCTGATTCGAGTTCCTGGAGGCAGATTGATATCTGCAACGCGCTGCGTGCAGACTCTGGTCTTCTTCAGAACACGGTCAGCACTCGACTTTGGAACCATCTGCTGAAGGAAACTGCGGCAGGCTTTTTGTGTCATGTTCTCGTCTAGAAGGGAAAAATAAAGTAAAGTAAATTTTAAAGTAAATTCAATTGGAGTGAATAGTCGTGAAAATACTGGTTAAAAACAACGTCACATTTGAGTTTCTTACCTCCCACCCCAAAATGGATAACCCAGCCTTCTCCAACATAAACCCCCCAAAGAGACAACCCCAGCAGTGGGTTCACAAACTCAATCAAGTCCCCGTAATCTGCCGTGGACACACTTTGATCAATCTGAAGAGAAACAGGTTGACGTCAGAGCAGTTTACTGTTTTACATGCACTTTTTATTTATTTCTTTACTCGTTGGATTCAAATGAGAATAAAATTCTACTAAAAATAAATAAAGTCTCTTAATTTGAGTGACTTGAAGAACTCCCTGTTGGGGACAATATTCAGCAAACAATGCAAAGCTGCAGTATTAATATAGATCTTAAAATAAATAGACTCACTATGTAATACAAGTATGTTTGTAATAACATAATTACACATACCGGTAAATAGAATTTTTTTAGGCAAACACACCTTTTCAGGAATGTAGGGAGGTACCACTGGACTAATAATATAAAGTAGATTGGATGTATTAATTAACACTCACCTGTCGCCATGTCTGTTTGGAAAACATGTTGTTCCAGTTTCCCAATGCATCTATTGTTGCTGTCAGCCGAAGTCAAAAGACCAAACGGACTGAATTGAGATTGTGAGGACGCTGTGACCAGGTTGTGTAATAATTAAAATGCCTTTATAAGTCACTGATAGCCTTAACTGTGGCTGTTTCTGATTAATACTTTACCTATTAATCTCAAGCTGACACTCAGTCATGTCAAATTTTCTGAAATATGTTTTTATTTGTCATTTGTCTCAGTTTGTTTAAAATGTATAGCTCACCTGCTCAGAGTTTTCAATTCCCACATCTCATATTGATTCAGACATTTCTTCAGAGTCAATTCCAAAAGCTGAAATGCAAAGAAACCGACAGTAACGCCACTTGTTTTTCAGAGCTGCAAATTATTTGTCCCAATAGGTCCAATTAGAGCAGATGACCTCGGTTTGATTTGAAATAGTCAGGTCTAGTGTTTGGAACATCACAGAGATTTGTCAATTTATATATCTATGTGATATGGATATTCTTTTTTATTTTTAATATTCAGTATCTGTTCAGGCCAGAAAATCCCAGTTCTATATATTTACACCTTTGACATTTGCTCTGTTGTTGGTTGTTTGATCTGTTACCGATCAGCAAACTCAATAATGGACATTGATTAATTACTGATCTATTTATCCCGACGATACTTTACTTTACAGACACTTTAATGTAGTTTTTATGAAACAGCTTCATCAGCCCATAAAAAATAAATGAACAAACCTCTGAACAAAACTTAAGACATAGACTAAAACTGTAGGAAAAGTTTTGCATAAAACATGTTTGAAGACAACATGGAGGTTGAGTCATTACAGTTCATAAAGAAGAACTGAGCCAAATGAATTGTTTCCTATCCAGGAAACTACCATTGTTTTAAAATTAAGAACCCAGTTAGTAAAATGTTCATATTCATATTATGAATTACATGGGTATTTGTGGCTGGCAGTTATAACTGAGCTTTTATTTGAAACCCTTTGTGAAACACTGTCAGATAAATTAAAAATATATGACACCGAATGCAAATTAGACAGAAGAAAATGAAAGTCGTTTCCATGGTACACAATACAGTGTTATGCTGTGTAGTAAGATTAAAGAATGGAAACTCAGAAATTAACCACACTACCTATTTATAGAGAGTTTTAAGAATATAAAATGCTAACAGAGCGAGAATAAAAGCAGATCTGTGTGTGTGTTTGTGTGTGTGTCCCACATGCAGACACATTAAGAGTCGATGATGAGGGGGGCTTTCCGGCAGTGATTTAGGGTCCCTGCTCAGCCAAATGATGAAAAGGCCCCGAGGAGCCTGTGAGGGGGGGCACAGACGCACAAACACAAACACACAGCAGTAAACACTCATCAGTATTAGTTCCGTCTGAATGTGTCCCACTTTACTAACTGCACAGACGGATGATGTGTGAAGTCTCTTCTCTCTTTACCTCAAAGTTGTGTCGCCTTCCAGCCCCTCCACCCTCGCCATCCCCTCTCTCTCTCTCTCTCTCTCTCTCTCTCTCCCTCTCCGTGCCCTGTGGTGTGGTGGTTATTGAGATCACGGTGTGTCTGAGTGGCAGTGATAACCAGTACCCAGGTGCCACTGGCACATGGTGTTTAATTAATTAATGAGACCGCGGGGTTGGTTTTCTAATTCCACGTAGCCAGCACAAGGGTGTGGGGGGAGATAGCCTTGGAATGTTTAGGTGTGTGTTTTCAGGCGAGGAGAGGAGAGATGTATGTGGGAGTGTGTGTGTGTGTTATGAGTGTATATCTATTTTGTTGGCAGTTTGGGAGCTGGTTCCCTTGTTAGTGGAACATTAAATATGTATGGAATATTTTTACACGCACTTTTAATCACGCCTTGTGATTGGGAGTTAATCATGGGCTAAATGGAGCTGATGATGAGAGGAACGCAGTGTTAATACATCAATCTGAACTCTGCTGTAACGGTAACCAGGTCATGGACTCATTGCCCTGAAAACAGAAATGTACATGAAATGTAAACACAAGAAGTGGATGGTGTTATAGTCTGTGTTATACTGGTTTAAATGTAATCAACTGGGTGATGAAGAAGTAAGACTGCAAGAAGTCAATTTACATAGAATATAAATACATATATACATATTTGCATTTTGTCTCTATTTTTTGTGAGATTATTCTTCAAACATTTTTCAATTACATTTACCAGCAGAAGCTGGAGGGCATTATAATAAATAAATATAATAAAACATTTAAATTACTCTAATATACAAAGAGGTTACTGATAATTTGTCCCCAAAAATTAATTACATTCATCAACTCGTTTGCTTTATATTATAAACTCTCCAAGAAGGAAAAATAGAAGAACAGAATAAAAATTATGGATTTCGTCCAGGGCTTAAATGTTGAAAAAACATTACAATCACATTTTATTTTGTATTTTTACACAGTCTAATATTTCATTTGAGATTCAAGATTCAAACCTTTATTGTCTCTGTATGATAATATTCTTGTTGCCCTCTGATTGGTTGAAATAAAAATAAAAAGGAAGTTATTAATAGAGAACACACTGAATAAATAAATAAACATAAAGTATATATAAACAAAATATGTAGTATGGATATTGCAAAGACAGATTTGGAAGAGTCTGTTGTGTAGCAGTAGTACGCGAATAATCAAATGAGGAACAATATGCCGTTGTATGATAAATACAGTATATATATTCTGTGCTGTGATGGAGAGTACATCGAGGAGAAAGAGCTTTCCTGCTCATGAACGGTAGAATATGCTCAAACAATACGTAATCAGCATTTGTATTCACAGCTCATCTTTAAGAGCAGTTTTACATGGTACATGTTAGCAAATTATGTATTTTTCACTTTACTGCTTCCATAAACTATTCAAATATATGAGCTTACACCTCATAAATGTTAACACTGCACAACTCTCCCCCTCACACAGGCAAAACAGTCGTTGGAGCCGGTTTCACGGAGAGAGGGAATGATTTACTAAAGCTGCATAAAACTCATCTCTTGTGGGAGATCACAATAAAACTTGTATAATCTCTGATGGTGGAATATTATAGATAGCCTCTATAAAAATAGCTTTATGGTGCAGGAAAGAGAAGTATTACGACTCGTCCTACTCTACGTGTTTTCTGGTTCAAACCATCTTATAGCTTCAAGATAAACGAGACCATAGATTTCACTCAGCAGACGTCATTTAAATCACACTGGGTTTATCAATAAAAAGTCTTGTTAAGTTATGAAGAAATGTCCACCAGCGTTGATAGGGTGCAGTCAGATAAGAAACAACACATGATAACGGTAAATAAAATTGAAAGTAGGAGGTTGCACTCTGCTCCGAATAAAAGAATAGGTAACTTATTGATGAGATTAAATAATCACCTACGTTTCCATGAATCAGTTTGCCTCCGATGTTTTATGTTTAGACTGAGACAACACACATTATTTTATTCTGTCAAAGTTACCTGGCCAAGATGCTTTACTGCTGCTCTCACTTGCAGCAAAAACATCTGGTTGCATTAGCATTAACAGGAAAAAGCACAAATCTGGAACGTTTGTGTAGGATTGTAAATCCACTTCACAGTGTACCTCCAAACCCTCCTTTATAATGAACATGATGCCTGTGGTGGTGTTTAAAACCACATGCAAACCTGGTGCAATACTTTTTCTATGTAGCACAGCCAGTTGGGTCGACGCTAGACGGGAAAAAATATGATCTGGCAAAAAACTGCTGGTACAGACAAAGCGAGAACAACAGGAGGGACGTGTGGGGCGCCTCCGATCTCAACCCTCCAACTCCACAGAGATGACCGTGCTCTCCTGAATGACAAACGACCTGTCAGGTTAGTGTAACTAGGCCAAATAAACAGCAGCAATATGTGTAACCGATTTTGTGTTAGAATTACACAAAATCAGTTATTCCTTGACACGTTTAGGCCTCCATAGACAATATTTGGAAAGTTTGTACCCACTGTACCTCCACTTTTTTTAAGGGACATTTTGGTCGTTCAAATTTCTGTATTTTCACCTCACAGTCATTATTTTTGTTAGTTTATACGCAAGCTTTAAGTTATTGTGTAATAATCCATCCCAAATTAAAACAAAAAATTAAAAAAAAAGTTTTATATTCATGATTGTGTACAGACTAAACAAATGTAATAAATGGGCTTTATAAATGTTATAAACGTTTTTCCTTTTACTTTGACAGGGCCAAACTGTGTCTCTCACTTTCCAAAACCAGTTTGGATGAAACAATGCTCATCTCTGTGTGACAAGCGTTATTTTGAACACACAAACACACACAGATATCCTGGCTCCCTGGTTGCTCTTCCTGGAGCAGCAGGGTGTTGCAGGAGGAGGAGGAGGGAGGAGAGGGAAGCAGGAGGAAGAGGCAACAGGAGAACAGACCTCCCATTGAACTTGGCCAGCTTCCACCACTCATTCATCCAGTATTCAGCTGTGAGTCACTCACACTGGCTTTAAACAAACACATTAACATTTGTGCGAACATTACAGGAGTGATCACTTGTGTATGCACAAGTCATCACGTCCTAATAGATACACACACACCACAGTTTAACTCCCTGTGTGTGTTTCTGCAGCACTTTTACCTGCTGCGTTTTCAATTTTATTGCTTTTGGGGGTCTTTAATGACGAGGGGGCTGGGGTCAAGATACGTAATGGAGCATTTTAGGGCTGTGTGTGTGCGTGTGTGTGCGTGTGTGTGTGGGTGTGTGTGTGTGTGTGTGCAGGCAGATGTACGGAGTGAGGCTGGTACACACTGATCCAGGGGCACCATCACCCACCTATAGCCCAGAGGGAGCTCACACTCGCCTGCGGGTACGACACCGCAGCGCTGTGCAGGAGAAGCTGAGCAGACCCCTGCACAGCTGGGTGGGATAACCTCCGGTGATTACACTCACAGGGGTGATGTCAATCAAGCTGACTGCCTGAATATGTGTGTGTGTGTGTGTGTGTGTGTGCACATGTGGGACAATGCTGCTCGATTGTTGATGCAAGTATGCTTTATGTACAACTATGCATTCTTGTTTGTGTTTGTTTGTGTGTGTGTGTGTGTCTGTGCGCCCAGTGCCCAGTGATGGCCTGTTAGATTGAGCTGTCAGTCGAGAGGCACCAGATGAAGATTAATGGAGCGAGCAAACAATACGAGGCTGGCAATGATCATAAATATGCTAATGGACATTATCAATACACACTTACTGACATGCATGAGAGAGAGAGAGAGACAGAATGAAAGAGAGAAAATGTGTGTGTGTGTGTGTGTGTGTGTGTGTGTGTGTGTGTGTGTGTGTGTGTGTATACAGTATTTATGCAAAGATTTTGGATAGGAGGTGATTCAGGTTACTGCGTTGAAATAATTCTCCCTCCCCTTGGGAAGACCACACTCACACACACAGACACACACACACATATTTAGACCATCAGTGTGTTGGTGCTGACTGACGGACGGGAGAGACGGGCGTCCCATGTGTTATGTTTGGGTTGTGGGCTACATGAGGGAGGGGAGGAGGACGGGGGCTCATTGAGTAGATAACATGATTGGTGTCACATTAAAATGTGTTTATTTAGCGTGTGTGCACGCGTGTGTGGGCGGGTGAGAAGGGCAGTGGATAGCGATGATGACTGTGCCAAGCCTCTGATTAAGACTACAGGTTCAGCTAATGGCACAATGAGAGGCTGATTAAGAGAGGAGGAGATGGTGAAAAAAAACAACAAGCGGAGGGAGATAAAAGGGATGGATAGACAGATCCATTCACTAAACTGATGATGGGGCTCTTTGTTGTCTCATCCCATTCTGTGGTTCTCTGGGGTCCATCCAGTGTCTGCAGCATGCACTCATTTTTTAAATGAAAAGCCTCTTTCTTCATCTCTCTCTGCCTCCCGCTCCCCCCCCCCCCCTCCCTCTCCGCCCATATGGGTCACACGGAACAAAGGAGCAGTGCAGGGGCCTGAAAACCTGGTCGTCCACTCCATCACCTGAAAACACAGCTCTTAACCTCCTTCTGCCGACTTTTCACCTCCAGTTGTCTCCTCTCCTGCCGCCTCCTGCACACTCCACTCTGCTCCACTAGGGTCTGCAAAGTCCACTGGGAAATGTCGGGGGGCTCACAGGGCTCACAGGGCTCTCCGACCTTCCTTGTCCTTTAAACACACATGCACTCCTACGGTCTCAGACACACGCTATCCATCCGATCCTGATGGAGAGTGTAATTTGTGTGTGGCAGGTTTGCGATGGATGGAGTGTGTAGAGTAGACATAGGGAAGTGGTTATGATTGGGGCTAATGAGCTCACAGGGGATGCTGGGTTAGAGAAGGCTGGCCAATGGTAGGCCTGGTTCAGATACACATCTCTGGAGGGTCCCTGCTGAGCTGAGGCCCCTTGTATCCTCGTGGGGATACTTTTGTGTATGAGAGTGTGTGCCTGGATGGTTCCACTGGTCCCTGTGGTCATTATACACTCATTCTGCTGAGCTGGTTGTTATCGGGCTCCATGGACAGGAGTAGTTAAGCATTTAGATGTTGAACGAGAACGGTCATTAAGTCAAGGTCACTGCGACTCAGAGGGACTCGCTTGTTTTTGGAGTCTTATTGAGCATAATGCTCTTGGAAGCAGAGCAGAAAAAGTCAGTGATGATGGTTAACACTGCATCAGTGGGAAGTGTGGGTATGTGCGAACAGGTGTGTGTGACAGTGAGTCATTCTGTGTGTCTCATTATCATGCATCGTGTGTCAGTGTTGTCCAGGAGGCTGAGCCTCCATGCCATGCTCCAGGGGAGAGTTATAGATTACTGGCTGGAGCAGGCTGGGACCAGGGGAGCTGCTGGAGCCCAGACCCGAGAACTGTAGGCTGGGCACGGTTCTCAGCTCATCAGCCTGTCTCTTGAGGCTGCGGAGCTTAACCTGGAGCAAGGCTCTGATTAACCAGACTAATGACGGTGCAGCCCCCAGCTCCCACTGCCCAACACCATAATCACTGCTTAAGGCCCTGACCAGTCGGCGTGTCTATATGGAGACAGAGAGAGAGCGGTGTCACAGCTTAATGGATAAGTCTACTGACAACAAGCATTTTAAGTCAGCTGTCAATACAAGCTTTGAGAGTCATTCTCATGGCAGGGGACGGATGCACTGTGTGCAAAGCTGGAATGAGATCAAATACATTCTGAGCTTAAATACATATTTCTGTTTGTCAGCTATACCTGTACATGCAGCTGAGTGTGTGCATGTGAATATGTGTCGCTGTGTTTGTGTGTGTGATCCAAGTTTGAGGTGTTTAATGAGTGCTGATCGATGTCTCATCTGTGCCTTCTTATCTCTAAAGCAAACATTTCATCAGCACAATGGAACCTCTCAGCCTTTGGCACACACAGAGACCCCAACAGACAAACTGCACAAACCAAACCAGGTATGCAAATAGGACCAAGGCAGACATGGTTTTGTTCATATCCCACAGTCACAGAGAATTACCCAATAAGTATAATAAGAGTGTGTGTCTTTTTAGTCTGTGAGTGGGAAGCAAGGGAGGGGAAGGGGTGGAGGTGCACTCGCTCTGCAGCCAGAAGAACATGTCAATAGTTCTTACTTTCATCTGTGAGTAAAGTGATTTCTGACATCTCCCAAATGAGGCCCTGGGGGTGGAGGGGCCTGCAGCGAGATCACAGACCTGCTTTATGACTGTTTGCGCGAGTGGGAGAGTTAGAGACCGAGGTAATAGCTTGACGCTATAAGTGGGGCTGAGTCGATAAGTGATCTAGCTATGCTGTCCAACAGAGAATGAGGTGGGAGGTATCCAACGTAGAGTTTAGATGCCAAAATAAAAAGAAAGAAGCCACAGGGGGGTTTACTGCTGCAGCTCTATGAAGGGATCAAATGATACCTCTGCTACAAATACACTGTACTACATGAGCCGTTGAGTGGAACAGGAGAGATAAGGAGCTGTTAAATATGTTTAACTGCGTTACAAATATATAGAAAGTGAAGGCAGATTTTAGTTTAAATGATTGAAGCCAAGGGAGAACATTTTTCTTATTGTCAACAATAAACAGTATCAACTAGAAGGGCATTCAAAAAGGCTGATTGGCCACTTGATCACCATATTGCATACGTATTGAGATCCGATCCATCCAGCTCATTATCCAGGTCTGAATCAAATTTCACCTGTTCATAGATATTAGCACTCACATGATCTCTTTTGAAAGAAAGTGAAACAAGAACATTCCTTCACTCCAAACGTTAATGTGTTCTTCCTTGGCTCATTCTCCACCATGCCATCCAACAGCAATGAGATCATAACCCCCTCCTACCTAAATGTGTCACTCTTAAATATGTAATCAATTCTCTTAATCATTTTTGGACTAAAAACTTTGTCAGATCATGTCACTGTTGGTTTTGGTCCCCCTCATCGGATTTGTTGATAGTAACGACACTATAGGAAATCATAACCTTTATTGTTTAAGGTAACAGAGGGAAGAGCAGAAGCAGTGGCAGATATGAGTGTGCACAACTTACATGAATGTTCAATTGGCCACATGAGTCTGCAGGGGCTGTTACTTACTGACTACGCCTTCCACATCACTACTGATTCCCAACATCCTGCGCTTACCTTGTGTGTCCGGATGCACAATTGTGTATGGCTGGCTGTGTTGCAGGTATGCATTTTTCCTATTAGTGTGTGTGTGTGTGTGTGTGTGTGTGTGTGTGTGTGTTTCGTTCCACCTTTGCAAGTGGTTGATGGCTAAGCAGAAGACAGATCCAGGCATGCACTCATAGCAGCTGTGTTTCTGAATGGATCCAGCGGCCATTGTTCTCCTGTCACTAACTCGTCTCTCAGGCCCAGGAGACACACCACTGACATTTACCAGACTAACCCCCCTCCCTCCCTCAAACCCCATACCCCCCACCCCAAGGCGAGCCTCACCCTCTCCTCACTGCTCCTCTCCCACCACCCTTTTCCTCTCTCCTGTCTCATTCTCGCTCTCCGTCTCCTCCTGTCTCTCTCTCTATGGCCTGACACGCGTGGACAGATGTGTGCGGACGGTGTGAGTGTGCGAAACCGAGTGAGTGTTTGTGTTAGGCCCTTTAAGGCTATTAAGATAAGATTGGTACGCCCAGAGTCCCTCATTACCCAGCAAGCATTGCTCCCTACATGAAATGGTAATTGGGAAGGGGAGAGAGAGGGATCGAGAGGGTTGGAGTGGAAGTGGAAATAATACAGGGATAAACGAGGGATAATTGGGCGGATTGAGAATAAGAGGAGCGATTGATCAGGTTGATTCGTGTCTGCGGAGAGAAGCGGCATGAATTGAGGGGGGGTTAAAGGTCACACACTCTTGTATGTGCAAACACGTATGTGCACAGACATGATAAAAAAACCACACATTTTAAATGCATGAGGGGTTGTTCTTCAGAACTGCACGCTGTCCGACGTGAGCTTAAATTTCACACTTTAACATGCACACAGGCATGTTAGAGCATGCAGGAAAACTCAGAAGAGGTTTATAATTATAATAGTGTCTTTATTTTGTCCTCTCCAAAGTATTTGCTGGTGATCATCAGATTTCATGTTTTGTTTTTTTAAACTATTTCCATGCTTTAAGTTTGAGTATGTGTGTTAATGTGAGATTATGTATTTTAGTTCATCTTTATTGTCACTCGATTTAAGTTTCCTTCACACAGTGAAACACCAGCATCACCTACAGGACATAGATGTCAACAGCAACCGTTCCCTGCTTTATTCATCACCTCTTTAACCAGTTATACAGTTTAATCACTCACGTTTTTATAAACTATGTTGTTTCTTTATATATTTTAATTTTGTATTAACTTAACCAAAGTCTGCTGTTAATCTGCAATTAAATTAAACTTATAAATAAATGTGTGCTAATACATTAAATATGTTGTAAAATATTCAATATAATGTATTACATTTATAACTGTCATGATTATGAAATTTAAATTTCCTTGAAGTGTTCTGTTGAGACTGTTTTTTCTCCGGTGAGTCAAAGGCTTTAATAAGTCTGTAAGGGGCAGAGTGTTTCTCCTAAACAAGACACTGAGGTGACTGAAATCCTCAAAATTCTAAAGGTAGCTCTTGTGAAAGTTTTGATGAGACAGTCGGCCAACTGAAGTGACAGTTACTACACTGGGTCAAGAGTTTGGGTGTTTCCTGGGATATAATAGAATATAAGTGAGACAGCTTGCTGGTCTGGGAAGAGACTTCTCAAGCAGATCTGGATATGAAGTTGAAACTGTGGATTTATATCACCATCAAGTGGCGGGACTGTGTATAAGCAGTTGCTGGATATAAGCAGGGATAGTCAGATAATGATTACGAGTAGAGTCCCCAGTTTTCATTTGAAACAATGCATTTTTACCCATTTAAATAATGTACACAATTATATCTATACCTGCTTGCTGATTAAAAATTCACCAGTACCTCAGGTACACATGTGCTGCAGTGTTCCTAAAAGCATCTGGGACATGACTTGTGTGGACATTGTGACACAAATTCACAAATTAAAGCAAAGCTGCACAGTATTAAATAAATAATGTGTTCAGGGAGTTCTTATAGGGCTGCATAAACCTTTATACATTTTTAAACAGCATCTACATGTGGACCAGCACACAAATACACACATTATTAGTTGTGAAAAGCATTTGCCAGATTTTTTACCACTTCATAAACCCTGACAGTGTGGGAAAGAAAAACACTCAAACCTAATATTATAAAATAACATTTACAGAAAATGTAGTTAATAAAACAAAACCTGAAAATCCAATTGGTAATCCATAATTATAGTAGTATTCAGTTTTTAGTCTATCCAAATTTACATCATCACACCCAAGTATTCAAATCGGTCAGAGATTCTGTGTTAATTGTTAAAAAATGCCTATTTATCAGCAGCGTCTATAAACCACTAATTCCCAATTGATCGATCCTGATATCAGTACGTCTCGGCTCCTCATTGGTCGTTACTGTGCCTGACTGAGGAGGGAGAAACTGGGCGAAACCATTCATCCAGCCAATACTTCCACCGACTAATATCTCGGATTACCGAGCAGGAGTAGCAGCTCGACTCAGATTTAAAAGAGGATTATGTTCGTGTATCTGAATTAGATGGTTAGATTACCAGTCTGGGTAATTTAGGGCTGGATTAGCCTGTTAATCACACGGTGAACCCCCCCAACGTCCGCGAGAATAAACAGCCGAGCAGCCAATTATGATGCGGAGATGATTTTAGTGAAGCTGCGATGGAGACCTGCGGAGAAACAGGGATGGAAACAGAAATGAGGATCTGGTTTGATATCAGTTCGGTTCAGTAGTTGTATGTCGCTGTTTCATATTTAGATTATCGGCCATGGTTTTCCTACGGAGGCTCGTGCAGCTGCTGGTGCTGCTGATCCAGGGCGGATTGTGGGGGGTCGCTCCGAGCCCCACCGACGAGGGAGCACTCAGGGCCGGCCACGGGGAGCACGGAGAGCCGGGGCACCAGGAGCCGCACAAGGACTCGTACAGCACCTTTGCCTCCGAGTTCCTGGAGTCCAGATATCTGTCCGATGACGGTGAGAAGCTGCAGCTCAGTTTACTGATGACTCCCAGCCTGTGGGGTTTTGTTTACATGTCATTTACATGCGGACAAACATAACACATGTGTCGATAACACAAGATAGAGACAAATAAACAGAGAATACAAGAAGAATATGAACATGTGCTCTTTTTGTCATGTCTTGGATTCGACCTGTCTCCTGTGTAAGAGGCCTTTCAGCCTTTCAGCACCCAGGCCAGCTCCCTGCTGTTAGTACACCTCCCTCCCTCTCTCTCTCTCTCTCTCTCTCTCTCTCTCTCTCTCTCTCTCTCTCTCTCTCTCTCTCTCTCTCTCTCTCTCTCTCTCTCTCACACACACGTTTGTATTTAGTGAGGACACTCATTGACACAATAAAATAAAATTCCCTAGCTGCTTACCCTGCTAACCCTAAAACCAAGTCTTAACCATCAAACAGCCCATTGAAGAAGTGAAGCCAAAGCATCTCCACAACGTCCTAACTAACAAGGAGTGCACACACACACACACACACACACACACACACACACACAGTACTGGTGGTCTTACTCTAGCTTGCCTATTTGAAAACAAGCATCATATGTGTTTTTGTTGCTGATTTTGCAGGTTATCCGTTTCCCACCGCTCCACCAGTGGATCCCTTTGCCAAGATCAAAGTCGTTGACTGTGGAGTCACCAAAGGCTGCATCAGGTCAGAGACAGACAGATCTTTTCCAGCTCCTTCATTCTGGAAACAGAGCTCTTCTGCAGCTGTATTTCCCAGAGCTGCTTTATCCTAGATTCTGTGGCCTGACTTCAGAGATCTGCTGCTAAACATGGAAACTCTCCACTGTGCTTGTTCTCTGAAACCTGAATAGAGCTTTACTTTGGCTCTACATTAATATTCTGAATATTGTGAGCCAAATGTTTTCCCCTGCGCTCTGTTTGACTGTGTGATATTTCAATGTGAGTGAGATAACAACTGTCTGTCTTTGTCTCTGTCCAGGTATGGGAAGCCAGGGATGTGATGCAGAGTCGTGTGACTACTTTCTGAGTTACCGTCGCATTGGTACAGACGTGGAGTATGAAATGAGTGCAGACACAGACTGGCTGGGTGGCCGTGGGTTTTTCCTCTGACAAGAAAATGGTGAGCAGCCACACAACCTCTCTGAGTCCTGTTCCCTGTAATTCCTGTGTCTAGGTCGGGCTAATACACATTTAGTTGTGTTTGCTTCAACAGAATTGACCTTAGGGGCTGTAGGCTATCAGACAAGGTTCCTGGAAATGTACAATCAATAATCCACAATCAAACATGGACATGTTGAAAATTATGCAACTTTGTAAGATCTTACAGTCAGTTGAAATATTAACTACAGGAAAAGTAAGAATGTGGGCTTTTATTCCAAAAGCTTTGTATATATTGTATGATAAGACATTTAAAGGTAAGCACAAATTTAAGCAAATGTCTCCGTTCAGTTACAATATGTTGAGTTTCTGACTTTGTTTCTTCTAATATCATTTATGTTTTCCCTCTATAATTCAGTTATTCACATGAAACTATTATCATGGGCTTAACTGCTTTGAGTTCATGTTCACACTAAGACCATAAAATATATATGTAAAAATGTAACATCCGTTAAAGATGAGTTTGACATCCAGCTAACACATGACCATTGTTAGTGCTTTAGTTAATATGGTGATGAAGCATTTTGTGGTAAAGGTCTTCATCCCTTGTTATTGCCTTTCTATATCCTCAGGGTGGAGACGATGTCATGGGCTGCGTCCATGATGACAACGGTCGTGTGCGGATTCATCACTTCTATAACGTCGGCCAGTGGGCGAAGGAGATCAAGAGGAACCCTGCCAGAGATGAGGAGGGAGTTTTCGAGAGCAATCGGGTGACCTGCCGTTTCAAACGGCCACTGTATGTCCCCAGAGAGGAGACACTGGTGGACTTACACCTGTCGTGGTATTACCTGTTTGCATGGGGTCCCGCCATTCAAGGTGAGTCAAGCATCAGCGTAAAGTCAAACCTTTTTATGTTTGTTTGTCATCTAACACTCTTACCTTTTCCGATAGGTTCCATCACGAGGCATGACATCGACAGTCCGCCCGTCAGCGACCACATGATCAGTATCTACAAGTACGAGGACATCTTCATGCCTTCCACAGCGTACCAGACCTTCAACTCTCCCCTCTGCTTACTGCTCATCGTAGCTCTCACCTTCTACCTACTGATGGGGACACCATAATGAAGCACAGCAGACCACAGAGGAGGAGATGAAGCAGCAATAAAAACAAGTTGACATTTTTTAGATGCCACATTCAAGTGTGCACTTTGCACACAGTGTTAGACATTTTAAACACATAGAGAATATACAGTATATCCATTACTCTGAACTCACCCAGAGGATCCGGACAAATTATTAAACCTATATTGTATAAGTGTTATGTACTGGTGTCAGTACAAGAGGTCTGATGACAGAGTAGTATTTTAGTTTAAATAGGTCAACTACTTTAAGTATTTATTGTAACTTCCAAGTATTAAAAAAGTACAAGGGGTACACATTCAAAAATACTGCATGCACTGGGAAATCTAGGAATAATTTCAAAAAGCCAATGTTCACTGGTGATGAGAAGAATAAGACAGTGTGAGTCTTCTTGAGGACAAAAGAAACCAACCAACTCACAGCAGATAGACAACCTCTTCCTGTCCCCTCACTGTTTAAACAGAAAATAAGAGTTTCAATATCCAAGGTCTGCCTACTGTATGCGTTTACAATTAAAAAATATTTTCATTAACTTAAAAAAAAATGACTCATAATTTCCCTTTAAGAACTTTTTCCCACCTTTACCTCAACAGCGGATCTTTGATTATCAGCACTGTTGCACTGTGACTGTGTCGCACAAACAGAGAGAGACTGCTACACGAGTTCGGCTGCGATTCCCAAAGTGAGCAACAACATCACTGAACAGGAACAAGCTGAGGATCTAAGAACATTTTGCTTGGACATGGACTTATTTCCCCCTGTTATTGTAGCCTTTTGAGTCTCTATTAAAGTGACTGAATACATTGAGATGCCTCCTACTGAAACAATCTGCTATATTTGTTTATTATTGTTACAAAATTAAGAATACAAAAAATAAAACATTATAAGAGAATACAGACATTGCTGTGTTTGAACTGCCGGCTGAAAGATTTGTCAAACAGTGAAAAAAATTATATATTTGATTAGAATTACCACTGAGGTCATGTGCCCAATATTTTGATGATATTAGTCTTAGTAACTTTGAATTTAGTTGGAAATCAGGTATGGAAAAAAGTCTTCCAGATGAATGACCAGTGACTATAGCTCATAACTTAAATGTGTCAAATATGAGCTGTAAGCATGAGCTTCTAACGACACTGGACTAAACATTTCATGACAAATACTGATTATGGCTGATAACATTAAATCCGATATTATGTGTTTATATCATGTTTCTAATTGATCTGATTGTATAGGAGATATAGTGTCTCACATTGTTTTGTTTTTTTACAGCTACCACAGTGAGCCACCAAAGCACGAAAATACAAAATATACACATAATTGATTTAAAGTAATACATTTAATTAATTATGTTACAGGACCGGGTTTGTTTATTTCGATGAAATCATATAAAGGGATTCACCCAAAAATGAAAATTCCCTCATTATCTCCTCACCACTAAGGAGGGGTGGGAGAAGTGTTTGAGTCCACAAAACTCTTTTGGAGTTTCAGGGGTAAACAGTGTTGCAGCCAAATCCAATACAGTTGAAGTAAATAATGACCACTTCTTTAAATGTAAAAAACAACAACACACACAAACATGAAATGCCTCCATACTTCTCCTGTGGTGTCATCAAAGTGTGTGTATGCCCCGACATTGAAATTTGACAAAGTTTGACAAATTTGACTCGAACACCAGCCTAAATGTCCTCTATGAGGAGGACAACAGCAAACATTTAGGCTCAAAACACAGTGTAAATGACCTTGTTTTGAGTCCAGTTTGAAGATCGGTGCTTACGGACACTTGGTTGATGCCACAGGAGCAGTATGGAGGCATTTGATGTTTGAAAAACCATTTACTTGAATTGTATTGGATTTGGCTGCAACGCTGAAACTCCAAAAGTGTTTTATGGACTCAAACACTTTACCCACCCCTACATAGTTGTGAGTATATAATGAGTGAATTTTCATTTTTGGGTGAACTATCTCTTTAACAAATATAACACAATCCTGTAGGAATAAGGCAAAAGAAGAGACACTTCCGCTGCAGAGGTGACGTAGTTTCCTGTTTCTCCTGTTGAGGTCGGCCATTTTGTCTGCAGCTCTGTGTCCCTGCGGAACGTCAGTGCTACGTCACATGTTTTCCTCCGTCACGCGGCACGTCGCCCGGGCGGACCCACCGAGGCGGGGTTGATAACATGGCAGACGAAGACGAGTCGGCATCGGAACCAGCCGCCGTCTCTCCCCCGGAGAGCCCGCATCCCGGGCGGCCTCACTCTGTGTCTTTCTCCGACAGTTTCCAGCCAGCCGTCGGGATGGTGAGCCAGCTGCTGAGCCACCCGTCGTCCCTGAAGTTTGACAAGAACATCAAACAGGCCTTTTATAACACGGGGGCCATGATCTTCGTGGGCATCTGCTGCGGCGCCGCGGTGCTGGTCTACTTCATCCTGGAGGCCTTCCTGCGCCCGCTGCTCTGGGCCGTGCTCTGCGGCACCTTCCTCCACCCCTTCAAACACTCCCTGGCCCGGCTCGGCCGGTCCTGGCTCAGCGGCCTGCAGGACAGCGGGACCCCCGTAGTGCTGG
This sequence comes from Verasper variegatus, assembly GCA_026259375.1. NCBI lineage: Eukaryota > Metazoa > Chordata > Actinopteri > Pleuronectiformes > Pleuronectidae > Verasper > Verasper variegatus. The sequence goes on from CM048048.1 coordinate 14,360,851, forward strand.
GCACCCTGTTGGTCCCAGTGTGGTGCGTGAACTACGGGGTGGAGGCGATGGGCCGGCTGGTGCTGGAGAGGCTCACGGTGCTGCTGGTGATCGGAGCCGGGGCGCCGCTGCTCTACTTCCTCTACCTTTTCTGGAGCGTCATCGGCATGCAGGTGATCCTCGGGCACGTGTGTGGGATCATCGGGGCCGCGCTGGACTGCTTCCAGACAGTGTGGGTGAGTGACTGGACAGACACAAGTGGACAGACACAAGTGGACAGACACAAGTGGACAGACACAAGTGGACAGACACAAGTGGATAGAGACAAGTGGACAGACACAAGTGGATAGAGACAAGTGGACAGACACAAGTGGATAGAGACAAGTGGACAGACACAAGTGGATAGAGACAAGTGGACAGACACAAGTGGATAGAGACAAGTGGACAGACACAAGTGGATAGAGACAAGTGGATAGAGACAAGTGGACAGACACAAGTGGATAGAGACAAGTGGACAGACACAAGTGGACAGACACAAGTGGACAGACACAAGTGGACAGACACAACTTGACAGAGACAAGTGAACAGACACAAGTGGACAGACACAAGTGGACAGACACAACTGGACAGAGACAATCAGACTGACAACTGGACAGAGACAAGTAGACTGACACAACTGGACAGACACATCTGTACAGACACGACTGGACAGACCCAGTGAGGACAGTCTGTGTCAGGGTGGTGCTGCCGGCAGGGTGAGGTCAGCTCTGACTGAACCACTGCTCAGGTTGGATCCAGTGGTACAGATGTTTGCAGAATCACACACACTTGAGAAAAGTTGAAAAATAAAAATTGGAGACACTTCAATTAAGTTTTTCCAAATTAACTATCAGTTAATAATCATTATTTTTAACTTGAATAATTTCATTTGTTTGTAATTTCCTGAGTTGGTAAATACTTTTTTTCGTCACTTATTGATCATCAAATTTGTAAGACTCTGTCCACTGCTTCCGGGAAGCTTCACACATGTAGAACAAGAACTTAACTTTAGAGCTAAAACAATTTCATTTACTGAAAATGAATCAGCAACAAGTTTTTGTTGATTTGTTCAGTTACACGCGGCATCTATTGCACTGCTGTCCGTCCTGGGAGAGGATCCCTCACATGTGTCTCTCTCAGGTCTCTACGTTTTCTGTTAATATGTTTATTTTAGTTTTCTTGTTGAGGGTAGGACAGAGGATGTCGCACCTTGTTGAGCCCTATGAGACAAATGTGATTTGTGAATATGGGCTATACAAATAGAACAGAAAAAATGATTTGATTATTTGTTCATTAATATTGACTTTAAAACTTAGTCACAGTCTGGCCCAGCATGATCACATTATCATAATACAACCCCATAAACACTGAACAATACTGTTGATCAAAAGCACTGCGGTCGGACTGTTTTATCGTATTTCCTTTTTAAATCTCTAATATCAGCTTATTCATTTAAACTCAATGCAAAAAGGTTTTCTTTTTGACTTCATGCTTCATCTAATTTCCTGCCGTTTCAGTGTTTGATCGATCAATATCTTGTTGTTCCAAAAACAGCCTCAGGGCCCTGAGTCCAGCCTCGTTTAGACTAGATTCAAATGAAATGAAATGTTCCTCCTCAGACAGCCGGTCCTTTCTCTGAATCAGAGGTGGCCTGACACAGGGCCACTGAAATATGTTTTTGTGTGGAGTGGAACAATCTAAGATCTTTGTTACCAATTGATTACACACTGGAGCGTCGTATTTCATGCTTTTACAACCCAGCAGCAGCAGCAGCCTGTTGTTTACTGCAGCCTGTTGGTTAACAGAGGTCTGGAGAGCTCAGAGCATCGTTCAGCACTTCAGTGTTTTTAAATGTGCAGCAGGCACAGCAGCACACACTTAAAACGTTGATACATGTATTGTTAATCTAGTTGACCTGTTGGCCGGTCGGTACGTTTGGGAGCAATATCACAGTATTATGAGAACATTTTCCTGATATTGGTAGAAGAAGTCATGATGCAAAGTCACATTAAATTAAGAAAATTAAAAGAAAACTCCCCTTTTTAAACTTTTAAAATGTCGTATTAGTAGTCACGGTGTTGTCATTTTAAACCCAAACTCTGATGCTTTGTGGCATTTGGCTTCTCAGAGGGAGTTTTGAATCCAGGTAGAAGTTTCAAAGTTTAAATTACCAGCAAATGATTCTACAATTTTATTAATGATTAATGTGTAATATTGTCAAAATATACAGCTTGTCCTGACTTAAACTAGAGTAACAAATTTGTGATTTACATGTGTTATAGTGTTATTGCAAGTTTGTCACATTTGTGAAGTAATAAGAGCTTTGTTTCAGAATCGCTACACCCCCGATCTTCAGTACAATGACTTGTATTCTTATTCATTATATTAGACAAAACCCTTCAAGATGATTCATTTGCAGTTTCTTGATTATTTGATACATTGGTAAAAAATTTTACCAATGAAAAAACTTTCTTGGACAAAAAAAGCTCTTGGACATCTTTGAGAAAGATTCACAATAACAAATAAAAATGCTCTGTTCTGACATGAAGTCTTGCCTTTTTGCTTAAAAATAACTTGTATAACTATAGTTACACCTCAGAGCCTTGGAGTAATGGATTCTGAAAGCAACAAATCTGTACAACAACATTGTCTGTTTTTATCTCCTGTGTCTTAGGTGTGCACTGTGGTGTTTGGCTACTTGTCCACGGTTTGTTTCAAGTGGAGTCCTCGGACCGAGCACTACCTGAGGCTTCTGGCTCTTCCTGTCTGGTCCATCCTGCTCTTCTACATTGGTGAGTTTAGAGAAGAGAAGAAGCCTGGAGAGCCTGCTCAGATGTGTTGGTTTTCATTTCACACTTTAATGCAAACTCTGTCTTTTCCCCCCCTGGGAAGATTACTTCAATATTTTTGCCTGCCTGAGTGCAGCAGTTAGCTCAGAGCAAGCTTCAGAGAAACAGTGTGTTCTTTCACATGTGAGCAGATGTTTTTTTTCGAGCTGAGATAAGGAAGCTGTCTCTACAGGTCCACAAGTCCAACATACACAGCACAGGCAGAGCAACATAGTAAGATGAGGAAGTCAGGTATTTTTAGCACATACAAGGCGTGTCGAGAAGAAGTGTTGACCCCTGGGCATGAAATGTTAAAAGTGACTGGGAGCTATTGAGAAGACGTCGTGCTCAAGGAAAGAACAAACACAGGACTGTTAAAATGATCGAGACTATCTCAATATTATTTGAACCCACATTTTATGGCAAAAAGTGTTTAGAAAAATGCTTCATCTGGTCCAATAAGACAAACTAGCAGATGTAAACGTTTGTACCAAAGTTATAACCAGTAATGTCTGGTTATAGATCAAACTTGGTCAAACTTAATGCAGTTCAAGAACATCAAGTTTCTCCACAATACAGAGGAGACGTTCTCAACATGATTTCTGTTTTTAGTGTCTCTGACCGGCTTGTGGAGAGTGCCCATGTTTGTGGTGGTGGTCGTCCTGCTCATCGTGGGCTCCCAAGAGAAACCACCTGTCCCTGGTAGAGGTGAGGATTTATAGACACACACACACACACACACACACACACACACACACACACAAAGAGCCATACATTCAGGTAAATGTTTTTATTATGGAATAAAGAGTTGCTGGTTGGTTGGTTTAATTACATTTGGATTGAGTCATGCTAACTCTTTCCCTGTTTCCAGTCTTTATGCTAAGCTAAGCTAACTGTCTGCTGGCTGTAATTTCATATTGACTCTACAGATTTGAGAGTGGTGTCAGTCGTCTTATGCAAGTCTCAGCAAGAGCGCAAATATGCACATCTCTCAAAACTATTTCTTCAAAACACGAATGGGTTGAATAAGCGTATAAATCAAACACCACAGTCATCTGCTTCTTAACTCCACAGTAGAAAAGTGAACCTCCTGTAATGACAATGTTTAGAATGTATTATCTCTTGCAGCTTCTTCCTGTGTGAGTTACTGTTGACCTCCATCTCTCTTCCTCTCCTCAGGTGAGCTGTCGGGGCAGGTCTTGTCATTTGCTGCTAACACCTTTTACATGGCGATCTCCTGTAGCAACCTTCAACCGAAAACTGAGCCCGGTGAAAACTCTGTCACAGGTAAGATCATTTCTGTCCATCACTTCCAAATGTGTCTGTGTTTGACCATTCAGACACAGCGCAGTTCTGGAGATTTTAAATTTAAATGGGGACAGCAGTGTTTCAAACTTCTGTTTTAGGTTCTCGAAAACTAGCCTGATATGGAGAAATAGTGGTGATAGATAAAGCAGAGTGGGAGAGTGTTTATATCACTTTAATGTACATTAACCTGAAGTCACTGTAGTGCTTTACACAAGAAGTCAAATTAACTATACATTGATAAAGCCATAACTTAAATTTGAAAACAATGTATTCACTGTGTTATTTAGTGGAGAAACAGAATCTTTACTTATTCTCCACAGTCAACTTCTAGAACCTATTCAGGAAATGCAGCTCAAAAGACTTCTGCTTTGGTTTCACCATTAGTCATGGTGGTTAACACCTAGTACAAATAACCAACATCCATCTCGTTGCTTAGTACTCTCTTTCTCTTGCTCTTATATGCCCCCCCTCTCATCTCACCCAAGACGGTGTGCAACCTGTGGCCCCCCAGCCTGCCGCCCCGGGGTTCCCTCGGGGCCCTCGTTCATTACCAGCTGGCCTCTTCCAGAGAGAGAGAAGCTCCCACAAAGCCAGTGATATCTACTTTATTCTACTGGTCTGGGCCATAGTTCTGGTTCAGGTCTGGCTCAACCTCTGGATCCTAAAACTGCTGCCTATCCCTGTGGCTGGTAACACAAACACACAATATATACTGTATATATGTATACAAACACATTCTTTGACATGCATCTGTGTGTAAATCATACTGAAGCTCGTGTTGCATTGATTCTGCAGTGTGGGTGCTAAAGAAGCTGGTCGTCCACTTTGGCCTCAAGAGCTTTGCAGAGCGGACTCTTGCCTCGTGGTGGAAGGTGGTGGAGAAGTTCGGACGGGAGCGAGAGGAGGCCCTGCTGCCCGGACCAGTCAAAGGCCTCGCCCAGTTCCTGCTCCGCATTGACACTAAGGTAATGCCTCAGACTGATCTACAGGTGGCGCAGGTGCAGCTGCTGCTCTTATTTCCTCCGTCTTTGATTTCACACGTCCTCTTAACGGCACACGGAGGGTACAGGTAACATGAACACCAGCCTCTTCAGTTCCCCTCAGCTCACGGTGCATTTTAGCATCTTTTCGTTAATAGCTCTGGATTCCAGGTCCTCGACTTTGTTATTTCGACTCACTGCTCTCCTCAGCGTCATTTCTCTCAGCAGCAGATTACAGCTGTTTCCACAGATAAAGCTCTGATAAACGCACCAGCACCACAGTGCAGACAGAAACAGTTTCTGAGTAGCTGGTGAACACCAGTATTAATCAACTTGAATGGCTCTCAGTAGAGCGCATTCCTCCTCCAAGGCCCAACTGTCCCTTTTATTAAACCACATTTAAAACCAAGCGATCGAAGATATCAGTCCACTAAATATACCAATTACTTTCCATCATGATCCACAAATCACGCCACTGGGAATCTGTGATGAGTGTTGTGTGGATCCGCCCCTTTTTCTGGGTCCACACTAACCTGATTATTTCTCAGCAACTCTGGACTTAACTTGAATTTGATCTTAGCGTGAGGCATAGCTCAGGTTCACACTGACTACATTTGTAGTCTTTGTTCTGACTGTTCTGGGATGTAGTTGTTTGTAATCACAGTGATTCTGTATCCCACACTCCCTGTATGGTCAGTAGATAAATCCCGCCTGCCACTCTCTTGATCCCCTCACTGCCTGTGCCCAAACAGAAGCCATGTTCTTGTTGCACGGGTACATGTGATGACTTACTGCACAGATCTTTCTGTTTTTTCCAATAATAATCTTCCCAATGTCTCTTTGTCTCCTCCCAAGCTCTGGCATTGGCTTAACAAGCAGGTAATGATTCTGAGGAGCAGCGTGTTGAGAGAAAGAGAGACTGACAGAAAGAGTGTTTGAAGTGAGAGACGGGGATAGAAAAAAAAAAATTCCACTGCGTATCCAGTGTGAGTGGGTGTGTGTGAAGGCGTGAGCACACCTTGTAGTAGCTTCGACTGGCGCTTTACCCATTCACTGTCATCAACCTCTCATCCTGTCTATATATCTGTGTTGCTGCTTCCCCTGCTTCTTGCTTTTATTTGATCAGGAAGCTACAGCCGGGGGGGGGGGGGGGCACACACGACTGTTTGGTCCCTCTGCCCCGTCTGTACCTTCCATGCTTTAATCTAACTGGCAAGTTTGGCTTGCGTGTGTCTGAGCTGCATGTAGAGGAGGCTGATGTAGACCGAGCGGAGCAGATTGGGAGGAAAGGGCAGTGTTTCTGAAAATACTGTGATGAAAAAGAACGATTTGAAGTCCGAGTTTTTAAATGGAGATGTAGAGGAACGCTGGTGTCCCAGAAAAACACCCTCGGAAAGATGTGATTACACTTTTGGACAAATCGATGGAAACCCCGTGCTAAAAAATTGGGCCAAGTTTTATCTTTATGAGCTTCACTAATCTTTGTGGTCATGCCATCTGGGGCCCGAATTCAAATTCAGTTTATTTTATTGAGTCATGTGTGCAGGGAACAGCCTGGCACACAGTACAATGGAATTCTTAGTCTCTGAAACCTCCTAGCAACATCAAACATCACTAAAGACAAGACACAAGATATCAGTAACAGAATACCAGGCAGTGGAGTGGCATGAAAACGTTTTTACTCTCTCCATTGTTCATGGAAACATGGAGAGCCTGTTCAGATGAACAGTGCGTGCAAAGAGTCTGTGCAAAGTCTCCATTTCCAGGGACAAAGAATGAGCTTTAACGTTAAGGCAGAACATTTGTCCCACTATTAACCATTTTGTGTAACTGAACCCTGATATTGTTGTGTAAAACTATTAAAAACACATCCGGGGTTATGTGTTCCTTTATAACCATGAACATAGGCTCTGTAGTTTATTTATTTATTTATTCTTTCGATCCATCTTTTGTCACAGTATCAAGTGCTTGACAAAGAAGGACAAAACCTTAAAGACAACAAACTCAATTTGCAGATGTTTAGTTTAGTCATTACTGTTACTGATGAGGTGAGGGGTGGGGACAGTTCACCAGCGTATTTCAGGGCCAACATACAGAGAAACTATAAACTGTGAGATGTTTCACTACTGGAGTTGAGATGTACTCCAGTAGTGGGTTAGACAACATGAGGAAAGAATTTATTACCCCATTGGTTGGTTTAGGTCTTTTCAGTATATGAACCCACAGAGAAATATAGACGAATGTCAGTCTGATGCTGAAAAGGTTCAGTTATATTTAGATTTTGAACTCGGGGTGGACGTGGTAGACACTTGCCAGTGATATGGTGTCATCGAAGAACCTCAGTGTTCCCTGGCTGTGTGGTTAATTCAGGCATTTGACCTTCTCACATGTACAAGCTGACTGTTGTGGGTTCAGCACAATATTAAAGTGGAGGTGCATTAATGTGTCCTCAGGCTTCCTTATAGAATAAAATGATGTAGGTTTAGGGAACCGACAAAGGGGGACTCACAACGTGCACTGGTCAGTCTGTTCACGTGTCCTGGATTTCAGAGGAAAGTTAATAAATAGTTTGTTATTTTATTAATTAGTGATCTCTCATGTTGCATTAAACAGCGGTGATTGTAAGAACTTTTCCAAATCAGACCCTATTACTACTTAAATACTAATTCACCTGTTTAATTGTCTCCATTAAACTTTTCAAATTAAAGTTATGTTCATGGGATGTTTCCATGTTTTTGCTCCTTTAATTGAAATCAGTCAGTGTGTCCAGTATAATTGTTCTCAGTAAAGAAAAGCTACATTCCCACAGATGGTGAAACGAACTTCACTCATGAGATGACAGATTATTCTGAGCTTCAGGTTTGTATCTCATCGTGCAGCTCAGTGGAACTTTTTACTGACACATCGCGTCCCAAAACATCAGGGCCCAGTCTGATGAGAAGGAGTCGTCCACTAACAGAGTAACTCCAGTAACTTCGCCATCGATACAGTTTTGGAGCATCGAGAAACCTGAGTTGAGAACAACAACTCAAAACAGAATTTACACACAAAGATTTGTGGATGTTATCACAACACTTCCAAAATAAAATACAGCAGCACACGGCCCGGGTGTTTCTCCGGCATGTTTCAGTGCTGATGTGCAGAGACGTGTGAATGTGTGTGTGCAGAGATCCTGACTGTTGGTTCACTCAGTCAACTTCCCTCTTGTCCTCAGGGCTGAAGGGAGACGCGTTTAGATCCAAAATGGCCTCTTCACATGGAAAAGGACGCAGGTTTCTCCATGTGTCTGATCACTGTATGTTTTCAACTCCTTCAGAGCAGCACTGACTTTGTGTCTCCTCCACCACCTCTCTTCTTCCCCCCCCCCCTTCTTCTTTCTGCCTGTGTTTGTGTCTCCTCCCTCCTCTCTGTGCAGATGATCGTGGGCCTGGAGCGATCTCTGGATAAAATCATCAGCATCTTCATCATCTTCCTCCTCGTCACAGGGACGCTGCTCATGGCTCTCCTGCTTACGGCTATGGTATTACTTTTGTTCTGAGGAATGACTGCACTGCATTCTGGGTGATACTGACATGGTCCACGATGACAAAGAAACGTTTTTTTCCCTTAGGTTCATCATGAGAGCGTTCACATCATTGACGTAACCGGTAACCTCATCAACGAGACTGTTTCCAACCATCCAGAATGGGCCAAGTAGGACTTTCTTCATATCTTTTTAACATTTGGATTCATGATTTTTCTCCTGCTGAACATTTTTCTTTCGTCTGTTCTCCTGTAGTTGGCTTCCAGAGGCTCGTGTGGTCCACAAGGCTCTGAATTCAGCTGCTACTAACGTGCATCAACACGGGAGAGAGTGGATAACACAGAAGGTTTGGATAATCACTGTTTTATCTCAATTTAGAAATGAAGAACATGTGCATAAAAATATGTTGAGAGACAACTTTGCAATAAGTCTTTTTTTCCCTGTGTGCAGCTACACAAGATGTTGGGAGACAAAGTGAACCACACAGCGGTGATCGAGAAACAGGTTCTGGAGCTTTGGGACCGATTGTACCACTCCTGGTTTGTGAAGGTAATGTTCAGAAGGTGGAGGTGTCGATGATGTGGAGAAGAAGAATCCTTAAATTCACTGGAGTAATGAAATATTCCCGAACACTTTCCAGAACGTGACCCAGTCTGGACGCCCCCGAGGTAATAAGATGATTCACAGACAGAACAGCTGGTTAATGGACCTGCTGGACTGGAAAGACGTTGCCTCGTTCCTGCAGGAAAATATTGAGACTCTGCTGTCGGTAAGTACGGCTGTGCTTTTACACTATCTTCTGTATGAGGCAGAGGATTTGCATGCACATTTGAATAAACGTTTGCAAAGGGCTTAAGTCCAAGTGGCTGCTACAGTCTTTGTTACATTTACATTTTTCCTGACGATGGCGTGTTGCCTTGTTGTTCCGTAGATCCTGGAGTCTCTGTGGGTGGTGATGAGCAGGAACGTTGGTCTCCTCATCTCCACGACAACCACCCTCTTCACCGTCTTGTTCCACAGCGGCACGGCTCTGCTCAACTTTGCCCTGAGTCTGGTATGAAACACTGACTGCTGTAGACTATTCAAATTTCCATTGGTTCACTGGGGACATTATTAAACATTTCCATGCTCATCCCTGTTTACCTGGTGCATTGACACCAGTGAAACCAGAAGTTCCAGTTGGAGGTAAACTGTACACATTAGCTGTGTCTTTAGAGGTGTTGCAGAAGAATAGCAGGTTATTACAACTGATGTTTTCCTCACTGTGCAGGTTTTTACAGACAACCTTCTAATATATGTATAAAAAATACAACAACATACTTCATCACTGCTGGTCCTGATATGTGACATGTCCTCTAATCTGCAGATTACTGTCTTGATTAATTGTTTAGTCTGTGAAATGTTAAAAATAGCATTCAAAATATATCAGATCCCAATATGAGGTTTTCAGTTTGCAGTCAAAAACTCTGAGATATTCAATTTGCTGTCATAATTGACAAAGAAGAAGCAGCAACTGGAGCGACCTGGTTAGCGTGCGCACCACGTAGGTGTACACTTGCGAGTAGCAGGTCGCTGGTTCGAATCCCAGCCAGTGGACTGTTTTCTGTCTCCCCTTCACTATCTCTATGAAAAATGCCCCAAAAAATATATTCAGTAGAAAAGTGGAACCAGAAAATTGCTGTCATTTAATTTGAAGAATAACTGAAACAAATGATACATTTTCAAAATTGGATACTGATAAATCTTCTTAATCTCCACAACTCCTTGCGACTCTAATATCCTGCTGGGCATCTTTCCATGTTTTGCATTTTGCTTGCAGTCTACTGACCTTCAGTAACCTTTTTATTCTTATTTCTGTTTGCCTGTGTGTTCTACTGTGTCATGTTTGTGTTGTTCCCTGTGTGTGTGCAGGTGATCTTCCTCACCACTCTCTTCTACCTGCTGAGCTCCAGTGGTGAATATTACAAACCAGTCAAATGGGTGATCAGCCTGACCCCTCTCTCCCAGCCCGGACCCTCCTCTAATATCATTGGCCAGTCTGTGGAAGAGGCCATCAGGTAGTCACATGCACACAATCATCTTAAGTGTTGTTTGGCAAACGATACAGAATCTATAAATATATCTCAAGCACCATGTTTGACCTTAGCCGTGTGTTTGTGTTGAAGAGGAGTGTTTGATGCCTCCCTGAAAATGGCCGGCTTCTACGGCCTCTACACTTGGCTCACTCACACCATCTTTGGCATCAACATTGTCTTTATTCCTTCTGGTGAGTCAGCTTGTTCAGTGTTTGCACCATATGTCCTCCTGCTAAACCGCAAGCCAACTATTTCTCCCCCCCCCCCCTCTCTGAATCCCTCTCTCCCGGCCTGAAGCCCTGGCTGCCACCCTGGGTGCGGTGCCGTTCCTGGGGACGTACTGGGCAGCGGTGCCGGCGGTGTGCGACCTGTGGCTGGTGCAGGGCGAAGGCGTCAAGGCCGTGCTGATGCTGATCTGCCATCTGCTCCCCACATATTTTGTAGATACAGCAATCTACTCTGATATCTCCGGGTATGTGTGTGTGTGTGTGTGTGTGTGTGTGTGACACCGTTGTTACCAGCTCGTGTGAGAGTTATTTGAGCCTCCACTTAAAGCATTGCAGCATTTAGCCGACAAAGTTCAGCATCCCTGAAACATCAAAGCCTAGTATCCTGACACAGCTACAAGAGGAAACTCTATTAGTGAAATCCATAAACAGGGTCTCCATTTTCCTCAGCCACTTTCATACACTGCGTGCTTGTGGAAATGCACCTCATGAAAACCACAAAGGCCTGATAATACTTACACTCAGCTCTGGGGTTAAGAATTCATTCAGCGTAGGAATCATTTCACAGCCAGTGTGGACACTAGGAATGTTCAGAGACATTTCTTAATCTACACACGACCCCGTCACTGTTATGTTCAGATGAATTCGAAAAAACATCTGGATCAAACCTTTAATGAGCCGTTTACACCATTTCTTTTCCTCCGTGCCTCAGGGGTGGACATCCGTATCTGACAGGTCTGGCGGTGGCAGGTGGCGCGTACTATCTGGGTCTGGAGGGCGCCATCATCGGGCCCATCCTCCTCTGCATCCTGGTGGTGGCCGCCAACATCTACAGCGCCATGTTGATGAGCCCCAGCTCTGCGGTGACCACGCCGCTGCAGGGGACCTGGCCTCTGCACCCCATCAGGTAAACACAGCACCTGAAATACCTGAGACACGCAAAGAAAGCTGATCTTCATGCCGTCACTGTCCTCTCGCTTGTAACTTTCAGGACGATCAATGAATCCACGCCATCCATCCTGAAGGTGACCCGTGAGTGACAGTGAGAAGGCGTGTCCCTGTGGAACGCTCCCGATTGGCTGATTCCTCAGGGGGAAGTGCTGCCCCACCCTGAAGCTCTTCCCTAAGCTGCCCGGCTCTACAGGCCTCAGCCCCGACTAATGAAGAGATGGCGGTGTAATGGTTGATCTCCCATGATGTCGTCTGCTCATCAGACCAGTCTCTCTGCGAGCCGCTCTCATTTAATACCCTTAAATAACAAATGTGAGCGTACGTCCTCAACCCAAACATGGGCCAACGAATGGTGGAGATGACGATGATGCAAATCACTTCATCTTCCGGACTTAGTGCCTAAATTTATTTTCTAATATTGAGAAATGGCGTAAAATTTCATTTAGTTTATGAATTTGAAGACGATCTATTGTATCATCGAGGCCCATGATTCCACCGTGTGGGGCCGGTTCTGTTTGAAGCTGCAGCGCGTGGTCGTGCAGCTTCTGTTCTCACTACCTCTGTCCTCATGGAGGTTCAAGTAGAGTTTGTAGGGAAGGCGGGTTATGAACCCTTCTCACCACAGCGACCTCACCCCTCGCTCTAGAGAACGAGTTGTTGAGCGTTTGATGTCTTAGTGGAAGAAGCTGTGAGTCTGCAGCACTCGCTCAAACTCTGCTTTAACAAACACTCCTGGACCAGGCTTTGTTACACTGTTAAACGTATCTAGGACGGTTAAAACATCGCACGTGTTACGGCGTAGTTCCTCTAACGGTTACAGGTTTAGACTGATGACGTTTTCCTCAGCGATTCAGGTCAGACGACCGAAGTTCAGTAATTTATTCCAAGCTTAAGGTTGCGTTTTTTTTTATAGACTGAGTGCACATATACATCGGAGTATTAGGGCCATGTTAAAGAAAAAATTGAAATTTTTGGAGAATAAAGTCGTAATATTTGGGGAAAAGTCATAGTTGAGAGATAATTCATGATTTTAATAATAATATTACCAGAATAATTTCATAGAATTACGAGAAAAAAGTAGTAATTTTATGAAAATACAGAAAAGAAAAACAGTTTTAGGAAATAAGCAGTTTCACTTTCTCTGGATCCAAAATCTTAAAAGAATTTTAAAGTGAAACTGTGAAACATCTTTGAGTTTCTCGCAGATTAATCCAATGATAAACTCTCAGTTGACCAAACATTTCCTCCTTAATAAACAACAACTTTATTCTGGAAATCTCAGATGTTTGTTTCAACGTGGCCCTAACACTTTCTCACACACTACACGGGAACAAACTTCCATTTTTCACACACTCAGCTGATCAGTCAGTATAGAAGGATGTTTACACTCTGAGGACGTTGATGTTTGAGAGTTTTCTTCAGCACTTTTTAACGTTTGCTATGACTGTGACTTCTATCCCCATCACATGATTTCATCAGTAGTTCAAACCTCCCACACCTCCCACACCTCCCACACCTCCCATCCCTCAGACAGGGTTAGTTAGTCATTTCTCCTCCTGTTCTCGTCCACCTCACACGGCACATGTAGTCAGAGGTCTGATGTGAGAGGAGAAGGTGACGTAGTTTACGACACTTGAAGCTTTATTAAACGAATGTAATGTGACACATGGATCATTAATGGCTACTGTGTTATTTACCCAACAGTGGGGGGGGGGGGGGGGGGGTGATGTGGTTCTATCAACGGTTTCATACTGTAGGTTTCATTTGGTGCTGTTGCTGTGATTTATAATTACTGGATATGCACTGACCCAATAAACACTTTCAGTTGATCTGCAGTGGCTTTGTAGCATTTAATACTTATTTTCATTCTTTTTTTTTATTCATTTATTAAGTGTTTAGTAAAAAGTTTAGTAAATGTTAAAAAATGCTTGTTTAAATTTCTTAGGAGACGTTTTAAAAAACCAAACATCTAAGATATTGAATCTACAGTGATATATTAAGTTTCTTTCTCAAGTAAAAATTGATTTGATTTTATCAATTAAAATATTTAGTTTTTAGAGCTATAACAGATTTTATTGATCAATTCATTGACTTTACTTTTCAGTTCTCAACTAAAAAAGGATTTATCTTTTGGGTCCGGGGGAGGAAACTATTTACCTCTTGCCTTTTTCATCGTCATGGTTGCAACATCAGTGAGTTCATGCAAACACTAAACGGATTCAACTGGAGATTTGAGAGTTTGCTCAATATCATTCAAGGGAAAAACAAAGCAAGGCAAAGAAAATCGAGCAAACATTGACTCTGGTTGGTTCGTTCCACCAAACTAATAAAAGTTTATTTGTGATCATTGCATCAGTTCTGCCTGAAGGAAAGAAAAGGAAATGGTTGAATTTGATTATCAACCCCTAGAGAGAAACAGCTCAGCGGCCGTATCGCAGCCTGAGGCCTGATGAGCAGCTCGTAGGAGGGATAATGTTGAACTGTGTGAATGTGAATCAGGCTGTAAACTGAGAAAAGTCTTTGTTTCCCTGCATGAATGAAAGTCACAGGCTCCCACTGTGTTTGTGTGAGTTGAGTCAGATGGTGTCGTCTGTTCCGTGAAGACTTTACAGATTGTCAATGTGTCAGCGAGGCTCTGGACAGATGGACAGAATAAACATCAGATCCATGGAAATCCACTGTGAGACTCCTGCTGCTGGAACCAGGCATCCTGTTTCCTCTTCAGTCAAAGAACAGACAGTCCACACAGCCACCCACCACAGGAAGGAAAAGATCTTGATAAATAGCTAATTAAACTATAAAAGAAAAGAAAGTGAAATAAAGTTGAATATAATAAGCAGGTTAAGACAATCACGCTAAATCAGCCATCAGATAAAACACCTATTAGATCTTTTTATTATTTTTTTTATTAAATAAAACATTTATTGGAAAATGTGAATAGATTTAAAGCCCCCGAGGCCATAATGCAGACTGTTCCAGTGTGTTACTGATATAAAGTCTGAAACGTCTGTGTGGACGTCTATTAGTTTTCTTCACCCTAGAATGGGCCTTTAAATTGAAATACTTTATATTTACATCTGGAGCAGGTATTTGTATTTTTTTAACAGAAGGAAAAGACAAATAGGAAATGGAAAACAAAATAATTTATAACCTGTTTTAATCCCACATTACACACGTTTCATCATAATTATGATTTACATCTGATAATAATAAAATCAGGATCTTGTTAGTATGAGAAAACAGCAGCACAATTAATTTTCTAAAAAATATAAACAAATATAACCTAAAAAGTTAATTCATCCTTTTTTTTCTTAACACAAGTGAAGACTTGTCAGTTCCAGACCAAGGAGGAAAGGAAGAAGCGCGACGGCACCTCTGCCTCTCATGCGGTGATGATTAATAATTACCATAAACTAACAAGATCTTTTTCATGTAATAATGAGACATTAGGTCAAAATTGCGAGAAATGGACGTCATACTTACACCACATGGAGGCTGAAGGTCAAATGAGCAGTGTGGTTTCTAAAAGTATAGATCAGTGTAACAGAGGAACCAGTCTGACAGATAAGTATTAAATTCTCACACTATAATATTGTCAGTATTAGATAATAATCAGCTAAAACTCTTAAGATAAATTATTCTTATAATCTATATATGACAGAACCTACAATTTATTCCTTCAGTCTTTAAGAGAAAACATGAATGTGTTTAGAGAAACAACAAAAGGCTGCTTCCAACAAATCAAAGAGGAGTTTAAATTAATGAGTTAGTTCCTTGTCTAGCAAATTAAAAATATGAAGTTGATTCCACAGATAAGATCAACAAGACAGTAAAACAAATCAATTTGATGGCCACATTTATGAGTTGATGAATTCACTGTGTTCCCCTGAACACGCTTCAGTATTCTGTCTCTTCCCCGAGTTTCCTCTCGGGGGCCGCGGTCCGATTGGGCTTTGATCCATTTCTTCATATCAAAGGCTCCACGTGGTTCTTGTGAAGTCTGCAGCACATGAACCAGAGCGAAGTCTTCCTGAAATCACACAGCTTTAAACCTCCTTAACGGCAGAGTCATTCATTCCACTCGGAGGGAGGCATCTCCTTGAAGGAGACTTTCTCTGAATCCACACGGCAGATTCATCTTCACCCAGGACCAGAGAGAGGAAGAGGATGAGGTTCACACTCTGCAGATTTACATCCCATCATCTCAGCAACACAACATGGAGAGTCTGATACAGCTTCTTTTTTTGTCTTATTTCAGCTGGAATCACTGGTCGTCTGCAACAAGAAGCCGTGTTAGTATAAAACCTCATTTGCTGGACAGGAGACGCTTTCAGAAAACAAATACATCAAAATGTAACATTACAGAATCTGCATGCAAAGCACTGTTGTCTAACGTGTCCTCCTGATGGCTCTCGTCGGGCCTTATCCCGACAAATGAATAATTCAACAGATCAAGCGGAGGAGTTGGAATAATCCACTCTCCACAAAACACGTAGTCATTCCGCCGCCGCCCCGACTCCGTTACCGTCACACTGCCCCGAGTGAAGGATTAAAGAGGCAGAGAACAGTTTCCCCACAGGACTCATCTGGTTTGTGCTCAGACTCACCTCCGCTGCTGTGATGTGATTCTCACTGAGGAGATAAAACAGGTTCATCTTCTTTCCCCCCTCAACATGCAGCACTGGTCACAGCTCAGGACCCTGAGGGTTGCTCTTGCTCCTGGTTCTTTAAAACAGAATTCTTCGAAAAGCCACGAATCAGACTCTAAAGTTTAGAATTATACACACCCACTCATCAGCCGTGTCAATATATAAACTGATATTAGATTATCAAACTTAAACGTCAAATTAAAATATCCTGTTGAGTAAATATAACATTTATCTAAATTAAGGAAAATAAATCCACTTACTCATTTGGTTCTACATTTTTGACTGCATCAACTGATCATCAACAGATAAGGTTTGACTCATTGTGATGGAATTGTTTCTGATCAGTCTTTACGTTATTCACACTTTTTACTCTTCTTGTCCGTGTCGACTTTGGTCAGTTGATTTCTGACCTTGGAAACAGCAGCTGACAGAAAGTACAGTTTCACGTCAGTAGGTGGATTTCTCAGAGAATAATTCAAGGACCATGATGGACAATGTTCAGGCGGCTGACATTTCTGAGTGTGTGCACAGATCTAGTGAATTTAAATGTGGTTTCACTCTAGTGCCATTCGACACAACTGCTGTTTTCAAAGGTCAAGAAACAAACCTCATATTCAACAATACACCGGTTATGAAAGAAAGAGTATTAGCAGAATTGAGTTGATATTGTAATACTGAACTAAAGAGTAAATTCAAATGAAACTGAACTAAACATTTTGTTAAACAGATTCATGTCCCTGCATCAGAGTGATGTTCAGGGACCTGTGTTTCTGTTCCTGTGTGTTTTATCAACATGTGAGCAGACAAAGGCACAAATCAACATGCTCCTCGTATCGTACTGTAAACTTTTTCACCTTTATTTTTTACATTTGGATCAGCTCAGTGTGGAAGCCTGGACATGTCAGTCAGCTGCAAACCCCCCCATCCCGACCCCTGAAAAATCTGAACATCTGATACACCCCCCCCCCCCCCCCCCAGAGACCGTTCACATCTTCACTCGCTTTGACATGAAAGAAAAAAAAAAATCTGTCGACACCCTCCTCACGACCGTGTCCACAACAAAGATGAACCAGTGACGTGTCCGGCGTGTAAACTCTTCCTCCACTGGAGGAAGCTGAAATGGTTAAAACCTTTATGAAGTCACCTCTCCTGCTCTGACTCACAGGAGCGATACAGATAGAAGTTTAAAGAAAACATGATGCACTGATGAAACTGTTTGGCTCCTCACAGAGATATGAACAGTGGAATACTGCGGGTGAGCTTGTAAAGAGAGATATGTAGTTATGGATTAAGATATGTCATCTGCTGCTGCTGCTGCTGCTGCTGTGCTCTTAGTGATCCAGTTTAACACTTTCACTCCGTTCGGCTCTCTACAATGTTAGTCTGTCCCTGATTAAGTTTTAGCGACGTCTGTTGATACTCTCGCTGCGTCCCAGGCTTCATTTCCTACTGTAGATATGTCCTCAGGAGAGAACCGAGGCTCGGCTCTGTGAAGCAAGCTTTTTGTACGACAGAAGCAGGAGTACGCTGATCTGCTGTCAGCCTATGCTACGGGCTCTTGGTCATCCAACAGTGAGGACTCTGAGAGCGGCTTGTTCTGGAAAACAGGGAGCTGATGGACTGATTAGTTATGAAACCCGCACTGACGCAGTCGTCCACACACTCCGCTGGAGGGAAGAAGCCCTTGGAGTGTAGTTTTTTTGTACAAGAGGTCATTGAGAAGAAGATATGCCAAAATGGATTAAAGTTTCAGGCTAGTGAAGCATTTTTTCCTATATGTTTACTGTGTGTGTGTGTGTGTGTGAGACTATGTGGTGCCTTATGGGAGAATTTCCTATGTTTCACACTACATTAGGCAGTGAACATCAGTTACATATGCAGAGTCCTCTGTGTGTATGTGCCTGGTGGCTCTATGTTCAACACTGTTAAAGACAACAGAGACGGACAAACAGACTAGGGTTACTGCTCTGTGACTCTCACAGGACGGTAGAAACAGACAAAGCCATGTAAAAACGGGACATAGAAATCTCAAGATATCACAAACATCTTTTTTTCTATATCACTAGATCTCTGCAGGTGGCAGACGTAGGGTCCTCGTGTTCGTCCTCCTGTATTTTTTGTTTTTGTTTTCCTTTTTTGAATTTGCAGTTCCTTGGAAAATTCCTCAGCGAGGAGGCGTCAGTCTTTAGGATGAAATGCCGAGGAGTAACACCAGAGGGAGACATACACTGCTGCAGGTCTGTAGGAGGGGCTCTGACATGTGCACAAGACAGTCTCACACACACACACACTCTCACGTCCTCATGCACTCTTCTTCATATGAGTTCACCAGAGTTCATTTTCAAAAATCCAATACAAAATTAAATAAAAAAAAGAAAAGAAAAGTAATGACCAAGGAATTCAGGAATTCTCAAAGCATACATTCATCTCAGAGAACACACACCTGTGCAGCCAGACACACAACTAAGTGCATACACTCGCTCATAAGAGGCAGTCAGTAAACCTTAAGTGATGAGTTGAGGGGTGGACTGCTGTGTCCAGGGAAGCTGTGAGTGCAGAGCCTCGACTCCACTAGGCAGTCTCATATTGAGTCTCTCAGGTTAAAATCTCTTTTTTTAAAAAATCAACAAAATAAAAACGTAAAAGGAGTCTTTCCTCTCTTCCCCGTTTGGAGGAGGGTCGAACACACTCCTCCCTCTGATCTCTGGCAGAGGTAGTACCATCTAATCCGTCCTCCTCCCCTCCAGTGTCCCCTTGTGTGAAGTCTTTCCTCTACCGGTGCCCACGCTTTAATAAACACGTCCATTCCCCTCGTCGCTTACTCTGGGCTGCTGTGTGTTGTGTGTTTGTGGTCAGAAGACCTCTGGTAGTGTGACGTTGCGGAGCAGCCACTGTTGGGAGCGTATGTGTGTGCAGTCTTTGACGCTGGGCACCTGGCTGTCCTCCTCGCTGGCCTTGTCCAGACACTGGTTACTGTTGACGTGGATCAGAGTCAGCTTCTGCACAGAAGGAACCGCAGAGCACGTGTGTGAGAGGGGAAGCACATCACATAAGCATGTTTATAAACCTACAATCTAAAAAGCACAGCTATACACAGGGATCTTATTTTCTATCATAATTCCCACGTATTTTTTTCCCGGCTGTGTTTTTTGACACCATTTCGTTCTGGCTCTCAGTGCGAGACGTGCTGTGGTTGGACTGGGTAATGTGTCACTGAGAATATATTACCCTCTAAGTGAAGACGATAAATACTGACTGAACTGACAGCTGCTCTGAAATATGTGTTGTCATAAAGTTTGTGTACTGGGAATACACAGGGCTCATTATAGTCAGTTAACAACAGGGACCCATTAGTATTCCTTTTTATTTAATACAAATAACAATTGAAAACTGTAACAAATATGAGGGATTTTCTGATCTGCAATTGCAAGACAACCTTGTTACGGATTTTGTCTCCTTAACGCTGGACTCACATGTTTGCTTTGCGTTTAGGCTTGACGGTGGGCGGGTCGCAGACAAGATCATCAAACTGACAATAATCACAGTTTCATGATCGGGACACAACGTTCGTTAATGTGTTCCGCTAGCTGTCAATACAATGCTAATGAGAAGCAACACAGAAGATAAAATGCACAACCAGATGAACCCAGCAGCTTCACCAGCAGCTTCACCAGCAGCCTCTGCCTCCTCGCTCTAACACATAAGTGTGAGTCCAGCGTTATTCATTTCTTTTCAGGGTTAATGTTTTTTATTTATACTAATTTTGAACAGAAAAACATGACATGACGAGTCTTCGGAATATACAACTCTAGTTTTTTTCTGGTGATAATTAAATTATTTAAAAGACCTGCATGAAAACCATGTGTGTACATGTAGATTTACTACACCAGTCAATCCACATCATTTATCATCATTTCCCAACATGTTTGTCTTCCTGTTTTCTTCCACTCACCACAGGGTCGTACTCCCAGAGCTGGTTGCCTTTGAGGTGGTGACACTTGAGCATCATGACGGGTCCGTTGAGCTTGGACACGTCTAAACACAAGTCGTCAGTCCTGATCTCCTTATTGGCCGTGTAGGAAAACACCTGCGTCATCAACAGATTACAGCTTTTAATAGAAATCAGTTTTACAAGCACTTCTCTCTCATGATTACTTCCTGGACTGACTTTACTGTTAACATAAACATGGTTCATTTCTTATTTTGTGTCAGTTGTTGTTTCTTTGTGTTATTTTGTTACCTGGTTGCCTCCCATGCCGTGGCAGTTGAAAATGCCGACCTTCTCGTTCTCCTTGCGGGCCATGTTGTCCAGGCACTGGTTGGTCTCCACGTTTCGGATCTGAAACAAATACACAACCACAGTGAGTAACCTGAACATAAAACATATAATTAATAGTTATTTGTTTATGGGATTTCAGACTAGTCGTAGCTGCGTCTGTAACTGTCTGTCTTACAATAAATGAAAGGGTCTCTAGTGTGTGTGTGAGTGTGAGTGTGTGTGTACCTCTCCCAGGGAGTAGTAGTGTCTGGGGATCTGGGAGTCGGGGTAGACGTTCTCCAGGTACCAGCTGAATGGTTTACATTGGAGCTTTTGTCTCAGAGCACTGCGAGATGTGATGTCACCGTAGTCCACTTTGGTCACACCTGGACAAACACACAACAAACACAAAAGGTCAGGTCCTAGTTTGTTGTTTAATGGTTACTAAATACATTTTTCCATTAAAGACTTATCTAAAGAGTGTCATCGGGAAAGGCCACATTATTATGTGACACACAATCACAATATCATTGGATTTCAGGGCTCACTTCTCAGATGATCAAGCGTTTGAAAGAGACTTAAGTGGAACTCCAGCAGAAATCTATCTGATGAGCATCTAATCGACTTTTACAGAAGGCGGCTGCTCTACTTAACAATGTGAATTCATGATCAGCACATTAAACAGCCTGGTTGCTGTGTCTGATCTGAACACCTCGGCCGACCAGTCAAGTCTTAGGCAGAACGATCACGATCACCCAGTTTGTTCCTGATGTTAAATCACGGCCAGGAAAGTTTTTTTTTTCAGAATGATTATGATGTCGCAGTGAATTTGACTTTTGATCTTTTGGAAATAAAATATCCTAATTTCATTATTATATCATAATAAATATTTGTATCATAATTAACATATGAGTCGTGGCCAAAAAAATGATTTATGAGGTCACAGTGACCTTTGACCACCGAATTCTAATCAATTCATCCTTGAGTCCAATTGAATGTTGAAGCCAAATGTGAAGAAATTGCACGCATCAGAATTGGATGGACAGACAAATGGACAACCCGAAAACATAAAAGGACACAACTTAAGTTCTATTGCTTGTTCTGAAGCTGCTAACACGAATAACTAAAACTTTATTTATACAGCACATTTCATACAAGAAGATGCAACACAATCTGCATCACAAAAAAAAACACCACATAAAAGACAGATGCAAGAAATATAAACATTAAAAATGACACCGGAAGGAAGGACTTTCAAAAGAAACAAATTAAATAGATTTAAAAAACTCCTCACAAATTAAAATTACAATTTTGTAAGAAAATCAAATAACAGTTTCTCGTTAAAAGTTCTGTTTAAAAGATGGGTTCTTTCTGACGAGTTCCCCTAAACCAGTCTATTTACACAACGGATGCGTTAAACCGAGTTTGTGAGGGTGTTACTAACGCATTTCTAAAAATATTCTGTATTCTGTATATGTGTGTGAGTGAGTGATTGTGTGAGTTAATAGCTGCTTCGTAGCGTGAAATTGCTCACCGCCCCCTGTCCTGCACTGCTGGGTCGCAACTGCAATATCACACTGTCACTGGGTTAATGGATAGATCACACCTGCCACAGAGATTAACCTCCACACATGAGCACATACACGCACAACACACTAACACACACACACACACACACGGCCCAACTCACCAGGGGAGATGATATAGAAGAAGTTTTTAAATTCATCCATCCACACTTCTGCCAGGCGTCGGTTGTTTTTGTTGATGATCTGCCCAGTTCCCCCGGGAAACGTGTAGGGCGTCGCCTTTCTGAACACGTGACCCACATGAGAGCATGTGACAATTTCTAGCGTCCCACCGCACTGCCAGATCTGTGAAGAACAACACACGTATAGTTCACTGTGTAGGATACGCACACTGAGAGGCCTGATCACTGAACGGGCTGATCAGTGAGCTCTGCTGGGAGATGGGAGACACGGATTGGTCGTGTCCGTGTTGTGACAGCCTGCCTGAATAAGTCTGATTGAAGGCCAGTCAGGATGACGCCTGACAAAGAATTAGTCAAGTCAACACTTTAGTCAGGGAGCAGTCAAACTCAAGTGCAATGTGTGTGTATGTGTGTGTTGGGGACTGTGAGCAGACACTCCTGGACGCCTGCCAGTGAATGGAAGAATACCGTCATGTCAATTGGCTG
Source organism: Verasper variegatus (assembly GCA_026259375.1). Classification (NCBI taxonomy): domain Eukaryota; kingdom Metazoa; phylum Chordata; class Actinopteri; order Pleuronectiformes; family Pleuronectidae; genus Verasper; species Verasper variegatus. The sequence continues at coordinate 14,383,862 of CM048048.1, forward strand.
TGGGTGTGTTCACTCACTCTGAAAGAGATTTCCAGGTTCTCTCCACCCCAGATGTCCATGCCTGCGTCATACGTGCCGATCTCCTGGAAATAATCTCGGTCTATGGAGAACAAGCCGCCTGCCATGGTGGGAGTCCTGAGGAGACACAGGAGAGCATGTTGTAAACCAACATTGCGGTGAGTCAGTGCCACTTAATTCACATGTGGCTTGTTTTCTAAAGGTCACACTGTACTAACAGATCCCATCGGAGTTTTAAATTTCACCGCTCACACGCCCTGCTCTTTGCTTTTTCCCATTTAGTTATTTTCTGCTCTGTGGTTGTGATGGCCGGGTCAGTGTTTATGTCCTTCCTTTATCTCTGCCTCGTAAACTGATTTGGTTTGTTTTCCCTGCTGCCGGAATTTACTTTCATTGAACAACTATGTTCACATATCAACACATAATAACGTGCATACAAACAAAAGACGCAGATGAAACACATCCTGAGAGCATGCGAGGTCGTGGTTTGTTTGCAGTATTTAGCGGAGAGTCAGAAATAAGGAGAAAAACAAATATTTTCTTTGCACTGTAACATTTCAAAGCTCGAACTCAACTTCTAATTAAATCACTCTTTTAACGCAGCTAAAGCACATAATAATAATAATAAAGCAAAAAAAGCATTTACAGTGGACCAATGATATGTCGTGTCACAGCAACCATCTCTAATTAAAGACATTTATGTAAACAGGAAGCATTTAGCACTTAAAACACAGTTTGTTGCTTAAAAAACACACTGTGACATTTAAATAAACACAAACTCTGCTACATCAAATAAAGAAAGTGACAAAGTAGATTGAGAAAGTAAAACTGTAGTTCTTCTTAATGGTAGACTTGCATGTGTTTTTTACTTTGCTACGGAGGTTTTGTTTTCAAAGCCGTCTGGATAAACAGGCGGATCTCTTAAATACAGGTGTGAACACACCTCAGACGTACTCAGACACGATCATTTGGTCTCTGTGAACAGAATTGATTTGTGTGTTTATTTGCATATAGAGCAGGAAAGAGAAATGTGATCCCTGTTCACTGGAGACACGTGTGGAGACACATTTGAAAGCCAGGGGAGACGAACTTGTGATAGGATCACAGGAAACAGATGTTGATACCAGGTCTGAAGAGGGTCACAAGGTCAATTAATATGTTCGGAGGATTTTCCTTAGACCTTGGATAGTGTTTTTTCTGTCAAGCCACGAGGAGAGTCTTTCAAAGTGACCTCACACTTTTCCACAGTTCTACAAATTACAAGGTAGACGAGTCCATAACAACCAGTTGAGCTGCTGATGTTTCCTCCTGCACCATCACTCTTTGAGGCCCCTCAGTGTGTGACAGTTCTGTAGCTTCCTATGCACTGGCCAAGGAAGAACAGTCCCTTTAATAAGTTTTTAACAGCAAACTTAATAAGTAACACAAATTTGACAAGTTGAAATAACACCAGTATAGTCTACTGATTTACCAGTGGCACATTATAAGATGTTATATTAACTATATTGGTGCATGTTTGAAAGCAAATAGGATGTGCTTCCCTCTGGAGTATCTGTTGTTAATGTGCAAAAGCTTGTAAGTGTTTCCAAATAACATGAAACTGCTACGCGACAAGACAGTGTTTATGTAAATTGTGTCATAAGTGTAAAATACTTCTTAATTTCTTAAAACAAAACAACAAACTTTTTGTTTTTTAGGCCACCCACAAGTCATCCTTAGGAAAATGTTGTCAGGCAGAGCCGTGAAACCGGGGCGAAGAGTGTTACATAAGATGTATTATGTGTGTGACCTTGAATAATGGCGCTAAGCGTGCTTAGAAACAAGAGCAGGAAGAAGAGATGATAGACAAGCAGAAATAAGCTCATGATTTTACTTCCAAGTGCTGGACCATGAGAAATGGCGCATGAAAAAGAATTACACAAAATCCCACTTAATCATCTTGACTTGAACAACAGAGGAAAGTTTACTGTATTTTGTCAGTCATCTTGTCCTGAGAATACTTTATCATTCTGATTTAAATGTAATGGTGAAGTACGATTCTGCTGCGCACGTTAATTGGGAATGCCTATCAGCGACGCTAAAGTTACAAGCAGATGTTATTTCAAATAGCTTAATGACATCAAATGAGTACGATCTTGTGTGTGCATGGTTATGACACTGACATGATTCAGGCCTCATCCCTGTAGCCAAATTCTCTTTTTGCTCGACCCAGCAGAGGTCAGAGGGCTGGTTCAACAGCTGCCCTTCAGCTGGAGGACACACATATACTGCAAGTAAACCCCCTATGAGTCACTGGTCGGCTCGTCCAACTGTGTCACCAACCTGACAGGCAGTGTGCGGTCTCCTTTGCGGCGGTCCATCTCTCTCTGGGGTACAGGGTACCAGCGGAAGTTGAGCTTCCAGTTGAAGCCTCCGTACGTCATGTCGGAGCCTGCCATGTACTCGAACGTGTCGTCGCTGATCACGTCGATGATGGGGCACACCACCGTTTTCCTACAGCAAACAGAGAACACATCAGACATACAAACACACACAACCCAGACCCCACCCACACACAAATACACTACATACGCCTGTTGAGTGGTCATCAATTACGAGTGCTCATCTACAAGGTGTGGCACCTCCAGGACCAAATCCACTACAACAATAATACATGCTGTGATGTAACCTTCAGCCATAACTCATCATACCTTCTCAAACCTTGTGTTTTGTGTATGTGTGTTTTTGAGTACCAGCTTGCAGGAAGCAGTAATCGGACAACAACTAATTAAGCATCAAATAAACACGGCGACAAGCCCCCTACAGGCTCAACAATAGTTTATTGATTTTCCTTTTAATGCTTGCCAGTGGTGTGTAGATCTCCTGTGTGTTTGTGTGTGTCTTACTTGTCTTGCTTGATACGGGCGAGCAGAGGCTCCAGCCACCCCATTGTGCATTCACAATGAGCATCCAGAAAGGTTATAACCTAGACACATGGAGAGAAAGTGTCAGACAAACCCAGCAGACGCACACACCATATGGAGAACAGGTCACTGGGTACTGGATGTCATGTTTGTGCATGTATGCGTGCACATGCACACACCTGGCCAGTGGAGAGGGACGCTCCTTTGAGACGAGCACGGATAAGTCCAGAGCGCTGATCCATCCTCACCACTTTGACAGGGACTTCAAGTCTTCTGACATACTGTTCCAATGGTCGCTTGAGGAAATCTGAAACATACAAATGAACACGTATATGAATGAAAAAAGGAAACAATAGCTGAACTTTCAGAAACACATATATTATATAACTTAGGCACAGATCCTACATCAAATGAACAGACAGAACAATGCTGAGAGTTCTCTTCTGCTCTGGAGGGCATATTGGTCCTAATATGAGACCATGTTTTTTTTTCTGAAACAAAAATGGACTCCATTTCTGGATAGTGGGAGGAAGTGGACACACGCTGTCCAGCTTTATAAACAGTATATGGTCTACAGCGATTCTTTCAAAATGAGCATGAGAGGAATCGACTAGCTGCAGTCACTCAGTAGCCTCTGGACATTGACCTGTCTATAGACGTCCAGCCGAACAATGATTTTGGTAAGCAGCCAAATGCTGTTTCATTGTCTGATGGTTATGGCTGGATGAGGAAACTGCAGAACAAATCCATTAGAGTCTTATTTTACCAATGTTGTTTTGTATGGGGCAGAGTGTGATCACTCACAAAAATGTGAAAGACGACAGGACATGTTGTTCACTTTGTCAGCGAGCATATTTATAATGTTTCCATCAGTGTTTGTTTGTCTGTTAGTTAACAGGATTATGCAACTGATTACCAGGAAACCTGGTTGCAGTATGGGTCAGAGAAGAACCCATTCAATTTTGGTGTGGATCCAGATCCGAGGTTGGGTCAAGGATTTTTTTTACATTGAGACATAGGACGTTATTCAACATTTTCATTGATTTCTCTGAGAATAATTAATGGATCTTGATGGAAAAAAGTAAGGCAGTAATAGTAATCTAGTACATTTTTACGTGGTTACATAAGGGGACTGTTGGGTCTTAGCAGAGGTATGTGTGCCATTCTGGTTTTGACTATTGCAATGAAGATAGTCCGTAATGATGCAACAATGCATATCCCCTCCACCCCAGCCCCCCAGAAAACCAGGAAAAAACCCTGAATACACAAACCTGCACACAAGACAGACAGAAACAAACACAGCAGAGGCTGGATTACAAACACCCCCTCCAACCTGTTTTGTACCAGCACAGATCAAACATAAATGTGTGGTTGTGTTTTTGTGCAGGTGCCTCAGCTTGTATGCCAAAATCCCATCTACGTGCAGAGAGCTCTCCTCCCTACACGCCTACACTACCATCAAACCTGAGGTCCCATAGGGTGTAATGGTGCTATGTGGTGGCGGCTGGGGGGGGGATATTGAGGGTAATAACAGAGTGTAATCCCTGCAGTTGGCAAATTAAAGACCTAATCTCCCCCAAACAGGGATTATAAGCATTGCACAGGATAGAGTGGCTCACACAGCATATACAGTATATGCTGACTGGCTGTTGGGCACGGGCACACGGACTTGCACACACACACACACACACTCATACACAAAGTCAAATCATACAGTAGTTCTCTAAAAAAAATAGGTTAAGCCTCAAACAAGAGGCACTGCAGGAATTATGTGTGTGTGTGTGTGTGTGTGTACATACCCCTCTCACTGGCATCGTCCACCAGGACAATCTCCTCTAGCAGTGAGTGCGGAGAGCGGTCGATGACGGAGTGGACGGTTCGCAGCAGCGTGCTCCACGCCTCGTTGTGAAATACAATCACCACGCTGGTACGTGGAAGATTATCGGGGTATAACTTGTTCTTGCACCTACAGAGAGAAAAAAAAAAGAAGAAGAACATATTAAATGAGGAAAAATCAGAAATCTGACCAAACTGGATTTCAGGGGGGCAATGTCGATACCTATATTTGGGAGATATGCTATGAATTAAAAAAATGGTGTCGTAGAAAAATTAACTAAGTGTGGTTGAAAATTATTTTGTAGTTGGAAAGTAAGTTTTAGCAGCCCTGTCTAAAGACTTGTATGACCTGTATCTACATACATATACAAACTGTCCAAATGCTTTATGACCTGAGCTGTTTTATGGTCTGAACTGTGTTAACCTGAAAACTATCAGACCCTTTTGCCACTTATTTATTCTCCAAAGAACGGAATGTATGTCTGCTTATCTCCTTAGGAAACACATGTAAATCAGTTGTCTGTGTTTAGATTCTTCTCTCAACCTGTGCCTACAGAACCAGTCTGAACTGGTTCTGAGGGACAGCCTTAGTCCTCCTATATAAGATCCTTGCATTTGACTGTTCTCCATCTTCACTCTGAGATCCTTGTGACTCTCTGTGTTGATCCTTTCTGCAGAAAGCCCCGATTAAAATACTCGTGGATAACTTTGGTGTTTCCAGCCTCTTGTATTTCCAGATTTCCATCACAATTGCAGATGTTATCAAACCTTTTTGACAAAGAAATTTAATTACACTTTATTATATATAAAAAACCAAACACAAATACAACCATTAATACAGAACTTGCAAAATACAGAAATGTGTGAATTGCATCAACCACGTGCAATAACTGAAGTTGTCGGAACCCAGACAGACCTGAGCCAACAGAGGGAGAGAAGAGAAAAACACTCTGGCAAAGACATCACAATCAAGCCTCTGTCTGATTGTAAGAGACTGCTACAGGCAGAGCTGCAGCTCAAGTGAGTCTCCACAACAGAGAGCTGAACAACAGGGACTTGAACATCAACTCAACTGCATTCATCAGAAGCGTAACTGTTGCGTTAATTACAATTGTGAAAAGTCAAATTTGTATCGACTTCGAAGAGACAAGACAACTGAAGGTGAATGACAAGTGAGCAGCTGAGCATGTATCTCCAAATTTAGACGGAGACTCGCACAGAAACAGTGGGTCAGTGCGATGATTGATTGGTGATTCTAATGAGAGTGTGAGTCATGTCATGAAGCACACGCACAGAACTCTCTATCTAAGAGACCGAGAGGGATGCAAAGATCTCACAGAGGAGAACGGGTTAGAGAATGAGTAAGTTTTAAATGATCATGCTAACTAGTTTGCACCATTTGAGCCTTAAATTGTTAAGTTTACATATTTCAAATTACACCTGATCACTTTCCGAAGCATAGACAAGGTTTTTAAGGCAGCCGCTACTTTTGTAAAAAATAAATCAGCTTGTGGAGAGAAATATTTTGATATTAACCAGATAGAAACAATAGTCTGAATAAGACACTGTTATGTAAACAGTATTTTCAGATGACCTTAAACTGAATAAGGTCATTCTTAAAAAAAACAATTATTCAATGTAGTCACGTGTACATCTTAATCTCATTATAACATCCTATTGGAGTTTTTGCAGCATTTTGTGACATCAACATACAACACAACTGCTTGAAGAACAATGCCCTGGGTTCGGGTTTAAACAAATAGTATGACATAATGTCGACGTAACTTAGAAAGAGACTATGATCTGTAACATGTAAATGAAAATATGAATGGATTAATATATTAACATCCTCTGTAATTATCATAACCGGAGTAACATCTTGTTTATAATAAGGTCAATAGCCAGTGACCTACACACACTGAATAACTCTAAATTGAAATCGTCTAAAATATATTCAGACTATAGTAGATGCTGCAGTGATTAGTGTAAATATACATAATACACTGCAATAATATACTGTATAAGACGAAATGTGTCACTTTGCCCTCGACATTTTGCAAAGGCTTTAAAGAGTTTGTCACATCATAGCCACCTTTTCTTATGGCAAGCAAGTCTTTCATAATCCTCTCACTAATCAAAATGAACAATTCATTATCTGAAAAAAAGCTTTGACAACCTTTCTCCATTCATTGAGAGTAACAGAGATATTACAGATGGACTGATTTGCACAACAGATGGCACAAAAGATGGACCCAATGAATTCCACAAGAATGTTAATGTTAGCGTCCAATAAAAAAAAGAGAGAGCCCAGATACAGATACGGAGACAATGTCTGGGGTTCAAGAAACACTGCTGCCTGACACGATACCTGCATGTGAGCTGTCTGACATTTCACTGCCTTTCAGTGAAAGTGTTTTCTCAAAGACCCTCAGTGAGCAGCTCAAACTGTTATCTACTGATGACAAAACTGAAAGTCGCCTGTGACGTCCTCCCTCTGACAGACTCAACTCTCACAATAGCCAAATGGAACATGATCTCTCTTTCTCCATCCACACAGCTCCCTCCCTCCCTGAGTGTCTGACGGCGACAGAGGAGAGGAGGTCAAGAAGATAGTCCATCATGCAGCTGCCTCTGGAGCATGTTAAGTAACACACAGTCATGCTCAGGCAGCGGCGTTGCAGGCCCATACCCTCTACAAGGAGGGGAGGTTGACGAGCGCACGAGATGAATCACTGTAAAAACAGTAACGCCCAATTTTATAGACGTCAGGTAATTATGTCTCTCCCCTCTGTTTCAATGACAAACACAAACAAGACTCGTTGGATCTTTGCTGCGAAGCTGATCGGAAACAAGACTTCTGTGTTTCAACCAAATCAACGTGCTGACACACGCACGCTCATGTCGGTGTGTGTCATGAATTCTGGGTATTCAAACAGACTGGGGTGGTGCAGCTACATTTGGCAATAGCTAAGCAGAGTAATGAGCTACAGGCTGTGTCTCCAGCCAGTGGATTGTGAGGATAGTTAGGAGGGGTGGGCGGACTGGTTGTAATTAAAGCAGTGTCAGTCACACAACATTCACACACACACACACACACACACACACACACACACACACACACACACACACACACATATATGTTTTCTCTGAGAAAACGTCAAATTCTGGAAGATGTGATCATGGAAAAAGTTTTCATATTCCGCAGATCCCCCCCCCCCATCGCTGCACTGCTGCAAATAATGAAAACGAACCATCAGTGAGTTTCGGCTAATGGTGAACTGCTTTACGATGATGAATTTGTTCTGAGTTTCTCTAAAAGCCTGCCGATCCACACACACACGAATAAACACACGCACACGCACACACGCACGCACACACACACACACACACACACACACGGACATTCCCTTGCTCGATATTGACTCAGTCTTATCTCCTAATTGGAAAAGCACATAGACAGAGAGAAGGCAGAGTGAAAACACCTAGTAATCAACCCTCGCTCAAAGACTAAAACCCATTTCACGGATCAATGTCCTCTTTCTCTCCTGCCTGTCTGGTGTGCATGTGCTCCTGCCTGTCAGTCTTGCGTCTGTCAGTCAGTCTTTCCGTCCGTCTCACTGAAAACCTTCATTACTGATCTCTATGCATGTTCTGCTACTGAAGTGAAAAAAGGAGCAAAGGGGAACCGAAGGCTAAGCTGGTTTCCACCAGGTTTCTACCTGCTTGAGCCAACCTTGACATATCTTACAGGCTGCTGGCCAGATGCATGTCTGTCTGTTGCCCTGTCTGCCTCCCTGTCTGAAGACATAACAACCTACAGCCACTGCTACTGACACGCTAAACTAACAATAAAATCCTCATTATAGACAATGTGTTTATGTTCTAATCCTACTATGGGTTTATGCTCATTCTTTTATTTAAATTTTCTGGTGCTTTTGATACAGATTTATTCATATGAAAATATGTCTGAGAATTTGACCTAAAAAGCCCAAAACATCTCAATATAATTTCTCATCTGACACTTCTCTCTTCTCTCAGATGAGTAAAATGCTCAGATATTTCAATAATAATGCACCTTTGCCACTGGTCTCTAATATTTCTGCTTGGGACGGCTGTGCAGTGATATATCGGCTTCCTGACATTCAACGATTATACAGTTTCCTCAACCTTTTTCTCTCTTGTAGTTTGCTCGCTCGACGCCAGAATTACTGTTTTGTGACTGTGTGTGACATTAAAATCCAAAACGTCTGACAGCTTGTTTATTCCTCTGTGAACTGACTGTTTTGATACTTTGACAGCATATATATATATACCACCCACCTAAACCTGCTTTATAATTATAGACAGGGGAATCTCACTTTCTACACAATGGGGACTTAAATTAACCACTGGAGGACACAAGGATACAGGATATAATGCATTTTGACAGTTGGGGAAATCCCTGAGGAAGCCATGTTGCCATGTTACCATGTTTACCAACTGATTTACATAAATACATACATTTCATATTCAGGTTGCTTATTATAAGGTTGTTTCCTAAAACAGCAGATTGATTTTATAGGAGCTAAGCTTTACAATAAAATCCTCTGATTGAGCCATTTAATTGAGCTCAGTGAATCCACAGAGTCGACCAGACAGGAGCTGCTCCCCCAGTAAGCCAACAATATAACATTAGTGGATAAGAAGACTCTCACTCTACCTAGTTGTGATTGGCCTGCTGGTCACAGGGACAACATGATCAACCATCTCCACAGGAACTGGCAACACTTACTCAGTTAGTCTTGGCAAACATTGTTTATACAGCTGGTCCCTGTGATCACTACACAGTGATTTAATCTTGGCTTTGCTAAAATTGGCATATTTAGTAATTAAATAATAAACAGGACATGGAGTATAGAGACGTGATCTGATGAAAAGCAGCAAAAACTTTCATTTACCCAAACACGTGTCACAAGAAGGACGCCACCATCAACCCCTGCCTTACAGGCAGCTCTTAAGGGACACACTAACACAAATATCGAACCACAATATACAGTGGTAAATGAACGGCAGTCTGTCAAAGCAATTACATATTATGAGCAGAAAATCCAGTGAGCAATCATTTTGAGAGGACAACCCAAAGAAGGTGTCATGCAAACTCATATGAAACTGTGGCAGGACAAATTATAACTGTAGAGAGTATCTCAACCATCAGTGCTACTGAAATCCATTTTAAGTAGAACTTAATTTGAAAAGCAAGAGAAAGTGATAGAACAGATGATTAGCTGCGGGGAGGCTGCTCACCCTTCCAGGCGGACGTCAGGCAGTGAGCGATTGAGGGCAATCATCTCCGAGGCCATGAGGTTGAACTGGTTAATCTTAAACATCTCCTTCATCTTCTCCTGGTTGTCCTTAGGGATTACCACAGGCTTCCCACCTTCACCGGGCCCATCTCGCGGCCTGGTGAGAGTGTCTATAATAGATACACACAGACAGATTTGAATAGAGAAGATGCTGGATGTGTGCGTTTGTGTGTGCGTGTTTGTGTGTGTGTCAGTGTTCACTCACGGTCTCTCCCAGGCAGTCCCCTCTCCTTCTTGTCGTCGCACTTGTTGCACTCGCTGAAGTAGAGCAGAATGAACATGTCCAGCATCACCCACACCAGAGAGGTGGCCAAAACCACCTTACAGTAGGCAAACCTCCGCATCCTAAAAATGGAATGAAAGGATGACACAAATATTAGAGCTCTGCCTGAGTTGAGAAGTGATGGCTAGCCCTGAGCTGCACACACAATCACAGCCTTTTCCAAAAGCTCTGCAGTGATCACTCTCCTTTTCTTTTTTCTTCTCATACACACCCCCCCCCCCCCACCCGTCCTGCCTCTACCTCTGCTCGTCCCAAAGCTCTATGCCTGAGTATCTTCACAACACCTCCATCTGTCCTTCCGCCTGCCTGTCTGCCTGACTCTTGGCTCTTATCTGTCAGCTGTTTATCAGCACTTCTCCAAACGGTCACCTCCACACTGAGTAGGGAGACACAAGATGGACACTTTGCATTGCTGCATTTCTATCTAACATCACTCCAGAAGAAAACAGTAAATCCTTTAGGGTGTTTGTAAAAAGTTACTCAATAAGGTGCCCGACATCATTTAAAGATCATTGAAGACTGACAATTGTGTTTTGGACTGAATCAAAGCATTTCAATGGTCATGTGAAGTTACAAGGCAGAAACAGACTGTATTAGAGTTTTCAAATACCCTGTAGTGTACATGCCAAACTACCCTTTGCACATTTAACATACAAATCCCTATGTGCCAAAGTGCAGTCACAAACACCCCCCCCGCAGGTAAGCTCAAACGCATGCACGCGCACACAAACACAAACACACACACAAACACAAACACACACACACACACACACACAGCAGAGAGAGGAGCTGTGATAGTAATTGCTTTTTCTTTTGGCAGGCAGCGAGAGACAGACACAGCCACATTAAAATTCCTCTGCTCCCCTTTCCCTCTCTCCTCCAGCACCATCTCTCCTCTCTTTAGCTGAATCTTTGCCTCAATGATCCCTCAGGTTGCAGCAGCAGAAGGGAGAAAATTAATTGGCCACAGTGATTTCTCTCGTGGCCCCTGGGAGGCAAAAAAGGTGCTTGTGCATAGCTAGCTTAGCTTAGTTTAGCTTTACTTAGCGGCCACGGAGGATGGAGAACTGCAGAGCAGCGTTTCTAAATTCCACCTGATAGGATTCTGGTAGCATAATGTGCCTGGTACAGCAGAAAAGTGAAGATCTGTCTGCTCCCTGTAAGTTTGTCCTTTCTAAGGACTTTTGTGCCTGCAGAGCCAAATAGTTTCAATGTCCTGACAAAGCAGTAGTTTACAGTGCTACCAACTGAAAGCTATGTACTGTAACCACTCTGCAGCACAGCACGAAATCCACAACATCAGACATGTTTATGCGGTTACACTTCCTCGTCAGACATATCCAATAAAATAAGTACTAATAGCCTTATCATGCTACTTGTAATAACTACTTGTGATAAGAAGTGAACACTGCCAGAAACCATCCAATAGCAATATTATCTGACACTGTCTCAACAACTGCTGCGGTTTCCATAAAAATATCCTGATGCAAATGCAAAGCTGATCCCAACTGGATACTTTCATTGCTCTAGTCAAGCTTGTCATGCAGTTTGAGTTTGGTAACCCTGGAAAATTCTTCCCCTGAGGCTGACAAAGAGAAACTGATGCAGAGAAACCACCAGTTCATCAATGTGATAATATGAACACTTATACCCTGGAGAAGAAAATAATTTAATCACATCAATTTAACTGCAGCGATGAGCAACAAGGGTGTAGGCATGTGCATACATATTAAAAAAAAACACCCTGGCACTCAGTGAGCAGCAGAATTAAATTTAGAATGTGACTTTTGCATTACAACGTTCTTAGTGAACTGGCATCTACATGGAAAACAACGTTTGTCAGATCATTTGAGAGTGGACTTTTAAACTTTATAAGCACCTAGCTTTGCCCTGGCCCTCACCCCGGGCAGTATCTCCTAAAGAATCTCAAATACACTGAAAATTGACACCTTTATATGATTTTAATTATTACTCCACATTACAAATATGTGGGCAAATAGGTTAAGGGAAACTGTGAATGAAAACAAGACACATACCTGACACATGCTATGCTCATATTCAGGGTCACAATGTTAATTTGGGTTATTACTTAGATTTACATGTTTTAAGGTTCAGGAAACACATCAATGTCCTCAAACTGTCCATTGCTACAGCTGCTCTTTTCAGCCTCTGTCTGAAACACTGTCTGTTTAAGAGCCCCGCTTCCCAATAAAGCCCCACTCTGTCTGAATAACTACCATATTTGTAAAATACTGCAGTAACTGAAATATTGTTGGGTTATAAATCATGTTTTTCTCAACTTTACTCTTTTCCCCCTCATAGTATAGTTATTATTTGCCTTCTAGTAATATTAATCACTAGACTACTAAAGGTTAGCTGCAATAAAACCTATATATTCATAACAGTATGTGTACGAGTGTGTGTGTGTGTGTGTGTGTGTGAGGACAGGAAAACGGATGTTTTCATCTTGAGTGTTACCATCACAGCATGTTCACACCACTGACTGTGCTTATGTTCTCACACACAGGTGTTACTCCAACTGCAGTGAGTGTAGAAGGAGCACATTGGTGATGACTGAATGAGATAAAAAAAAAAAGAAGAAATTGCCGTGCTGTAGTCTGTGTTACTGTTTGTCTTCAAAGCTCCCCCTTTAGTTGTTTAATACATCTACTTACTTTGATATATAACCTCTGTATTTTTCTGAAAGCCACAGTAAAGCAAACAGGTTTTCTTCATTTTTCTGGGGTCCCATCGCATCTCTGACCCACTTTAAAGTTCAAAGACGGTTTCAGAAACAATCAGAAACAGCTGAAACCCAATATAAAACCAAATAAACACAACACAAAACCCATTCTTGTATATTCCTGTAAGGTAAATTCAGGGATCCTTCTGGATATCCTCTACGAATTCATCAAAATCTCATCTCGCCGTTTGGATCACTCTTCTCTAAAATTCTTGAAATTCCAGGGCCAGTGGGAAGCCTGATATCCCGCCCTTGCCTTCCAATCTCCTCTCTGTTTCTCTGACCACTGCAGGATTGTACCACCCTCGCTTGACCTCTGCACAGTAACACGACACAATCTAATAAACCAGCAGAAGCTTGTATATCTCTCCCTTTTCACTTTTCCTGCTGCAGACAGAGCTAGGCACATATGCCAAACATATAACAGCGCACTGAGACACGGAGCTACACAGACATGGAAGCGCTCTGTCAGAAAGAAATGCACACATATCATCTTGCTCACAAAGTTGTTTCAAAACACTGTCAGAGGGATGTCAACTGGTTTCCCTGAATGCTATTTGATCACAGCAAATGTAAAAGAATTAGACAGCGGCGCTCCGAGCAGCGGCAGAGCGGATATGGATATACATAGACACACATACTTTTCGATTCCTGTCTTTCAGCCATTCCTCACTACTCACTATATTTCTAATCAGGCATGGCAGAGGACACCTCAGGTCTCCTCTGTGCTCACGGCCGCCTCGGGCCCTTCTGAGTGTGTGTGTGTCGGTTTAGTTTATGTTGGGCGCTAGTCTCTTTGAAGTCTCTTTTAAACAGCCTGGCTCCCTATGACATAAAACAGACACAGCTCTCCATCCCTACATCTTCACGCTCGCTCCCTAATCCATTAACATATCACGTTCCCTCCATCTTTCTTTTATATCTCCATCCCGGGCATCTTGCTCTTTCTCTCCGCACCACCCCACCCCCACTTCCCTGCTCGTCTCTTGGTGATGTCGTCTCCTTTCAAGAGCGGTTGCCATCACTACTTCCCTACAAGAACACAATTTCCCCCTTCACATCCTTCTCTGTGTCTCTCTTCATATCCCCTCCTCTACTCTTCTCCACAGTCTTAATCCTCCTTTAGAGATTGCACAACCAGGGTTTCTCACAAACCACTTGGAAAACTCTGTGAGAGCGTGAGGATCCGGAGCTTCACTCACAATTTATGACTCGGGGCGAGGAGCCTCCCTTCTGGGGACGTTATGTTCCTATCTATAAAAGAAAATTAAAGAGGAGGAGAGGGACATTGTATTTATAAGAGTGAGAGCCAATGAGAGAGGGGGATTCATTTGTGTGTCATTAATCCACAGAAAGTTTGTGCTGCAAATTCATGTAAGATAGTTTATTTGTTTACTCTCTGTATAGCAGAGTTTTTTTATTTACACTACAAAACCAGATGGTTTTCATTTTAACTACGTTCTCCTTCTAAAACAAACATGTAAATATGTATGTTCCTTTATGACTGATGCATCCTCAATAGGGAAAAGAAGAGATGATGCTATTCAAGTGTGTGAAGTGTCCTTGGGTCACGATAAGCTTGATAAGCTTAACAGTTTTCAACAAAACACTGATAAGAGGGTGATTTTCTCCACAGTCGTATAATACCTCTCTCAACTAGAGCAGGACAACGTTCAGGCTAATATTAGGAGTGAAACAGAACAGAGTGGCCTGACATCCCTTCTGCATCGCTCTCTATGGAGTAGCTGAGGTACACAGCCGCTGCTGGCATAAATGGCTGGGATCACTTCATTTCCAGGTCATAACCTTGACAGCAAAACATAGACTGGTCCCATAGAGGAAGAAGAGTGAGACGAGTACTGAGGCAGAGAAAAACAGAGGAAGAGCTACTATTATTCATAGAGCGAAAGGCAGAGTGTGAATATATGCACATATATATATATATATTCTGTATAGGTACATGTTCATAAAATATACAGAATATGAATATATACATCCAATGTTGTGGCTGATTGATGTATTTGGCTTTCAGCTACAGGGTTTCCCACAGTGTTTTACAGCACAGGTGGGTCTTTTTGCGTGAAACAAAGATCAGCTCGGCAAACATTCCTAAAGTTATTACAATTCTATGAGATAAAAAAACAATTATTAACACTTTTAATGAAACGTGGCAGGGTTGTTTATTAGGAGTTTCATAAATTGTTCACAAACCAAGGTGGTGAGCCACAGGCCAGATTCTCTGTGGCTCACCACCTTGGTTTATCATTTTAGTCAAGTCAATGTTACTCCTTCTAAGCTGTGTGATTGTGAAGAAAGCAACACAGGATATGTTCGCAAAATGTTCTCACTACAAACAACGAACTGTAAAGGAAACTGAAAACAGTGACGGACATGTGTCTGTTGGCTGTAATATACTTTCAGCTCTGCTGCTGAAGTGAGTGAATTTGGTAGAACTACTTTAAAACCAGATGCAGGCACAACCTCGTCGACAGCCACCCAGTGTTATGACTGTTATTAAAGGAGATGCTCCTCAGTGTGTAAGGATTTAAAAACTGAAGCACAACCAGGTTGCAGACAGTTTATTATTCTTTGACTGTGTGGAAATTGGATATTACCTGATCAAAGATGACGAACTAAGGCATCAAAACATGTTCGGATATTGGTAATTGTTTCAAACTCCGATACTGACTCAAATACATTTGTGCTCCCTTTTGCTGCAAAAACTAATATCCTTTTTAGTCAGAAAGAGAGAGAAAGAAACGAAAGAAAACGAAAAAAAAAAAAAAAAAAAACAGCAACACAGGTAGAACTGCCCATGGCAGCGTAAAAGTCCCAGCCAAAATTGATTACCAATGCAAAGCTTGGCACAGGCACAAAGTGGAATTAAACACTTCAATCTCCAATCACTACGGCATTTTCGGCCCAAATCAATAAATATCACTGTCACAGAGGGTGTTCCCCTGACGGATGGACACAGCACAGCTGCCTGGCTACGCCACACCAGAGAACGCACAGCACATGTATCAAAATAAATAAATTATAACATTACATAATAACATTCAAACCTCAGCATAATTTTTCAGGTCTGTGTGCTGTAACTGCTCTTTTAACAATTCATAATCCCACTTTTTCTCTCATATTTAATTCACCCTCTCAGCCATGAATTGATCTCAACCATGCAAATTTACAGAATGGAAGATTTAGGGTTTTTCAGCGATTAATACCTTTGTGTGTGTTCACAGATTTGTCTACAAATTTACAAATCTCAATGGACTGACAAATCTGGCGATTTATTTTTATCGTTTACAGAACTTATTTTCAGTTATACAACTCCCTGTTCATATCTGTGAATATTTTTGTTACAGTAACTGCCCCACTTCCCATAAGGAATCATGTTTTGCAGTGGTGGTTATCAAAGTCCTGGCCCTGGCAGTGTTGTTTCATCTTCTCTCACCAATGAACTGCAAAAATCTCTTCCCCTACATACCTTCAGGAAGTTAGGAAATCTTAAAGAACATGCATGATTAATACAGTCTAACAACTGCACCTATTGAGCAATCTTTAATGCCTGACTGCACAAAGACAAGTCGGTGCAAGCTTGACAACTCATCAAGAGTTGCCACTGACATTTTATTTCCCAATGAGCAGAGCAGCAGAGTGAGAGCAAAGACCAACATTTAACTGGTGGCATCAGAAAGTTATCACAGTTATAACAGTTATCACTAAAGGATTAGGTTAGCATTGTATATCAAATAACATTGTATATCACATCTTAATCATCCTGGAAATCAGATACAGCATAAATAATGTCTGTACTAAGTCTATATTCCTTTCAATTAATAGTTTTAAATGGGTATATAGTAACAAGAATTAGAACCTAAATAAAATTAATATAAGAAGCCGCTAATTTACAGGCTGCTTTTTAAGAGAGCTCTTAATGAACAGCAGTAAAGCGTCTGCGGTAAGAACTAATCCTCCTCCATAACAACAGAGATGGTCTTCAACATACACAAACACTCAAGTATTTTAACAATAAGAACAGATTCAACGGATGAGGAGAAGTTTGGGAAGGTTTATGTCAGTATGACAATTGCACCAGAATAATAGTAAGGAATGTCTGACTCATCAGCAGTAAACCTTTGACAAACCTGGTGCTTAAAATAATAATTGAACATTGAAGTTTTGGTGACTGTAATTGATCTTCATACAGGTCACCAAGAGATCCACTATTACAACTATTCCAGTGTAAGTGATGGAAGGCAGCCTACAGCTCTCATTGGTCAATCCTCTTGATTTGCTACAATGTCCTCGGGAGATATTTCTTTGATTCAACAAACCCAAACTGCTGAAACATCACATTACCTCAGCTCAACCTCTAAATGGATGTTGCACATTAGCTGGAAGTGTTTAAACTGATGCATCAATGAGCTACTGATCCTGAAGCATGAGAGGGACAACTGAGTCAGATCATTGTTCTGTTGTTCATTTCATACAGCCCCAGCCTCCCTGCATACATACCTCTCCGAGTGACTAAAGGGGTCTCTGGTCAGATGTGCAGGGTGCTCCACCAGCAGAGGGGGCGGAGCTTCAGAGATCCCACTTCCTCTTTTGCTCCTCACTCAAACATGCTCCTTGAAGAGAAAAGGGAGACACAGACCCACTGTAAACATCTGAGCAGTTGCAAAGATAAGTCAAAACTTTGATGTGATCTGAAAGTGTGATCTCAGTTAGGAATTGTTACAAGACGTTGCAGCAGCCAGTAGCTGCCTGAAATGTTTGGATTTTTATTTAGATCAGCAATTTGTTGCTATTATTAATTAAGCACATATTATATAGAGTACTTATGACAGAACTACACTCATCAACTTCAGTCCAAGTGTAGTGATCGACCCAGAAAGGAAGGGAAGAGAGCCAGGATTAGAGTCAGGGTAAGTCAATTTGAAATAGAGGCTGCTCCTCTATCCAGCCTACTTCTGACTGTCCCATAGCAGGAAAATGAGGTTGGCTCACGCAGCAACAGGAGATTGGAGACCACGATATCTAGCATCGAGCTGCTGCACTTAATGGTAGGACAGAGAGTGTATTAATTGTTAATATTTTCTGGCCAGAGAATTCATCATTGTCTTAATTATTGCAGTTTACATTCCTCCTGAAATAATGCAAAAAATATTAAATATAAAAGGTCATCGGAAATCACATGAATGGTGTTTTTGTTTTTTGGAGGGACCATGTTGGTAATATGATTGTGTAATTGGGTGTTCCAGAACAATAATTCAATCTTGAGTACTGTAATTGAACTATGTCTTCCATTTTATTTTTACCGCTTATACATTCCAGTTACAGAACGAGGAGTGGGGACTGTGTTTTTTTCCAATAAGCCTCGAAAAGAGACAGCAAGCATTCTGATTGCACCTTGGGGAAGCAAAACCGCATTGCAACCACAGGAAGGCAAGAGCGAGACTGTCACTCAACGAACTCAAACACACTTCCTGACTCTGCACGCACAATAATAACACTCATCTCTCTCACATAATCACACAATCAGAGTCGCAATGTCACCAGGCATTTTTCCAGCAGCACCAACGCTTCCCAGTATTAGTGGAAGTGCATCATCAAACATGGCTGAAAAGGGTTAGACTTTCGAATGCTGTCAGTCATCTACAAAAATGTCGGCATAACTCTGCATCTCTGGGTATTGTGTTATAAATCCATCGTGCTCCCTCCTTCCACACCCACCCAGAGGTTAAACATAGCCTAAGGCGCTCTGCCAGCCTTGGAGCAGGATAAAAAGAGAGGGAGAGAAAAGACAAGAGGGATGAAGGGGGAGGGAAAATGGGGATGGACAACTGACGGATTCTCAGAACTGCTCATTTCACTGGATTAATCTGCTATTTTTGAAAAATCCGCAGAGAATGAAGATGAGAGTGAATATGACTCAGTGTCAGTGTGTGTGTGTGTGTGTGTGTGTGTGTGTCCTTCAATCTGGTCCTTGGCCTACTTTAAAGCCAAGTCATCATTCTGCTCCACTGGGACTTCATATTTCTAGCCACTGTACAGGTGTGTGCGCGTGAATGTGTATTAAGAGTTCGTATTACAAGAGGAGCCATAGCATAAATCTCTTCCTGCCAGCCCACACACTCATGCATTACTGACTGTATGGAGGCTGTACTGCAGTGCAGGTTTGCCTGAGTATGTGAAAGGTCCTGGCCACCAAAGGTGTCTGTCTGTCTGTCTCCTCCTCTGTGAGTCATCATTCCTCATCTCCTTCCTGGTTTTCTCGCTCTCTCTGTCTGTCTGTTTGTATGAATTCACATGATATTGCAAACCGTTCCCTCTTTTCTGAACCTACATCTTTCACACACCTCCACAATGTTTGAGTGGAATGTAATCCATCTGCAAATTGGAGGCAGGAGGAGCAAGAGCTTCTATAAATACTCGACAGCTTCCCCTGACAATCACAAAATAAATCTACAGAACCACACACACACAACACTGCAGTGCAAATAGCAACCCGTCTCTGACGCTGTCGGCAGAGCAAACCTCTTCCTCTGCCCATTTCATGCTCTAGTCCATGCATGAGTGCTGTATGATGATGAGGAGGAAAAGACAAGGAGCATGAGAGACTAAACAATGAACTTCATGGTTTAAAAATACAGAACTGAATTATTAAAGTAAAATTTGAATTAGAAAATTTGACCAAGAGAGAGTGACTCAATGCCTGTGTTTTGCCGGGCTCTTGTCCAGCAGTGCAGCAAAATCGGGAGGTTTTCCAACATGTGCAGCTACCTCAGCTTTTCCTACACATAGCCACTAAGTGTTTTCTTGTAAAAATGTAAACCCTGGCCTCACACTGTTAAAGACACAAAAACGTGCTATAATAGCTACTGCTGCCCTAAAATAGACCTGATTTCACACACTCAAGTAAACTGGCCTTCAACACAAAGATGCACACGCCTCATGCACCAGATGAGAGGTCTCAGCAGTGAGGCTTACAGATAGACACTTAGTCAGGTGTGTAATGCAGAGCAAGTGAGCAGAGGTGGACCTGTCCAGACAGTGAGCTGTGCCCGTGAACATGATATGACACAGGCCAACACTACACTGACACAAGCCTCCATAGAGCAGAGACATTAATCTACTCTGAGAAGATATGTGTTGATGTGAGAACTGCTAACGTCTATTATAAAATAGTCGTCTCTTCTTCAATCCCAAAAAACTCATTCTCTGTAAGAATCAGGTATCTGAGCCAATACTAACCTTCTTAAGGGGATCAAATACTAGCAAGACATGACTGATCCACATTAAGTATAGTTTGCTCCATTCATCCGCGGAAGTAAAGCTTATTTGAAAACATTAATCTCTAAAGGCAGGACATGGTAAAACTCAACTTGTGCTGATGCATAAAAAGTGTAAAATCTCATAAACAATGGATGTGTGAACATCCACACTCACAGGGAAACACAGTCTTATGCAGTGAGGCAGTATTACATCTTACTATAATGTGAGGAATTTGTCTGTATGCGAGTATGTAGAGGGTATTCTCCTGTCTCCAAAACATTCATTCTAACAACTTGAAATGTGTGTGTGTGTGTGTGTGTGTTGTTGGGCGCCCAAGGAAGTACAGTCAAGAAATCAGTGCACTTTGGACATGTGAATTTGACTCAAATTGGTATTCGGTATGGGCCGATATGCAAAGTCCAGGAAACAGAATCACTACCAGGAAGGGAAAAATGTTGTATTGGCAGAAAAGTATATTAGTATTGAGAGAAAAGAGAGAGTTTTCTCCTTCGAACAGTCTTTGTCATCCCTCCCTCCCTCTCTTTGTTCCAGCTGTGACCAGCTGAGAATGAACACAGAGAATGCAGCTCGGCAGCCAAAAGGCTGGGTCCTAACCATTCCACCCTGCTCTTGCCTGAATCTGTGACCCTAATGAACACTCCCTGTTATTACTTCACCAAGTCTCACTCTCTCGTCTCCCACACAGGCTTCTTTCCATTCGGTCTAAGTCGAGGTAATTCCTGTCATAAATAAGACCAGGGTCCGAGCCAGACTAACAAATGAAGAGGGGAGGATGAACTCATGGATAGACAACTGGAGATATTTCTGCTAGCAAGCACAAGTCCTCTTTAGGCGAGTAGAAATCACTTAACACAGATCGTGTGGTTTATACAATTCTGCACCCACATGACTCTGAGGCTTCAAAGCAGGACCAGAGCCAAACAAGGTTGAGGAGCTCTCAAACAACCTTTGTTCTGGACAATTTAGAGAGTGGTGTGGGCTGAGCTAAAACTAACAGACAGTCAAATCAGTCCTTTACAATTCCCCAAGCTCAGAGTGAACACACTGTGACCAACCAGCCATGGCCAAGCATTAAACCAAACTGTTCCACACTCTCTCTCTCAAGACTGCCAAGGAAAGACACGAGAGAGAGCCAACATTAGGAAAGACGGGAAAAAAGGTATCTTTTCTTACCACATGATAGCTTTCTATGAGCATGTGTGTGTGTGTGTGTTTTGGTTCCTAGCCAACGTTTCTGTTTGTGTTATGTGACTCTGTTTGTAGCGTATGTCGTACCAGAAGGACTCCAAAGATGACATCTTTGGCCTGAGCAACAACAAAAAGTGCTGTGCCAATTCGGTGCAAACTGCACCTCCCCTCCACCTCGTTCCATTCGATCTCCTGCTCTGTCAAAGAACTCATGTCTCCAATGGTGTGGGAAAGGAAGGCCCGGAGGGGCCTGGAGCCCCTCCGGGCACGCAACAAACTCTAAAATACAGGCTAAATAGAGACTAGAGGAAAGGCAACAGAAGATGACAACAACAGTGTCACAGGCAACAACAAGCATAGTTCACCATTTCTGACAGCTTTCCAGGGGGAAGCCCAGGGAGGAAAAACAGGAATGCCAGGAATAGCAAGGAGAGAATAGGTAAGAAGCAGCTGGTCCAAAATCTCCCGACACATCACACTTATCAGGGATGAAACAGCTTCCACAACAGCCTGTTTTGCTTTCCACAATAAGGCCGTGCTCTGGGAGCCTGTCACTTTCCAGATATATTGTATGTACTCACAGAGGGAGGCAGAGTAGGAAGAGGAAGACAGAGGGAACAGGCAGAGAAGGACAGATAAAAGAAGTCACAGAGAGAAAGAGAGATTGGCTTCCTGTTTATGGAGACTGTGGAGGACAGGAAACAGAAGAGCAGGCCGCTTGACCAACGTTAACGGAATGATAGTGATGACAATAGACACACCACACGGAGACACACATACCCACTACCTTCCCCGTTCTGCATCCTGACACAGAAAAGATTAAGGTCAAAACTTTCCCATCTATGCCCATATGTCCTGGTGTCATTTGGAGAGTTACAGTTTGGTTCTTGATTCTGTACCTCCCTGCTGCCCCTGCTCTGGCCAGCAGCAGTGTTAACAGGATAAAGCTGAAGTGCGTGCATGCCCCCAGCTGTGTGCTCAAACGCTCTCGGCAACATTCCCAATCCAGGGCAGACTTCCTAGCAATTCTACTCAGCATGTAATCTCCTTCTCTTGTGGTAAAGCGGCAAAATGTGGATTCATCACGTTCTGCGTTTACAACTGAGGCCGTTTTAAGCTGCACGCACAGCAATAACATTAACGATTGTGAGGTTAATTTTCCATGCAGCCCTTAACAAAACGCAGGGTATTTAAAAGCTTTAAAATATACACAGAACAAAGGATTGTAAATTACACAAGACAGAGGAGACTATTTCTAGAAACCATCTTCAGAACTCATTCAAAAAGTTAATAGAAGAAAACAAGATGAAAGGAGTAAAATGAAAACCATTACATCAATTCAAGACCACAGCTCAAAAGAGATGATAATAATAATATTAATAAGATAAGTAATAAGTTATCTTCACTGCAAATCTTTCTTTAAAAAACAACAACTGCTTATCGCATTACTACAGGGAAAAACCACAGCTTGTTTCAGTAAATAAAACCAACTGTGACAAGCGACTGCATTATGTTTTATAGATTAAAACAAACTGCTGAAGAGGAGAAAACATCTTTTATGTGAATAAAATAAGAGCTTGTTAACATTTAGAGCCAACAGTGATTATATTTGCATTTTAAAGTCAGAGGTTTATCTCTTGGAGTAACATTGGACTTGTGGTCGGATTGTGACTCTGTGTATTCATTAGCAGCTGGAAACTTTCCAACATGTGTACAGTGTTTATGCAGCGTTTATTTTTTACTGCTATTCATCACTTACCTGATCCTTAATCATTTCAAAAATGATTTTACACTGTTCCTCTGTGACCCCTGCAGCAAGAATTCAGTAACTATGCAGTGGCTTTTCTGAGAAATTGTTATGCAGTTGGATTTTTTGTATTTGTTATTTGTCATTTCCAAAAGCTGCACGGCTGTGTCAAAAAATTATATTTGTTAAATGGAGCTTGTTGGGAGCAATCCAGATCCTGAAAATATGCTCTGACTGAATTAGTCCCATAGACAGTGGCTGGCTGCCAGGATGTTGGACTGTTGATAATGAGGACCACTGGTTAAACCTGGGTTTGTGATAATCCTCCTGGATTAGATAATGTAGAATCTAATGTAGAAAAGGGTGGTGATTGGGAAGAGAGATGCCAGGATTCTTTCAATTTGATAATTTTTGCATATTGTTTTTAAGATGGTGCATAACCACTGCCTCTTAAATACACAGGGTGTATTGAAACACTATATTGGAGATTCCAGAAATCTGTCTGTCTCCCTGTCTGTCTGTATGTGGGTCACATATCTCAAGAACTGTTCATCTTATCAGCTCCACACTTGACATACTGTTGAGGCGGCAGGGACTCATCATCACAAGTGACGATGTCGTTCACAATATCAACACATTCACAAGAGCATGTTCCCGGCAATGGCAACTGATTCTCCAGTTCTGGCTTCTTTGCTTCACCAAACTTTGAATAAACAGGTGAACAGCTTTCTGTTAAATAGCCCATTCCAAACAGACAGGTTTTGAACTAATGAATTACAAATTTAAGGTGACAACAAGCTTAACTATATGTGTATGTCTGGTAATGTTTGGTAATCCCTGCCTTACTTAGAAATATAAAATACTGATACTGTAGGGAAAGCTGTGAATTGCAGGTTTTCTAGATGGAGGCCATTTCATATACATGAGTTTGTCACTTGCCTGTTTTCAAGTAATTGCAAGAATTTCATCATTGTGTCATTCGTGCAACCTGATATACGCAACTGCTATGTAATGCAGTGGAAAACTTAAGAGAGCCATTAATGTAACACACCATCAATCGTCTCCAGAGATAAAACGGTCTAATTCATGAGAAGGAAACATCAAGAGAACCCATAACCATATACCTGGCAAGCTAAGTGTGCTGAGTCACTGCAGGAGAGTAAAGTATCCACTGCTTCAGCCTCCTTTCACAGGAGAGAGACACTTTTCATTTCACTGCTAACACAGTGCCATTAAAATGACTTCCCAACAAATCAAGACATCTGCTATCTCCAGCTGTCTTTCACAAGACGGTCAGCAGCATCATGTAACCTGCGTGTTAGCAGCCTCACTCCTCATTAAACCTGTTATTTAACACTTCTGGTTCAGAACAAGCGGTTTGGTCTGTGGGATCATATATCAAAAATAATGGACACTCAATAGCCTATTGGCTGCCGCAAAATGCCCAATCAATCACGGGCAAATCTAAATATACACATAGGACTCAACTTACACTCACACAACAATGTAAAATTTAATGACAAGCACACACACACACACATACATACATACATACACACACACACTTTCTAACAAAGCTAACACTGACAATATTTAAGTTAAGCAGCTCCGTCAAAACGTGCCTTAAGACACACACACACACACACACACACACACACACACACACACACACACACACACACACACACACACACACACACACACACACACACACACACACACACACACACAAAACCAAATGTTCAGCAATAACTTCATCTTAATGACTGCAGGTGAAATCCACTATGAGCCACACGCATGACTAAACTTGCCATCCTCTTTCCAATCTAGCTTTATTGAGAAGTCACACGGATTTTCCATCTCTATTTCTATCACTGTGGCTCTAAATATCATGTTGTAATAGAACTAGGTCCACACAGTTTTAGATGCCCACCTTTGATATGTTGAACACATCTATCTAAGCACACAGACAAAAAGGTATGCATGACTAAAATAACCAAAGCACAGGCTGGCCCATTTCCTTTTGCATTGTTGTGAAGTCTTTTTTAAGTCCACCTACAGTAAGTACAGAGGGCAGTATCCTGATGTTGTCTCTCCCTGCAGAGCTGCAGCCACACTGACCCACATTCCAAATTCTGGTAGATTACACTGCAGCACATACAACACACGCACACACACTCATTCCATAAACCCAGTGCACCTGACATTTGTGGCTCATAGAAATGCAATTTCTAATGGCTTAGCACACACACACACACACACACGCACACGCACACGCACACACACACACACACACACACACACACACACACACACACACACAAAATGGGGTCTGTTGTTCTGCAGCCCATCAGCTAGTAGTAATCCTTGATATGTTTATCAGTGTGACTGGGGACTAACAACTACACTCAAGGAGTCACACAAACAAAGAAGCACAAACATGCTCAGACACTCAGAGAAGCTGCCTGGTTGCAGATAAGAGCCAGAGGTGGACGAGTGTGTGTCTGTTAGCCCTCAGTGGAGTGCTGCACCTTCAGCACTCGGGGTGAGCCTGGGGCAGATGGGTTGCTCTGTAACACATCACACATCTGTCAGAGCATTGGAATGTCTTCACTGGTGTAAAGAACACAGAGTGGAGAGAGCTGAAAATAAACACTATTGATTGTGACAATTTATATAATATATCTCAAACTTTAGAAGAGTAATTGTGCACATTGATTGTTAGATAGAGATGACACGGACTGTCCACCGAATGGAACTGAATCAGTAACTATTCCCATCCATATTACTACACTCTAGAGCATTCACTGGAAGCAGGTTCTCTTCTCTGCAGTTGGTTACATACTAAGCCGTGACAGTTGCAACTATAAGTACTAATCATAAAGCAAATGCAGACTTTTTAAACTAAAATGGGACCAGTAGAGTTTCCAAACTTAACTAGTCATGGTGCCTTTTAAAGCTAAAATATAGTAGTGTTGAAGTATCCTGCCTTTAACTGACAGGTACTGCATAAAGTATTCTTCTTTAGAAACCAGCAGCAAAGAACATTCCCATGACATTAAATTTTCACCCAACAAACAGGTGTAGCAGCCGGATGGAGAAGCCAACGTACGCTCACAAACAAACAGAGTGGAACACATTCAAAAATGACCACAAAAACAATCAAGCCAGAGTGAGAACAAACATCTGTGTTTAAGTGTGTGTCACACAATTGTTTCTCCATGAGTCAGCAGAAATTGGACATATTCCACTTCCTCCTATGGTGGGTGAGAGGGGGTGGGGTGGGCAAGGAGCGCGGCTGTCACCATGGAAACTATGTCTTTTCCTGTCGGGTCATATCTCAGACACAGACAGATGCTGTGAGCAACATAAGGATGCATGAGCAGCACAGGTAATCGTTGGAGCGAAGCTAAACACTGTATAGAGTTACACAGTGATACCAGGGGAGCTGTATTCAGGTGTTCAAGGTGACTCTTAGAGCATCTGTTTATGAAGTAAACCATGTATTACAATAGCTTGCAGTACAGTACGCCAAAGACATATAGACATGCAACATCAAGTCAGTTCAAATTTCAGATCTAGTTGTATCGACATGTCCAGGTGTAAAAGAATTGCTGGGAATGGGATTTGCTTGTCATCATGGCAAGACAAATTAAAGCCATGAGAGACATTTTAAGAAGTCTTTAATAATTTCGATTGTCAGGAGTAAATACCATGTACATACTGTCATTAAGTTAACTTGAATTTAAATATGATTTTTTGAAGGTACACCATGATGACATTACTTTTACTTCATGAATGGACCCACCATACAACCAGTGATCCCCACGTGACGGGCCATTGGCTCCACCGATCCCAATTAATTGGTCATCCTCAAAGTGATTCATTGGGTCACTGGTCAAGTAAAACAACACTGTGTCCTCCCCCTCTCTGGGGTGATCAGCTTCTCAGCTCGCCTTCAAGGGTTAAAACAATTACAAACACTCAGATGTGGTTGAACAACAATTCTGAAGAAATCATTCTAATTTTATCCCAATAGTGTTGATCTCTCTCTCTCTCTCGTAATGGGGGCCAAAGGTTTTATCTCCAGGCACAAAAACTGAAGAGCAGGCAGGCAAAGAACACAACATGTCCTCTCTGTGTGTCTGTGATCCCTGCTCCATTTCAGTAGCCTAACAGCAGGAAACCTACACACAACAACCAGTGCAGTCAGAGTTCAGAGTGTGTGTGTGTGTGTGTGTGTGTGTGTGTGTGTGTGTGTGTGTGTGTGTGTGTGTGTGTGTGTGTGTGTGTGTGTGTGTGTGTGTGTGTAACCCAAATGTTGGATATATTTAGGAGATGCAGATGTGAGACTATAGCAGGAAAAATAAATGTAATACTGATCTAATGCTACTCTGAATAATAATACTTCAATACATTATTGTTTGGACATTGGGTTATCGGGGATAGCTCTGACTATCATCAATCACCAGGATGATCATTTATTGGCACAACCCTGACACGACTGTTGCTAAATCTGATTTCCTTATCATTCAGTGAGCAGAAACACTCTGTATATCCAGCTGAGACACACTGGGGGCTAGAGGCTCTGAATCATCTGTAGAGGCGCTGTGTGCAGTCTAAACATCCTGAGAAATGCGGCTCTTATTCCTTTAGATTTACAATATATCGGTTTCCAGTAAATCTGTTTATGGGAAGTCAAAGTACAGTTAAGTAAACATGTTGTGTCAATAAATGACAGACCACAAAAGAGAAAACCACACTCTTTACACATCACCTGTGTATAAGCACACACATGAATAGTAAATACTCACAAATATACTGAAAACATGCACACAGCCAAGGTTTATTTGTTTGTGTTGGCCTTTGGGTGCTTCCAGCCCTGGAGGGAGCAGGGAGCTGGCAAGACTCCCTGGTGGCACTGACTGACCCACTTCTATGTAACTCTATCCCTAATGTGACCCGTTGGAAAGCAAGAAGAAACACACATCAGCAAACACACATGCATGCACATGTACACACACACACACAGTAACAACTGGAACGGCTTGATTACAAACCCTAAATGACTAAGACTCCGAGAGGGGAAAAACTTCTAAATGCTGCTTTTGCTATCTCCCCCTCTCTCTCATCTCTCTCTGTTTTCAGATTCTCTCACTTTGTCTGAAGATCAACCATTTAGGTCACAGCTATCTGAGCCTGCTAAGCTAGCTACAACATCCGGGGTGATCATCTGTAAGGTCTACGATAAAACTAGGCTGCAATAAACCCAAGCTTTTTCAATTTCAATTAATTATAAATTAAGCCAATAAATAAAAGTAATATAGCATCACTGGTTTGAGTCCAACAAAGTCCAACAGCCCAGATATCAACACAAATTGATGCAAAGTGTAGAGATAAGTGTAGAGATAAGTCCAGTATTTCTGCCAGGGTAGAGGGTGGTGTGTGCCTGTGTGTGCCTGTGTGTGTGTGCCTGTGTGTGTGCCTGTGTGTGTGCCTGTGTGTGTGCCTGTGTGTGTGCCTGTGTGTGTGCCTGTGTGTGTGTTGGGGGGGAATCTGGTGGTGCGCATGT
Source organism: Verasper variegatus (assembly GCA_026259375.1). NCBI lineage: Eukaryota > Metazoa > Chordata > Actinopteri > Pleuronectiformes > Pleuronectidae > Verasper > Verasper variegatus. The sequence continues at coordinate 14,412,793 of CM048048.1, forward strand.
GTCATACAGCAGTAGTTGCAGTGAATGTCAATAGGTCATAAAAATCTATCTAACTTAATGTTAGCTAGTAAAATTGACCTTTCTGTCTCCTCTCTTTCTCTATCTCACATTTTGCAGAGGTGAAACACTGTAACGTCAGTCTGATGTGGTTTGTTTTGCTTCCTCGTGAAAGGAAGATTTCATTAAAAAGACAAACACCGGAGTGAACAAAGTCAAACTGATATTTCACTGGCATGAACAGATATGGCAGAGGTGTAATCTCTCTCCAGTATATAGTAGAGTGATATGCATCCATTTCTCAGAGTTTAAAATAACATTCGAGGTCACAGGTCTTCATGTTTGGTTGACTGTGCTTTGAAAGCAGATAGTTTTATTATCAATTAATGATTTTTTGATTAATAAGTTCATTGTTTGCTAGAGTCCAAGGTGACATTGTCCAATTGCTCGTTTTGTCTGACCTACAACCTAAACTCAATTTGCCGAATTTGCTTGACAAAGTACTAAAATAATTAAGTGCTTCTCAAATTTGCAGTTAATTATTTTTCCGTCAGTGAATTAACTGATTAATTGACCAATTTAACTTCCTTCACATGCTTGTTAACGCTGAGGCAGGTCGCTGATCATCAGCTCAGATTAACAACATAACAAAGCGTGGAACTACAGTAAGTTCAGCTATTTACTGTGCTTTGAAGCTAAAAAGAAAAACCAAACAACTCAGACAAGGATATCGCCTGAGGGTGCACCAACCTGATGTTACACTGTCTATTTACGTAAGCAGTGACAACATAGCAAAACAGGGTGACTGAACTTTTTAGGGTCAGGAAAGCTGGTATGAGCTCCTCATGCATATTGCGCACTAATCGTGTGTACATGCATGCGCCTGTTTGTGTGCATGTGTGTGTTTGCATGTGTATCTGATCCGGCCATAGTCTGGAAGGAGGAACAATGGCATTCCTGTGCTCTGAGCTCCAGGTGGCTGTGGAAACCCAATCCCAAACCAAGCCTCGCTGGCACACAGAGTGCCGGGAACGCCGAACGCTACTGCCTCTCTCCGGAGACATGGGCCAGAATAGAGCTATTGTTCCAGACCAGCTCGGAGAGCAATGCATGCACTGCAGCCACCCTCAATGACAAACACAGACAAGCACAAATACTAATAGACACATGTAGTGGATATCTTTCACTTTCATTTTAACGGATGTAAAACTTAATTAAGGGGGGGGGGGACGGACGGACATATCTAATTTATGACCATGATTAAAAACATGTAACGGTAAAACATCTAGGTTACATTTGTGCACATATGACTGGGATTTTAGCAAAGATAAAACAAATGATATTCCAAAACATGCTATTGTCATTAACCACCTGTATTACCATTACATAGAGGAAGCATACAGCTCATTACTTACACATACGCTCCGTATGAGCTACAGCCACAGTGATGCATCTACAATACACACATTTCTATCTTCATACATGTGGATGGATACGATTGATGCCATTCACTTCAAAGGACATTCATCGGATTTTTATCATAATCCAAATACTAATCTCTAATATAATGATCCTCATGAGGCCAAAATGTTCCCAATTGGCAAAAGAAATCTCAAATAAGCCCTGACAAAAACAAATGGGACACATACACTAAAGCAAGTACATCTGCTGAGGCCTGAACACACAGTTAACACACACAGGGCAGGAAACGCATCACACAGACTCCATGGCCTTGAAATGAGGAACATGATTCATTTCCTTTCAGTTCGAGACAGTCAAACCTTAGCACAGCACTGAGTTCAGATACACTGCTCTCAGGCGAGGGCCGAAACATGACACTTACAACAACCCAGGTCAGGAAACCGTTGATGTTCAGGCACCAAGAACCGATGCTACAGGTAGCACAAAGGTTCAGCAGCTTCCCTCCAGCGACGCAGCATATTCTCCATCTGCACGCGCCCAATCAACAGCGCGCACACACACACACACACACACACACACACACCACACACACACACACACACACACACACACACACACACACACACACACACACACACACACACACACACACACACACACACACACACACACACACACCAGGGATTAATAATGGTGCTTCCCTTTTCTCCCCCTTTAAGGAACATGACAGATTAATTTAAGCGGTTCTCTGTCAATCCCACATCTTCATCTGCTCTGCTCCACAGCTGCTTCTTGCAGGATTGATAGTGAATCCATTTTCTTATCTCGCCAGATAATTACAGCATTGTTAATGCTCACTCGCTCATGCATTCTCTCCTCTGTCACTCACTCAGTGAGTCTCTTCTGCTCACACACAGATAGACTCACACACAGACTCACACACTGTTATCCTGCACGTGCTTCAACCAAGTGACTGACTTACAGGAAATGTGATTACCCTCAGTTTAACAGGGAACCCTCTAAATCTACAGCCCAAAAAGCAAAGGGAACAGATCGATTGAGGTCCCTCGCTTTTCTCTCCATATTTGTATAAAGGCAAGTCCAAGTCCTCTCACCGTGGTTAACGCCTGCAAGTATCTAGACCAGTTTCACATGATTCAACTTTTCTGTGAAAACCAGGAACTGGATGACTGGGAGTCTTCACAGGCATCATGCTAAGCTGAATCACCTGACCTATATCGGGACACAACAAGCAGCGTGCAGGGGTTAAATTCCGAGTACACAGCTCATCTTTCCAGGCTGTGATGCAACACTGGAGCTCGGAAATGTCCAGGGGACAGACACAGATGAGGAAGAGCACATCCACTGTGCACGTCAACCATGATGGTCCATCTAAAGCACGAGCTGCTGTATGACACCGTGCACGGATGCAGGCTGTGTGTTATCTGTCTCCACACACACACACACGCACACACGCCATTTGAACTGTCAGGAAAACTGTCTGCAGGCATATGCGGCAAGTGTGAGATCACATTATTCTGGCAGTGGCCCATTCTCCACACATCGACATTTTCTGAGTGTAAAAGTATTTATGAGCCTCGCTATCGATGAGATGTGCTTTATTTCTTCAAGCACGTTCCTGACCGTGTGCGGAGGAGCTGGTATTGACCCATTAACGAGCGAGTAAAGTGGCGATTTGTGTGTTTTAGCGATGAGTCGCATCACATCTCGGTTGCTTGGCTGCTTCTGTCAACAAGAGCCGCTCCGCTGTAACGGCGCCAGCCCGCTGCCGCTAGATAACCCCACTGCTCCGCCGGCCAGAAACAAGCCTGCAGCGGGTCGCGAAAAAGAAACACAACGACAACACAATGGCTCCCGCACGCTGTGTCCGCTTACCCGGGGTGACGGGGCTCCTCGGTCCGCCTCCGAAGAGAAGAGACGACGGGCAGAAAGCAGCCGCGGTTACAAAGTATCGCAGCTAAGTTAGCGGGCTAGCTAGCTTAGCCGGCTAACGGTGATGGTGGAGGGAGGAGGGAGCTGTGTGGTCCTCTCTCCCCGCGTCGACGAGACAAACCTCGGGGGGCGAAAAAACAGCCGAGGTGTTTCTCAGGGTGAACGCGACCAGGGTGTCAAAAAGTCAGCGGCGCAGGAGACATCCATCGGGGAGGGAAGCGAGACTGCGAGTGCGGGTTCAGACGGCGGCAGCGGCGCTATGCGGTGTGAGCTCCCCCTCTCTACGGACGGACGTGCTGCCTCTGCCTGGGTCTGTCTCACCCACTGAGGGAGAGGAGAGGAGCTCGGCTGCTGATGTGCGAGGCGAACACGGGCAGCATCACCGCTCATCCCTCCCTCCACCAACCCGGAAGAAATACTACAACAGATCCCATCCTGTTTTACTAAAGAAGTGCTACAGCTGCATCTAAATGTGGGCACCGTGCAGGAATTAGTCTGGAACAGAGGTTTGAACCAAATGACTGAGGGAGGAGCCACAGAACTCAATATATATCCGTTATACTGAATAATAAATGCATGGATTTGATATTGAAGCTCTATAAATTAGAATAATGCAGCCTTGTAGAGATTAACTGCATAGGTACGTTATTATTATTAATATGGGCTCATAATTTAACTCGAATCAGACCAAGGACTGAGTCATAATAAAGAAGAATTCATCAAAGTCAAAGGGCAAACAGTCAGACAGTCTTTGCATTAGAACGATAATTATACATCACACATTATAATTAACCAGAGGGTAAATCTTTTACACTGCAGCCATATATTAACCCTCAGGGAAGCTGCTGCTGCCTCACATTCACAAGACAGGAATTTTAATTAGCACCCTCTGTACTTTAGCTGATTGTTTCATATGAGAGAAGATTATGTAGAATAAACTGTTCAAAATGAAAGGGTTAGCTTATGTTGTTAAACCCATCGGTAACAGAGCGAATCAATTATCAGTCTAAATGTATTTTGTATAGCCCATAATTCACAATTTGTCAATTTGGTACGACATCCTCTGCCCTTAACCCTCGGCAAGAGTGAGGAAAAAGTACCAAAAACACTTTTAGCAGGAAAAAACACACAAACTACAGAGAGCCACAAGCAAGAGATCAATAGATGTCACGTTAATAAAATGACATTATTATTTACAACCTCCATGAAAAAAGCCAGTATCCAACATGAATGGAGAGGTGTGTCAGTATTTATACAAAAGAAACTGTCTGACAGAGATGAAGGGAGCATCAAGACAAATAATTATATACTCATCCATTTATATCCAAGTCAAGATCCTTACCATCAGCGCTGTGATGTTTTAATGAATAACTCCATGGGGGAAAGCTCCTGGCCGAAAGGCATCCTTTATCCGGGTTTAACCAAACAGCAACACTTTGAACCTCAGGGAAGTGACTGCTCTTCCTGCAAAAAAACAGAATTTCAACTCAGAAAATACAAATTAAATAGAAAACACTGACAGTATTGAGGCCAATCGTTATTAAAACTTACCCTCTGTTGCTGCTGTCGCCTTTATCAAGTGGTATCACACACAATTGTTTGCATGCCTCTGTTTTTGAACAAGCCATGCAAATTAAGGCTTCTTTTTTTAAGTTTGAAGGCACTCAGACTCAAGTTTTGAGTATGTCACTGCCTTCAAAAACAGGATATGAAATCTGGCTCCTGTATTCAACATCCCTGTCCTCTTTTTCTATTCTTAGTGATCCAGCAATCTGTTTCCTGAACCTATCAGACTGTATTCATAAAAGCTGCTTTGTGTTCCCAGATGCTTATCAGGTCAATTGATGCAAATACAAATGAGGAGACAGTTACCTGCAAAACATTATTTAAAACAAAACATTTGCTTGTTATCTGTCAAAGAGGAAAAATGGCTGACGAGTTTAATTTACTGTGAAATATACCTGTGTGGTTAGGTCAGTTTGACAGAGGGCCATAACTTGTGCCTGTTTTTATTGGCCACCACTTTCAAACACACCATCCATCCTGAATGACCTCAGATCCACTTAAGGACTTGTCATATAACGCTAAAAACAGAGAGGAAAAAGACAAAAAAAGTAGAGAAAAGAGAGTGGCAAAGAAAATTGTCTCCCCTTTTCCACCACGAGCAAAAGGCGAACTGTTTACGGCAAATGGGGGACTCTCGGTTACAAGAGGCTATAAACAAGATGTCAACAGTATTGCTCACTATTACCTGTTCCATCAGGGGAGTGTTTAAATGTCTTCACTGCGGGCATAACCTTTTTTTCATCACGATTTATTACCAGAATAAGAGAACCACTTGGGAGTGCTCAGGCTATTGCCATTGCCAGGCGGAGCGTAGCTGCCCGAATCAGTGAGTTCATTTTCTTCACTTGATTCTAATTTATTGACTGCTCATTCACAAGGGTGGTAAATTATGTTTCTGATTGGCAGTGCAGTCCAGGGTGCAACTCTGAGAAAGATTCACTGAGGCCAAAATGTGATGTGCACGATACGGCGTCCGTCCACTCTCTCAGAGAAGCACATGCAAATTGGTTGGTGTCAGCGTCACTGCCAAACTCCTGTTGCACATAATGAATTCAGCGAGGAGCCGTGTATCATTTTTATGACTCAACGTTCTACCTGCACAGACAAAAACCACACTGCGCCGACTTGATGAGATGTGAATAGCAATACAGCTGCACTTCTAGGTCAGGTCAGGCTGAATGTATTCAGGAAGGAAGAAACAGCACAGTGAATGATTAAATATGTGATACACACACAGCCTATTTACATTCTCCCCTGACAAGCTTGCCTTCTTTTATTAGTCATTATACATCTGCAAAAGGCTTTTCACAACCTTGACCTTCTGTTTCTTATTTTTTTCTTCTTACAGTCTGTAATTATATCGTTGGAGGAGAAAATCCCCTGTGGCTGCACCAAATCCACTTTAAAGCTGTGAAGGATTGGATTTGATAAAGCAGTTGGCTCCCTGTTATTCTTTTTAAATAAATAGTCCATATCCTTTGTGCAACATGCTGGTAGAATAGAGAAGCAGGCCTGGGACTTTGAGTTGTAGTTTAGGGTGGCCAATACACCACTGATACACCCTGATGTCAAACGCCCTAACATGCATCTCTCTCTTACCACACACACACTTATACATGATCAAGTAATCTTTCTATCAATTCAATGGTCCTCACACTAGGCCTTGCACATGCATGCACCCGCACACGTGAGACATCCATTCCCATCACAAACATTGACACATATCCAACACCAGTCGATGGCTCACTGACAAAGATCAATAAAGTGTTGCTGGGGGCTGTGCCGGGCTTACATGTTTGGTTTGAATCCTACCCCAGAGTCATTGGAGCAGAAAACTCCACCATCTGGCTTACATAATGCGCTTTTAAATGAAACCCCTAAGAGCATGTATGCATATATGTGTGTCAGGTTGAAAATCCACTTCATGGTGGAAAGGCTTATTTTCGATGGACAGTTGTGAAAGCAGAACAGACAGCTGAGAGCAGCTTCCCCTTGTTTGACAGATGAGCTGTTTGTAGCAGCCAGATGTGTTTAGACTATAAGCTGCAGTACAGGTGGTTGAAAATCTCTTACTTTGATGACACTGGTTCCAGCCGGCTGTCGGCCTCGTACAGTAGAGGATGTGTTCATAAGGAAGGGGGTGTGCGGGTCCGGTGCCTCACAGTTACCGCTCATAGTTTAACTTCACCCATAAAACATTCATATCTGTTTGCAATTGAGCTCGCACACAGTCTCTAGATATACTTTATTCATGGAGCTGGCAGCGGCGGTATGCCAGTGCTGAAATATAAATGAGACATTTGGAGAGACCTTCCTCTGAATCAGCATTTCCCCCAGCAAGTGTGGTCCTCTAGTCACTATCAGACACGACAAGGACAGTAAAGATGCTGTAAAGGGACTGCGTGTGTGTGGCTCTCAAAAACACACAAAACACCAGCATCCTCGGTTCATCAAGGTCTCCAGCAGCAGCAGCAGCAGCAGGAGCAGCTCAGAGGGCACCATGTTGAATTTAAATGTGGTACATCTTTGTTGTGTGGAGATGTGTGGATGCTGACAGGGCCCTCCCTGGTGGGCCGGTTCAGATTGATGGATATGCTAGAGGGGCGCTCCCCTTTAAGGTGTTTGTGTGAAACACTGTGACTGAGAGACAAGAGAATTACCATGTACCTCCCAAGGCCTGGGATTCTACTCTAATCAAAGAGCAGATAACCGGAGGCCACTTCAACCTGCAGTGACGCTGACAGGAGAGCGTGTTCAACTTCACCTGAACCACTTTATAGATCCCTGTCAGGGATGCTTTTTCACATCAGGTCCTAGTAAGTTCAGTGGCTGCTATAACTGTATCTAAACAGTAAATATTTGGCCATACAGTGTTCTGCTGCAGGATGTCACAACCTGTGGGGCTGCAGGGATTCAAGGAGTGTCTCTGAACTGGATAAAAAACTAAGGACTAAGAAACTTCTCCCTCTTTTGACTATGGCAACCTTCAGATTCAGATGAAATACTCTTAAATGTGTGCAAATTAAATCAAGACTGGACCTATAATCTTTAGAGTAACAGGTTTCAATCCGTTGGACGATGCTTCAATATCATTACACTCTGAATGGAGAATACATTTATTATTTAAAACACCTGACACGCTCCTGGATCACAATGCAGGTCATCTGAAGAAGCTCTTCTGCACTTCAACATTTCTATGTCTGTCTGATCTACTGAGCCAGCCACATGGCTTTCATAGTGCTGCCACAGACAGAAATGTTTGCAGGGAGCAAAACTCCATCATGAAGTAGAACTTCAGATTCTTTGAGAAGAAGCATATTATCATCATTTTTTGTGCATATAGTTGTGATCAATTTCAAGCTTTTTTTATTATTTTTTTTTTTACAATTATTGGAAATATTGTTGTATCCCATGGGTGAGATTGGAACAAGACTTTATCTTTTAATTTATAAATTAATCCCAGGCCTAATTGTGATATTTACTGTATATTTAGGATAAAACCTATACAGAAGAACATAAATTAGAAGAGTGAGCACATTTTTTAAGATGATAATTAATAAAGGAGATCAATAAAAGGCAGTAGGATACAGAAGTAAGATACAATCAACAGCTGAGTATGAAGAAAACGTCCATCCTGTGCAACTTTAGAGGACGGTGAAGTAGCTTTATCATCTAAGTCCCACGAGGAACTAAAAAAGTAATTGTCTTTACTGAGTGTTCATCAATTGTATGATCCTCCTTTTTTCAGTTTGCAGAGTTCACTGAGTGCAGAACCTCCCCTGAAACACAAGGTGGCAGTAACACTCCACTGACAGTAATGCCTGAGCCTGCAGGTTGCACTGGCTTTAGAGAGGACAGTGACTCAGGTTAAGGTTAGTTTAAGTTCCCAGGAAATTAAGTCAAATATGTGGTGTCCCTAAAAGTGTGTTGTGTGCAACATATAATTACATCACTGACGTTTATTAGAGACTATGCACCTGATGGTCGAAAGACAATATTGTTCCCTTAATTTGTCTTTCCACGCATTTTCAATGGCCTAAACATGCCATAAACAACAAAAAGTATTAATAAACCCCAATAATATATACACACACAATCGAAAAAATATATATAAATAATAACCATATTTTAAAATTCGAAATAATCTTCATAAAATTATATTTTGATTATATTGATTTATAAAAATAAATCTAAAAAGAGTTTTAGTGCACTCATAAATTCATGATAGGAGTGTGATATGTATATGATATATATATATAATAAATGTAAAAAAAAATAGGATGCTGTATATATACATATTATATATGTATATATACATATATGTATTTTTTTGTAAATCAATATAATCAAAATATAATGAAGATGATTTTGAATTAAAAATATTATTACTATTTTGGCGCTCTCTTATCCGGAAGTGAAATGATTCCATATCCGGGTGAAGTGTTGTTTACATCCGGATGATTGACGCTGAAGGCTGATGGAGTTTTAGTGAGAAAACTGGATTCACATCGAGGAGATCCACAGTTTTTATGTGTTATCGGTACAAATGGCTTCTCAGGTCCCCATAACCGTCAGAGCCCAGCCCGCAGCCGCCTCCTCTGCAGCTCACCGGGGGAAGAAACGTCCCGGCAGCCCGGCGGTCTCAGCCGCTCCGCAGGCCCCCGGGAGCGGCAGCAAGAAGAAGAAAGCCCCGCTGATAGCGACACCGACCGCACCGACACAGGTACAACACACACAACCGTCAATGAAACAACCGAGAAAAGACTAAACCTTAATATGTTCGTGTTATCATCTAAAACACGTCGTATTCGTCGTGACGGCAGATCACAGAAAGGGACACAGTCACAGTCAATAGTTCTCACTTTTAAATTGTGGGTCAGTTTGTTTCAATTTGTTTTATTTCACTAAATTATCATCTGTTTAATTTGTCAAGTAATATTTCAATTTATAATATTTGCAGAAATCTGTGCATAGAGGGTCATACTAAAGTGAAATAAGATAAGTCTATAACTATTGTACTGCCGTGTTTCATCAGATAACCGTAGTAGAGACGGTGGCAGAGGTGAAGGCAGCGGCCTCAGTAGACAGCGGTCCAACACCCACCACGGAGCCCACTGCAAAGCCTCCTCCATTCAAAGACCCCTCGTTCACGGTCAGTGTCTACGTCCCTCTTGGTTAGGTTTACCTGCTTCTATTGCCTCACAGTCAGTTTATGTTCTCTTGTTTTCGTGTCTCTATCTTGGCAGCACTCGGGGATTGGTGGAGCAGCAGCAGGCAAAAAGAATCGGACCTGGAAGAATCTCAAACAGATTCTGGCTTTAGAGCGGACTTTACCCTGGAAGCTCGATGATCCCAACTGTGAGTGGTTATATATTAGCTGCTACATGTTGTTTGTACAAGTATGGTAGAGTTTTGAATTAATAGCAAGTTATGCCGACAAATAAATCCATTCAATCAGTTGTAATTAAAGTTAGATTGTTTTAAAATTTCAAATTTATAATCATCTTTTGGTCAGTTGCGGGTTCTGTGTATTGGATTTGAGTGGCATCTAGTGGTAAACAAGCATATTGTGACCAACCCCTTGTGTTCCCTCCCTGCTGTTACATTACAGGTAACATAAAAACATGAAAGGCCCTCTCTAGTGCCAGTTGTTCTGGGCTACATGGTTGACAACTATGGAAGAACCTGCTTCTGATAAGAAACACAATGGGCATAATGGGCTCATTTTAAGGCAGTGAAAACATAATGATACTCAGTTTCAGGTGATTAGACACTTAATTATGAGAATTATATTCAATTGACCCTTAAATCCTAGATACTGGACTTTTAAATATGAGACTCTGTTCATAATTGTGTTTTTTGTCTGTATACAAAGTATTTCAATGGATGATCCTTTTGTATTTACAGACTACAACATAGATGCCCCTCCCTCCTTGAAGCCAGCCAAAAAATACTCTGACATCTCTGGACTCCCTGTGAGTGTAGTGGTAAAACTGTGATTTAACAATGAGCAGCATTATTTTAGCCAAGTCCTGTATAAACAACACACTGATAGATCTTGTCTTTCCTAAGGCAAACTACGCAGACCCACAGACAAAACTACGCTTCACATCCTCTGAGGAGTTCTCGTATCTCCGCCTCCTCCCTACTGACGTCGTCACAGGCTACCTGGCCCTTCGAAAGGCATCGTGCATCGTACCCTGATGGCAGAGTGAGCCCTGAACCCGAATCCAACCAGAGCTGAACTCTGTGTCATTTGAAGCAGCTGTCAGGGAGGCCGGCAGACTCTGAGAGCTCACAGAGGGGAAACCCCCGCTGAGAGATCCACTGGAAAGATTGTTTCTCACAGTCACAATTTGAACAACATCTGCACTGCTGTCCTGAAAAAAGCAGCTTGAGTCACAATTGTTACTGTGTGAAAAACACAGTACAACAAATGTGCAAAAATGTGCAAAACGTACAAAAACTAATTGAGTATTGCTGATTGCTGGAAGTAATAATGTCCCTCGATCAGAAAATGTCCAGTGAACTGGACAAAACCTTAAAGGGACAGAAAGTGAATTCTTATTTTTTAAGTTAATTGAAAACACAGCAGTAGGCAATTCCTTTGCATATTTGTTCAAATGTATTTCCTGCTGTTCAGGATATTTTTAATTAAGTGATCCTACAAACCCTGCAGCATGTTTGGGACCATCTCATTCATTATGGAGCAGACTGTTGTTTCTCAAGTACCTAATAGAAGAGTCACTGGTGAGGATGCTGTGTTTCTGTGTCCCTTGTGGTAGAACATCTGCTTCCAGTGGTATAAGTGAGTTTTCTCCCTTTCAGAAACAATGTGACTACTTCTCAGTGGAAATTAATCTGATTGGTTTAGAGAAGAGTCATTGTCCTTTTCTTTCATTTCAGTTTATTTTTGTAAATAAAGTTTCATATTGAAGACGACTTGATTTTTCAGTTTGTTTCTTTTCCTTTTTTCCAGATCGAAACTGAAAAAAGTTCTGTCTTAACTTGTCTTCTCCACTTCCTATTTTGATTCTATGACAATTTGTAATCACACATGTTGAACACTGATATAAATCACTTCTCTTGATAACTGAGAGTCTTAACGGAAAAACATCCACATCTGCTGCAGCACTCAGCATTATCTTGGACCTTCTGTTTAATGCTGGCAGCCTGTCTGTATGTGAGCTATGCAAATGTAGCCGGTCTCCTTTTATAAGATACACCAAGCAGGCCTAATTTTACATGTGTATGTTAATGTAAAATTGGTTCCACATGGTTTTTAATTCCACTGCTGCATTTGATGTATGATTTGCTCTCCAACTGGTAGAGTGAGGTTGTCTCATTAATCACTCGTGGCAGGCGTCCAGGATCCTTTCCATGGTATATTTAATGCTATTTTTCACAAACGTGATGAATGAGGCCCAATGTCTTTCGTATGTGAATGGTCCCTATTATGCAAATGCTGAGAATAAAGGCACCTGCAAGTTCCCTGAGTGATCGACAAGTGTGCAACCTTTTAAAATCCACTGCTCTTACCGCTGAGCTGTGAGTCCTTACCTGTTGAGATGGTAAGACAGACTTATCGATCAAATCACTATTGCTCGATTCATTCTTGATATTTTGTGAATACACATTGCCCAAAAGTCTGTGTTGGCACCAATCCCTCTGATCTTTAGAGGCTCTCTCCTGGGAAAATCAAGTTTATAAACATGTTAAACATGCCTGTTTGCCTTTAATATAATAAGAGAAACTTTGAGCGCGTTAAGCAGTCAACACCAGCTGCAACAAGCTACTGGAGTGAGACTTTAAGTGGAATATAAGCAGTAGATTAGCTGTGATTGTTATTAATAAAAGATGTTAAAGGATGTGTCAGCGTTAGCACGAAGCTGTTATATTTGGCCTGATACATGTTATTCCTTTTATGACCTCCTGATTGACACTGTTGCACTGGGTGACAAGTTCCACAAATATTCTCATTTGTGCAAATGGCCGCTCTTACTCACGCCTGAGTGTAACTTCTCTCAGCTCTGGACTCTGGTGAAGCTGATGGAGGCAGTATAGTATATCTATGAGTGTCACAGCAGCATTTCCATTCCTGCTGTGGCATCAAAACCTCAACATAGTGATTAATGAACGGCGCCGGGGCTTTTCTGCTACACAAGCACACCATCCAGTATAGTGTGTCTGTGTGTGCGTGCGTGCATGTGTAGGTGCTTTCACAGTTTTTTGGAAATCTCTGCAATGAGAAAGAGAAAGAGAAGTGAGTTTATCTGTTTGTTTATGGTTCGTACAGAGTAACATATGTGAGCAGTGAAAACCTGCGGCCCACACGTCCTGCACCGGCATCCTGTCTCTGCAGTCACATTTTACCACCACCTGGGGGCGCCAGAGCTCTGCTCACACCGATATCCAACCTCCCTGAGTGTGTTCGGCGTCCTGCTGCGAATCAGTAACATCACAGATGCGAGTCCATCTCTGAACAAAGCCGAGGATTTATCAACATGTACTGATGCAGGAGAGTCTGTATCCGCTCCGTCACAGGTCTGACTGCCGTCCTCACATTAGTGCTGTTTGATAAACACTGCCAACTAGCACAAGGCTGCCATAACAAGTCAAGAGAACACAGGCGATTAATATAATTGACAGCATCAATATTAATATGAGTGCTACTGTTGCAGTGAAGCCGACAAACACACATTCACAAAAGTGACGGCGCACACTGACAGTAAAATTCATGATACAATATATAAAACCATGAGCACACTGATTCAAACAGGCTGATGACACTCATTACTAATTCTAAAGTGGGCATGGAAATGGATGCAAGTAATTTAGCTACTCTACAGCTCAACCATATAATAACCGTCATTAAGAAATTGATTGGGGGGGGTGTGTAAAATGACTCATCTGTCTTTGATGGAAGTCTTGGCACCTGCAGCACCGCACAGGATGTGTTTTCCGAGAGTGAGAACACCAATCAGCGAGTGGCTCCTCTGTCGGTTTTGTTTTCATGTTTATTCTTTGCTGAACTTCTGCGGGCAACTTTCTGCTCCACCAGGGAGACACACTCTGTGAACTAATGTCATCTCGGTGCTCATTTAGGTGCTGTCTGCCCTCGGGTTTTTGTCACTGTCACATTTTGGTGATGATGGAGGTGGCGTGGTGTGCTGTATTATGCCTACAGACAGTAATTATATAGCTTCTCTCACTTTCCCAGTGCAGTGCATGCAGGTTTTTCCTTGGATTACTTTCCACCAGTGTCATTGGACAAATTCAAGTTTTGCAGAAGTATGTGGGGGACACGCAGGTCACACTTGATGCACGTTTGGCTCAGTGAACCATCACAACCAGGGAGAAGCTGTTCCACTCACAACAAGTTGGGGAAAAGCTGTTGATGGAAGCCGTCTTGCATTACTCATCCGACATGTCTTACTCCTTAAAATATAGGAGAAAAATGAGAGCTAGTGCAAAATGTCAGGTCGGAGAAATGGACTGCACCACCAGCTCTGGTAAACTGATCGATAGAGCAGCTCTCGTGCCTGCTGAGCCAGCAGGGGAACTTTCATATTTATGTTTTTGACCTATTGGAACAGCCGAACTAGAGAAGTGAACTTCTTTACTGCCCGTTAACACAGATATAACAGTCTGGATCTGTTAGATGCTTCTTCAACACATTTATTTCACAAAGATCATTCCCGAGCTCACAGACGTGCATCTCCAGGAAAATGTTCCTGCCGAATCCATCAGTGACGAGCTGTTTGCACAGTTAAAGTGTGAAAAACTTCCTGAAACCAACTGTCACGGCAGTCACATTCACTTTTTGCAGCAAAAGCCAGTGTGCAGGTATTTGTGACAAGAGGGTGAAGAGCTCTCCAACAGTCTCCACAGTCCTCACATAACCTCTGTGTTAGCGATGGGATGGAGTGCAGCTATAATCTGAATCAACTTCATAACAGCAGCCGGGACAGCTCCGCCTCGAGATGAGAGAGGGACCCTCCCGGCGAACCCTTACTCCATCCCTCCCAATTGCATCTGTGGACTCTGCCTGTAAAATAAATATTTTAACGCCTGCAGTGTGTTTATGGATCTCTTGTACCAAGAACCACTTCCACTTTAGAATTCACTTTGCTAGAATTTGTTCAGACTACATTTACTATGATTCAGTGTAACAGCATAGACAGCCTCTCCCCTCTGAGTGGAGATTTATTGGGCTACAGGCTGGTGTAACAGGCTCAACAATCCCTCCATCTCTCATGCCGTCACTGTTCAATGCTCACGTATCATTTTTAATGTATGCATCAATAATTATCTTCTTCTATACGATGACTGAAGGTTGATGACTGAATTGTATAGTGAAGGCTTGATAAATCTCATGATTTGTAATAGGCTATAATTTACACATTTTTATTATTTTTTATTTTTTAAACACATGTATGTTGCATCTTTGTATTAATTTATAAGGTTTTTTGTGCATCCTGGTTTTATCCAAGGACATCTTGCCCCAACATCATCACCTGGAGCCAGAGTTTGATCAGGGGATGGAGCTGCAGTACAAGGGTCCTGTCTATCTATGCGCTCGACCCATCAAATGTCAGTCTCAGCTGTCAATCACCCTATTCCTATAGCATCATATAACTAATTAAAACAAAACTTGCTGGAAAAAAATAGCATTCGAACAAATAGTGTGATAAGAACGACAGAAACCGTCTTTGAGAAATAAATCGTTTGTCACTTTTCAGTTTGTCCCATCCACTCATGTGGTGGATGCAGGACTTATGGCCTATACTGCAGCCAGCCACCAGGGGGCAATCAAGATGCTTTGGCTTCACTTTTGGGGGAGCAGTCATGTCGTCCATGTCTATTTACAGTCTATGGTTTTATCTGGCTGTGCAACTAAACTCAATTTTCATCTGTATGAACTTATTTTAAATAAATTAGAACATTTACCTCCTCCTTTTCAATATTTCAATACAGTCAAGAAAGACGACAAATAGGCTGGTTCATTACACCTAAAAACTAAAGTTTCTGTGAGGATTAAACCAACACATACCATTAATTACTGAGCTTTAAAGTTGCTTGTATGTGGATTTTGTTACAAACAGATCCCGTGAACCGTTTCCCCCCATTTCCAGAGCCAACCAGCTCCTAGCTAATCTAACCAGCTACATCTAACTCTCAGCGAGGAAGCAAATATGTCTGATTCCAGTATCGATTTCACGTTTTATCTCTTCTTCTGGTGTATTGTTATCATCACAATTTCTTTGTGTGTCGATAATCGCTGCTTGAAGCTGTATTTGTTCTTGTATTCTTTCCTTCTTGGGAAACCTTTGCCCTTTGCCGCCTCTCATGTGTACACTTTGTCCCCACTTGTGAGATTTGTCACTCTCTTAACAGGGACAAACCACACTGGTTTTTAACCATAACAGATCACGCCGCGGCTGCCCACACAATAATACAGTTACACTGTTCATTTAGCTTGGAAAAATGAAAAATACAGAAATGCTGATTGCTGCCTCAAGGAGGTTGAATATTCGTTTGTTTCTCTCCGCTCTCGTTTAAATGCAGCCAGAGAGAATGTGATGAGTTACCAGTTGTTCTTGGGCTGTAGAGGTCAAACAGCAAAGTGTCATCAGATAGCTAATCAACTCATTCAGATATCATTACACTGGGCTAAATCCCTGTTAATCCCACTGAAGATTCAATCAGTGTTCCCTCACAGGTCAGCGTGTTCCTGGGTGTGTGTGTGTGTGTGTGTGTGTGTGTGTGCACTCATGTGAAGGCATAAGGGATGGAGAGAAAGGTAATTCTTCATGTTGATGGACAATGATTGTCCTTCAATGGGCCACGTTCACCGTCTCCTCTCTGTCCTTCTCCTCTCTCGTTTGCTGTCCCGTCCAATCCTATCTCCTGTCTCCTCTCCTTACCTGTCGCCTCGCTCCTCAACCCGCTCCTGTCTCTGTTGGTCAGAGGACCATTGCTCTGCTTTGGTCTTTGACTGATGAATCTTATGCTCATGACACTTTTGTATAATGATGTGTTGTCCAAAATACCATACCATAGGAAACAGAGATCGTTAACTCCTTGAATATAAATATGAGTATTTTGATTGAAGACCTCACTTTTCTTCTTTTAATATAAAAAAAGCAACTTGTTTTCAAATCTGTGCTTGGCAATGGTGATATACATGCACATCTCTGCCCAGAATGTCAAGAAAAGAAAAGTGTTTTTATTTATACTATTGCCTTTTTTGGCCAGGTCGCCCTTGAAAAAGTATTTCTTTATCTCAATGTGACTTTTTCTGGATAAATAAAGGTTAGATGAATCAGTATTTCTGAAAGCACATGTAACCTGAGGCTAATACCCTGCTGCCCACAGGGAACTACATTTATTTTAAATACGTAGAGCAATTAAATTGACAGTTCAAATACTTTTACAAGCAGTTTTATTAACTGCATTAAAACAGGACACATTTATTAGATGAATCTTTCAGAAAAGGTCAGAAAAGTAATCTTGCCACCTTCTGCAGCGATGCAACATTAAACTGCCAGGTTTATGAATAGAGTCTGGTCTGAAATCCTCTCCCTATATCACTGAGTGGAACAGGGTTAGATTTATTCAACTACCTACTTGGACTTTTAGCAGAGCATCACTTTGTTTTATACCTGAATTTCATATCATTATTTGAGTATAAAAATTTGTATGGGCAACAGGGGATGTTGTTACTTTTAAAAGAAAACTCAAGATCAGATTTTTAGGTCTTAAGCTTCATGTATTTATTCATGTATCTTAGACCTTTACTAGTATTCATATTTTTTAACATCCTTTTTGTATTATTTGATTTTTATCATTTCATCTTTATCTGCCTTTGGTGTTTCCTCATTGAAAATTAACGAGATTTTCTTACTCTTTCCTCAGTCCCTGTTATTATTGCTTTGCTCTGTGTGTGAATCAGGGTGCGTATTATCTTTTATTGCTTTTATTCTATAAAGCTGTTAACATTACATTGTTTGTTTGAAGAGGGCTAGATATACAAATAAAGATCTATTTTTTTCACATAAACTTGTATAATCACCAAACAAATGAGTCCTTTAAACCATGTTAAATAAAAATCCCTCCCTCTATCTATCTATCTATCCATCTATCTATCTATCTATCTATCTAGCTATCTATCTATCTATCTATCTATCTAGCTATCTATCTATCTATCTAGCTATCTATCTATCTATCTATGCTTGTTGCTGGGATTAAATCCATCCAGTGTAGAGCTCCATTCACGTGAATAAAGTGTCATCGGACAGACAGAGGGGTAATAGGAGGGATGTGACCCCACAACCTTTTCCACGTCAGATGGAACCAATCTCTCCAGTCGGAGACAGACCATCTATTCATACCTACCCACCTACCATGGTGTGTTTGTGTCTAATGATAGTGCCCATCCATTCACACTGCTGCTGGTGATGCAACTGGATGCCTCACTGTGCTTTAAAGCTATTACATGTCAGGCCTGGATTTGTGTGCTCTTAGTTGTGTGTGTGTATTTGTGTATTTGTGTGTATCTTTGGGCCTGTGTCTCAGACCCGATGTTTTATCACCAGCTCGGCTCCAAAAGCCAATTTACAGTCTGATGGCCGTAATCACCAACTGGAAAAATAATCTTGGACGACTTTGAATGAACTTGTAAATGTTCTGTTTCCTTCAGGTGTGTATAATGCAGATTTTAAGGCCATGACATTTTACGTAAATCAACACATTAATACATAAGCAGGTGTGTCACTACTCCCATTTTTAAATTTATATATATATATATATATACACAAATAAAAGTGGTTTTGCAAAATGAAACTAAAAGGCAATGCCTCACTGTAAATTCCTCCACCCTGTAGCTATGAGCTTCATACTGCAGAGGCAGAACTCCCCCTTCTCTCTCACACACACACCCACACACACTCTCTCTCTCTCTCTCTCTCTCTCTCTCTCTCTCTCTCTCTCTCTCTCTCTCTCTCTCTCTCTCTCACACACACCCACACACACACTTCTCTGTGTTCCCCAGCCACATTCATACACCGGATACACCTCAGAGAGAGCAAAGAGGTAATTGCATTGACTTCAGAAGTAAAACAACAGTTACAGGCTTAGTGTGCACGAGTGTGTGCGCGTGTGTGTTTGTTCAGTCTGTGTTTAAACCTTTCATCCATCCCTATCACTGTGCATAAGAGCTCTGGTCCATTCCCATTCCGCCTTATGCTCTGCTTGCCCTTGGAGAACAACACAACACCCATTGACTCCAGCCGATATACGCTGGCGTCTTGTACACTATCATTTACCTGTTAGGCATGTGTGCACAAGCTGGGTGTCTGTGTATGTGCATGTGTCGCAGAAAGTGCGAGACAAAGAGTGCATATATAAACAGAAAGAATGACCCCAAGCGCACATACACACATTCTCACTCTGATGCACAGTTAGTGTTTTTGGAGAGTGTGAAGGTAAATGAAGTGTGAAATGAAGAGTCAGAGAACGTTCCTTCCCCAGGGAACCTCCACAGCGGACTGACACAGACCTGGCCGAGATAGATCAGGACAGCCAGATCCAAACCTTCAATCTCACTGAATCAGCATGTCCCCTGGTGGGAAGAGCACGGTGTTTCCAAACCAACTCTTTGTAACTGTGACTTTTTAAAATTCTTTATGTATATGTAAAAATGTTTTAAATTTAAGATCCACATAGAAATAGCTGTGATAATCAGACTGATTTCCAGTTTCTGGTATCATGTCTTTAGTAGCTATTGTCTTTTTGGGCATGTTTTTATTTTACCTTAGCCAGTGTGTAATGATAAACATTTTTCATCTAATTTAAAAATATAGTATAATTCCTCATTCACTTTATTCTTCATTCAAATGTCACAAAATGACTAGACCTATGTTTTATATTTTGTTGACATGTGCACTTAGCCTACATTATCCAAAATGTTTTCAACAAGGTTCACACCCCAAATTTTGTTCAAGGCAACAGGATTTATTTCTAGTGGCTGAAGTTCCATATTGAACATTAACAGTAACATGTAGCTGAATTGATTTTGTACATGCTTGTTCCATTTCCATGGTAATATTCCTTCTACTGCAATTTTCTGGCTCTGTTACAGAGCCCTCTAGCGGCCATAGTGATTATGACAGGGGCAATTTGCTGATATTGTTAAGGTGTGTTCAGATGTTATGGTGTTTTCAGTACTGTGCACTGAATCTCAACGGTGATAGGCTTTAGCGAAACAGTGTCACATGAACTTTTCGCTCAAGTTGGAGCATTTTCAACTCGCATAAAAACACAATTGCATCTATTTGCGTCGAAGAAAATTGGCAGATATTTGAGTCTTTGTATTGACTTTGCATTTAGAATCCCACTGCTGGAAAAAAATACTCGTGCATGTTTCTGACCACACAAAACAAAGTCTGCATGGGGAGAAGCTTGGGGTGAATGAATGGGTCAATAAATCAGTGAACTCAACCATTTATCTGTGGCATACTGCCAGTAGAGGCGCTAAAACAGGAGATGCTCCCATGGGTTGTATCAGGGAAAGCATCTATATGAACGTTTAGGTTGGAAGACCTGTTGATTTCTTTAAAAATTTGTCTGAAGCAAATGATGATGCTAAAGACAGAAGTAATTTAAGAAACATTTTTCCACTTGTATAAAGAGTCTTGAGTAAAGCAGACAGTCACAGGCATCCAACGCTAGCCACTTTAGGTATACCACTTTGCTAAATGAGCTAATCAGTCGACCTTCAATACCAAGCACTTGTTGAGAATCTTTGCCTCTTTGACGAGTATTATTCACTAACACAGATCTCAGCTATATGAGTGACATATCCCACGTTTAAGTAGGTTGTATTCTCCTTTAAAGGCAGTTAACATTACGGCTGTAGTCGCAGGTCACCTAATTGTACTGCATGACGGCAGCTTCAGCTTTTCTCTCCTCCACCATGCAGAGTCCATTACAATCGGGTCTTATCTCCTCTAATATGCTCGGCTGTTAATGAACAATCAGTCCCGTTAATGTCCTGCTAATTAATGGCCCATCAGCCTCTTCAGAGTGGTAATTAAGTGCCAGTTGAGGCGTCTAATTGGCACGGTTCGGACTGGATCGAGTCATGCTCGACCGTCTGGGACACAGGAAGTAAATTATAGCACCGTCATCGTGGCGGAGAGGACTTTTACGGAGACTGCTGACTTGCTTGTTTAAGAAATAGAATTATCTTGTTAACCTGCGCAGAAGTGAAGTGAATGACAGTTTCACTCCAGTGACTCTGTCAGAGGACAAACTGTCAAATTTGAATTAAACAGCAATCAGTGGTGGAAGACAGTTTCGTAAATTACTGATCGAGAGCTGTCACAGAGGTGTTTTGTAGTAAATAAAATCAGCTCTCAGGGTCACACATAATCACTCAATTTCATAAACAAGCATAAGGAGACAAAATCTATTTTAATATTACAGATGTACTGTTAAACTTGCATCAATTGATTTTTGGAGATTTGGGGGCAATGCAATAAGCTGTAAACACTATGTTGTTTTATACCAGCTCATTAAGTTTATATGGTCAACATATTTGCTTTGTGTTACATATTTACAGACCCAGCAGACACAGAGTCACTTATGTTTTATCTCTGATTTTGTTCTCCACCAACTCCTGAGGGAAATTATTGTTACTCTAATCAGTATTTGCTCAACTGTGTTCATAAAGTCTGAACAACGAGCTGAAAGATGCTCAGATGCTCCGTAGAGCTGATGCCAACTGCAGAATTACTTGATTCATTATCTGTAGATTTGTCTCTATGAGTGACAGTCATTTCATTTGATGTGAATGTATAAGTATTTATCATAGCAACTTTAAGAGAATAAAAAATGATTAAATGTTATAATGCGGGACAGGAGAGAGCATCTGATGGATATCACAGTTTCAGTACAAACTGGGCTACCAAACAAGCTTCACACATGGCTGCTGTGCTCTTTCACTAATTAGTTACAGTTAGGCGAGAGAGAAAAAAAAACACAATAGGAAATATTTTTACGCAGAAACGAGTTCAAAACCAGCTTGAGTCGTGAGGTGGGTTCACATATGGCTGGATGCCGGCTGTGAGCTGCTCGGTTAATTAGTTTGACTGTTAAAAAGAACAGAAATAGCCAAAGGTTTAGGGCAGAGTTTAAGGCAACGAGCGGACTCGATATAATACAAGCTAACAGTGTGAGGTGGCAGTTTTCACTCACATATGGTTGACTGGTTGCTTCAAGCTGTTGGATAATGAGTGAGGGAAAGGTAAAGAGAAACAGGGAGGGAGCGAGTGAGGGGTAGAGAGGGAGAGGCGGGTGGGAGGAGAGGGGGAAGGAGAGAAAGAGAAGAGATGGGAAGGGGAAAGAAAAAGGGGAGAGATGGGGGTGAGGTGTTTTTTATAATGAGGGGACAGAGGAGACGAACACCTGAGTAGAGAACGAGAGGGAGAAGGTTGGAGGCAAATAAAGACTCCATTTGGCAGCTAGTGCGCACACGCACACACACACACACACGCACACACACACACAGCGGTGATGCACAGAGTATACTGGTTGCTCGGAGCAGCTTGGGATAATAAGAAACACAATAAGGTGGTTTTTATAATGAGAAACAACAGCTGAACCACCGATGGCAGAGCAGAGAGTGAAGAGGGTTGCAGGCCATGGACAGCTCCACTTACTGTACAAAACAAGGCTCCGCACGGAAATACAAAGTTTCTGCGATGCCAACGCTCACTGGAGAAAACTTAGTGGAGATGGAGATCGTTTAACAGACTAAAAACATACACCTCATGAGAAATTACTGATGTATCATTTTAACAAACCTCAGTGGCAGGTGGAAAGGTTAACAAGATGAAGACATACTGTGAGACAATGGAAATCACTTTCATCATTGGAGCACTGACTGGAAACTCCCAGTTATTAACAAGTTATATTTACAGTCACAGAACCAATGACCATTAAGATCAAACAACCTGTGAGGAGTGTACATTACATCCATCTCTCCATTATTTAGACCACTTATCCTTAGAGTGCTGGAGCCAATCCCAGCTGAGAGTAGGCGAGAGGCGGGGTACACCCTGGACGGGTCCCCACCGTGTCACAGGGCCGA
Source organism: Verasper variegatus (assembly GCA_026259375.1). Classification (NCBI taxonomy): domain Eukaryota; kingdom Metazoa; phylum Chordata; class Actinopteri; order Pleuronectiformes; family Pleuronectidae; genus Verasper; species Verasper variegatus. Next base: position 14,435,885 of record CM048048.1, read on the forward strand.
CATACAGAGACAAACAAGGTAAATTTAGAGCCCCAAATTAGCCCAACCCACAATCGTCATGTGTTTGGACTGTGGGAGGAAGCTGGTGCACAGGCTATTTCTATTTGCATGTGTTTTCTTAATTTGCAGTAGGTTGAGCTCTCTCTGCCACCGTACTTATTACTGTCCTTCATGTAACTTGTCTGATAAAACACTGATGTTGATGGTGCATGTTTGGTTTTCCAATTCATCTAATGAATTTATACAGTTATATATTCTTCATTCTTGTTTGTATTATTTATTTATCAAGATATGTGCGAGTGTCAATGGAAGAAAACAGGATCTACATTTGTTTCTGTCTGTATTTCTGTCATGTGTAAACTGTTAAACTGTAAATACAGATTAGAAAATAAAAGAAATGGTAAAGAAAAAAGTTGGACGAGTAGAGAAATGGAGAACTTTTCACAGCTAATATTTTTGACATGTCATGATATGAAAAGCACAGATATAACTGATAACTTTGAAATGGGTTCAGTTCAGTTCCAGTGTCCCAGTAAGAAGAGAGTGTGACACTGAGCCAGTACGCACAATACCAGGAGCCTTAAAGTGAAGCAGATTACTGGAACCCTGCTGTGACATGTCTAAATGTCTGAATGTGATTTTGTAATGGATCACCGTCAAAATCATTAGAAATGTATTAACTCTACAAAGCCATTGTGTTGTTGACGTCACAGCAGAAACACACAGTGCACACGGATTAGGTCTCTTTACAGTGAGACGATGACACATTACTGTACATGTGTGAGCTGCAGAGACACAATGATGAAGATATTTTGAGGCATTCAAACAAGGTGAAAGCACACGCTAAGAGGCTTGTTTTCCTCTTTATGTTTGTGCATGTGAGCCTATATACTGAATACTGAGGTGTGTGCATGTGTGTGTGAGCGTGTGTGTGTGTGTGTGTGTGTGTGTGTGTGTGTGTGTGTGTGTGTGTGTGTGTGTGTGTGTGTGTGTGATCAGAGAGCTCTACAGCCTTCTTCTTTTTTCTCCTGGATAAGCACTTTGTTGTCCTTGGGAGACTGCTGGTGCTTGGCTTCTCGTGCACAGTCGCCAGGCGCTGTTCCACTGAGCCGTGCACGTGAGGTGACCTTCCTTTGCCTCTGGCAGAGTCACGCTTCTGCGCACGCACACACGCACGCACGCACACACACACCTATATGCGGCCTCAGGATAACACATTGTGTCCCCTGCTATGTTTCAAACTGACAGACATCCTGTGTTTTTCATTTTAAATGGACCAATAGAAACACAAATTACTACATTCACACACATGAACCACTGCACATTACCCTCCCCCACCTTAAACACACACACACACACACACACACACACACACACACACATGCAAAGTGCATGACAATTGTAGATGTCAGTAATGTAAGATGTAAGTTTCTGAATGAATGTATCTGTGAACTAGCTCAACGTTTGTAATGAAAGATACATTAAACATTCTGTAACATTTAATTTGTTTCACTCACTAAGATAATCAGGTTTTCCTCCAAATCAACAGCCAATTGAACTGAACCTTCAAGAAAATCAACAAAGAATCCAAGTGAATGTGTATATCCATCCTGTTGCATTATGTGAATATAAAGAGTTAGTAAATTGATAAACAGCTGAACAATTCTTCAGCTGGATGACATCACACCATTGGAGAAAAGATGGCACAACCATAGACTGCATATAAAGATGTACGACATAAAAAAATCAAAGTACACATGTTGTTTGTGCTCATTTTTCCTGTTAGTTTGGTTGTATTTAGTAATTTGATGCTATAAAAATGGGCTGATATGTCATGATTGACAGCTGAGACTGACTTACGATTGGTTGAGTGTATCAGCGGGACCTCAAACCCAAGATGGCCGCGTTCGTATTTGGGATATTTTGGCTTCATTTCTGGATAGTGAGAGGATGTGGAAATGCGTCGCCCATCTTTATACACAATCCATGTGCAGAACAAGATGACTTAAAAAGAAATATTTTAACACTGACTTTAAGTGAAATGTGCAGGATCCAAACTCCTATGATTTGTATGGCTAAATCCTCTTTGTGCAACTTTTGTGTGATGCAACAACACACTCGTACACTTCCCATTAGCAGTGAACACAACCCATAACCCTTCCCGAAAACTTTAGTATAAGTTTCCCTTCTAAGAGCCACAGTTGCTGCAGAGGGTTTGTGGGTTGCAGCTGCGTTACGACATTTTTAACGACAGCAGCGATAAAAGTGTTGCAGGATGTGAGGCTTGTTCTTTCAGCCCAGATGTTGACCTCGCTGTCGAAGCCTCGGAGCTGCCGTGAGCGCGGGCAGAAAACCACCCCGGGTGTTACCATGGTTATCAGCTCTGTACTGACAGATGCTCATTAGAACAAACAAGCACACGTACGCCGAGCCAATAAGTTGATGGTTTCTCCTCACTTGAACAGTTTGGCCTTCTTTCTGTCTTTGAGTGTCAGAGCTCTCGAAGCGCTTCAGAGGAGAGCGGAGGATCATTTTCCTTTTGAAATGCGATTCATTCAAGATTTTAAACTCCCTAGAAAATAGTAAAAAGTGATGTATTTTAACAAAATGCGACGTGGACAGCTTTGTTTGGTTTTATGTGACTCATTACAGGGGGATTTACAACCAATAATCAGGCTGGGAGTTGGGGAGCACCACCTCTTTGACTCGCACACGCACACCTCACAACTACAGCTCCCATAACAATTGATATAATGTGACACATGTTGTTTGTTTGCCGCGTCGTTAACTCAGTCTTTCATACTTCATACATTCACACTTTTCTCTGACACGTCTCCTGCTGAAATTGTTGCTCGTGACTGTGATTTTAATGTGATTTAAATACGCCCCCTAGGAATAATTCAGTTTATTTTACACGTCCTATTCTTTTGTTATACGTGCTCACGTTTGTTACTGTGGGTGCCGCAATGTCCCAGGGTTTCTCCACCGAAATGAGAAAAGTTTAATCTTCATCTTCCTCTCCTCGACCTCACTTTCCCCATCTTCTCATGCTTCTCTCTTTATCTTCCTGTCCTCTCCTTTTGTCTCCCTCTCATCTCCACATCTCACCCTCTTCCCTTTCCTCTCCTCTCTCTTCATCTTCCTCTCCCCCCATGTCTCTCCTGTCCTTCCTCTCCCCTAAATCCCCTCTTCCTCTCCTTCTTCTTCGCCTCTCCTCTCAGTCTTCCTTTACCTCTTCCTCTCCTCTACCTCACTGTCCCTCTCCTCTCCTCTCCTTCTTTACCTTCCTGTCCTGTCCTTTTCTCTACCTCTCCTCTTCCTCGCTTCTCCTCTTTCCTTTCTTGCCTTCCCCCCCAAATAAACACAACTTTTAGTTCAGCACAAGCTGTGTATATACAAGGTCTTTACAGTACAGTAGCAATGGAGGAGGACATGAGCATTATTCTCCACAGACATATTTATTCATAGATTCACTTCATCAATCTTTAATGTGATAAGGATTTTTTGGCCATTATCTCACGACATGAGTGTGACTGGAAATATTCCTCAGACTTTTGATCCCGTCTGTGCATCTTCACAATACACCTGAGTTTCATTATTCTCCATTTAAAAGCTACCAGTGGGTCATAAATGTACAGCAGATTAGCATACAGCGGTGGGTAGGAGCAGGCAGACAGGTGTTAATGATCCTCTGAGGACTCCCTTATTTATTCATGGATTCACTTTAGCCTAATCCTGTTCATATATCTGAATGCAGCGTGATGGCCCAGCCAATTCTCCTTGTGTTTTGATGTAGCTTTACTGTACATTGGGCCCAGTATAAGCAGACAGAAAGTGTCACCTTTAATCGTCATCATCGTTTTACATTGGCAGCTGCTGGGCTTTATTGTACAGATGTATTTACATACAGAAAAACAATCAAGACTCAACTAACTCCTGAACTAAATGTTTTCCTCCATTCATGGGTTTTAACTTTTAATTGTGAAATTTCAATATCTTTACCTTGCTTTCATTATGTATTTATATGACATTTAACCTGTGAGTTATTAAACTTCAAATAATTATAACTGAGACTTAAAACTATACATAATTATATCTATCTATGTTTGAAGACACAGAGCACAAGGTGTCTGAATTTTAAGTGCTTATTCAATCAAGCAAATTCACTCAAAAGATTTTAAAATCCTAAGTAAAACCCTTGGGTGTATTTTTTAAATTGAGAGATTGTCTTCTTCAGGGATTCTTTTATGTTTTAATGTATTCTCTTTGAATTAATCCGAGGTTAAAGCACTTTTGGTAAACAGCAGATTCTATGTAGATATAATAATAAATTGTCCTCTGTGGAATCTTTTTTCCACACAGCGTCACACGAACACACATGTATGAAAATCTTTAGTTAATGCATCTTCTATTTTTTTGATTAAATCCACAAAGAGACAAAAGAGACACAGGGATGTTTAGTGTTACTTATATTTATCTATGAATTCATTCAATGAGAATTAAAGGAATAAAATGTATCAATAGATTGAAATAGGACCGAACACTTTTCAGTGATTTTTAACAGTGGGTACCTTCTTTGTACAGTAGGCACAGTAAGCAGACAGACGGCTGTAAATAATCCTCTGTGGCCTCTGATTTTTTATTCATAGATTCAGTTTACTCTAATTTTGCCGGCTCATTGTTGTGTCTGTTGCAGGCCCCTCCCTGGCGGCGGCGTAGCTCATGCATATTAATGAGGCAAATCTGCATAATTAGATGCGGTGTTATCATAATAATAAAGGCCTACAGTATATTGTATCTCTAAAAGGATCCTAGAAGCTCAGATCAAATCTTTGAGCTTTGACCCAGAAAAGAACAAAGATGACTGCATTGCCAAGATCCGTCTTTTGGATCCGCAGCAGAGGGCAACCAGGGGCACAGCCGCACAGAACTTTATTGTCTCGGTACGCGGGACACAAAGTTTTGTTTGAGCTGAGCTTTTCTTCATCAACATGAAATATACTGTGTGTGTAGTGTATTACACACAATTCTGAGTTTGTTGCTGTTTTATTCATATAGTCTTTCTTTCTTTCTCCTTTGAGCTATCTTGATCTCACAAACACACACACACAGATGATAATTTGCCAAAAAGGGGCAGTTACAAGATTTCAATCTGGTTTCAAAGTTTCATATTTAGAGCAACACGTGCAACTGAGCATGTACACATGTCTCAGTCAAGCACAGATTCACCCCTGAAAAGCAAACATACCTGTATACACACATGGAACTACACAAGCAAACATGCACACACGCTATATATACACACACGCACAATACATACATGTACAAATAATCCCCTTCACCCTCCACCCTACTGTCTCTCTCTCTCTCTCTCTCTCTCTCTCTCTCTCTCTCTCTCTCTCTCTCTCTCTCTCTCTTACACACACACACACACGCTCACACGCTCACATACACACACAGAGGCTGGCTGTGTCCTGTGGTCTGTGTGTGCTGATAAGGGTTTAATCCTGATTGGAGCCTCAGTAAAAGGCTTTGTTATGAAGACTAAATAGACTGGCCCTCGGCGAGCACACTGGGACACTGCTGATAACATATACACATGTGCACGGACACACGCAAAATGGATGTAAACAAATACACATATATGCACCTTTACATACAGTGTATAAGCCCAACACACAGACACTCAGGCTCTATGCATAGACATACACAGTTATGAACGTGCTATAAATGCATGCCTTCAGACACACCGACAGACACACACACCATCTCTCCATAAAACCGTGTGCACACTTTTGTGTCTGTATGTAAATGTGTGTGTGTGTGTGTGTGGAGTTTATCAGTGGCTTGATAAAGCTCTGGAGAGCGGTAAGTGTTGGCAGACTCCAGACTGAATACGCTGTAAATAGACTACTAATAGAGAGAGAGATTAGAGGAGAGGAGGAGAGGACAGTAGAGGAGAGATATGAAAGAGAAAAGGAGGAAGAAGGAGATGAGAGAGGAATAACAATGTCAGCAGAGCCACGTTTTACCTACGCATTCGACCCAAGGAGGCGCCTCCGCCATGTCACACCTGTGGCAGCAAAGTTGCCTCACCGAACGTACCGCGGCTTACAGAAGAGTGATGGATAAGCCCTTTCATTCGTCTTTTTTTGTCACTGCACCTGAAAGCTGCCCTGCTCACAGGTCCAAAGCACAGAGCTGGCAAACATCTCACGGCAGTTTATTTTTGTCTGAATACTTTTATCCCCGTCCTGCAGGATCTATCCCTAAATCCCTCCTCAAAAACACCCGACAGGCTGAATTACATCTTGTTGTCCTAGATATGTAAGTATCATGATGTTTTAAGAACAAAGACAAAACAAACAGTATGCACAGTAATAGATGGAACACTGTGATAAACAAGTAATTGAAATAAAACCTCAAAGAATGAAGAGGAAAAGGAAGAGTCTAGTATATATTGGACGTCACTATGGTTTAGTTGTGACTAGAGTTCTGCCATAAAACTAAATCTCTCTGTGATTTCATACCAGTGTAGGACTAACAAAACATGTTGTTGGGGGGGGGGCACTGGAGCCAATCCCAGCTGACTTTGGGTGAGCTTCTACCAACATACAGAGACAACCATTCGCACTAACATTCACACCTACGGTCAGTTTAGAGTCTTCAAACAACTTAAGTCCAGTCTTCACGACGTTCGGGCGCGTTCACAACAATGGCAACGACGACCAATTCTCAAGTTCTAGGTTCTGCAGAGTGCACACTGAGATTTAAAGCAATCTTTAAATAAACAGGTGAACAGCTCTTTGAGCAGCAGCGGTGGCTTCATGATTCTGTGGATTTAGTCCTGCAGCTGGTCTTTACTTGCCCGCGGCTCAATTACTGCAGGTTCATACACTTTCAGAAGCAAAGCTGAAAACAGCATCACCACAGGGCTAAAACAGCCCCTTCCAAACAGACAGAAAAGGTACAGCATGGCTGAGCTTTAATAAAACCTGTAACAGATCCTCAGCATTCTCCTCCCTCTGCTTCTTCTCTTCCTCTCGATTGACTGTCCCATCAGTTAATCAGTGGATCCAGCCCCTTCCAGAGGTCACCGTGGCTGGGGGACATCTGCTCTTGACCTTTCATCAGTGACCTTTCCCCTGCCCAGGGGTCATTAGATGTATCCCAGTATCATTACAATTGTCCCGAGAGGTGAAACCTGAGGTCAAGGTTGCTCCTGGAGGTCAGAGGTGAAAGGTCAGTGCTCCGTCATCAATAACAAAGAGGGTGTACGGCCTATTGTTGTCTACAAGTAGTGACAGGTATAGATGGAGGGGTCTGGTCCCACAGGGGGCACATCGGTGGGAACAGGACTGGAGCTCAGCCTCTGTTTGTTTGTGTGTGACAGTTTTTTAAAATGCAGAATACATTATGCACCACAGCTGCACTGTGTTTTGCCCTTTTGCTGTTAAATTCACTCGCTTAAGATGAATGTTCACCTTGTGGTGCTCAGTCAGATGTGGGAGCTTTTTCAGGCCATGCATACAGGCTTTGCAAATTCAAGCCACAGGTTTCTTGTTTTGCGCCAGTTCACACAAACACACACATACAGTCTATAGCCTGGTAAATACACATCTTTACTGTCTGGATCACTTGCTTTCACTGCCTCGCGTCCTCCATGAATAATCGTGCCATCCTTGGAGCACAAATCTTTTCAAAACTGTTCCCCAAATTGAATAATTCTGAGAAAGCTGATTTAGCTTTTTGCTTTTTTTTACACGGACAGAGAAACAGGGTTTTTCAAATATGCTGATGTATGAGTGTCATTTAATCTGAGGTGACTGATTTCTCATGTGATTCACAGTCCTGCCAAACATCCAAAATGGCTCTCAGGGGCAGTCTGCTCCTCATGTTCGCTCTATAAGCAACAAACAAAGCTTCAGAATGTGCAGGGAGCTGCTTGCCTTCAAATGGCGTGCACGCCCCTACACACCCAAACAAAGAAGAGTGTTTATCTGCTGTTTTTAGAAGTTTCATTATAGATGACAAACTTTTCCTGAAGGAAGAAAATCTAAAACTGCTTGTGTGGATGGAAAACTTTTGAGTGGCGTTTTCAAATTGTGGACATGGCCTCCATCACCTCCCTGCTTGTCACAATCCCTCACAATTGCTTTGTTTGTTTCTCTTTTCTTTCTCATTCAATTTTTTCCTCCGTTTCATTCTCACCTTCATTTCCTCATCCCCTTTTGCCGCCTGCGATTCTGACCCCCCCGCCTTCCCCTTCCCATCTCACCCCTCCCTCTGTGTAACCTTGCAGGGTAAAGCTCCACTGACATCTGCTTCATAAGTATTCAGGACTCCGCGCCTTTGACATTAATCAGCCTACAGTACATTATCTCCCCCACTCCTCTCCTGCCCCCCCTCTCCCCCTTTTTACCTCCTGCTCTTCCTCTCATCCCTATCTCCCCTCTTTCACCTCTCTTCTCTGCCCTCCACTGCCCGTCTTTACCCCTCCTTTCCCTCCTCGCCTGTTCTTCCTCCCCTCGTATCAACCCTCTCAGCTTTCCAACCACTGTTTTCTTATCGTGGTGTGATAACCAGAAGAGAAAAAGGGCTAAGTACGTATGTTGCCTACCTGAATGTCTGGCTATCGAGATACAGCACATTATCTGTGTGCCTGTCAGTCTTAAGAGTTAGACAGCAACTTTAATATAGGACTCACAATACAGTAAGATTGGAAAAAAAGATTGTTTTTGACCAGACAGAGGGCAAGGAAACGAGCGGGAGTCCAGACAAGCAAATATTTATCTTCATATTGGTTTGACTGGACTGAGACATCTCTCCTTTGTCTTAATCTCCAGCTGCCATGACGGACATATGTCCATGTGATAAACTGTAATAGTTTGGTTCAGTCTGCATCTTGCTCAGCACATGGTGGGATAGACTCCAGACCCCCTCGACTCTGAGCAGGATAAGTGACAACAGAAAATGGATGGATGGGTGGATAGGGGATGGTTGGATGGTTGGATGGTGGATGGATGGATGGATGGATGGATGGATGGATAGATGGATAGATGGATAGATCTCTATATTATATCTTTGCTGCATCATACAGGGAGAAATGTATGACAAAACCTGTCATCATTTTTCTACAGATGAAACCTTATGGGTTGTTGAATTTTGCCAGAATTGGTCAAATTAAAACTACTTTGTACTTATGATAATAATTTTACAGGTAAAATGATGCAAACAAGCGTTTTGCTAGAGGCTGATGTAGCACGGCAAATAACACAACCAACCAAACAGACCATCCCACATGGATGTTCAGACAAAAAAATAGTGCTGCGATACAAAACTGTAAGCGGCTGTGATATAATCAGAGGAGTCAGTCTGAGTAAAAGATAAATGAGTTTGAGGCCTTATCAGAAATAAAAGTGTGTGCAGTTAAAGGATTTAACAACCCTGGAAGTTTATCACACCAACCTTTCAATGTAGAATTTCCACACTTAAATCATGTTACAGGGCCGTGTACTATAATGTGTGCTTAAATCAATTCCAGATGTCTGCACCATGCGTTCCTGCAACATCGCAAATGCTGAGCCAGGTTCAGAGAACAAGCTGCTTGTAGACCTGCCGACTCAGTTGCTCCACACATTTTCAGAAATGTTTCCTGCCAGCCTCCTATAGTCAAACATGTATGAGAAACTTGGGAGTGAAAACCCTGTGATTTCTGCACCAGAAGTCATGTCCTGCCTTTTGTATGCTATACCCGGAGGCCACCCCTCACCAGAATGTTAATTTTCCTGCTGTGAATGCATCTGAGCCTGGATCTCCTGCTATGTTCTTCATACGGGAAAGGAAAGCTCTGCAAAATGAATGTACCCAATGTCTAAAAAGAGAGGAGAGAGCTAAACAGAGCCAATGCCTGTACAGTGGTTTTAATCCAAAGCATAATGGCTAATAGCTTGTGTGAGGTAGCGTGGGAACTGAACAGTAGCACAGCTAGCCAGCCACGTCTGGGCTTCTTTAAGATGGATCATAAGATACATTTTCTTGGCTGGTATCCATGTTGTGATATGATCTTTTCCCTGTGCTTGAGTTTTATCAACTTTTTCACTATTCTTTCCTCTCATTGGACATTTTATCTCCATGCAGGAAAACCTGGTGGGAACTCACTGTCGTCCATGCTGCTTTTAGGTTTATGCTGCTTGAGAAAGTGGAAAACGGCTCGTTCCATTGGACAAAATGGCCTTGACCTGTGTAATGGTGAACCTGGTCCAACTGGGGATTTAGTAGAAGAGACTTTTGACAACAGAGGAGAGAATTGAGTGTGAACGGAGGAAATAACCGTCCACCCACTGAGTCACACTTCCATTTACCAGATTTTTTAAATACGAGAGAAACTCTGAATGCTACAAAACATAACATCAAGTGGATATTACACCTATAAAAGCTTTTGACCCCTCTGGCAAGCAAGAAACATGGCCAAGGCAAACATTTACACTTTAGAGTTATGGCACGATAATTCTGCTTTAGAGTGAAGGGAGATGGTCCTGACAACAACAGTGGTGTGTACGCTTCATCACTAAAGTAGCTGATAAAGCTACTATCTGAGAGGGAGTAGATTATGGGGGTAGATGAGGACAAGACGAGGTGTCTAACTGTCACACAGCGCTCAGATCAGCTCGGAGGTGTGATGTATGCCTCCGCTGCGAGCTAACAAGGGATTATAAAGCTCCACATAATCCTGGATGGGCGGGCTGGCTCAGGACTCTCACTGTTACTGCATTAGCATTAAGCATTAATGGTGCCCTAGCATTAGTGTTAGCAGCTAATAGTGTCCCAGAATACATTAACAGCTAATAATGCGATGCTGTAAGATTAGCATTAAGTTATAATAATGCCATAGCATGCATTACGGGTGTGTGATTGTGTGTGTGTGTGTCAGTGGTGTGTGTGGGAGCATGCATTAGCAGACGATATAACATTTACAGAGACAGACAATAGAAGGTTACAGAAGACACTGAAGGAGGGGGGACGGAGGCTGTACCAGGTGAGGGGTTTAACAGAGTGTGTAGCAGCATGCATTAGTTACAGCGGGCACTGATGCAGCTATTATACACAGACACACACACACACACACACACACACACACACACACACACACACACACACACACACACACACACACACACACACACACACACAATTGCAAGGTCATCTCGCAAAGAACATCATTTTCTAAATAGAAGAAAATCTTCAGAATTGAGGACAAAAACATGGCGGCCGCATATCAACGTCATTTGTCAGTGCCTTCAACAACTGTTGTATATGAGCATTACATGATTTTGACATGATTTCTTTTTTATCTGCTACCACTGGGATTCCGGCAGGTGTTTGATTGAATTGAACTTGTCCATGCTACTTGTTGTGTGGCCACATCATACAATAGTTGTTCAAGTAACGGCATCAACGCACAGTTTCTGACTTTCTTCACAGCATTTTATCGTGTTGCACTTGTCTACATTTGTCCACATAAAAAGTGACACGGGACCATGAAAACTAGCTGTATGAAAACTGAAAGCCGAACAGAATTTGCAGACCTTGTTGGGTGAAGAGGAACCCACTCACTGCACTCACAATTAGGCGACACGTCTATCGATGGAACCTAAATACCACGGCTCCTCCCCCGAATGCTACTACTTAGCTCCATATGTTGAAGATGGCAGCGTTCATATCTGGGACATGTTGGCTTAATTTGTGGATAGTGGGAGGAACTGGATACGTGTGGTCTATATTTATATACAGTCAATGTATTCAAATTTCAGGCATCATTACAACAGGTGACTTTATGTGTATAAAAACTAAAATCCATCCATAATGGCCTCCACACTATGAATTTGTGGCTCTATAACAAAGTCGTAGCATTTGAACTCCTTCAGCATCTGCATTTAGCACAATGGTGGAGAAATACAAATAGAAAAGATCCGGTGAAGTTTGAGGGTAATGAACTCTAGACCTGTCGATAAGGAGGAAGAGGGGCGCGGATACAGACAATAAAAAAAGAGGCCGAAGCAACAGAGAAAAGGAGAAAATGATAAGAATAAAAGCATGAAGAGAGAATTAGAAAAAGAGGGGCAATGCAGACAAAAATGCAGAAGGGGGGGAAAAGAGACAAACATCTCACAGAAAGAGGTATAATCATGCTGCAATTCAGCGGAGCCATTATCGGGCTGCAGGTTGTTCGGATCTTTACAGAATAACAGCAGGGGTTCAGAGGAGCTTCTAAACCACCCACTGTTAACGTACCGAGAAGGGTCCTTCCAGCTACAGTACTATCTTTAGCTGCAATTTTTAAGTGGCACACCACTCAATCTCAGATTTTCTTCCTATGACCCAGGGAAGTAGAATCAGGATTTATGAGTTTGCAGATTAAACTGTATATTCCTGAGGAGGCGTTGAGCTGCTGAAGAGGTGGGTTTTGATGCCGAAGTCTTAAATTCTTAAATGATTAAAGCAGAAACAGGCAGAGAGCGACAGAGACAGACTGGTTAATTTTTGGGTATCAGATGTTCATGGATAACATATGTTAATTACCGCTGTTAATGACGCCATTGATTACCACAATAGAGGACCAGGAAGGCCCACAGCTGAGACAAGGGGCAAGTGTGTATGTGTGTGTATGTGTGTGTTTGTGTGTGTGTGGGTCATGGCCACCTCCCAAGGTGCCTGGAATCACAGTGCTATTCGAAGTGCATGTAAGTATATGTGTGTGCGTGTGTGTATGTATGAAAAAGCCAGTGTAATTGCCCTGTCTATCCATATCCGCCCACAGCTCCATGTGGGACCCCGGCTAAAGTGGCTGCCACTGCTTCAGAAATAGCTGTCTAAATGGCTGGAGGGAGTTGTAAAATACCCCATTGTCTCGATGGTCACATAGCTCGGCCTTAAGGGACCTATTTACTCACTCACTCCAACAAATAGAAGCCATAGAAATTCTCCCTTTTGTGCACATTTGTTGGATTTTCACAGAAAAGCATTGTGGAGAGTTGTAGTCGGAAGTTTTTGGAACTACATGATTAGAGTTCCCTGTCTGCACAGTACAGCCTCTGTGCTGTCTAATCCCCATAAATCCAAAATGTCTGGTCTGCCGAACAGGAATTGTACAATTTGATTGCATTTACCTTGTTAAAGGGAAATCGTGGCATTGTCAATCAAAGACGGTCCCTTTCATTCACAGGGAACAATGAGAGGAACGTTTCAACAGTGGAGTTTAATTTAATATTTCAAGAGGTTTCCTGTTGCTTATACTATGAAAAATATGCCTATGCATCAATCAGAGGATGTGACATGCTGTCAAGTTCTTGGTGATTAAAACAAAAAACGCTGATGACTTTTGAACTAATAAAGCTTCTTTATCAATCATTTGCTTTCCTCACCTAGAAACATCAACTCTTCTCTAAACAATATAATATGGTTTCTTTCCACCTGTGCCACTTCAGCATGACTTAAATCAGCCCTATAGGAGCCCGGAGGCATTTAGCCTATAGCTGTATCAACATACGTCATCAACAAATATGAGTGGCAACAAGCTTCTAATCTCTTAAGCTGCTTTCAGACGTGCACTTAAGTCTGGACATGTGAGAATACAGCATGAAAATGTCCCGAAATTTCCCAGTGAGCAGGTGGGCGTGTTCACAACGTCTATAACATATGAGGAATGTGAAACTGAAAAATACAAATATCTCCGGATGACAAAGATGTGCCACAAACCTAGAAGACACAGACATGCCAGAGTCAATGTGCTGTAGACAAAAATACAGTTTTCTGCTTTGTGTCAGGTTTATACATCATATCCTGCCTCCTGCATGCTCTGCCCAGAGGCCGCCCCTCGCCTGAATGTTCCAGACATTCTCCTGCTGTTGTGAACACGTTTGACCAGGACAATCTCCCGCTGCGTTCTTTATATGTGAGAAGCATCTCATGAAAATGTCTGAACCCAATTTTCCAGAGTTCATGTCTGAAAACGGCTTCGGAAAGACAGAAAATAGGTATATTTCCCAAGCCAGTTGAACTATTTGTTTGAAATGCCAACTAGACCATTTCTTCTCATTAGTTTAAAGATGTAGTCACAGTCTCTTCTCTACCTCCTCTTCCTCTCTCTCAGTCTTCTCTCTCACCGTCGTCTAATACAGCCGTCTTTACATTTTGCTATTCTTTTTATTCCTGTTTTTTTTTCATCACTTTCCCTGGAGACAAAATGAACCAGTATCACTAAACACTCAAATGCACAGAAACACTTGTTTAACGAGTAAATCCTCACTGCGAGAGTAGGTTTGTGTTTTGGGATATTTGCATTTGAGCAGAGGGTTAGTGTGTCTTTGCCTATAAATGTGGATCATTATGCATTTCGTTGTACATCAGCACACACTCACCCTCTATCAGGAGTAATTAATCAAATCCTGTCACCAATCTGTAATCATTTACATCTCCGCTACTTACTCAAATATGTCTGTCTGGCAGTTTGAACGTGTGTGTGTGCATGTGTGTGTGTGTGTGTGTGTGTGTGTGTGTGTGTGTGTGTGGGAGTCACCTGCACCATCTGGAGTATAGGAGTGTGTGTGCACGAGCATGTTGCTACACAGAGGGGGTCCTCCAAAAACACACAGACACAATTCTAACATCCCCCTCGAGCTGCAACACACACATGCGCATGGATTTATGTGTTCATTACGAAACCGTAATCACAGCCTACTTCTCACACCTGTGTTCTCGTCTCTGTTACATGCTTGGAGGTGTGTGTTTGTGTGTGTGTGTGTGTGTGTGTGTGTGTTCATTTGTGTGTGTCCGTGTGTGTGTGTGTTTGTAAGTGAGGAATGATACTGCGTAAGGAGCTAATGTGTCCTTATTGATCTATCTTATTCCATATCTTTGATTTTATAGTAAAGCACTTTGAGCTGCATTTTATGTATGAAAGGTGCTGTATAAATAAAATGTATACTTTTTTTATTATTGTTTGAGAAACACAAACACCACAAGACCACATACACACATGTGAAGAACATATTGTAATCTATTTGATATGTTATATAATAATAATGTAATAGTGATTTTATTTTGGCTTTCCTATAGGCTGTAGAAATTATCTTAACATCACAATTACTTTTTACATATATGTGCCTTTAATTATTAACTCCATCTGAATGTGAATATTATTGTTGCTACATTACAAATTGTCAATCGATCTTGTGAGAACATACAGAGTCCCGATGGATGCCTCTTGCATGTGATCAGCGCTCATCTCTTCCATGTTACGCAGTTTTTACGATACCTGCACATGACGTGAGCCAGATTGCCCCTTTCCTTTCTGCCAATCAAACGTTTGCACACATAAATAGGTCATGTTGGTGACCTAGCTGGAAAAGTAATAAAACAACTTTGCTCTGATGATAAGAACAAGATCATTCACATACTGGTAGGGGCATATCTATCCTCCTAAAATACAGGGACGTATCCTCACCATCCACATGCAAACCTACGCCCATGAGTCACGCACTGTGTTTTCTTTCCATCTGGCCCTCTGACAACAGTATCTTCAAAGACAAACAAAAAGTTAGGGGATGTCTGGCAGTATGTGTAGGAGTATGAAAAAACTGTTTTAATTCACAGGAGCTGTACAGACACTGAAAGTTTGCACATTGGTGCTCACAGAGATCTGTCTTGAAAGAGATGCCAGCATGCCTTTAATTTAGTGAAGTCCCAAGGCAAGAGAGGGCTTAGCTTATAGAAGGATGCAGTCTGAGGCAGCATACACACTCAAGGACAATAACCTTGATCACGGGAGCACTTCAGAATTCATCACTGCTAGCAAGTGTGATTTATGTTTGAAAGGAGACTTTTCAGGGTGCACAGAGGAACACAGGAGGAGGCACCAGCCACAGCCTGGAGGCAGGGGTTCCCTTGTACACTTTCCTCGGAGTAATGACATTACTATAATCCAAAGACTTGTTCAGGAACCGTTTCTAAAGAAAGAGCTGCAGCTGGGATGTTTCCTCCTATAATCAACACAGCAGAGGAAAGAACCTCTGAAGACGAGAGACGAGCTACACTGGGGAGGGAAACAGATGCCTCGACTGTGCATGTCGTATAAGTGTGATTGTGCTTAAAAATGGGGACACACACAGAAGGACAGACAACTACATGTCTACGTTCAGTGTATGAATACAGTCAAGATTTAAGATTCAAGATTCAAGAGACGCCGAGGAGATAATCAATGAATGCACACAAACCTAATGACTCTTGATTGTTTTTCATCAGCAGTAGATGAATAACGCAACAGCTCCTACTGATCTAGAACACTCTCCTCTTTGCTCTTTGGCATTGTGTGTGTGTTTGTGTGAGTGTGTGTGTGGGGAGGGGTCTTTCATAATCTACATAAGAATAAGAGGGGCTCCACATTGTTCCCCCTGAAAACACACACACACGCACACACACAGATGGCTTTTAATTTCTCTGCGAGCTGTGTTTGTGTGTGTATATAAATACATACACACATACATACTTGTGTATGCTCTTGTGTAAATGTGTCATTTTCCACACTGTTGTTTACATGTTAATCCCCCTATTTCCATTAAAACCTCCTTATAGCTCCACGTGAGTTGTGTGTGTGTGTGTGTGTGTATGTGTGTGTGGCTCAGTGCAGACGGTGTCTTGCCATTGTGTGTGACCCCCTGTAGTCTTTCAATTATATAAGTGACCCTGCTGAAGGCAATGCACTCATTTAAATACAATGAAACAGATATTAAAGACATCACAATCCAGTTAGTCATTCATGTGTTGTTAGGAAACAAAGGCAGTATATCAAACACTAAATGTCTTTTTCTTGATTAAGTCCTTCCTGCTATGGCTTTTATTCATATATTATTAGTGCTATCTGTTGTGAGCCTTTGTAAACCTTGTATGTTTCCCTGTCAACTTTGTAGCATTATGTAGATGGTCGGTAAATATTAGAAAAATAATGCTTTATCTATTATTTGTATAATAATATGAGGTTTCTATTTAACTTTGATTTAAAACATAAGGATTTCTTATGGTTTCAAAACTGTCTCCATCTTTCATCACAGTAATATATGTGATAATTGCTATGGGCGCAAAAATCTTCCAATCCTATAATCCTTAATTGGACAACAAACCGTATCTCAAACGGTTTCGAAGAAATTACAGTTTTATTGTTTAATATGCAAATGAAAACATGTAGAAAGATGTTTATGTTACAGAATCAAACCATAATAGATGTTTTCCAATAAAACTTTACAAAGCTACAGTGTTAGACACAAATACACATTATTTTGATGAGTGACAAAAAACGGAACCTCACACTTCCACACACATCCAGTGTTTGCCCAGTAAAAATGTCACTCCATAGACTGCTTTTTTTTATGTATACATGATGCATATGAATGCAGATTTCTTACCATGTCAGCATCTCGTGTAATCCTGTTCTTCTTTGCTGTTCGGGTTCAAACAAAGTTCAGCCAAGCTCTTGTTTCAACAGCCATAGTATCATAACCCAGTGTGAAGACACGCGTGTAGCTGTGACTGTTAACAACATATGTAAGCAGCCATTTTTAATCAAATTACTTTGTGATCAGATGACCTGTAGCATGTAGTGTGCAGGGACTATGCTCTGTTAAAGTCATTCCAACAGGTTCAATGAATGTAACAAATTCAGGGATCTGACTCGGTGCAGGTCCAAGCTTCTCACAGGCTTTTACACTCTTGTATCCCACATAAAATGTCTTTCCCCATCAACTCAACTTCAGTGCGCTGAAAATGTTAAGGCGAAATGCCTTATATAATGTGTGGATCAAACATATTACTTTTACAGGCGACAATGGATACAACTGTGGTTTTCCATCATCCTAAAGCTCACAAGTGCTTTCAGCTGAGTAGTAAAGGGACATTACATTGACAATATATGGTGTCAGTGCAGGAAGCACTTTTTGTTTGTAATGATTCAACAGCTTCTTCCAACAATATCATGCACATGAGCCAGATAATCTTCTAGATTTCTCCCTCGTTTCTAGAGATTTTATCATGTTTTGGACTTAAAAACAATTCAAGAATCACAATAATGTAATGAAGTACTAATCGACCCTTTCTCTGTCAAAGGCTGACATTTGTCCTCTCATGGCTTGATGCAAATACAAAGACCTAAGTCAAGGACCTATTCATTGGAAACCTCTCACATCTGAACTGGACTCTTAATTAGAACTAATAAATGTTGGGGAACTGAAGAGGTCAATTACAGCATATTAGACAGAAGCAGGATCAGTAGATGATTATTCACAATGTTGAAGTGCTTTGTCCATTGTTAGTCAAATATTATATTTGTTTAAATATCCAAGTTATCATTCATCTACAATGTCAGTTGCAACAGTAGCTGGTAATCTGACCTGCTGATGCTGCCTTTCAATACACTAACATTTACATCAATTCAAACCCTGACTAACATGTGAGCTGCCTCACTGCCAGAGTGTCATGTAGTTGTTGTTGTTCGTGACACAAACTTGACACAAAGAACCAGATTTTCAGTAACAACAGCGAGTGATGTTATTATATCACATTCACGCTGCCTTTCTTTTCCAGTGCCATAAAATCAACAATACGGAGTGTGAAAATGAACGTGATATAGATAAAGGAGGAGAATAGATTTTCCAGCTGCGAAGAAAGGAGAAGGGAGAGGAAAAATCAAAGAGCATTAGCATAGCTGTTCTTTGTCTCCAGTGTGTCTCTTTACCCTCTGAATCTAATGAGTAACCAATGGTCTGCCAGACAGAGATAAGGTGTGTGTGTGTGTGTGTGTGTGTGTCTGGTCCCAGCGTTAGCCTGTCTCTCCCTGTGGACCACAGTGTGACAGCGAGATGGATGTTCCCCTCAAACACCAGCTGATTACTACACATGCAGTCAAAACATACGACGGCTGAGCAGAGCCGAACGACCATGTGTCAGGACATGTGGTGCAGATTCATTGTTGTGTAATCTCCAGTGTAAACTAACATATACAGTGGATGACAATGTAAAGCTGTCTGCTGTGAACCTGGCCTGGTCTGACATTTGTCAATAGCTCTACAAATCAGATCTGCAGAGCGGGACATTTTTATTCAAGGGATGGTAGAGATGTGCAACTGGGGAACTATATTTTCTGGACCATATCAGTACGCTGTGCTCACTGATGATCCTTAAAGCTTCTGGAAATCCTGATTCAACCTCATCGCTGAATATTCTGACCTTTGGGGACTGTTGAAGAGGGAAAAGGAAAAATGGTGGAAAAGCACAGTGTAAAGTTTATATTTGTTCCACAACAATGAAGCTACCACAGGTATTATTACAGAATTATTTGCAATTCTTTGCCAGAAGAAATGATGAGACTGGTAATCAGGATTTTGGATCCAGAGGGAGCGGAACTCCCACGAGCATGGGTTCTTGTTGTTGCTTATTTCTTAAAAAAGTTTAAAAATACAATGACCTTTTTATCGTAATCTATTCTTGTAATGTTATTACCTTATTTTAAGTCAAGGTCCATGAATGATTCCCTGGGAAATTAATGAAAATCTCTAGAAGACAGTGACAGCGAAAAAGATATCTGGATCCATCCCTTTGTCTGGATCCCTGCCAAATTTCAATGGGTTCTTTCTTAGCCCATGTTCCAACCTCCTACCTATTTTTGTGGAAATCTGTTCAGTAGATTTTGCATAATCCAGCTGACAAACAAATAAACAAACCAGCCAACCAACAAACAAACAGACAGGGGATGAAAACACAAGCTCCTTGACCCCGAACCGGACGATCTTCTATCAGGGAATAAAGTCTTCAAATGATGAACTGTCCTCTTGTAACTAAACTTACTGAATGTTGTGAACGACAGACTATAATTACAAAAAAAAAGCTTCTCCACACCAAGAAGGATTTCTTCCTCTACATATGGTGGCTCCATCTGGAGACTGTGATATGGGAGACAGCTTGTTATGTAGCTCTCCGAATCATCCTACAGTTGTTTACTGCATGTGCAACTTTACAAAGTTTATACAGCACTTTTTTTTTATTAACTTCAGTGAATACGTAACCTGCTGCACACCACTTCATGTCAGTACTGTCACTCTATTTATTATTCTCTTTCTTTGCTCTTTCCTAATTATGTTTTCTCCGGCTGCAGTAAATTAGTGTCCCATAGGAATGACTTGGTGCATACAGCAATTATAAACATCAGAATATAATTATCAAATGATTTGTGATACCTCGGTGTGTGACTGAAATCCTACCAGCCGCCGCCTCATAAGGTAGGCGGAGGAAATCCTTTAATCAGTGGGTTTTTCTTTCTGTCTCACTGAGAAGATAAAACGTGGTTTCAGTGACCTTTTAAACAGTCCACTAAATTAAATATAGACATTTTTTCAAGTTCTCTTATTTAATTTTTCTATTTCAATTCTTTACTCGGACACATTCCTTCTCTTAAAGCTGTTCAATCCAACTGATTTTCAGTGAAAACAGACTGTATTTTGTATAGAAGGAATTTCATTCAATCACTTTAAATACTGATTAAAAGATTAAATATAACACTTTAAAAGTTTATCTCTTTAACATCCATTTCTCTGGCTGCTATCAGATAAGAACCCTCTCTTCTTAGATTTGCATGGCAGAACACCAGAGTCAGAACAGATGACCTTTGTAAATTAAACTCTGATGTAACTTTAAAGTTTGGGCAATAATTGTCATATTTGGGAGCGATTGACGGAGCTTTATTTATGGGAAAGCCACAGTATAATAATATAAATGTGCAGAAAGACGTGTAAAGGTGTCACAGGAAAGTTCTGACACGTTTTCTCATGTTGACATGATTCGTAAAGGTTTCCCATCTTCTGGCTTTGGAGGAAAATCAGTTATGTAATCACACGAATAGCAGCAAGATAACGTGCGCAAATTCTTTTTTAACTGGATGAAATTCTAGCAAAACTCTACAGTAGTTCAGATTAATAGCCATGTGCAGCAGAGCAGGCGGCACGGCTCAGAGCCAACTGTCCCTTCTGCTCATATGCGGTCGGGGCCAACAGCCAGTTAAAGCCCTTGTTCGGCTCTACGGCCAATTAGAGCCGCCGGTCAGAGCGCTGGGCAAGTATGAAGCACTGGTCAGCGCTTTTAGCCAAAAGTCCTGTTTGGAGTGGAGGACTTAACGTGGTTATTCTGCTCATTATTCACATCAGTGAATCAGCACCTTTTGCCTTCTGCTTTGAACTCATGATTAAATATAAAAACGGAAAAAACCTTCTTCCATTCTTCCCTTGCTTTATAGTTAATGCATTTATTTTGAATTGTGGCATGATGTGACATTTAGCACACAACTGATTATGAAGAATTAATTGAATCACTAGCAACACTTAAAAGGAGCACTACAATTAAATCAGCTGTACACAGCCTCTCATATGTACCAACTGCTCATTGACTGGGAGTGTGTGTACCTGATGGTTGTGTTGAGCTGCCCCTGTTGGCTCCTCCGGCCACGGTCCTGTGGTGGACAGGCTCAGGTCGAGGCTTCTGGCCAGCAGAGGAGAGGACAACCATCAGTCAGCAGCACGAGCCAATGAGACCCTCTGCTCTGCAGCCGCAGCCAGACAGAGAGGTCAGCGCGGGGTCAGGTGGTCAAGAACGGGGTCAAATGTCAACAGACTCCCTCAGTGACCAGCAGTGATAAGAAGCTGCGCACACACTCAAACACACACACACACACATACGGACACTCTCTAATGACAACCCCATCTAACGGTGACCAGTGACTTTGACTAATTCTCTCTGCTGCTTCATTTATCACATGATCTGAATGAGCAGCGAGAAACAAAGCTCCACACGTCTCCACAATGAACTCCGTTCCAGTGTATAAACGCCTCGCAGTGAGTGATTGATGCATGATGGATGTGCGCACTCACGGAAATCAACAGATAAAAAAAAAAAAAGATAAATGCTGATGTGACATAAAGACGGGAGGAGAGGGTTCGATGCTAATCTCGTTCTCCCTCCTTCAGGTGGCCTCTCTCGATAACACATCACAGATTCAAGCTGCATAAAAGAGCAATCACAGAACAATTTAGCCTCTCCTGCGTCTGTGCTCACACCCTGAGCTTGTGTGCGACGCCCCGGCAGAGGTGGTGGTAGTAACTGCCAATTCACTCGACGAATTCCTCACAAATGATAACTTTTGGGCCTCCTAGCGATAAAGTAATTTCTCCATCTCTCCTGTCGGGGGGCTTGGGGGACAACAGAGGCCTGTGATAATCCTATAAACAGAAGCTGTGTAGATATGGGCCATCTATTATGACCGGGAACAGTAGCGTAGATAGCAGCATTTATTATCTGAGACAGCAGACAATACATTCTCATTCTGTGATACTACTGCTGACAGACACGGAGTGATCCATCTTCGCCGTGCGAGTGAAGTGAGAGGAGGGAAGAGAGAGAGGGAGCGACAGATGGGGAGTGAGAGAGGTAGGGGGAGAGTGAGAGGGGAAGGAGAGAGAGAGAGAGGTGGGTGGTTGAGGGGGCAAAGTTAGTGAGTGTATAGAGAGAGATGTGAAGACGGGGAGAGTATGTAGAGGAGAATTATTATCGCTGTTTTCTGCATTGGCTGTGCTTTCTGTCTGTTGTAGGCATAAACAATCTGCCTGTACGCAAGCAGACACACACACACACACACACACACACACACACACACACACACATTCGATGGTGCTGCTCCACTGGTTGATGTAGCTGACTGTGGACCAGTTTGCTGTTGCCCGAGGCTGCAGCTAAATAAATAAATAGGTAGTTACAGTGGTTTTATAGCCAGGCTGTTATTTTACTGCTAATACTAATAATTCAGTATAAACCAACTGCCCACCCTGCTCCTGTCTGCGCTTCTTTCCCACTGTTTTCCTTGATGGCAGCAGCTGTATCTGAAGTGGTACTAGTAAAGCATTGTAGGAAATGTGCTCATAATATGAGTGCTATATAATTATTATTATTATAATCAGAGTGTTTAAACTTTTTATTTCAACTAAATGTAATGTCTTTATATTTGCCGGACGACCACATAAAACTTGACTTTTAAAGGTTCTGCAACCAGAATAGGTCAAATTTTATTTTCCAGCAGCAGAAAAACACAACTCGACATAAACAAGCCTGCTTGCGATGTATCACAAAGCTCTGTGAATGAAGCGCTAACTCCCTGTAATCAAATGGAGAGATGAAAATCCAGGGAAGTAAGAAATGCATTGAGTGACGTTGTTTATGAGAATCCAATTGTAATGCAACTATTTTACCTTGAGGATCTGGTTGTGACCTTTGGGAAATATTCTCGTTCTCTTTCTTTCTGGAAGTTAAATGAGAAGATTGATATTTGATTGATATGGAGCTTAGCTGAGCAGGAAGACTTGAAACAGGGTTTGAACCGTTTGTTCTGTATACAGTCAAAACTAATCTGCCCACAAGCACCCACAGTTTACTGATAAAGACATTATAACTTACTACTAATACGATAACACTTCAGCCAAAGAAATTGTGGCACGGATTCAGACCAAGGGGCAGATCCAGGATTAGTTTCATTTCCTCTGATATTCTGAATCATCAGGCCTTTATAAAAGGGAATGACTGACTGCAATTTGCTGCAAAGATCTGGATCTGGAGGATTTAGATGGGGTTTCCAAGGGCACTGCTGGACCTTGGTTGAGGTACACATTCTACTGAGTGCCCTTCTATTTATTTTTGTACTCAGATTTGTAAAAGTGACAACTGGTGCTTTCAGTTTCTACAAATACAAATACAAAATACAAATTTTGGACAGTTCCATTCTTTATTCTAAGCAAAGCTACTATCTAAAGACACCTGCTAAGAACAACAGATGTAAACAGTATATGAAGCAATTTGCATTGCAACGTTTTCCCCCACTTACACATCGACGAGCAAAGAATACACCTTCATTCACCTGGCATCACTTAACGATGACGTTGGAAAATAGACGATAAGGAGCGAGACACAGGAGTTGATGAAACAAGAGCAGAGGTGATATTTTTATTTGTTTCACACAATCTCTTTTCATTAACTCAGAGGTTTGAGCACAGTGGACTGTAAAAGAGCAGCACTAAACACAGAGAGAGCTGTGGCTTATTATCAGTGTTTAATGACAGATGAGAAGAGACACAATTAGAATGAGCCATATGGATGATCATATGGTCACTTTATAATTAGCACTATTTTAAAATAGAAAGTGGGCTTACATAAAACAAGAAAAGACAAAGTAGTGGTTGAGTCACAAATAAGAGACAGTAATTTGATTCATTTAAAGACAATGCAGATGAGGAATTTCAGTGGAAATTGACTTCCTGTTCGGGACCTGATCCCAACAACTCACTTGGAAAGTTTTCAGACGTCTTGTTTAATTGGATAGTTTTCCACGAGTCGTCCAATCCCAACAGTTACCTTCTGCATTTGCATCTTAAGTATCTACCAAGTCACTTGTTGAGTAAGTAGCTTGTAGCTATGCCTGAATGTATGTGTATGTGCCTGCGTTTGTCGTGGGCCTGTTTTTAATCCACTCGATCACAACATGTTCTCTTCTCTGTAGCCAAAGAGGCCAATAAAGATAAAGACAGAATCTGGAGTTGGTGCAGGAGTCAAGCCTCCATATGTAAGTGTGGATGCAGCCGCGGATACCCGACCTGGCCCTTTACCACACGTCTTCCCCATTCTCCCTCCCCATCTCACAATTGCTCTCACTGTCCTCCCAGTAATGACATCAGGCCCCGAATAATATATATAGTTTATCTACTTCCTTTTTTATTAGCAAATAGTCACTCCAGCCATTCGTAACATTTACTGACATTGGCATAAACACTAAATATCTATCAGTCATACAAATTTCATTTTTTATTTTAATTACCTCCTGAAGGAAGATGTGAAACAGCCAATTCAGGAGAGTTCACATTCTTCCCAGCATATTCCTCAACAGAATGTACTTGCTCTAAGTGTTGCTCCTCCAGCATCTATGCGATCCATAAAGGTCAGTGCCACACAAAACACACTGCAGCGGCGACATTTTCACATAACACTCTCCAAACACTGGAGGGAAAACCCTGGAGACAAAGCCGACTGCCTGTGTCCCAGAATTAGAAACAGTCAAGTCCTCACTCGACACTCACCTTTATAGTTCACCTTTTCATAGCTTGTCCCACCTTATTTATGTAAATGCCTTTTTTTTCTTTTCTTCGACATCTCTTAGCTGTCAGGTCACGTCATTCCCGAGGTTGTAACAGAGGATTACACGACTGTACGTCATGTTTTTTGTTTTGAAACTTGAATCAAATCCACAGTGGAGTTAAATACGGCGATACAGAGGATTGTGCTGCCTCAGAGGACTCGCACACACGCTCCTCCACTGTTTCATAGAGCAAAGATAACATAAAAATAATCTCAGAAAATGGTATTTTAAAAAAACATAATATGAAAATAAAAAAAAAATAAGATCATGGAATGGGTTCATCCAAAGTTCATTTCATTTCTTCATAACAGAAGTGCGTTTGTAAACTATTTGCCCTCTGGGGGCAAATAAAGTTGATTTAGCAGTATTGACAAAACATTAGAACATTTGAACAGTGGTGTGTTAGAATAGTAATATGTTGTCCTGCTGATGGAACATCAGGCGGCTACTGATGCTCAAGCATCGCCTCAGGGGTACACACCGGCTGTGTGCGAGTGTGTGTTTGAGCGTGAACTTGTGTTGTGTGCGCGCCCTGCAGGGTGGTGTATGTGTATCTGTAATCATGTGAGCATGTTTATCTGTGTGTGTGAACATGTGTGTATGAGTGACTGTGTGTGTCTCAGAGACAGATTGCCTGTGTGTGTGTGTGAGAGATGAAAAAAGAATCTGAAGAGGGCGATGATGGTGTGGATGAAATAAAAGAATGAAACCTCTGATGATATTGGAAACAGTTGGAGATGAAGAGGAGGAGGAGGAGGGAGGGGAGGAAGAGTCAGTGTATCCACTGAGGACTTTTCTGCACAATGCTGGCTTCTTCTTCTACAGACAAATATCTGATCCATTCTACTAACTAGACCAAGAGCTGTGCATAGTTTATTGTTTGAAGCATCGAGTGGAGGAAGTCGAATAATGTTCCTTTTTTAGTGGTGTTTTGCGTTAGTGCGACCTGCAGGATTTTTAGGGACACAAAACAAGCTGAGAACAAATCACTGACATATCGTCACCTAATGTGTTGATACAGCAACGAAATTATCTGTTTATGGAGTTTTTACAACACTAGTCTTTATTTCAGATCTGGGATTTTAGTTTTTTTGCAAGATGGGGCAAATTTATGAATCTTGATGGAAAAAAAACAACATTGAGGGAACTGATATCTATGAGTGTGTGAAATTTGGTGCGGCTTGATTAAAATTTATTTGACTGAATTCATTTAAGACTGTTTGGCAGAGGTGCAATCGTTGCACCAATCTAATTTGTTGTGTTTGTGAATGAATTTTTTACACTCCTTTTTTGTTCTCCGCCAGCTCCTGAGGGAAATATCTTGCTCTTTGGCTAATATCTGCTCCACTATGTTCTCCAGCTAGTCTCTAACTGTGTTTGTCTGCAGTTTGGACAGTAGGTTATCATTTGTTTGTGGCAGCTGAAAAGTTATGAGGACAACTGAATGACAACAGTACATTTGCAGGCTGTGAAACCTAAACAATTAACTGCAGGATTAAAGAGAACTGCGGAGTCAAGTGATGGTCCTCTCACTTTGAGACATACATGTAGAAAAATTGATCCAGTGTTAATATAAAAAAAACATTAACTATAGAGGATTTAAGTTCATTTGAAGCCTATTTTCATTTTCCGTGAATCTGGAGCGACTGACAGATCCGCCCTGGTTTGACACGTCTCGTTGGCTGCAGCACAAACTCACTGATGCTGTGTGATCATGTGATCCAGTCCCGTAACAAATACAACCTGGAAACATCAACCTGATGCTGCGGTGACTGCCTTTGTACTGTACATGAATGCAAACTAAATAAGTCATGTCAGTTTCAAAGCCAGAGCTTTGCATTTGCATACACTGCTTAGACAT
Organism: Verasper variegatus; assembly: GCA_026259375.1. NCBI lineage: Eukaryota > Metazoa > Chordata > Actinopteri > Pleuronectiformes > Pleuronectidae > Verasper > Verasper variegatus. The sequence goes on from CM048048.1 coordinate 14,463,016, forward strand.
GTGTGTGTGTGTGTGCGTGTGTGTGTGTGTGTGCGTGTGTGTGTGTGTGTGTGTGTGTGTGTGTGTGTGTGTGTGTGTGTGTGTGTGCATGTGTGTGCGTGTGTGTGTGTGTGTGTGTGTGTGTGTGTGCATGTATGTGCGTGTGTGTGTACTGGCTTAATGTGCTTCCAAATGTTTGATTATTTGTTTGATATGCTTGATCTCACCATTTAATTGGTTTACACAGTCAGAGCGGACAGAAAAATAATATGAATTTGATTCTTTGATGTGTCGTTGATTGTTTCTGACCCGTCTCAAACATTTACTCTCCCTCATCATGGCTGAAGTGCAGGAGATCGAGGATGAAGATGGAGCACGTTTCCACTTCCCTGACATTACTTCAGTTTATCGCTTTATCTCACTATATTGACCATTTCTCTGTTCTATCCCCCAAAGTCAATGAATAAATGGCCGAATCTGTAAAACAACTAAAAATGTAACCGGGAACGTTTTCACAACTCTCTTTTTCGTGACTCATTGCTCCGTCTCTCAGCCCTCCTCTCATTTTTTCCCCCTTCTCACCTCTTCCGTTCTCTGCGTTTTCCGAAATATGTCTCTCTTTATCACATGTGACACTGGCAGGATGGGCCTGTCCGAGGCAGGTAATGATTTTTTTTGTTCTTATTTCTGTGTTGCGAGGGATCAGAGTGGTGCTGGTTATCGGGCCATTTATTACCCTGCCAGCTCGCCACTCAGCTGTCGGGGGGTAAATGCAATCCCTCCTGATTCACACAATTACCCCAAGATAGAGAAATATCTCCCACAACATAGCATTGTGGGTCAGAGAGAGTTTAAGGAAATACACAAAGAAGGACAAGGCTGCTTTGTTGTTTTTTTTTCCAAGCAGACCAGCAGTTTGTTGGTGCACGAGGGCTGTTAGTTTGGATCGTGTGAATATGTGTGGTGTAAATGTCAAAGGCATTAATATACACTCTACTTTGCAGACTGTGAAATCTCCTGTTATGGATTCATTATGAACACGATACAGTTGCATGATACTTTCTTAACTAACGCTCATCAATTTTCCAGATTCCTCAGTCTACATCATGTCGTTTTATACTCATGAGTCCAATGGTATTTGAGAACAGACTGTGAAGAGTAGCTCTGTGTGTGTGTGTGTGTGTCTCACAGTGGGTAATGTTGCACGCTCTCTCTGAACCAATGACAGCAATTAACTGTGGTGGATGAGAAAATTAATTTGTATGCATACTGATCAGACATGATTTCTATGGTATGGAACAAATTTGCCTCTTGTTGTTTTATGTAATTACATGGAGTTAAGATATTGTAAATTGGTTTAGAGTCACAATTAAAACAAAAACTATAATTTTTCTTTCTTTCCATCTTTATTCAAGAACGTGGTCTTTCATTTGTGATCTATTTTAATTATTTACCTCAAACCCCTGCCCTCTTAATAAGCGCAGATTTGCTTTGCTGTTCCTCAGAACATCTTATCTTCTCTCAGATTCACTGTTGCTGTCCTGTGCTTCAGTTTGAGTCTTTCATCAAATTCTACAACCAATATAACCCGATGCCAGGTTTGAAATGAAATGAAGAAACAACGTTCTCTAAATTAAAGACCTCATGTGGTTTCTGATTGAGCTTGACTGTTCTTTACTGCTGATCCTGAAGATGACAAAAACACTCTGGACAAATCCACAGAGCTGTTTTATTTAATCATTGGTGAAGAGTCCTGCTACAGTCACATACTACTCTCTCCTCTCCTCTCCTCTCCTCTCCTCTCCTCTCCTCTCCTCTCCTCTCCTCTCCTCTCCTCTGTTTTGGGACACACTCTCCTGTGCTAACGTACGCTGCTTCTGTTTCACCAGTACAGCGGGAGTCATCAAAAACTGCAAAGAAACAGGCCACATTTCTCCCCTAGCCCAGCACTTCTGCATGTGTCTGCAAGTGTGTGTGTGTGTGTGTGTGTGTGTGTGTGTGTGTCTGATGAGAAGAGCTGCTCAGCAATATTTAGTGTTACTGCGACAGAGCAGCTTTAGGACGGAACAGAACAAGGCTCACCTTCAGAAAAGACGAAATGAGAAGCAAAGAAAGAGACAGAGAGGGAAGAGAGACCCAAATACATTTTGACTTTCCGATGCTCGTCAATGAAACGTTTTGCTTCGAGTAAGAGGGAAAAATCTCAGAGGCAAACGTTAAAAGCACCAACGGTTCCTCACGCGCGTCCTTACCCCTGAGATAGGGAGAGAAGGCAGGTGAGAAAAACTGTTGTGACCTTCTGTATGGAAACAGCAAAAGGAACAGCAAAATTAACAACAACCTCAGAGTGTACATCATGTAAATTTAAACTAATGAGCACTTTAAGTCCATGCATATAAAGATGATTAACTATGAGGGGCTACCATGCTGTGTGTGTGTGTGTGTGTGTGTGTGTGTGTGTGTTTGTGTGTGTGTGTTAGTTAGGGTCAGGGATGATGTATAATAATGAGTCACAACACGAAAAGCATAACGTGTTATTCCTGTGGACTAGTAGGCATTAGCGTGTATATGAATACATGTGTGTTTATATTGGGGTATAAGACAAAAGGTCCAAAAGCAGCTGCCCGCCTGTCACATGCATCACACTCCATATACACACCCACATCCACCTACACACACACACACACACACACACACACACACACACATGCTCGCACAAACCTGCACACACCAGCTGGGCAGCGGCTCCGTGTTTGGTGCACAACACATGTGTCGGCCTTCAACAGGGGCTGCATCAATTAAGCCAAACAGGACATCGATCACAGCTAACCTCATGCAACATCTGACACACACACAAACACACACACATAACAAACAGCCTCACACACACACAAAGAGCGAAAGCACATTAACATGTTTCTACCACATTCCTCGTAAAAAATGATATCAAGTCAAGTTTTAAATGACTGCAAAATAGCTAATTACAAATTTTCCTCAGAGGGTTTTTCCCTCTACACTCAGACATTCACTCAGATACAGAAGCCCTCCCTGGAAAAAACCTTTTATTAGTGAAAAATATGGAAGAACCCACATAAAGGGCAAACGATGAGGCATCTCTCTCCATATAGTAAGTGCATCCCTCCACTTTCTACTCACTTAAAACATTCTTCAAAAGGTTTGATGATTTCTTTTGCATTTTTTTGTGTGAATCTTAAATGTTTTTCAAATTCTGTCAATGCACGATGGTCTTATATCTGTAATGAGGCATGAGGCAGCTAATCAGGGTTTTCTTTTTTTGTTGGTATTTTTGTCTCAATTGATAGGACAGTGTAACCGTGGATCTTGCAGACATTTTCCCGATGACACTGAAGTGTGAGTTTTTACAGTTTGTGTTTCAATTCAATTTAAAAGCTCAGTTTGATGATGATGATGTAAAAAGTAGATGTGATTTTGTGTCTTCAATATTGACTAAAAAAAACTAAAAACAGTAAATAATTGGTCATGTAGAGGTTCGTCAGGTTTACAACACATGTATATAAAAACATGTTTCCTGTCTTATTCGACTCAAACATTGACCAGCTGACCACATTAAATATAACACTGGTGGCAAATCTGTCTTTTGGGGGGTTTGCTCACAAGGTCTGCTGACAAAATATAAAAGAACTAGAGTTTCTCCCCAAAATAAAGTGTGGTGCTGTTTTTGAAGTGTGAGGTTGACACCAACGTGAGAACACCCAGAGCTTTCCACTTTTGGCTGCAATTCACACTCATATGTGCTCAAGTGAAAAATTGTTCCTCCAATCCCCCCAAAAATTACTCAGTCACAGACACAGAGGGCGACTCGCTGTCACTTCGCTTCTTCTTTGTTGGTAAAATATGCAGTAGATCTAACTTTGAAATTACCAGAGGTCGGTGATGAGAAACATCCCATGTCCTTGTTGAGACATCTGTGTGTACTTGTCGGCCTGTGTGTGTGTGTGTGTGTGTGTGTGTGTGTGTGTGTGTGTGTGTGTGTTCTAAGACATGTTCATGTCCATGTATACGAGCCTGCCTGTTTATTTCTGTCCGTGTCTCATTGTTAGGTTGCATGTGTGTGTCCACATGGCCTCTAATGATGATGAAATGTGTTGTTAATGTTGTAGGTTATTTCAGTCAACTGACAGTTGTTGTAGAGGTGGGTGTGTATCGTGTACTCTTCTGTGTGTGTGTGTGTGTGTGTGTGTGTGTTTAATTGGACCTCCCTGAGCCAGTCTCCAGGTGACGGGACTCATCTGCTCTTCCCCTGATTAAGGACAACAGATGGACTGGTAGCTACACACACACACACACACACAGACACACACTCACACACACACACACTCACACACACTGCATCGTCAAATACACTGAACATACACATATTGTACAAATCACGTGGCCTGTAATCAATACCAATACACACTATCCATATCTCATATATATCATGATATCCATGGATCATGCACAAATTACCCAGATGCCTCAGTTTGTTCAATCTTCATCATTATTGCCTCTCTCATCATCATGGTCAGCTACGCAGGAAAACTCTGAATCACCCTCTTCCTTCTGCAAATCATCCACATGCTGTCTCTTTAACTTGACATCTCCACTGTCCTCCTCCATCTGTCAGATATTATGAGTTCATTTATTCAGCCAATGAGGCTAAAAAACAAAAAAAGTAAAAGCTGAGTCAAGGAAAATGTGAGGGAGAACCAACAATGTGACCTGCTGAGAAATGTGCTTCTTTTTCTGCCAAACAACATCCGTTACTCAATAAATATTCGTAAAATACCTGATTTGTGAATAATTTTCCTCAGAAAAAGTCCGGTACTCAAGATGCAGAACACACAAACTTTAAACTTCTTCCTTAAAGCACACAAGCTCAACAGCGCCATGAACTCAATAGCAATTTTGCAAACACAAATTAAAAGGAGACAAATTAAAGACAAAGAAACAAAAGTTTTTTCTTCTTCTCTCTTTGCTTGATTTATGATACAGACAATTGCATGTATGTGCATGTTTATATGATTGTAGGCAACACAATGGAACCATGTAGCAAACATAAATGGAGTGATTAACAAAAGAAATACAGTAAATACGGTTAAATATAGAATATAAACATGAAATATTATAAAGACACTAATGATGGGATTCAAACTTTAATAACTTTGAGGTTATTTATGATGCCGTTCACAGCTGAATCCATAATTAATGTGTCTTATTTCTTTGTTTTATTTAGTAATTTCCCCATATTGTCTAATTTTCACAGATGCTGAATCATTACCCAGGTAAAATTTATGGCCGTCAACATAGCAACTAATTGAGACCGAGCTTGTGCAGCTCCAGACTCTATTAGCTCCAGAAAACTTCAGCGCCAGAGTTTGATCCGTCACCTTCTCCCATTAGTGTGAATACTTGATCTTTAAGTGGTTTCTCTGTAGATCGGACTCATCCTCCGAGCCTCCGCTAACCTTTAACAGATGTTCAGCAACTTTCCAACCAACCATTAAAACACAGCAACATCTTTTAAATATGGTAACAACACTAACTCAGTAATGTGCACTGCACACACACTGGGACTAATTAAAACATATTTATAAATGGTCACTCTGGGTCTCAAACTGAAGAAGGTATCAAGATGGTGCATGACTTTTACACTTTAATTACCTCCACCAAGGAGGATATGTTTACACACCCGTCTGTTTATTTAGCAAGATTACACAAAAACAACTGACCGGAGTTTCACGAAACTTGGTTGAAGGATGCAATATTGATCAGGGAGGAACCTCTTAACTTTTGGAGCAGATCACAGAACCGTTCATTTTATCAGCTTCACCCTTGCCATGTGTATTGATCATGGCGTGAGGAAGTGCAATCCCACACACACGACTAATAATAATACAAATTTAAGAAACAGGCGACCAGTGTGCCTTCAGTCTACGGACGGAGATGCACATGTCTTCTCCTTTGGACTCAGATAAACAGAAGTGGACGACAACTGGGTCAAACCGCGGGGTCAACATTGCTGCCAGATCTTTTTGAGTTGCAAGTGCTGATCTCTGTCTGGCAATATTCTTAAACTAGATATCTTCAAAGTAAATGCACATTTATTTTGAAATGTTGTGAAATTGGATCTGAAGATTGTGTCGATTGATTAACAGAGCTCTGATGTAATGTGTGAAAAAAACAACACCTGATAAGTCAATGACTCAAACCTATATATAAACCACACAATTAAATAGTGATGAATCACAATCAGTTTCATTTCATTCATACATTTGACTATAAAATCTTGATTGCAGATAAACCAGGTAGGATGACAGTTTTTTAACTTCACTCTACACAATAGAATGTTTATAAAAATCTTGTCCAGCGCACAAATAATAAAAAGTCTCAGTATATTGTAGAACTGTTTGAGGAGGATTCACAGAACAGCCCGTTACAAACAGGCAGGTTTAGAACAGCACCGCACTAAAGTCTCTGTAATGATCAGTGTTGTTGTTACATAATCTACAGAAACTTGGGAGTGAACCTGGTGTGACCCCGGAGCAGATAGGACTCTTTCTCTCATATTAATCCACCATGCAGTCGCTGTAAAACACTCCATTTGGTCTACATCCATCTGCCTCCGAGGCCACATTAATGATAATTACGAGGCTCTCAGCATGCTAGTTAATATCCCCCATAAAACCCATGTCATCGAGCAGAAAAGCTCAGATAGAAAACGCTTAGCAGGTGATAAAAAGAAGAGAAGGGAAAACAAAAAGAAAAGTAGACCCCCTCCTTCCAAATAATAAAAAAAAAACATGCTCACAAGGAGACAATATTTAAATTCACGTTACAGGCTGTGATAGCTGAATCAAATCGATGAGTGCTTAAAGAAACCATAACAATAATTTCCATTCTTATCTCCCCAAAACATGGCGCCTGGCCTCACACACACACACACACACACACACACACACACACACACACACACACACACACACTCTCTCTCTCTCTCTCTCTCTCTCTCACTCAAAAAATGAGGAGAAAGGGAGGAAGGAGGGAGAAGGAGAATGAAAGACAGAGAAAGAAAGAAAAAGAAGAGAGAGGGGGGGGGGGGGTGATAACAGCTTCAATAAATCATCCGGGCCAGTCGCCGCTCCCCGGGGATGTGGGATGGATTAAATTAAGCACTCCCTCTACCCGTGTGTCTATCCCTCTCTCTCTCTCTCTCTCTCTCTCTCTCTCTCTCTCTCTCTCTCGGTATAAATGCCAACAGCTGATCGCGAGACGGCACACTCACGGGAGCACCTCGCAGAAGCTGCAGAAAGAGAGCGAGAGAGAGAGGGAAAGAGAGAAGAGCGAGGGATACAGAGAGAGAGAGAGAGAGAGAGAGAAAGAAAGAGGAGAGGATGCTGATGATCCACACTCGGTCAAGCGGAGTCTTTTTTTTTTTTGCTGTTGAAGGGAATTAAATAAGGACTATTTCGCAAAGAAGAAAGGACAAGGTGGCCAACATTTATTTTGAAAAGCTTCCAAAATCTATTTTACATCCTTTTTCAGATTTTTCTTCGCATCCCTCCTCCTCCTCTTCCTCCTCTTCCTCCTCCACCTTCCTCCTCTTCTTCTGAGAGGCCCGCAAGCTGTCTCACGCTGCAGGGTTTTCCTTCCACCACCTCCTCTTTACTTTTATTTATTTATTGTTATTACTGTTTTGTTGTTTGACTGCTCGCGAGCCTCAGTCTGCCGGTGCACGCGAGCGCAGAGAGAGAGAGGGAGAGAAAGAGAGAGAGAGAGAGAGAGAGACCCCCGGAGGGAGCTGTCCGGTGCTGAAGTTGCATTTCTCCTCTTTCTCGTGCACGAGAACCAGACAGAAGACGAGCAGAGAAGAAAAGAAGAAGACATTTCAAGAAAAAAGAGAGGTGAAGACTTTCCACCGGATCAGTGCAAGACAATCTTCCTCCGTCCTCTGCGTGTGTGCGTGCGTGCGTGTTTGCGCGCGTGTGTGTGTGACGGGTTGAAACCACCACCACGCTGGCCAGGCCGTCGTGGATCGGCTGTGTTGTTTGTGAGTGTGTGTCGTTGTGTTGAGTCGGTGTCGCACCATGCCAAGGTCCTTCCTGGTGAAAAAGGTGAAACTAGATGATTTCTCCACGGCGGATCTGGAGAGCGTCTACCGGCACAGGACAGACCTCAGCCTGCGGCTCCATGACAAAGGTAGGTCAGGCTGAACTGCGCACACAACCCAGCACTAACAGGTGTCTCACAACAAACACAAGTCGGTCTGTGAGAGGAAGAGGAGGAGGAGGAGGAGGAGGAGGAGAGAGAGGAGGTGGAGGTAGAGGGCGGACAGGCAGGGGACCTAAGAATGCCATTTCCAAAAATGTGTGTGAAGAATTCCTTTAATGCCACAGCTTCATGTGCCAATACTCAATATCTTTAATAATCTATTTAATATGTGCTTCTATAGTATTTTATTTCCCACCAGTTCTTATTCTTGTAGCCAGTTTTCTTTTTCTATAATTCCTCCAGCATTTCCAAGTAGAACTTAAAATGGGATTGTGCGCAACCAGTGGGGATGTGGGTGTAGCTGCTCGGGGCCATTTATGGAGCCCATTAGATTCGACAGTGTAGTTATGACCTCTCTCACAGGTGACCCAATAAAAGCTCCAAAAGTTCCTTTCAAAATAAACGACCCTTCCAGGTTTCAGTGAGACTGCAAGAGCTACAGTGTACTGCAGGGGAACATGATAAGACTGAAGAGGTGCAGTTCAACACCACACAACTCTTTATTTACTGAGAGTGTGAAGTCTGCAGCCGGTTGGACTCAGAGCAGTTGCTCGAGTCGTGCGAGTCGAGCTGCCACTGAAGCGGAAAGGTCACTTGAGAAATCAACTAGATCCAGCGCATCCAATGTTACATTGATTTTGGCTCATCGTCAGCAGGGAGTTTGCCCCCCCCCGCAGGCTAAGTCAGGTTAAAAGAGATAAAGACGGGATGGAGGTTATTTAGATCTGCTTCACTTTCACTTGGTTTTGGAGGCAAAAGCCCAAGCCCGGATGTCCATTGATTCACAGATCTGCTCTTAAGTGGACGAGCCTCTGTGACCTCAGCGTGATGCTCGTAATTTGATGATGCATGGAACCTACACTCCTGTATCCTGTAGGCTGGGTGTCTTATGCAGAAAGTGAGCTGACAGACGCAGAAACACTTGAAGTGATTCAATGGTCGAAACTGCAGCTGCAGCACAGATGAGAAGCAGCTGTGATCAAACACATTACCACCAGTGCACAGGTGTTTTCTCGGTTTGTTCTTCTTGGTTGCATTTTAAATCAGCTCCTTCACAGGCTTGAATTGTACTGTCTCTATAGAGGGTTTGATCTGTGCTCTGTACCAAGGTGTGCATGGCCTGTTTTTGCAGAGTTAAGATATTTCTGTACGACGATTTCTCCCCTGGAGATAACAAAAAACACACCTCCCTCTGTGCTACACTTACAACAGCAGCCTGTTGTATTAATTATCACATAAAGAGAAGAGGAGGAGAGCCTGACCACACTTATCTCATTTCACAGTCACTGACGAACTGTTGAATACTATTGAGCTGTTGAATATCACAGTAGATTCCTAAGCTGAGGAACATTTCTATCCAAAAAGATGAATTATTTAGTTTGGTTTAAATGTTGAATATAAACAGTATTTTACTGTATTTATTTGTTTAGATGTACTATTTAGGCATAATATTTAAGGCAGCCCTCACTGCAGTTAGCCTCCACCGGGAGTAAGCAGTGTTATTCATTGTTTTTGTGCTGCCCTCTGCTCCTGTGAAGCTGTGAACTTCCTCGCTCCCTGCGACTGTGTGCGTCACATCTTACATGAAATGCCAGAGATGTCCTTGCCATGTAAATTAAGCCACTGTGCTGCTTCCACCCCAATGTCATCGACACATTGATGCACATCAGCATGTGCATTCGGCATGCAAGTGCTCTCTGTTATTTCTCCGCTCATAAAGCAAAAAAGCTGTCAGCGGTGTATTTGTAATGTCGAGGTTAACCAGCCCTGCTCGGCTTGACACGCGATCTGCTGCCTCAGCAGCGCCGTGCCACACACTGCCTGCACCGGCCACCTTTTGTCTCCATCCCCAACACCAGTTGGTGACAGCTTAATGTGGCTTCTACATACAGTACAATACAAACTCTACCCACACAGCGCTATGAACAACTTTCTGCTTGAACGAACCAGCGTTTGGAATAATTTATGTCTCCCAGCATGGTTCCTGTGCTGTGTGAGATGGGAGTGTGTTTTCAGACAGGCCGAATCAGCAGATATGAAGAAGCTGTTAAGCCTATGTAGACGTATATAGGAGAGGTGTCACCTCGACCTTGTTGCTTCTGCCTCTAGTTTTAAAAATCACCAGACTGGATGGATAATACTATATAAAGGGATTTAAAAAAATACTTAATCTTTGTAAATGACTTTTCTATGTCTACTTGAACTTCAAATCGACAGATATGGGTCATGTTCAATTGATCACACTAAGTTTTCATTTAGAAGATTTTAAGCTGATATTTCCTTAAAATAGATATTAAATACAAACAATCTTAATCTTGATAAATAAACCTTAAGTTTTGTGCGTAGCTGTGGACAGTGTGTTGTTTTTTGGCTCATTGGAAATAAAATCTCTAAGTATGTATAGGTGTATATTGATTATATGAAGAAAGAAAGTATAAGAAATATGTTACGTACCATAGGTTGTGTTTACAGTTCTCTGTGTTTAGGAACAGTTCAGTCTGTATGTAAGCTTTTAACCAAACCGAACCTATTGTGTCAAACTAATTCTAAGACACAAAAACTGCCCGTAGCATTAACTTGTGTGTGTTTGACAAAACTTAATGTATGACCAGTTGCATCTTTGTTGTTATGTCAATAGAAAATTAGCAAAAAACAACATCCACAGTTAAACATGTATTAACAGGCTGTTTTTTTTATATAGCTCAAAAGGTATTTCATAATGTGTGTGTTTGCATATCAGCAAGTCACACTGTGCAGATTAATGTATTTAATTACACTTTTGTGTATTTAGCCAGTTATGTGGACAAACTCACATATTCATGATGACTATGAGAAAACACAGACCTACTTGAGAAATAAAACAGCTACTTATTCAGATATGAATGTATCAAGAGGGTGGGTGGCATCTTCCGACCTGCTATAATAATCTATATAATCTATAGTGCTTTACAATGCGTTTAAGTATATTTGTGTGTAAAACCTGCTGTAAGTCTTTGACTCTCTGCTCTGGAAGTACACACCTTCCTGTTGAACTGAAGGAGTCTCTCTCTGTTACTGTGCCATCGATGGGCTCTGCACTGGATCTGTCCGTGGTGCTGATGCTCGTTCTCACACTAAATCAGCTTTCTCAAGTTCAGGGTCAGTGTGTGTGCGCATTTATCTTTCACAGAGGAACTGTTTTAACTGTAACCTTTGAGGCGGAGGGGAATTTTATAACTGAAATATTATCTGGACAAACACTGGAGGCTTTTTTCACACTGGCAACAGTTGTGCCGGAGAATCAATATGTCACTTCGGTGTTTCGCGTATAAGTTGTTTAAAGCATTAACAGTTACTGCTGCAGCAATGAGGGCGAATCGACAAACGTCTCTTGCTCCATATGCAGAGTAATAGCAGGGGATGGGATGATTACTATGGGATAGATTTGTAAGTGAATATATATTATATCTTATGTACTTTATTATCAGTACATTTAGAGTGAAGGGAGGACCATAACACTCGGTTCCTCTTTAAATCATCTAAACTGATTTTCTTCTATATTGTACTTCACATAACAACACATGATCTTGTGGTTGTTGTACAGGCATTGCATGAAAAATGTGCTGACTGACCTTGGATCAGATCTAATTGGAACCTTCAGTTTCACCCACTGTGTTGCCATGTTTGGTGTTCTGCTCTTTCAGTGTAAAGAAACACAGCATCTGGTTTTCTCATCCATTACAGCTCCGCCTGTCACGTCAGCAGTTATGTCCATCCACAGCACTCAGTGAGCGGCTTAATGAGGTTACTGCATACAACATGCTACGAAACCTTGAACATGTTACATGCAGGAACATGTTGTAAACAAGCTCCTGGTTGAATACTTATGTTAACCATTGCCCCAGTGATGTGTTTTATTATGAATGGACTCGAACGGGAGGCAGGTGCAGAAAATAAACACCACTCAGTTAAGAGCAGATGTGCGTTACTAAAGGTGTAATGCTCACTAATAGAGTTGTTAACATGAATGAGGAGGCACTTCTTTAGTTCCACCAGTTCAGAGTGTGTAATGCTCCTCAGTACACGGCGTCTCTGTGAAGAAAGATAAAGCTGAGAAAAGACGAGTATCTGGTTTCATTCTGCTGCTTTTGTTCAGCTCGCAACAGCAGTCGAATAATGTCAATACAATGTCAATTTTCCTCCTGTTGTGTCCCTTTAGGTACACAATTGTACTGTATGTCCATTGCAATTGTTATCAGTATTTGAAGGGTCTCTGGTGTGGAGGGTGGAAATCTTTGCCACTGTTCTCCTTTGTGATTCTTATTCTGATAGAAAAAAGGTTCTCTTCTTTACTACTGATCAAATTACGTAGTAGCTGCTTCAGGGACAAATAATGGCCTTATCTCTTTATACCAAATGTCTGATTCTTGTTCTATTTTTCATTATAACTTCCACTACAATGTTTTTTAACCCAAATACTATTTGTTTTTTCCAGCTGGTTACATCAGTGACTACATCAGCCCTGTTGTGTACGATGCTGAGAGTGACAGTGGGATCAAGGTGCCGTCTCCCGACCCTCTCTACGACGGCATCCACAGCGACTACGGGGCCCCTGACTCTGAGTCACCCGACAGCCCCAGCTCAGAGATCACCGATGGCTACATCAACGGAGATGCTGCAGTGAGTGAGGGTTACACAGTCGATGCCTTCTACATCACCGACGGCCGCTCGAGGAGGAAAGCTATCAGCAGCCCCAGGACCATTCAGAGGCACACCTGCAACGAGTGCGGCAAAACCTACGCCACGTCGTCAAACCTGAGCCGGCACAAACAGACACACCGCTCACTGGACAGCAAGCTGGCAAAGAAATGTCCGACCTGCGGAAAGGTGTACGTGTCCATGCCCGCCATGGCCATGCACCTGCTCACTCACGACCTCAAGCACAAGTGTGACGTGTGCGGGAAGGCGTTCAGTCGACCTTGGCTTTTGCAGGGCCACATGCGCTCGCACACGGGCGAGAAGCCGTTCGGGTGTGCCCACTGCGGGAAGGCCTTCGCGGACCGCTCAAACCTGCGCGCTCACATGCAGACCCACTCGGCCTTCAAGCACTTCAAGTGCAAACGCTGCGACAAGACCTTCGCGCTCAAGAGTTACCTGAACAAGCACTACGAGTCCGCCTGCTTCAAAGGCCCTTTCTCTCCTCTCGGCCCCTTAGATGCATGACCCCCAGCATAGATGAAACAAATGGACTAAACTGCAGAAATAAGTTGCCATTATCCTTAAAGACTGAACTGCAGACACAAACAATCTATTTTTGGTCAGAGTATGACCTTGCTTCCTCTCCTCCCTCTCTCACTTCCCCCTCACCTCGCTTTTCCTTGGAGCCTATTCATGATGACGACGACGATGAAGATAGCACAATTTTTCTCCTTGAGATTTGCCCACTTAAGGATTTAACTGATCTACGCATGCACTTCCTCAAAAACTCTTCACCTCCTCTTCCTCTGTCTGTTCCAGATAGAGACAATAATACTGACACGGCTTCCTTCTGGCATCTAAATACAGTATGACACCGTATATTTTGGGACACTGATGATGAGGATGACGACAAAGACGATAGTAAGCCTATAGGTACTGCGTTCCTCCCTGCACTGAAACACAGTGAAAGAGTTTTCCTTCTTATTTTCTTTTTTTGGGGGGAGTAATAGTAATAATGATAGTAATAATAATGATAATAATAATGTTCTGCTGCACCAAGTGACCATAATCTCTCCACCACTGAGGTAAAAATATTATTTATATATTTATTAATTTATTAATTTATTAATTTATTTATATATTTGTTTTTTTCATTCATTTTTTATTTATTGTAAGTTTATACTTAATTTGTTGCACTTTAATTTCTGTGTATGTAGGATATTTGCTAACCTCTTTTTATCACTACAGGCCAAAGCATATGTCACTTTTTTTTGAGTACAATTCTTTTCTTATTATGTTTTTTTTCTTTTCTTATTAACGTTATTGCATGCAAAAAAAATAATGAAATCTATGCCAACATCATAAAAAGCTTATGATTTTTTTGCCAAAATCCAATAGATAGAACCTGAGGGCAATATTTTTTCGTGGAGCCTACGTAGGACTCTTCAAAAGCAATAATCACCTAATGCATGGTATTTTATGATGAAGTTATGAAGTATTACCTACTACTGTATAGCAGTTTAAAAATCAGGTATGTTTTACTTCACCTATAGTCATAAACAGATAAATACGAATATAACAGACATCAGGGAACATGCCAATGTAGTGTTAGAGTAACAAAAAGAAAAAGTCCTGTCTTTCCTCTCTTGTTATGCACTGCCTGCCTCTTAGTGAGTAGAACTAATGTAGGATGTAGGCTAGAGAGGCTGGGATCAGCTGCCTGCTGGGTATGAGGCCTATTGTAGGATAACCACCACCCTGACAGACCTGCACCAGGCTAACTCTGGCATTACATAAGCAGGAGAAGTCTACGTTCGGATCAGGCCACACAACATTTTACTCAGATTGGATCCTTGACCATTCATGAGAGGTTTCTGGGATGTAAACGATTACATTCAGAGGTTCTGAAAACACCTTTCATGTTTTATGCAGCAACAGGTCTTCATATTTTCATAATGCAAAGAGGCATCTTATCTCTTTTCATACAAACAAAACTGGAACAAACTTTTAGCGATCAGACTGGAGAAGCATGCAATGAAAAGTGCAGCGACCCAGTATGATACATGGCATTTTGCAAATCTGAGTATATTTTCAATAGAAAAGCACCAAGTCAAAGTTTGGTGCATTGTTGAAGTTGGACAGAGGTCAATGCATTATTCAACTTCCCTTCCAGAGCACTCCCAGACCATACAGTAACAGTGTGCATTCTTAGACCACAGAGAAAAGCATGCACTTAAGCTGGATGGTCTGAATGCAGCTTCACTGTTACAGTCCTGATTATTCTGCAGTAGGCCCCATCCATCCCTAACAGGCCGACCATAGGCAAACTTTGAGTGATTATTATTCCTACAGACAGGCCCGACTCTAATCATCCCGAAACCCATAGACGTTTATCGTTCAAACTAACTGGCCAATACCAGTGTTGCTGAACCCAGTTCTCTGCAGCTCAGAAACCTTTTTCTTCAGATCCATGGAGCTTCCTGAGAGACAGACTGAGGGACACACACATCTGCACAAAATAATGAAGCGCTTGTTTGTGTTCATACGTCATCCTGTACGTCCTCTTTCGTGACTCTGCATAGACACTTTCCCACGTGGCCGCACACGTGAGAACACGATGCCTGCTGATGAGCTGTTTGGGGTGATGAAATCTATTTGCAGTCAAACTTTCAACAACTGAAAAGAAACAGGTTTAATAATGAGATGTGGGTTTATAACAGACACGTTCTGATGATTGCTTCCTCGTGCATGAGCTTCCTCACTTACAGCCTGGGTCAATTTATCGAGTGACAAAGGTCTACATTCTCTGATAAATGTTGTGTTGCATAACAAGTCAATTAAAAGGAGGCAGTTTTCTGTTGTGACTGGAGCGATCAGTAAGTGAGTCAGCAAACTGCAGGTCTTATCTCTCTTCCCAATGTGTGAACCAGATTCGAGCTGCAATTCCTTGAATTGTATCAGACGATTAGTCATAGAGCGCCGTCTTGTTGGGGCTCACATTTTAGTTTTTGTCTTTTTTATATTTTTAAGTACTGGCCGCAATAAATCTACATGGCTGAGTAAACATGCAAAATAGGTAAAAGAAAACATTAGATTAGGAGCTCAAACTAAAATACTAGTCAAATACAGCTAAATGTGAAAATGACAGAGTGTGACGAAGAGCCCATATATGCAAAGAAAACAAAAGCATTACCCTCATTTTTCTTTACACATCTCGGAGACATCGAAACCCTGGAAGAGAAAGAAAATAACAATATGCTATTACTCAAACCGCTAACTCTAAAATCTGGTTTCTTTCCTCTCTGTTTGAATGAGAATGTAAGCAGGAAAAAAGCACTGCTGCTACTGTAGTGACTGATGACAGTGTGACGGGTACAAAGTTGTTAAAAAATCCCGCTAACAGTATTTCAGGCTGCAACGTCTCCAGTTGTTGTTTGCGCGTCACAGATTGTTCCATTGTGTTTTAAAACTCTTTGCACATTTGCACTGCGGTCGAAACATCTTAAGGGTATTTGGATGAAGTCGTCGTTGTCCTGCTGGTGACCGGTGTTAAGGAGTTTGTGCGTCTGTCTCTGGGTGAGCTCCAGGTCTGATCTCTCTAAGCACTTCCATTCTAGTCATTTCCACCTTAAAGAAAGTAGCACAATGAAACTAACTAGAATTCAGGTAGAGAAGAATTAAAAACCTTGTACTAGCTTGACCTCTCTTCTTTTTTTGTATTTCCAAGTTAAAGAATGATGATAACCTAAATAATCATTTATTGCAAGAGGGTTTGTAAAGAATCCGTTGGATTGATACATTTTTACTGCTGTATAGCGATTATCTGACACACCTTATCTCGGAGGTCTGCATCTCTGTTGCAGAGAGACGACCTCCTGGGTTTTTTTGAGCCAGTATTCAAACAATGTAAGCACAATGAGCACAAAGCATTTTGTGGCACTTCATAATAAAGAATAATCTTAACAAGCCAAGGCAGCATGTTGCAATTTTGTGTCTTGTCTTCTGTTGTGGTAAACACACACCCACTTCATTCAAATTCCATTCAATTTAAACCCATTTGTCCATAGAAGTCCTCCTCTGTTTAAGTAGCTTTTAACACAATCATTGCTCGTAAAGTAAGTTTACCTTTGACTTAGAAGAGTGCTGAGTTCATTTACATAGAACAACACTCACTCTGGACTTAAGAGCCCATACTTAGCATCAGCTTTGTCAATATTGTATGTGTAAAGAGGGACTGGGTTAACACTGGTGCACAGTGAGCTCATTAGCACTCTTTAGGCTGGGAGCTATCTACCAGTAATGGGCTGACTGGATGGCTAAATACAGCAGTTTGCTCATTCCGTATTTGGACATTTAGCAGTGCTTATGTAATTCAAAGCCTCTGAATTTATATCTTATGTATTTGTCTAACATTTGAAATGAAAGTTTAATTGACAGTGTGCTGGTGACACTTTAGAGAAGCCATTAATCGTCATCAGATTTTGAACACATATTTGTGTATGTAAAGATATAAGAGTGAATAAAGAGCCAAGGCACAATGTAAATATCTAACCCTTTAAGATCCAGGGTACTTATAGTTAAGAAGCTTGAGAAAACAGGTCTTTAAAGCCTTAAAACCTCTCATTCAGTTGTTCAGGAAACTGAGTCAGGAAACAGTTAGCAGCTAACAAAAGATCACATGTTGATGTGAGTGACACAACAGGTGAGTTGATCTTCATCATGTAATCAGCATCAGGATTCTATCTCACAGTTATTCAAATGTAAAACATTTTAAATCCATCCCAGGCCATTTGTAACAAATACAACATAAAAAAATCCAAGCTGCTGACCAATAAATGATTATATGACACATTAGACTACGGATATAGTCCCATATACACATACTACAGAATCTGCTGCTCACTGATGGATGGAGACAAATTGGGATATGGGATATATTTTTCCCAGTGCAATTTCTGGAGACACAAATCCTCCTCGATTTTTGAAGAAGTAGAACTTTTAAGGGTTTCCTCTCCAAGTGTTGAATACTGCAGATCCACAATGTAATGCAACTGATACAACAAGATGGAAATGAAACTGAACAAGAAAAACTACACGTGAACAGAAGGACCTGATGGTGTTCCTGTGTGCTGGCAGAGGGTTGTGTTGTATCTGTGACATAATGGGAAACTGACCAACTAACCTTTATCTTGCAGTGACTTTGAAACAGAGGTGACCTGTTTAGGCACCGTTTCAGCTGGAAAACACCTCAAAGCAACAACTTCTGCAGTGAAAGGCACATCACAGCATGAAACTATATCAGTGGCTTCAGGGCTTTGGACTATTTGACAATTTTCTGTGCAGGTACAAAAGCTAAATTTAATCTTGTCTCTGTTCTTTCCACCTTTCTTTTTATTTCACCATCTCCGAGCTAAGTGTTGCCATTCATATTTAGTGTATTAGATGATGTGTGTGTGATCACCTGTTACATCACATTACACCGAGCACAGTCAATCCTCCCGTGAAGTTGCAGTCCAATCTTGCCGTTGGCCCCCAGTAAGCACTGACAGTCCAAATCTATTGTTGCTATGCCAACACTTGAGGTATCCAAGGCAATAAAGCATCTACAGTAGCTATAGTAGTAAACTATCTGAACTGCCTCAACAAAGACACAATGCAGCACTCTGCAGTTTTATGAAGTACAGTATATCTCCCGACCCGAACCTGAAAACTGGTTTCACAGCAGTTGCAAGAAGTCTGAAAAGTGACTGCCCACGCCTATGAATCACCTTCAACTCCCTCCCTCCCTCCCGTCCTCTCTCAGAGCTCTACCTCCCCTCCACCTTTCTGCACAAGTGGTGTTCTCTCCTCTCATATCTCGCCTCTCCTCTCATCTACCCTCCATCTCCAACCACCTGCTCAATTCGTCCCTCCATCCCTCCATCCTCTGCGTGCTCTCACCAACCCCCAGTTTTTCCTCCAGCTACCTCTTCCCTCTCTCTCCCCTGCCAAGTCAAACCAGGCCATCAGGCCTTTGAGGACCTGAAAGTCATTTAACTCCTGGTAGATAATAAGTCTTAGAATATAGCTCCTCTCTGATAATAAGCTTTATCACTTGATTGCTCTGCACGCTCCCAACTGTCTTTAGATTCATGTCCAGGGAACTACTCAAGCGCATCACACTTTTCCTCCCTGGCAAGTCAAATTAACGCTGGGTGTGTGTGAATGGGTGTAAGAGTGTATGTGTGTGTGTGTGTGTGTGTGTGTATGCGACTTCGCATAATAAGGGGATGAGCAAGAGCTGAGGTTGCAAAATTAAATTAAAACAGCAAAGGTTGCTTTCCAACGGTTAACAGGTGTAATTGTTGGAAATATGTAGTTACGTGTCCACACGTGTGACATTGACCTCTTTACTTAACCTCATGCTGTCCTTCATTTTGTTCAGCTTTGAAAGTCTCACAGAAACGCGTCTCTTCACCTGTCCTCTGTCCCTTCCTGCTCTTTACCTTTCGCCTCCTCTGTGTTCCCCTGCGTATTATCAGAATTTTACTCACGAGCCACGACTTGTTGATACACAAACTTTACAACATGATGTCTCTATGCTCAGTGAAAGCTGGCGTAACAGTGACATTTTAAACATCTTTTATGATACTTCTCAGAATTAGTTTCTCAGATTGGAGAAAACCTGGACAGCTTAAATTTGTGAGACTTGTCTGCATGTGGATCAGATGTTAGGTCTCCAGAGCGAAGCCCAGACAGAATGAAAAGATCAGTGAAATAACAGAGGATTATGAAGAGATTTAGTGAGACCAAATTGTATTCACACATTATGACAAGGAATTGACAATATTGTAAATCTCATCTCCCTGAGTTAGAAAGAGCAAATCTCTGAAACTCAAGCAGATCATTCAGGCAACACTGTCACATAGAGTTTCCTGCAGAAGGGTGTCAGAGGGCCCAGGAGGTAGTGATGTCATTGTTAATAAAGATGACCTCGGATTTGTCTGTGATCAGCTGTGGGAAATGTTTCGCAGGTATATGAAAAAGGGAAAATTAATGAGCAGAGCAGTTATCTTCTCTCTCTCCTCCTCTTCCCTCCTTTCTCATTGTGTCTCTTCTCCTTCATGTCACCCCCCCCTTCCACCCAACTTATGTTATATAGTATATTATAGTATATAATATATAATAAGTTTGACCTCCTCTGGGTTCTATGAAGCCAATTGTTGAAGCCGGTGTCATCATGCTCTTTATGAAAGGGTTGTGCTGTGCTTGGATAACATTTCATTTCAGATAAAAGCTTTAAATAATGAACATTATCATTTATATATTATCTATAGAATATATGATATTTTCACACAGCAAATCTTGTGTCTTAACTGAACCCAAACCTACTCTGTTGAATAAGACACATCGATAATTAAAGTAAAAATACACTGTCTATAAAATAAGGAAATACCCACTTGTCATCAGTATAAATACCACAGAGCCTGGGAGGGAAGTTTTACAGCATTTTAGCAGCACAGCTGTTCCTCCTCATTGAGTCTAACAACAGTTGCAGATTGCCAATAAACAAACATTAATATGCTTCTGTATTTTTGCAAAAAGCTTGAGGATTTAAAAGCAATAGAGGGAGAATATTTCACACTCAGTGGCCACTTCATTAGGTACATGTGAAATTTATGGGGAGGGTTTGTAAAGAAGGGTTTGTAAAAAGCTCTGTTTTTTGCCTAAATTGCCTAAAATCATTTTATGTGTATAACCAAAGTTGCCGCTGTTCTGGACTTCATTACAAGGAAATGTCCATCCGCATGTTCGTCCGTCTGTCCCTCCCTCCATCCATCCGTCCGTCCATCCTGTTTATCGTTTGTGGATCGCGGGGGACACAGGAGCGAATCCCAGCTAACATTAGGCAAGAGGTGGGGTAGACCCTGACCAGGTCACCAGTGTGTCACAGGGCCAGACATACAGACACAAACCACTCACACTCAAATATGCATGTGTTTGGACTGTGGTAGGAATTCATAAGAGAACCCTTAGGAAACCCATGCAAACACAGGGAGGACATGCAAAGACACGGGCCAAGCTGGAATCTGGAACCTTTCAGGCACCAATGCACCAACATGCCACCAGTGAAATGTGTCCTTCCTATTTACATACTGTGGGATATTACACAGACATGACACAATCCAGTACAATACCATCACTACCACAGTGCTAGAATATATATCTGTATATCTAAGAAGGTGGATTTGCTATGAACCCATGTGGGCATGGGTAAATGAACAGTATGCGTGTATCCCTCTTTGTCTGCTACATAACCACGAACTGTAACGTACTGTAACGGTGCAGCCACGTCTTCTACTCTCACTCCAGACGGGCATGATGTTGGGAGCGGAGAAGTGTAGGACAGGGCTGTGAATGTTCTCACCATATCCCAGGCTATTTGCGGAGATGGCAGCTGTCATCAGAAACATCATCAGGCAGAAGACAAGTGCTGTTCACAACTCTGGTAGGTGGAGGTGTGGAACGAGGAGGAGAGATAACCGCTCCGGTTTCTCAGTAATCGCCCTCTCAATTAACAATTCATCCTTGTGTGATTAAAGAATTGTAAAGCTGCAAAATGCATTTGTTTGGTGCCTCGTAGTCAATATGCAACATGCACGACGAGACACCGTATTGATCGCTACAATAACAAGATGGTAGCCGGAGAGATATTCACTGCTTTCTTTGTTTCTCTTTCTTTTGTTCCTTCACTCGCTCATTCTCACAGTGTCGCAGAAACACATAACGCTTTACTTTTTCCAATTAGCAAACCTGAGCTGTGCCGTTACACTCAGACATTTATCCCAGTGACACTTGCTGTCAGAAACAACAACGTTCACAAAAAAATATCCACAGAGGAATATTTGCAGGAGGAAATATCTGCTGCTGAACAGCTGAAGAATGCATTCAAAAGATGTCAAAGAGGTTTGCACTATGTCTCACCTTAAAAATAGCAGCCACCGGAGCTTGTGCAGCAGCAGCAGCAGACGGAACATGGTGGAGCTGTTAAACAGGTTTCTATGGCTGCTGGCATGATGAAAGGTCCTGCTACAAGACTTGTGATAAGAATTGTGTGCATCTGTATGAACACCCAACTTAAATAGATGCGTCCAGATGTGTGTGTATGCTGTGTGCATGCAATCACGTGTGTTCACTATTACTGCTGAGAGGCTGCAGGGCCAAGAAAACCACAGTATTTGTTGTCCAGCAGTGTCAAACTGATTATTTAATTACTCAGAAAATTGGATAAAAGATAAAAAATAAAGGACTGACAAAAAGATACAGTGGACGGACACGGACACACACACACACACACACACACACACACACACACACACACACAAACACACACACACAGAGACAGACATCATAAGTTGTTTTGTTTGCAGCTCCTAATTTGAAACCTCCGTGTTGCACTGCAGGCAGCACATTTGAAGTGACAGTAGAAGTTTGTATGTTGCATTTATTGATTCATGTCCTATTGTGAAGTTTCCCTTTATTCAGTGACAGTAAAACACAAACAAAACAAATCTATAGTTTCTGATGCTGAATTTGTGCAGATAGATTCATTATTCCAATACTTGATGCAAAAAAAATGCAGACAGATGTCACATCGAAACTGTTTCTGTCCCGATCGTTAATTTATGTAAACTCTTTGTGTTTGGTTAAATTAAATTATCACCATTAGTATTATCAATACCCTATACTCTATTTCCCAATAACTACATCTCCACTACCAAGGGGGCGACCCCTGTAGTAGAGAAGCCTGTGTGGGAGAACGAGGCAAAGATCACTGACCTCCTGTTCTTTCAATGCCTTTCAGTTTAAAGCAGTAAAAAATAATTGTTGTAGTTTCGGATTTTATGAAAGAATTAATTTCCTGTTGCAGTTCACAATCTTGAAAATGACTGAAAGAGACAAACTGAACTGAATTTGCAACAACAAATGTATTATTTGACAAATGAAACAAAAAAAACCAATACAATTATATACACCAATAAGTACAAGGGATTTGTCTTAACTCTGCTTCTTTAGTAGTAACAGCAGTGGAGATTGTTCCCTCACCAGGGAGAGAGGATTCAGTCGAGCCATTTTAGACTTTTTAGTTTTGGCCTTGTCCTGGCTGAGGTCCATATTAGCTCTGCAGTGGTGACAGGAGGTGGGCTCACACAAGCTGGTGGAATGCTGGGTACTGGACAAAGACCCTCACTCAGCAGGAGGGGGTCACAGGAATTGGTGGAGGACAAGGCTCCTGATTCACGTCTTCAGCAGGGGTGGTTGCACTCTCTGTGATATCCACCACATCAGCTGGCCTAGTGCAGTCCAAGCCTGTGCTTACACAGACAGACACTTTTGTGGAAATCTGTGGCTGAATCAGCGCACAGATTTTCTTTGCTGTGACATTTGTGATTATTTGGGATATTCTTTAATTTGTGTGTGTTGTGGTACAGTAGGCAGCAGAGGCTAAAGCCATTCACAAGACAGCTCCTTTCTTGTCCCACAGAAAGTATTTGAGGGGAAAACTCATCAGTGATTTAGAACTAATTAATACATTTCTAAACTTGAGGATCTGGATTAAAATAGTGGGAAATGAAGTCAGTGCAGGAAAAGTAGCTACATTCAAATGTCACATAACGACTTGTTACTTTTACCAGAGTATTTTTACATTGTTGCTACAGGATGTTTTCAGAAGACTTGTGAATGTTCTTGAAAGCTCAGGAAGAAGAACGGGCAAATTCTCTATCTGCACACACAGCAGTCTCTCTCTCTCATAGGAGGATGGAGCGATGGCAGAATTGGCAAATTAGGAAGGGAGAGGGCTTTTGGTCATTTAGGTTTAAGGAGGATGACACCCCCCCCACCCCCACCCCCCCCCCCCCACTGTCTTTTTACCTGATTATTAAAAAATCCACATCATTATCACAATTACCATCAACTTACACAGACATTGTAATACCATCAGTTTGTATAGTATAGAAACATACAACTGACACTTGTTAAACAGGTAGTGGCCATTTAAAGTGACACACACACACACACAGACACACAGACACACACACACATTTGGAGAAAATAATAGAAATTATTCATCATGTCTCTCAAAAATTTATGGGCATCTTTATTTGACTTGGACACTGGATAAGAGCGCAGGCCTGCCTCACAGCTCCGTAGCTGAGCAAACATTCCCTCAGAGAGAGGGAGAGAGAAAGAGAGTGAGAGACAGACAGAGAAAGAGAGGAAGGGAGTGAGAGAGAGAGAGAGAGAAATAGGGAAAAGCGAAAGAAAGAGAGAGGGGGAAGACACAGGGAGAGCACATAGGGAGTTGCACTGAAGGAAAGAAACAGAAAGCGAGTGTGCAAGCAAGAGAGAGAGAGAGGGGGAGAGGGAGAGAGAGAGGAGGAGGAGGAGAGGATAGAGGGATAGAGGTAGCTCAGGGAGGAGAGGAGGGAGACTTGACCCAGATTGGGAGCCTAACAGCGGCAGCAGCAGCAGCAGCTGAGTGAGCCGGTGAATGTTTAATAGCGCCAACCACTTGCACGCACACACACACACAACCACACACACACACATGTTGTACACACACACACACGCTGTACACACACACACATCCACCCCCACACGCAGAATCACACAGACACTGTTGACTGGGACTCTTGTTGCTGGAGTTTAGCTCAGGCCTGTTGAATAACTGTGGTGATGATGCGATTATCTTTGAGAGCGGAATAAAAACCAAGGTTTCTCAGATGAATCTGCCACCGTATGTTTCAATTAAATCGTTTGATCGGTGGTCTCTATGAGATGAGCCAATCAGATGATCCAAGACCTCAAGACATCTTCCCTGTAGGCAGCTAAAATGGCTTCATAGTTCCATCAGGTGTCTGAAAAAGACGATAAATGCACAAGTTACAAAGTGGGAAAAGACAATGGGAGTCTCTAATAACTCACTCAGCTGCCGTAACAAAGACAATGCAATTCAGCAAAACATGAAACCAAAAATCATCCAAGTGATGGTATTCATACACCTTGAACACGAGCCACCATCTAATATGGAAGACAAAGGGTTCAGATACTCTGATGCACGCTGCACTCATCCAGGTCATGAATATTTCCCTAATGTATGTCTGCTGCAGTTATTCCAAACATTGTACACACATGTTGAGAGCCAGAGAACAACATCCGAGCTTTAACCTCGCCTTCTTGAGAAAAACGGCAGAGGCTGACCATCCAACAGATTCTGTGACACTTGATTTGAGCAACTCTATATCATCCATATCGCTATAGTCCTCGTTTCAAGGTGAGAAAACACTTCATTCCTCACATTCCAGAGAGAGAGAGAGAGAGAGAGAGAGTGTGTGTGTGTGTCCAGCTGTGTCAATGTGTATTACAGAGCAGGTGACAAAAGAGGGGAATGAGTGTTGAACACGTTTCAATCTATATAAATTGAAAAGTCTATATTTTTGACATCACCAGTAGGCTTCCCAGTTCATATTACATCCATATAGCTTTGGTCTAAATCACTGATATAAGGTGCTATTGTTTAAATAGGTAAAATGAATGAATACTCTTTAAATGTGACCGCATTTGCATAAGCATTTGGAGTTAAGTATAACCGATGAAATGCAAAAATGATAGAATATTTCTTATTCTATATTTTTCTTATAAATCCTCTTTGCTGTTAAATATTTAGTTTGAAGTGTGAAGTGACCCAGATCAACTGCAGGGATCAATAAAGCATTATCAGGTTATCAGCCCCAAAGATCCTGACCAGAGCACTGTTAAAGAAAACATATTGTGGTTTTTTTTCGTTATCTCTGGATTTTTTATTTTATTTAATGGTGTTTATTTTCTTTATGGCCAAGGACAACCTGCCTGATTTTAAACATTTAAACAACTATAAACCAGTGAGCTTTGGTAATACTAATAAACAGATTTTTTCCTGTAATGTTAGGCTTGGTTGCTTTTTCATACTTGTTTGTTTATCATTTTCTTAATGCTTCTGGGCTTCCCTTGGTACCCTGTGTTTAACGTCTCAAAGCAGGGAACTGTGGGTAACTCCCTGAGGCGAAGTCTGCAGAAATGCAGACAAACATAAAGTGTGTGTAAATGGTTTAAATATCTACAAGAAAGTGCTCATGCACTCAGTGACAGCGAGACGTCCTAAGCCCGTCAGTGTTGACATTGGGATTGGGCCTCACACCCAGAAATCCAACATTCAAATAAAATGACAAAGGGTAATAGTGAACTAAATACTAAATAAAGCTGTGTGGGACAGAGGGAAGTGTCTTTATCACACCAAACATTCTGTTTTGTCAGAGAAGAAAATTCGTAGATGTAACTAATATCATCAACAGAGGCTCTGTTCCAGCTCCTGTAAACCATGACAGTGTGAGAGTGAACCAGCGTGAACACCAGCACCCAAAATACTGAGGCAGCTGATTGGGACTCAGCAATAAATACGTTTTACACACGTCATTCCTAATGCATCGTATCAAAATGTGAGCGAACAAGGTCTATTTAACGTCATGCTCAACACTAAATTCCTGTTCTACCCGAAGCATCAAGGGGATTCCTGCATTTGGTTTATATTATGTAACTATATTTATTTGAGCATCAACAGGATGGTCAGAGAGTTGAAGGTTGAGTCAGGGCTGTTCTCCCCACAGCAGACTGGCCGACAGACAAACTAGAGGCTTATAAAACCTGCCTTGTAATCTCTCTACTGCCTCAGAGACAAAGGTCACAAGTTACAGCCACTGTACCTACCTGGACCTGTAGAATACCGGGAAGAATATGGAAGATGAATCAGAGGAAAGCATTCATGAGACTACATCCCCCAGTAACTTCTTTGATTTTGCACATTAACAAATGGACTCAAACTACTACTACTACTACTACTACACACACACAAATACACACAGAGAAATGCAGTATTACTGAATTTGTGCAGAAATTAGTCTAAAGTCAGAGCTGCGATCTCCTTCCTCTATCTGGTTCTGGCTCTTTCTGTTTGCCTTGTTTCAGAAGTCAGCATTCTTGTTCATGTTTTCAGCTCCAGTGAGTCACCCTTCTGTATCTCTCACTCTCTCGCTCTCTCTCTCTCTCTGTGTGTGTGTGTGTGTGTGTGTGTGTGTGTGTGTGTGTTTGGCTGCTATTTCAGCACTTTCCAGTGCTATCGATTCAAACCAGCCTGCAGGGGAGAAAACAGGCCCCTTACAGCTACACGCACACACACACACGCACACACACACACACACACACACACACACACACACACACACACACACACACACACACACACACACACACCAGTTATATTATCTGCCATAGCCACAGAATTGGAAGGATAGTTATACACAATTGAAGTTTAAATATCATACACAAATAATAAGCAAACAACAATATAATTATATGTCCACTTGTAAGTTCACAGATAAACAGTGTGTGCATGCATGTGTGGATACAGTTCATGTAAAGGTTTATGTGATTCTGTGACCTTCACTTACAGTACTATGGACCCAGCAGGGAAGAGAAGAGATGAGTTACGCATACGCAGCCTGATGACTCAATGTTATACTACAGTATGTGTGTGTGTGTGTGTGTGTGTGTGTGTGTGTGTGTGTGTCAGAGGGAGAGAGAGAGAGAGAAAGAGAATATGCAGGGTCGATTTACAAGGTTAAACAATTTTGGTATATCTGTTTACATATGTGCATGATGAGGTGTGGAAGCACGTGTACAGTTATTTGCATGTGTTAATGGGTGAGATATGAGTTCTGTGTGTGTGTGTGTGTGTGTGTGTGTGTGTGTGTGTGTGTGTGTGTGTTTGGGGTCAGTTTAACAAATGACATGTGTCTCAAACAGTGTGAGAGCATCAAGAGTATTGGTGTGTTTGTGTGTGGAAGAGAAAACAAAACACAAACAGATGTTTGTTCCCAGTGAGGCAGGGCTGTGTTTGTACATACTCCCAGTCAAGGTCATACACACACACACACACACACACACACACACACACACATGATAACAGTTACCTGTTTGTATTTGGAGACATGTTGCATATATGCATGCACCCCCGCCCCACCACACACACTCACCCTCTGGTGCTCGAGTGAAGGATACGCAGCAGGTGTGGGTCAAACCGACAGAGCCACATCGCACCTCTCGGCATGCGGTACTCCTCCGCCACTGACCTCTGTTGAAAATAGAACCAGGAAGTAGTTATTTCAGGATCTCATTTCCACCCACACCAGGGGTAGACCACAATTAGCACAATAGCTCTGTCTCTTTGACTGCCTCCTACTGACACTCCACTGCCTTCCTCACTTTGCCATTCACACTGACTGCAGCTCTGTGGAGTGTGATGAAGAAATGAAACGATGGCATATTTTCTGCCCTGAAACAAGCCTCATATTGTTATTTAGGTTGGATCATCACCAAGGCTATAGAAATGTAATCTTTTGATTATTTTCCAGTGAAGTAAACATCAACTGTGTGTCATTATCCAACCCTATCTCCGACAAATTAGATTCCAAATTTGGGATTTGCTTAATTTATTCCTTTTTGAAGGACACATGTTTTCAGTTTTTGCCATCATTTACAAGGAGGGGACTTTGACAACAGAGACTAGGGTTTGTGGAGTTGAGGGGTCATCATCATAACATGTTTATAACTTTCTGAAAAAGGAAAATCTGAAGAGCAAAGCAACTTCACATGTGGATTTCCCAAGTCTGGGAAAGTGACCAAATTTAAACGTCTCAATCTCTTGTTCTCCGATCTTCACACTACTCCCTCCATCACTTTGATTTCAACAACACGCCTCTGCGAGGAGAGACAACTGGACACTGTGCACACCTCTGTGCAATGACAGCACAACACATTGTACAAACTTGTTCACTTCAATCATATCCTTGCCCTCGAGGCGACTGAAACGTTATTATCTGATATGAAGTGACTTACAGTGGGCTCCAAAAGTCTAAGACCACAGTCCCGTCTATTGAATGGGATATGACATTACGGTCGTATCACAGAGCTTTAATCATATATTGTGCTTTTCTTCTTCGAAATCAAAAAGGAAATGTTAGTATCCAAATAAATAGAGAACTTAAATTAAGCACTATTTAGCTCTTGAGTTGAATCAATGCATCAATATGAATACAAACGTAGTATTACTGTACGTCGCTGTCCTTGCAGCCACTCCAGATTTTATTTGCTAATTCTCATCTATTATGTCCTCCCAGTCTAAATCAGCCTTTCTCTCCATTTCTCTATTCCTCTCACTATTTCAGTCTCTTTACACAGTTTCCCTGGATTTAGCTCTGTCTTTGCTATTTACAGTTTTTTTCTTTTTACTTTTCATCCCATCTTGTGTTCCATCCAGCGTTTTTTGTACCTTTCTTCCCCTGCCTGTTTTTTTTTTGTCAGGACTTGGCAGGGGTTCTTTCTTTTCTGCAGTCTGTGTGTACGAGTGCGAGTTGACAGTCTCTGTGTATATATTCAACTGGGCGCTTACTGTATGTTTGTGTGCATTCATGCACATCTGAATTAGTGCTGGCCCAAAATGCGGAAATTAATCTTTTCTACTGGTTTTTACAAGTTCGATTTGAACTACATCAGCTATTGCCTCCAATATTCTTATTCTTTTAAGTCTGACACTGACACACGTTTTCCCCATCTCTTCAAAACTGCCTGAACAGATCAAACTCAGACCATAGACTCTGTGCTTGTGAGGCTGTGGATATTCCTCCTCGATACAATATGTCATGTTACATGTGAGATTGCTCTGATTCAACCCAAAGAGTGGAGTATTAGCTGTCTGCTTTACTTTAACAGTAAAGGCGTGTTTGTAACCTTAATGTTGCTAGGCTATAGCAAATCACCTGGTTTAACAGGTTTTGCTGCCACAGAGTGTTTAATGTACTGAAACGAAACAGAAACTCTGTCTAACAGCCAAGAATTACATCTGTCAGACGCTGAGCTACAAAAGACGGAAGCCTGCAAAGTGTTTGGCGTCAGAGAAAATAATTATGCGAGAGGAATGAGAGTGCAGGAGGAATCGACACTGGGACAGAGACCTGTCTACAGACGTCCAGCTGAACAAAGATTTTGTATAGCAGCCAAATGTCTTTTTATTGTCAGATGTTTATTGGAGGAAGAGACGTACTGCAGATTACATCCATTCACGGTTCCTCTTATTTTACCAGTTTATTATGGTGCAGTGTGATAACTGACATAAATGTGAAGGACTTCAGGTCATAACTTCATCAATGAGTCGATTCACTTTTCTTCCTCCCAATGTCTGAGAATGACTGTTGCAGACGACAACCTATTTTTTAAAATAAATATTGCATTGATAATGCCCCCCCTCTGTCTAAGCCTTCAGGAAACTGTATTTATAATGCATGGCTGTGCAGTGTACAGCTGTTGTAAGATGGGATCACAGAATAGATGGCTGCCTGCTAATCTGAGCTTTAGCTGCTTTAATTTGTCTCATCCTCTCACTGTCTCTGTTTAAGGAAGCCGTGTACACACAGTAACTATTACACGCACACACATACACGCAAAATGAAAACACACTGGCACAGCAGAATGCACAGTCTAAACACACACACACACACACACACACACACACACACACACACAAGGCTCCTACTCTTCATTAATCTTCACAGTGCAGTCTTTGGACTGCAGAAGGAAATAGTGTAACAGTCAGCCAGAGTTCCTGTATTGAACAACTTCCAGTATTCAGTGTAAACTGATGCATCACCATCTTGGAGACAGCAACATCAGTGGAGACGCATCTAATTGTTTTCTTTATCACCCTTTTTTTGTGCTAATCATAAAACAATTAAAATCCATTTTCTCATTTCCTTGCTTATGGAAAGCTGCAGAAAAAATAGAATGCGTAAATTCTGTTTTTGTTATTGGATTGAGTCACTTGCCAAACTCATTATTTCCACGAGTGCACGGTACAAAGCTCCTGATAAAACACTGACTAGCTGTGACAAATGTTTTCATTTTTCCCTATTTTATGCTGACGCAAGGATCTTTTTGTCATGCATCTATTGATTATCGCAGACTGTGGTGATATACAGGTAAACACAATGAATTTCAGACTGTGTCCGTCTTTGTTTGTTTGCATCTTTCACTCCGGGACAACACTGTCCTCTCCCAGTGATTAGCTTGCTTTGGTTACCCACCAGCAACAGAGTTGTTCTTTTGAAGTCGATCAGGTCTGTTTCTCTCACTGAGCTGTAACCTCCCGTCTCCACGGACTCAATTAACCCATAGACTGATTCTACATGGCTGTTGTCTCCACTATCCTTTGAAAGATAAGTGCATCCAAGAGCAGAAAACTATAGAGAGCAGTCAATGAAAGTTTTCTTGTTTATATTTTCTGCAAAACCTTTGATCCTGAATTTCTGTTCAGAATCCGATTAGGCAAACTTGGCCACTTGATAAAAGAGTTTCGACTTGAGGTAGATTCTGCAGATGTTCTGGAGCTTTCAATAAAACAACATGAGCTTCATCAGCTGATGGAGAAGAAGATCCTCCAGTGTCCATTTGTTTGACCACTTTAAAGACTCAAGTTCAGTTCTTTCAAACAGGTGCTTTTAACTTACTTTGAAGGCTAATGACTCTTGATCCGTTCCTTACATGTCAGTTATCCTTGTTTTTCTCGATTTCATTACATATTATTTCCCCAGAGCCCTTAGTACCTCACTCATTAATTCGTTCCCTCACCTCAACCTTACTGGAAACTAAACTTCCCATCACCATCCCCTCAAAACGCTGGCCTGGAGACAACACACGCAGACACGGCTACATATAAAAAGCTCTCTTACAGCCTCCAGGCTTCTTGCTCTGGTTGTCACTGTTTGTCTGTTATTTGTTTGGATACACAGAGTGCTCTGAGATTTCAGTTTTGAGAGGAGACGGTGAGGAGCAAGTTCAACTCCTGTATATATCCTTTGTTCCTGTCTGTCGGTTTGCCACCCACTGGCTCCTCAGCATCTCTCTGTATTTATCTCATTTATATCTCTCCTACAGAGGGGTGGAGATCATTTCCTGTTTCCCTCCACCTTGCTGCCTCTTGCTTTAGGACAGAGATAATTAATCTCTCATGAAACTCTGAGCCCTTCTCTATGCTTACATTTCCTGTGTCAGTGTGTATGTGTGTGTGTATATATATATATATATGTATATATATATATGAGTGTCTCTCTATTTGCATGCATGCATCTAAAATCGTGTGTGTGTGTGTGTGTGTGTGTGTGTGTGTGACATGCTAATTTGATTAACTGGTGTAAACAGTTATGCTAGCGGTAATGACTACCAAGCAGTCTGCTTATCATCATGAAGATAAAGCCATGGATCAGGAAGTGTGCGTCTGTGTGTGTCCCTGCACTGTAAGCCCAATGGGCAATGTGCCTTTGTGTGGTGTCTGAATAAGTGCAAGAGTGTGTACATACTGTGTGTTGGCTAATTTGTGCGTGTCCATGTGTGTCGGACCAGTGCTAAAGGCTTTGTGGCCATTTTTAATGCCTGTGTGTCGATGGACAAATATTTAGTTTAAATCCACTGTTGCAAAGCCATTTCAACATAGTAAAGTTAGGGTTAGCTTTAGGGTTTGGGGTAGGCCTTTGTGATATAATATATTATATATATATATATATTATTTGTGATCGGTTAAGTTAAGGGTAAGGGGCTCGCAGATGCAATATGTCCATGAGACTCCATCTGGACCCCTAAAAATGACGACGCACACTTGATGCTCATTTCTCCAAATTTTCTCAGAGGTGTAAATGTTATTGTGAAAAATAAACAATAAACACCTTTCGAATTTAGCATCTCTGGACAGGACGGCTTTACATTAGTGAAGTCAGCTAATCCAGGATATCATGTAAAGTGGGAAAAATAAAGTTTAATATCTTGGGCTCTTTAAATATTAGCAGAAACATATTTTTGCTTTGCAGCTACATATGTTTCACTTTTATTGGTCTGAGATAAGTAGGATGAGCAGAGCAAAGGCTGCTCCCACAACTCCCATGGAAACATGTCCCATGTCCTACACAGTAGAACCAGTCCTCTGTGGCCTTGGGGGTCACTTCTATCTCCATCAGACATTTTGCAGGATTTGCAGGAATTCTTGTTTGTTTTTTTTGTCCAATGAAAGAGTCTTCCCTTGAGTATAATATTATTATGTGTAATTAATGAGCTATGGGCTGGTGAGGTGGGGGGGGGGGGGGGGGGGGGGGAGTTTAACCAGCTTTTTGATCCCTCTCTGTCTCTTGGGTATTTGAATGACATCAGTGGCACAGTTTGGCATCATCCAAAGATCTTATCTCCTGTTGGTAAATTGGTCCGAGCATTAAGTTTTAACATCGTCCTCAATAAGGAACTCAACTCATTTCTGTTCCTCCGATTCCATTTTGAATCTCAAAAAATTTCAATTCAATTCAATTTAGTGATAAATAACTGAATTTTAGCTGTTGAAGAACGGTTTGCATCAATAACCTACTTATACAGTTTAATCTGCAGCGGAGTTGTATTCAATTCCACAATGTGCTCCTCTGTTCCCCTCACGGCTCTCTGCTCAGCGTTTAGGTTCACACCACTCACACACACACACACACACACACACACACACACACACACACACACACACACACACACACACACATACACACTCATACTTGTACATGCTACACTCACAAACATAGGCATTAAAGCTCACAAGCAGAGACACTAATAAACAGAGAACACACAAACACGCCGGCACTCACACAGTGGCAGAATGCAACTGGGAGGCTGCTCCCTTTCCTTGCCTGGAGAGGGAGAAGCTTATTATGGAGCCTTATTGAAGGCTTCAAAGAGTTTAAATTAGGGTGGAGAGGAGGGATTAGGAGGCGAGCAAGAGAAAGAGGAGGGGAGAGGCAGAGGAAGATGGGGTAAGTGAGAAGACAGGACAAAGACAGAGGGAGGGAGGAAGTGAGGAAGAAGAGAGGTGCAATATAGAGAGGATACGATGTGGGGAGGTTGGAGAGGGGAGAGAGAAGGGATGGAGAGGGCAGGGGGGGGAGGAGATAGACAAATGGGAGGAGGTGAGTCAAAGGGTTTGCTGGCTCATGCTGATCTTACACTAGACGATGTTTGAAGTGATTTCAGAGTTTATTTCCTAGTGGGAGTCTCAGCACTCGCTTGGAGTAAAACTCAGTCACAGCAGCCTTAATACAGCCTCTGCTCATAATGACTGTTCTGACAGAATCAAACACAGAAGAGCTCGGTGGGAAATGGCTTCAGGTGCGAGGGCCAAAAGAGTCTGTGTTCATCTCATGATACGAAATACAACACATGCAACCTTGACGGAACATAAAAAGGAAGCATGCTGCAGTTGCCTTAGAAACAACCACAGAAGTAAACTGTTCCATTGCAATGTGATACAGTGAACCGACACTCACAGTGTCTATCAATATCACTTGGCTTAGGGATGCTTCTCAGTGGGTTTGATTGTTTTTCTGTGCCTTCAGGTAAATGATTCAACCTGTACATTGCTGGTATTAACACACGGATGATCATGCTTCATGCTATTGTTGAATATTTCTCAGGAGAAAACAAAAAGATTTGGAGGCTTGATGAAGGATGAGTGAAACGATTCAATACAATGCGACAGCCTGAATAGACTCACAAACAAACGACTAAAATTAACATACAATGTGTCAAAGATTTTGGGGACACAAACAATTACATTTATTCAATTTCTTCTATGTTCAAATATACACAGAGTTAAACAAAGTCAGAATCTGGTGCCAATCTTAACACTGGAAACATTATGAGACATTGTGTCCTGACTAAATGCACTTATTGGAAACATAATTATAAATGGGTCACTTCTTGAAAAGGTTTACATGCACTAATGTTCAGAAAACACATCAGTTTCCTCAAACTGCTCATTGCTGCAGCCCCTCTTATTAGCATCTGTCGGAAACACTTAGTTTTAACTCCTGGTTCTTTAAGGGCCCCCTCCTGGTCTGTTCTGATGGGCCAGCTGGCCCACTCTGTTGTGGTTGGTCAACTTTATCAGGCTTTGTTGGGGAAGTGCCAGGCTAGACGCTAGGCGTGTATAATGCAACCGCATTGGGATGATGTCCAGTGACATCACAGTGATGCAGGAGTATTACAAGTACTGGACGACTAACAGGAGCTTCAGGAGCTGTATTGTATTTAAAGGAGAAGAGTTCCCTTTAAAATATACTTTTTAACTCTGCAGACATTTTACATTCCCAAAAACTTTATTATACACTAGAGTTAAGAAAAAGTGAAAAAGCATTTTATATTAAATATGGTTACGCATCAGTGTGCAGTGTCACCCTGCGGAGTTCAGCAGGTTCATTTAAGCACATATTTTGACCAATACTGACACAATCCACTGGACTTTAACATTAAGACTGAGGTTAACTGTTAGTTGTAAAATGGGAAAAAAGAAGGAGGGTTGGATACACGAGGGGAAGAAGAATAGATGAAGAGAAAGAAAAAGAGTGAAGTCATCAAGATGAAGGGGAGGAATGAGAGAGAGACAAGAGGACAGAGGGTGAGCAGAGATGATTTGTCCTAGAGGGATGGAAAAAGGCTGTCAAGGTTGCTGAACATGGCGCAAAGAGAAAAGACCGGGACAAGAGCAAGAACAGAGAGGAGAGGAGATCAGAGGGAGAGGGAAAAAGAGAGAGAGAGAGGGGGGGGAAGAGAGAAAAAGACATTAAAGAGGTGGGAGAGAAAAATAGAGGGGTAGTGCGACTCAGAGGGACAGAGAAAGGCTGTCAAGGTCGCTAAACAAGCAGCAGGGAGAAGGACCTGAAGGGATTGGCTGCAGTGCTGAACAGCAGCGACCTGTTAGTCATGGTCACACACAAACAAACACAAACAAACACAAACAAACAAGAGGAGATAAAATCTAAATAATCGGAGTGGCAGACGACATAGATACAAAGGGATGGAGGAAGACAGGGAGAAAAAGCTCAGGGGAAGAAAAACTAAAACAGATGATTGTAAATGTGGTTCGGCTGAATTTGAATAACGAGCTTATTTTAAAAGGTGGCATCAAACCTCTTTAACCATCAAGCATTTTTATGACCTTAACCTTGTCAACCTCAACAAATGAAATCAAACTAACCGGTGCACTCTCTTCCTCTTACAAGCTAAAACCAATATTGACCAATATTGCTTGAAAATGTTGTGTATTTTCTTAAATGTGCCACCAAACACCATAGGACACATTTTGAAAGGACCATAAAGAGTTGAAGGACACACAGAAAACTGCAAAGCGGAGCTGGATGCTGTGTCTGTGTGAGTCTGTGTTCTGTGTGTGTTACTGCTCTGTGATTGCCCCCTGGGAGAACAACATGGCAGAAAGCAATAGTCACCTGGGTGTGTGTGTGTGTGTGTGTGTGTGTGTGTGTGTGTGTGTTTGCCTTAGGGTAAACAAAGCACAGTAACAAAATCAGCCACAGACTTTAGAATACATTTATACAACCCAGCACTCAAAATATAACATATACTTGTACCTGACACACACACACACACGCACACACACACACACACACACACACACACACACACACACACACACACACACACACACACACACACACACACACACAGCAGATGTACACTTTTTAAACAAATGTGCATGTGTATGGTACTTTTATATGGAATAGATGTTCCTGTCGCCCAGTAACACCCACTGACTGGTTTCATAACATACAACCAACCAGGTCGGCTGTATCTGTTGTCTAAGATCAGTGTGAGTGTGAAAACCTGATTCAGTTCAGGCTCACACATGCAACAGCCATGATTCAAATCTGACAAAAGCAATCCTCAGCCAACAAAAGCCATGGCAAGTCACTGAAGCCAGTGTGAGGTGTAGTACCCTGCAAAGAGTGATGAGTAATAAAAGGATGATGGATTGATAGATAGTTGGTTGAGGCCATATTTAAATGACTACTAAACATAAACATAAGAAGAAGCTAGTGGTTTATTTCACTTTCAAATGCATCTTGATGGGAACTTATATCAAATACATGTAATTACTCTTCATTACAGAGATATTCGACCTTAAAGAGGCCTGACAGGTCTCTCATAGCATCTTTAGTAGTGATAGCTTCTGTGCTGGTATGGCAGCAAGCAGTGACCAAAACTTAAAGCTACACATATCATTTTTTTATACATTAACAATGGGTTAATAAATAAATAAACATGTAAAATATCACTTGTACTTTACTGTACACAACATACTCAGCACCACATAAGTAACAACAATTATGTAGTGACTAGCTCAAGAACGCAATTGAGCATTTAGCAGTTTAAGAGCCAGATTTTTGCCACATGAGTTGGTGGAGTCCAAAACAGAGCTAACAGCCATCAGGGGGATAGAAGCTGCAAGTAAAGGCTCATGTTATGAGTGACAATACAAACTCCATCTAGGTTTTCCCAAAGTGTTTAACACTGATGTCCAAAAAATACATTTTAGAAATGCTACAGTGTTGGTATCCAAAAAATGCCACAAATTGTTGTGTATGTCAAATTACTGCTAATGCTGATACAAAAATTCTAAACTGCAGTATTCACAGTATTAATACTTGAGGTCTCCTGCACTTGCAGAAAACATTAGCAATATTCTCTCCTTCTTGTGATTTGGTTTCTGAATTTATGGAAATGTACTGTCCTTGTTTGGTTTTTCCACCCAAATGAGCTCCATTTCATAACAACACCAGCAGCTCTGAACTGGAAAATGGGCCCGTAGCCTCGGAAAATGTGTTTTATTCCAGGCACTGTACGTCTGATTGATTTATTTACACTAAAAAAGCAGTTGCCAATTTCAACTGAATGTTTCATGCTGTGTCCTCTGTAGTCTGTTCTTTGAGGACTTGGCAGCAATATCAACTTTCTTATCAATGTCCCTGTTGGCAGAATAAATCAGTATATGAATCAGAATCCTGTTATGAAACAGGACTGGCACACAGCTCAGGGATGACCAGAAATAAGAGTCTGACTTTGAGCAAGACTGTAGAAGCAAACAATTATTGATGGAAATTGAACTATATACAGTAGACGTATATTTATTTTGTGTGTTAATGACAAATACTCCAGTGGATTCTTTGTCTTTCGCCATCTTTCTTTCTCTGCTTCTATTTGTCACTTAAATGCAAAAAAACACTTGCACACTCAAACACAGATTTCAGTGCAACTATCAGAGGCGTTATCTCTGCATTGCAGACTATTAAACATTGATGTGTTTTTATTGTAACAGCAGCAATCTGGATCATCCAGACTGGATGACCCAAAATGGAAACTCTTTGGATTGCGACATCGCGGATTGTCTGATAAACAACTGTTTTGTCTGCAGTGAACAATTAAAGCAAGCTTTGCTGCTGGGACCCATTTTGGTGCGAGATAATCTTTCCAGAAACTGGTT
The DNA here is from genome assembly GCA_026259375.1 of Verasper variegatus. Classification (NCBI taxonomy): domain Eukaryota; kingdom Metazoa; phylum Chordata; class Actinopteri; order Pleuronectiformes; family Pleuronectidae; genus Verasper; species Verasper variegatus. Next base: position 14,501,447 of record CM048048.1, read on the forward strand.
TCCATTAGCCCTATGGGAAGCTCAAACAAGAAGAGATGTAAATAAGACCAAAGAACTACTCGACTACTCTCACATTTCCTTCTCTGTTAGTGATTTATCGGGACAATCTGAAAATCAAACAATATAATTGGAGCGCCTTCCTTTCCCCCTGTCTTTGTTTTGTCATCAGTACGTCACAGGATTTAGTTCATGATGAATTCACACTCTTCTTCAAACCACTTTCCCTCAGCCCTGGTCTAGTACAGTACTTTAGCCCTTGTAGTTTGTGAACAAACCCTACATTTCCCAGAATGCATTCTGGCACACCGAAGAAAGTAATTTTATGAACGAAAGGAAAAAGAGAATGAGAAAGAAAGAGAAAGGAAGTTAAATGTATTTGATAATGCCTGTTTTTCTCCCCACAGCATTAGCACTCACACTGTGTTGAGCTTCACCACACACATACATGACACACACCAAGGTTTGCAAATCAGCAAAGTCTTGAAAGTTGCATTAAAGATCATTGAGAGGTAAAAAAATGAAAGGAAAATTAAAGGGTTAGGGTTTTACATATTTTACAGGAACCCTGGTTTGATGTGGCTATTTAGCAGCTAAAGGTTAAATGAGAGATGCTGTCAAGTTGCATTGAGAGACATGTAGGATCCAGAGTTTTTGGCTGATACTGAAGACTAAAGTAAACTATATCTCAGCCTCTGCAGCAGTGAGCAGTTGAGCCATTCTTTTTTTCTTTTCTTTCTTAAAGCCCCCGTTCAATATGCTCTTGATCTTCCAGGAAAACAGTGTTGACTTCAACATTTGACCTCATGCGGCACTATAGGTGTAATTAAAAAAATCTAATCAATAAAGCAACTCTGCTCTTTTGCCTGTAAGGATTATTCCCCCCGCTGTCCTGTCTGAGCGGCACGTTCAGAATCATTCATGGTGTTGCACGCAAGAGTAGAGACGGAAGTTGCTGTGTGATGAATAAAAAGGGAAAGAGCTTAAAGGGAAGTTTAAAACCTGCTTACTGTGTCAATTAAATTCTGACCTTGGAAATATGTTGTCGGAGAGGTTTACAGTTAAACAATCTTTTCTGTTCATTCCTTTCTTCCACAGGTGTCCTCGTGGCTCAGGGTGAAAAGCCGAGACTCGACAAATAAATTCAAGTCAAAGTAAAATGTGTGAATGTCTCTCCTTAGTGGTAATAAGGAATTACTGGTTCCCAGGGTGACTAATACACAGACAGAAAAGGTTGGTTTAATTCAGACGAGACTTGTGCCCTTTCCCTCTCTCCTGCTCTCATTCTCTCTCGCTCCTCCTCTCAATGTGTGTGTGTCAGCAGCTCACTCAAGCAGGATAATTCAGCTCTCACTCTGCGGATAAGGACTTCTATCCAGCTTTAGTCTGTCACAACATTTGTTCCACATTTAAATTAGACTGCTGCAGTGGGATGATTGCATATAGATTTGCAGTGGAGGAGAGGGGAGGAAAGAAGGGAGGGATGGGGCAAGAGGAAGGAAAAGAGAGGAGGAGAGGAGACACAAGGGAAGAGAGGCGAGAGGGAGGGGGGAGGTAAAGGAGGAGAGATAGCAGAGGAAAAAGGAGGGAAGAGAGAAGACACAAAGGAACAGTACTACTTTTCTCTGCCAGAAACACTCTGTACAATCAACTGTTGTTGTTTCACCATCAGTCAGGTCCCCATGACAACTGTCCTGGATTCTGATGCATGCATTTCATAAAAACACACATCTATTATAAATAGGCTGGAAATAAGATACCACTTGTAAAACTAAAACTATGCAAATCAACTCATAAGTGCACTACTTGTGTGAATACTTCACATCCAGTCGATGGGCAACACTGGTAGTGGAGTTATCAAGTTACCAGGTCAATTTCAGACATTCACCAACCAACTATAGACTCAGACAAAGCTTCTATAAGCAATGTAAGTAATGGCTGCTCACATACATATATCAACACATCAGTCAGGTGCATTATGGGGGATCATTTCCAACCCACCTAGTACAGCACACTTTGTGTTAAATCCGAAGTTGAATTGTATATTTAGTTTAATAGAGTTAAAGTTAAAGTTAATATATGTCTAAATTAAAAAGTACTACAGGAAAAGTGTACTTAAAATAGTAAAGGTACAAGTGCTCATTACACAGAAGATGGCCCCTGGTAATAATATAATATTAAATATTTTAATAGATCAATAAATCGTTTTTGCCATTTTAATTTGTGAAGGTGGAACTATTCTGAACACATTTAGGCTCTGCTGGATAAAATAATCTTTAACAATGCATTTATTCTTATTATTATATGTTTTGTACGTATCTTAAATACTGAAGAATAAATCTAGTGTGAAATTAATAAGATTTGCTTAAATTGTAAAGGAGCATAAAAAACAAATTCTTTTTTTAAAGGGTAAGTATCTAAAAAGTACAGTATTTGAGGAAATGTACTTAGTTACATTCCAGCCATGTGAAGAATGGTGAAATGCAAAGTGTGGCTTCCTCCGTCTGTCTAAACTCCAGTGAACATGCAGTGACGTCACAGTGACACTAAGTTGAACACAGTGACTAACAGCCTGAAAACAGCACAGGAGGAGACACACACATCCGTTTGTAGTCAGTGCTTCTCTCTCCTCTGCTTGCTCTCTGTGCTACACTAATGTGAGTTTGCAGGTCAGCAGCAGCACTTCAAACATTTTGAAAACATACCAGTATTTATATCAATCGAAGATGCTAAATGGTGGAGGCCCATCCCTCTTGTAACATTACACTGCCTGTAGTCTGTATTTATAAAGTGACTGTACAGAGTATGTAACACAGACTACCCTACAACTGACAGGCTGTACTGATGTGTGTTGGCTGACACTGGCTGGTGCAGGAACAGCAGGTGGAGATACTGATGTCAAGTTGTAGAAGCTCTATACAAATGTAGGAGCTTCCTGTTTTGACTGTTGGATGTATTCCTACTAAATACATTATAAACCCAATCAGTGTTCATTCCACAGTCAGAAGTGAAGTAGTAAGCGTGTTTGTGTATGTGTAGGTATCTGCCATATCAAGCAATGGAATCTTTGCTCCATCTCTCTCTCTCTCTCTCTCCCCCCCACACTCCCTCTGTGTCTCCCTCCTTCCACCTCTCTAACCGATGGTGACAGTTGTTCTTTTTAAAGCAGAGTGGTTCAGAATGCGGGCGGAGCGGCTGTTAATTATGGATGGCCTGTTTATCCTCGCAGGAGCATCCAGGGAGGGAAAACATCCATTCGAACTTTGCGAGCTAACGCCTCATCCGTGCTAATATGACAGGAATCCAGGCGCTGATTCTGCCGGCTAACGGCTCAAAGAAGCAGCTCCTCTAACCTCTGTGTAACACAACACGCACAATTTAAATCAACAATCACACAACACTAAGGAGGAGTGGTCACTTTTAGTCAACACTGTCGGTCCCATGGCAAAGCTTTCAAGTTGTAGATGGACAATTTCAAATTTCAAAGGAACAACTAACACATATTATCACGTTGTGTTACTTTTGTATTAATGTGTTGATTGTTTTTCAAAACGCTAATTGTTCCAGAGAGTGGCATCTACCCCGCTTGCTTTATCCACCCATTACTTCACAGACACAAACATAATCTGCATATCATCTCATTTCTAAGTGAATTCCAATCCCTTAAAAAGACCTTGGGATGAAAAGCTCAAAAAGACAGGAAGTGAACCTTGAGTTTGTTTTTTTTTAAATCACAGATGTGTGTTTCCAAGGTGAGGATTGAATCTCCAAACTTTTCAATAATTTAAACAAGGTAGAAAGAGGAAAACTCATTTTCATATTCTTTCACATATTTTCGGCATTTTTGCTTCATGAATGACTTTAATGAGGGATTGTTTATGAATAATTTACTGTTTATTTAACTATCTGATCTATTGAGAAAAGATTTAAGCATTCCTACATTTAATTGTGCATTATGGTGTTAGTCTCTTCTTCTGCTTTTCTTTGTTGGGGTGCAACAAGAAACTTTTCACTATATAAAATAATTTAGCATCAGTCTGAGGAATTCAAATGAGTACTGAGTAGCACCGGATGATTTAGTTTTCTTACAAAATCAATCTATGAGAAAATTGTAGTTTTACAAGAGAGGAGACAGAATTGTCGATATTTGGTGCAACTTTGATCCCATTCCACGATGCAGCTCAGCAATATAGAGATTGAGAGTTTGACAGAAAAGGACAGAATCAAATCAAATTTAGAATTTATTATCAAATATATTCCCGTTTTACATTTGAAAATTATGAATAATGTCCTGAGCAATAGTATTTTCAATTTCAACAATAACACCTAAAAATAAGATGGGCAGCCAAATGCAGACCATGTGTTGCAGAGATTTTTGGGCAAGTTATTTCTAAATCAGCTTAAATTTGTGACGGACAATAAAAGTACAGTAACTACATCTGCAGTGGTTTGAGAAGGTAGACGACACAGGCCACATTCACACTTTGTTATTCGCCTCTTATTGAGCTTCACTGAAAACCTCTCTACAGTGTTGACTTGCTTTCATTATGTTAAAAAGCAAAAGACTGTTGCATGGGCACCTCAGCAGTGAAATCAAAACATGCTGGAAGTTAAAGTATTTTAGTTTTTAGGAGGAAATGTTTGGCTGCAAAAAGGTGGTTTCATTAGACGTAAGCAGTAGACAGCATTTTCATAAGCAGAACACTGAAAGAGAAAGACACGCACACCCGCACGCACACAGACACATGCACAAAGAAGGGTGTTTCCCATATTGTACTTTTTTGTCGAGGTGTGTGGCTTTATCTAGCTTAGCGGCCACACACACACATTATTTCCTCTCCAAAGCAACACATGCACGCTCACACTCTTTGGGTTTAGTCCATAGTGCGCGCGCGCACACACACACACACACACACACACACACACACACACACAAACACCCCGCTTAGCCTGCTGCCACAGTGACGTCAGATCAGCAGAGGAAAAGGGGGAAAAAATGCTGCATAAGAAACCCTTCCCTGGTCGGAAATCATAACTGCGTACCATGCAGGGCCCTGCTGAATGATGTACATTGGAAGCACTTGTAGATTGAGGAGCAGCTAAGCTTTCAACAGCACTTCAACCTTAAAGGGAGAGTTCATGGATGACACCACAGGAGCTGTATGGAGGCATTTTATGTGTTTTTACTGTTGTTTTTAAACGTTTGAAGAAGTGGTCATTATTAACTTCAATTGAATTGGATTTGCCTGCAATGCTCTTTACCCCTGAAACTCCAAAAGTGTTTTGTGGACTCAAACCCTTCACCCGGGTGGAAGCATGTGACACTGTGGAAAAACACATTAGCAGCTACAGCGAGAGTCTCTGTACCTGAGTTTATATCAGTGTGTTTCAGTTTCATGTGACTCAGCTGAGATTCAGACACTTTGGTCAGAATATCACTGTGTAAACAAACTTTTTTACAGAATGTGGTTCCAGACTGTGAAGTCCTGCTCAGGGTTTTGAGATGAATGTTTTTCTCCCTATCTCGCCCTCAAAGCCCCAAACCAATCACTCAGCCCTCTGATGACTGAGGCTCATTTAGCTCTCTCCTGATTGGCTCCAAAGGCAAGAAAAGAGTTGGGATTGCCCCAGTGGGAGGTTGGGAATTGGAGTTTTGAAGTTCTTTATGTGTTTCTCTTAATGTCCTCAAACTCTTTAATGCTTGTCTATATTTAGTGTGTGTGTCGGCTGATTCCTGCAAGTGTGTATGCAGTCGACTGGGTAAGAGAGTGTAATCAAGAGTGTTTGTACGAAGCCTGTGTGCAAGTGTATAGAGAAAAGTGGCTAATTAGCGAATGCTGCAATGCACAGTGGCAATATGTGCTCCACAGAAAACCAGATGTTTATTGTTTTTAATAGTTCAACAACGAAGATCTCTGCAAGTGCTGCATGGTGGAAAGTGTTGCCTACTGTGTCTGCAGTCTTTACCATCTTAGCGAGAATCTCATTAAACACAAAGATGTTTGTGTTTAAATCTTTTTAAAGGGCCCATCAGTAAAATGTCACAGTGGAAGAAAACTACATCAGAATAACAAATCACGTGTTTTTCTCCGCGAGCAATCTCTGGATTGGGCACATAATAACACTGTTCAGAGCATCCTCCCAGCAGGACTGTATTTTACTCCCGGCACGTATTCATGTCAACACAAATTGACTTCAGTGAGCTGAAGAGATTGAGCTGCGAATAAGAGCTATTCTACGTTTTGCATTCTTCGATAAACTATAAATTGTGAGGGCAGGGGAGAATTATCAAGTAACACAACACGAACCCTAGACCGTAAATTATTAGTTTTTGCTAAAAATATATATTAATACAACACTGATGAACATTGAATATGAATACGGTAACTTGTGTGAGAGCCTGTTTGCGTGAAATCTTGGGTGCATACATCAGCCATTGGGAGAGTGGAGAGCCGTGTTGTGCGTCTGGTGAAATTAGAACAGCAGCACAGGAAGTCAAAACAAGGAAGACGGGATGAGAAACAAGAAGAGCTGTGAAGCAAAGTGGCGGCGGTTTAACTAACTATAGTTTGTGTCTCTGTGTGGAAATGCATTGGTGAAATGAAGATTAAATATGATCTGAACAAACACAGTTCCACTTTTAATTGTATCAGTGTTTTTTTATTTGCCATGGTCACTAAAAAAGTGTTGAATTGATTTATTTACTTTGGGTCACAATGTCAGCAGAAGAGGGTTAATAGAAATGGAATGATGGGAGTAAATCTGTTGAAGCGATGTGCTAAATGCAATGTTCTCTCCTTTCGTTTTGTAAATGTTTATTGAATAATCATCCTGGTGTATGCTGGATTTTTTTAATTTTTTTTATTTTACCCAGGTGAAACACTGCTGTGCCTGAGGAGATTCACCTTTATAAAAAACGGGTTGGTCTGCAGGAGGTTGATTCATGAGATGCATTTTTAGAATATACTCAGACATTTACACTTTCATAACATTAGTGCAGCAGAGCCTTGGACATCCTGACTTCTCTCTCTCTCTCTCTCTCTCTCTCTCTCTCTCTCTCTCTCTCTCTCTCTCTCTCTCTCTCTCTCTCTCTAACATGGTCAAGCTCTTAAATCACTGGGTTCGACAGTTCCCATAATTCAGCTCAGTAACATCTTGTGTAAAAACCTCCTTGCTGGTAAATGCCAAGTCTGTCAAATTCCACCTTAGTGTATCTGTTAAAAATGCAAAGATACCCATGCACGTGATGTCACACATGAATTTTTCTCTACTTCAACCAGGGTCTCTGCAGAGTTAATCATGTAAAATTCAAGACCTTTTAATACCTTATAGTATGTGTTTTACCCTCATACAGGCCAAGGTACATTGATTAAAACCTGTCTGGCTGAATTATTATTTACCAATCACAAATATTTATTGATATTTTATCTAATGTTTGTATTACCTCTAAGGAGTATACCTTCCTGTAATCTCTCCCTGTCCAGTCTCATTACTCTGCTTTTCTGTTTAAGGTATTTTTGTCTCAGTCTGTTGTTCTCTGTGTTGACCAGTTCATTACAGCTTCACACAAATCACATCCCAACCCTGTCCTTCCTCTTTTTACCAACTAATAACACACACACACACACACACACACACACACACACACACACACACACACACACACACACACACACACACACACACACACACACACACACACACACACACACACACAAACCTTCACAAAAGGAAGAGACCAGGAAGCACTCACAAGCATTGGCCAATCAGTGTCAGGAAAATCCCTCTAGATTGGCCCACCACAGATTTATACAAACATTCAAGTGCATGCACCCTTGCACGCACGCACGCACACACATCCATGCACACACACACAAACGCTCTTCTATAGGTTGGGCCACCATAATGCCTATAGGGAGTAGCACCAATACAGAGAGGACACTGGGAAGGACTGCAGACACACACACACATACGTATACGTATACCAGCTCCCTCACACACATACACTGGGGAGCTGGATAAAAATACTGTGCTGACAAGTCAATTAATCAGATGTGAAGGTGCTGAGCAGAACAATCCCTTACAAGGAAGCAGTTCAAAAAAAACTGTGTGTGTGTGCGTGCGTGTGCGTGTGTGTGCATGTGTGAGAGAGAGAGAGAGATACACTTAAGTTTCTGTGCTTAATAACCTGTGTCATAAACTGTTGATCTGAACATTTGAAGAAATATGTTACAACAGCTTCATTCTCATTGTGTTGCACTATGTTTGACTCTATTTTGGTCCCAGTTTTTGCTCCTGCATGAAAATAGCATTACACTGGATCAGCACAGTAGGTGTGTCACATGGAGTGAATCATTGCACAATAAAACCCTTAAAACATTGTGTTCAAGGTATTGTGTTGCAGTCGGTGCACTGTGTACCCACAATGGAGTCTTTCACATCTTTCAACTGCCCGTCTGTTAAATATCTATAGCTACTGTTCAATTAAAAGTATAATTGAGAACTCCACAGGCAGCAACAATAAAAATTACGTTTTTTAAGTTGTTGTCATCAAGAGGAGACAATCTCATAAATGAACGCTGTGATGTAAATGATTATAGAAGTTATTTTACTGCAGTCAGTTTAGTCTAATGCCCCCCCGTCCACAGTATGCAAATATTTATGTGTACATTAAAATGAACAAAATTAACAGAACAAGCTCAGTCTGTAACTCTGAGTCAGTAGGAGGTTCTGCAACCATATCTGAAAGACTTAAAGCTAGGGTTGGCAATCCTGGAAAAACTAGCAAGCGCCGGCTTCAGATACATTAGGGTTGGGGGATGTCAACTTACTTAGCATATGACGATGCATGCAGTGAAACAGAAAATGCCAATGGGGGGGTTGGGGGTCGTCTTTACAAATTTTCTGACTTGCAGACACACACACACACACACATACACACACATACAGTGTCATCGAATAACAGAATTTGTTGACAGATCTTAGGCAATATGCTGGAGTAGATGTGTGCCTGTGTGGCTTGTGAAGACTCCGGTAATGCACAGTGGGACCAGGTCGGTTATTAACAGACATGAACTCAAGCCAGTTATTTCATTCAGGCCTTATGAAATGATTGATTGTTTTTATTACCGTCCTGTGAGGGCCACAAACACCATCTTTTCTTTTTTTTTCAGGCGATTTTATTTTTTGGATGGCTGGACATGGGAGGATTTAATCAAATAAGATTAAAAGAAAAGGTTGCAGAAACAAATTACTAACCCTAACTTTAATCACTACTAATATGTATCTGTGAAGGGCGTACAATTATGTTGCACTATATTAGAATTATTGAAATGGTTTGTAAAGCACATTTTTAGAATATACCAGGTATTTTATCTGTTAAATCTGTACTCTTATTCTTACTTGGGTATTTTAGTCGAAAAAAGCAGCAGCAAAATAACTGCAGGAGGCACGTCTAACTCATTCTTTTTCTGATTAACTCTTGTCGTAGCATTTGGTTTGAACCAAGGCACAAGATTTATTGACTTTTTGTGCTCCACCTCACTGCACCGTGCTGAAACTGCTGGAAATCCCGACTCCACAGGTCTGTCAATAACTTTGTGGAGTAAAACAGTGTTAATGAAACAGACTTCATAACTCATCAGTGGCCGGACTGTACTGTCAGCAGCACTCGAGTGTGTTGAATCTGGCTTGAAATCAACAGTGTGACTGACTGGCTGACATCTCCTGAGCGGAGCTGAAAGCAGTCAATCAGCACTGGGTACTGCAGTAATGACAGGGATGTGTGCGCTCCCTCAGGAAGAGCTGTCAGGTCACTGGATCAGTGCCACTCTGAGAGAGAGACACACATGCACAAACACACGCACACAGACACAGACACACACACACACGCTTCTAAAATATGCTGCAATTTTGCCTGTGCACACAGAGTAAAACACGTAAACAGTTCAGTGTTGACAGACTCTTGTACTTCCTCTGTCCTGTTATTCATTATGGATTCTTCCCAAGGGATTGACGTGCACAAGTACTTCTTTGCATCCATGGATCAGGATTATAACCAACATTGTATTTGAATAGTAGTAGTTAAAGGTGGAGGATATACCACACAAAGAGTACAGTCTGTAAAACATGGCTACAAACAGCAGCTGAGAGTTTTGCTGCTTGATGGATGCTTCCTAATCCTGTTTGTTCCAGGATATTTTCTCTGGCCTGTGTCTCAGGCTGAGCAACTACATTTTCTCAGTTTGGATCCCTGCACGACAAGAGCACTAATATGTTTTAAATTGGCCTGAGCCCTCGGGTAAGAAACTACACTCCCTCCTTTTGGGTTCCTGTGTGACAGAGGAGCAATTGTAATATAATGGACCTTGAACACAGACTCACTCTCTCATCAGAGGTGAGGAGCGAATATGTTTCACTGTTGATTTTTGCTAACAGGAAGACTTAACCAGAAAATCTACCTGAACAGCTGGACCATTATACAAATATATTTATATCACATGGTTTTGGAGCCAATGTTTAAATTTGTAAAACATTTCCATTACATTTCAAATTTCTAACGTCCGCAAACCTGCGACTCAAACTCTTGACCGCTGAGCTCCTCCTTCTCTACCCACTGTGTCCATCCCTTCCCTCAGCCTCACCTCCACTCCCTCTTGGTTTAACAGCAGCGGAATTACTTTTTGACTTTGGTCTAAGTCACCAGAATCAATTCTTTGCCGTCCATAGTTTTTCAACGGAGTCCTCACATCACAGCCTCTCCCATATCACCCCTCCACATAATATTTCCCCCCCCCCCCCCGAGGGAGGAAAGGTCAAACGGTCGAGCTTTGCACTCGCAATGGGGACAACTCAGGGAAATCAGTTTGCTTCTCTGCCTGTTAATACCCTCATCTCTGGACCTATCATTTATATGTAAATGAAATGTGTTTGTTGAACGGCTCAGAGAGGTGCAGACAGTTCAGACAGAGTAGACGGACTCGTAGACAGGTTGTTCTAATGACCTTTCATATCATGCAGTGACACAGTTGTTTACAAACAAACAGAAAGCGGTTCCGACCTGTTTACCAATTAAACAGTTGTGACAGATGTGTTTACCTTCCACAAACACCGCCAGCCTCGGATGATTTTAATATTCATAACTAGCTTCTCCTGAAAACCTCAGTCATACAGGAGCGAAATGCAATTAGAATTAAAAATAAGGTGAATGTATTTTTAACCCTTAGGACGAAAGGGAAAAATGAGCAGGATTTGTCAACACATTGTACAAGTTTAGTGTCAGGTGCGTTCCTGTTTGCAAAAAGCCTCAACTTTAATAAGTCAACTTACACTGCAGGGCACGGTGTAACTCATTTCACGTTTACAAAGTATCCAACGTCAGGAAGATATCACATTTCACAGAAACGCACAAATTGAGCGTTCTGTAAGTGCAGTTTCTTAATGTTCATTTGTGCCGAGCAACATGAACAAAACGAGCCGTCCTGCTTGGTAACATTACACCATTGAACCCATCAAACAGCATGAGGGATTAAGGTTGTTTCTGTGGCACAGCTCTCTCCAGAGATGACTCCAGAATACTTCTGCAGGACTATTGCCTCTGACTTGTGGATTTGCCTTGATTTATTGCTTTTGTTTTCATCATTCTCAGCAGTGCTGCTGACTACAGGTGTAGCTGGGCGTATAGAAATTATTCATAATTTATTTCATGTTTACAGCTTTTTCTCAGCTGGTGCGGACAGGTGGGGGTGGGGGGGGGGGGGGGCGCAGAGAGAGGGCGAGACGGAGGGAGAGACGAAACATTGAGACAGAGACAAACAAGTTAGAGAGAGGTAAGAAGAAGAGAAGGACGTAGAGTGAATACAAAGGGTTAGAGAGGCAGACAAGAGGCAGAGAATGACAGAAAGATAGAGAGAAGAAGAAATTAATATATTTTGATAGAGACTAATACCTGGATTTACCAGGTACAATCTCATGTACATGCTCTTCTCATGATGCGTGATTATTTACTCTTTATTTAGACAAAAATTAATTATGGACTATGGACAATGTGGACACTTCCTCAGATTGTACAAAACTGAAGCTTTTCCTGGATATATCGCTTTGTATATTTCTACTACGGAGGTCATGCAGAAAGAAATGTCAAATCCCTGTTACATCTAACTACAATATATCTACTTGTTAGCAATAAATGATCTGGATCAGTTCTGCCAACATTTGATTTCGCTGAGTGCACTAGATTAATGATTTGCCCACAGATCTGATTTTAGCTGTTATATCTTTTACCAAGGAATTGAACATTTCTTCAAAATTAGATATGAGCCATTAAGGAATGTACAAAGAGAATACCTTGAGGAAACCAAGTGCAGTGTGTGCACCGATACAACTTTTTTCTGTTTTTACTTTTCTCTGTAGAGAAATATATTTATTTTTTACCTGATAAAGAATGATACTTTAGGACAGAGTGATAAAAACACTTTGCTCCACTTGCAAACTTTCATTTTTCATATCAGGTATCACCGCAAATATAAATGAGCCAAGAAGGGAAGTGATTTAAACTCACTGGTTTGAAATTGTATTTAATAGTTTATTTTTTGCTGATATGCTTATCAACCTGTAAAGACAGTGAGTACTATATACAGACTGTTTGATATATGATATAGACATGTATATAGAACATGTAACTGCATCCCAGAGAAAACACAAGATAACACAAATCCTTGTACTATATATTTTACTCAAAACAGACACTCACACACACACACACACACACACACACACACACACACACACACACACACACTTCTGCTGCAGGGGATCATATGACCTCAAATGCCCCATGTGACCCCTCAGAGTGACATGATAAGCAGACAGAAGGTCAGTCTTTATGGGCACTAAACGCTGCCTTCTGCAGCTGAACATGGTCCAAATTCATTCACGCTGGCACAACTACTAGCCCCCCCCCCCTCCCACAGAGTCTGTCTCCCATTTACTTCAGAGTTAATCAATACTTTGAATTAACAACTGCAAAACAAACCAAACAGACAATTTCACGAAGAGAAAGTGCAATACGTATAAAAAGTAAACTATATCTTCAATTTAAATGCAAAACCGTGTCCCTCAGTGTCGGGGTGTGTGTTTGCACGCTGACTAAAGTATGTTTGTCAGTTGGAGTTGTTATTTTTCTCTGCAGCATACGCCTCAATGGGCTGTCTGTCTTTTTGGATGGAGCTGGGCAAGATAAATTGACAGCTTCACACGCAGACACACACCCCCACACACACACATGTGTAAAAATATACACAAGCTTTGCATGTGTGAGGTGCCACAACGCGCCAATGGGCGCACACAACTCTCCAAACTCAACCGCATGATCACGCACACATATGCAGAAACACAAGAGGCAGTCATACATCTGCTGATGAACTGAGTGGCAGTTTATTTTCGGGATGTAAACGGAGAGAAGAATAGACTTGATGCTTTGAGGCGAAGGAGAGCAGAGTAAGCAGAAGAATATGAGCTGCGCTCACATGCTCAAGGGTGAAAAGATTCCACATTACTACACACACACACACACACACACACACACACAGTGGCCTTTGTCGCTGTCGTGCAACTGTCTGTCCACGTTGGATTCAATGACCATTACTGACAGATCTGCTGAGAGAGCTGCACGGAGCCAGATAACAAAGGGAGGATATAGATATACGTAGATTCACTGGTCACCCACACGTCTCTTTAATCAATCCTGCAGCAGATTTAGCAAAAAGGATTAATCTCCAAAGCTACACTGTGATACAGCATTGTACATAACTGGATCTATTGTAATAAAACTCCTCTCTCTCATACAATTGGATGTCAGACCCCTCCTGGATAAAAAATGTGAAATAGGAAAAGAAAATTGCAAATCTTTCACAAGTCTCCATTGAGCATGGATCAACAGCACAGCAAAAAGAACCAGTGACTTTGATCACAGCTCGAGTTTTAAAGTGAATCGTTTCGAATCAGCAGCTGCTGAGGCAAAAGTGTGTTTAATTAGGACGAGTACGTTCTGCAACATTTTCCATTTTGCGAGCACGAATAACATGACATAATGTGAAAAGAGAGAGAAACGAAAAGGCCACGAGAAGAGCTGACTTTGGAGATTTTCCCTTCCAGTAGTCTAACGTTACACAGCAAGAGAGGAGGAGGAGGAGGAGGAGGAGGAGAGAGAAGCAGTGAGGAGGAACAGCAGAGGAGAGAGGTGAGGTCACAGGGAGGAGGGATTATATACCCTTCACCTCCTGCACACGTCTTTTTCAAACCCGTTTTAATGTGTTACATGTCGCTTTTTCTCTCTGTTTTGTCCTCAGGCTACGCATCACATACATTTCTCCTATGTTTCTCCTCTACACTCTTCTCAATCCTTCCCACATGACTTTCTCCCACTCTTCCACCTCCCTCCTGTGACCAGATGTCCTCCACACTCTTGTCCTCATCTCCTCTCCACTTTTTTTTTTTTATCGTCATCCTCCTCCTCCTGCCTCTCCTTCCTATATGTGACAGATTTCAGTCCCTGCGTTGCTCTCTTTCCCCCTCTCCCCCCCCCCACATCCACTCTTGCAGTTCCCACCCCCCCCCCCCTTGTCCTCTCCTCTTCTCCCCAATTCTTCCACATCCATCACTTCCTCCTCTCTCTTCTCCCCCCACTGCTGTCCTCTGCCTCAGCTCTCTTCCTCCTCTTCATTCTCTCCTATTGTCTCCTCCCACAACCTCCCCACTCGTTCCCGGTCCCAGGGCTCGTTAAACAATGTCCACACTCACCTGACATCATCTGCAGAGAGCCGCCTACAAAGGTGACAGTGTGTGTATGTGTGCGCGCTGCACTATGGACTAAACCCAAAGAGTGTGAGCGTGCATGTGTTGCTTTGGAGAGGAAATAATGACAGTTTATTCAAGCAGTGACATAATGAAGAGGTCCAGGAAAAGTATCTTTCACACGGAAAAGGAAACTGAAGTCAAAGTCAGACGAGAACCGGTGACACGACAGAGTCAGAGATAAAGAGACGTATTTTGTAATTGGAAGTTTTGGAAGTTTTGCAGTCGACTTTAATTGCTGCAGAACAATTGGTATTCACCAGTGTAAAGCACACAAGCTGCTGGTGTAGAGACAAGTGCCCAACCCTCTGTCACACCCACCCGCCTATCACCCTTCCTCCCCCTTTTCCCTGTCCAACTTTGTCTGTTATCACTCACACCTCACCTCTCGGTCCACCCATCTGTCCAGATTTTTGCTTTTCTTCAGTCTTACCCTCATGCCATTTTTTTTGGGGGGGGGGAACTACAGATCTGCCTGTGCCCCTTTTCTCTCCCTCTCTCTGTTAGGTTTCTGCTCCCTGGACCCTTTGAAGTCGGCTCATACCTGCTGTCACATACCACCTGTTCAGTTCTCAGCCGGACAGGACTGCATTAAAGTGAACTACACTAACCCTGATGGGACAGCACTGAGCTGCACCAGCCAGGATGAGAATGGACAGATCCAGAACAGGGGTGGGGGGGGAACAGAGTCAGGGATCGCACAGAGGTGAATACAGTTGTCAATTGTGGGGGCCCAGGTCACTGCAAACATACTGTGGACAACATTATGTAAAGCAGTTTTGTGCATTTTATTGTTAATGATTGTTTGTTTTTATACTCATTTATTAGACTGTAATGTGTCTACTTGTTCTGTGAGTTACTATTTGTACCAATGGGACAATTGTTTGTTGTACACAATGACAATAAAGGCATTGAATAGAATTTTGTTTTTTTCATTATTTTTAACCAATAATATTTAAATATAACTTTTTTTTTACGATAAAAGATGATGACAAAATAAACCCTTGAGATGTCGCATACAATTTTTTCAGGAGCACAAATACTTAACTTGTAAAAATCATACTTTTCTGTTACTCTTTTCTCCATAAAAACAAAACAATATTTCACAACAATCTAAAACTACAAATACACAGAAACAAACACAGACAGTTTGCTCACCCTCTCCTACACCCTCCCCCTGCCCTCAGATGTTGTAAAAGAAAAATTAGATACAACGACCTGGATAATAAATCCATTACATCAGCATAAAGAGCAATTGAAGTAGTTTGTCTTCTGTCTATTTTTAACTCTGGTGATTGTAAATACACACAAATTAGAAGCAGAAAACAGGCCGTTTTGAGATGCTGCAGATGTCCTGCAGCAGCAGAAAGACGTAGCACATCTCAAAGAAAGAGGAGGAGTAATCCAGCCTTCTTTGAAAATTCTAGTTTCAAAAAGGTTGTATATAAAGATTTACACGGAAGGAAAAGAATTTCAAAAAGACAATTAAACTTAATTGAAGATGAACTGAACTAGACTGGGAACAATGAGGGTTTGCAATTTGGTGTCATTTGATTGACTTTAACCCTCAGAAGTCTCATATCGCTGAGATATGATCACATAAAAGATCACAAAATCCTTTAGTTAATTCAACCAAATTAAGTCAATTCAAATGAGTTCATTCAAAGAAAGAGATTCAATTGATGATGATGAAAACCTTTGTGGAGACGTTTACTTCCTGTATAGGAACTGCAGAACTGCATCTGAATACAGCTCCACGTGGGCTTTAACATTGAGCAATGCTTTTTGCCATTTGATTTATTTCAGTGTGAGTTGGCTCTGATCTTTATCATGGTCATTTCAGTTCAATTCAGAAGAACTCATTTCCGTTTTAATCTGTCCTGTTTGACATTGTTCTGCTTTGCTCCTTGAGTTTCTGCTCTTTTCCTCCCTCTCGCTCCTCTTTGATCCGGAGCAATAAGGTAAGTTGAAAGGTTGTTCTCTGACCACGACTACTCTGAAATCCTGAACAGTGACATGAGCATCTCTACAAACTCAAGGAGAGAGAATGTGTATGTGTGTGTGTGTGTGTGTGTGTGTGTGTGTGTGTGTGTGTGTGTGTGTGTGTGTGTGTGTGTGTGTGTGTGTGTGTGCGTACGTGCTCCCAGGTGACGGAGCATGGACGAGAGAGATACTCGTTTGATCCCTGGAACAAAGAGGGATAGGAGGGCAACAGAGAGAGAGACAGGCAGAGAGAGAGGGGTGAGTGAGAGAGAGAGACATAGCTGAAGGATGAAAGAGAGAGAGACAGGAGAGAGAGAGAGAGAGAGAGAGAGAGAGAGAGAGGGAGACAGGGGGTTAGGAGGGATCAGGCCTCACGAGAACAGAGCTTTGTTGAAGGGGGTTTGAAGATCAGGAAGTGCTTTGTCAAACAGAGTGAGAAGAGGAGGAGAAATGTTTCCAAAAACTGTTTAGTTAAAACAAACTATTCATTTTATCACCTGTGCTGTTTACTCATCTACACTCAGTAACTCATCGACTCTAGTAGCTTGCCGGATTTTGAGATTTCTTTCTCTGGAAGATGAAGGTAAACAGAGTCTAAAGTTTGCATTTTAGGTATGTTAATGTGAAATCAGTAACATTTCTTACTATAAATAACGTCCCTGTTGAAATTAAACTTGACATACATTACCTCATTGGCCTATTTACAAATGTGTCCACATCGACCATGAGCGTTCAACCAGAGATGTATAGGCTAGCTGTGCAGACGGACACTTGCACCTGTAAACAGGTCTTAGTGTATGGGGACAATATTTGGATCCAGTTTTGCTCCTTTTCCACGGTCGGAAAACCCACAAACATCTTGCTTTTGTCTGCAATGGGAGAAAAGATACAATGTCAGTGATGGAATCATGACACACAGGTAAACATGTTTATTTTCTTTATTTTGGCAGGTCTAGATGCTGACGCTGCATCTTTTCCAAGACTTTATTTTATATATTTAATTCATTTTTATAAAAAAAACTTCTTTTCAGTTTTTCTGTGGTGCAAGATTCAACATGTTTGGTTTGGATTTTCAATGAAGAACGACTCATTGAGTAAAAAAAAGCAAACTACTTGCAGAAGGATTCTATCCTTATTTAGCGGGGTTACCCATGTTTAAAAATCTGCGTAAACTGCGTTATAATTTTGGTGTAAAACAGTTATTTTATTGCCTCAAATAAGTCAGCAATTTTCAGTGGAACTACTTTCAGTAATCATCCCTTTAGAACATGTTGAAGAGAAGAATGTTTTAGCAATGTGATAGCATCATAAACAAACCTGGACATCTCACATAAACAAAATAAACAAAACTAACCACATAAATTGATACAGAAACGCTGGAGGTAAGTGAGAAAATACTTTTTTTTTGTAACTTGATTTTAGCCTTTAACTCTATCTTTAACATAACATGAATGAATAGGGTATTCATAGGACTGTGGTTCTCTGTGGCTGGACCGCTCCATCATCAGTCATGCTGTATGCACAGTGCAGTGAATTCCTTGCCTATGCAATCAGTCCCAGAAAACAGCCGACACTACCTGCATGACATTTTACTGATGTCAGAGAAAAGAAATTGCACAGGAAATCATTTTACATCCAGTGTGGTCATCAAGGCTCCGTATCAGCAGGTAGTGAAAAAGCAGTTTGACGTGCTGAAACAACTAAAAGGAGGCAGACGGAGGAGACGGGGAGCAGGGAGAAGAAGACAGAGTTACGCACGTTTTAAAAAGGTGTTTAACGTTTCACTGTACAACTTGGTTATTTTATTTATTTTTTACGGCTATGTTGGGTTTGTTGTAAAAGTTAATTATACATATTTACAAATGGTTTGACAATATATTCTTTCATCTGTAGATAAATAAGAAACATTGTGTGATGTTTCTCATCCAATTCAATTTTAATCTAGTCTATATACATGTATGTATTCTCTCCAAGGCCATTGCATACATTATAATGTGACTGGATCACCTTCATGCACATGTGCACACTATATTATTATGTACACAGTAACCCCCCCCCCCCCCCCTGTCTCTCTCTCCTTCAACCCTCCATTTCTTCACCTCCACCAAAAACATTTCACTGCGGCATTAAACTGTTTATTCAAGTGGTTTTGCATGATGAGAAAAAAAAAAAACATTACAAAGGCTCATATATTCCTGCCTGTGCTGATATGAAAATACTGCAGTTGCTGGCTGCATTGTATTAAAGCACGTGTTCTATAGAAATGCTGTGTGTGAATCGTATAAGAAGTAAATTTCACATCATACAATCTGGAAAGTTTCTCTGAACATAAACAAAGAAATGCGAGGTGACAGTATGTTAGCGAAGGTAAGATGTCCCTGAGCTATGTGTTCGCTAAAGGGCTAGCTGTTATTTGCAATTGTGAGTTTGTATGTTTAAAGAAACTGCACACGTTACGACAAAAAGCAGAAAAAAAAGGATGAAATCGTTGATACAAAACGCCTTCACACAAGATGGTGATACATAAGAGTGATCACAGTGCCTCACTTCTCCTGACATACTGACTATACTGAAAAGAGCTTTGATCAAGAGAGCCTTAAAATACCAGGAAAGCGAAAGTGTACATCTTTCGTGTGGATGTGCCCGATGGGAATTGAAGCAAAGACACAAAATGTTTTTTTTCTTCAGTAAAACAAGTTTGAACGCACAGCATCTAACAACCCAGCCCCCACATCCCAACCCACATCTACCTTTTCATTCCTCTCGCAGAGACTTTTATAATGATCCTCCAAACATGCCCAAGAGACAAGTGAGTCACTTAAAGACACAGACTTGTTACTCTACAAGTTATTAATTTGATCTGAATGTTTGGAGGTTCTGTCCTAAATATAGTCATCTATCAGATTTTTGCAACTTGAAGTGAAATGTCTTTTTGTGTTTGAAGGCTGCTTATGTGTGTGTGTGTCAGTTTGTGTCAATGTCAATGCATGTGTAGAGACAAACACATGTATGCTCGCACACACACACACACACTCAGACACTCACACACACACACACTACAGTCAGATCATGTGTAGAACTCTTGTGAATTTATTTTAGTTCAAAGATTTACAGTCACCGACTATGTAGTGTGTTCATGTGTCTGTTCGACGAAATGAGCACATCAGAGAGGGAATAAAACTGAGTTGCAGAGTATAAGAATTTTAAGTCTAATTTCTCAGAAATGTCCAACCTAATAGAAAAAGACCACAATGATGATGATTTCACATCTAGGCTGAGTGGATGCACTAAATACAAAGTGAGAACCCTCACACAAGGTTTTAAAAACCCCATCAACAATCTCTCTCTAACTTTAACCAAGTATTTACAAGGCTTTAACCCAGCCAGACCTCACACACACACACACACACACACACACACACACAGATTACTGTAACTCCCCTCTTGTTGGTCTCCCTCACAAATACCTTCATAAAGTTCAACAAGTCCAGAACTGTTTTGTTTTCCATTTGGCCAACTTACATAATGTTTTATTCACTGTTATTTTTATTGATCTTTTTGATACAGTTTTTTTTGTTGTTCTGTTTTCATCTCTGCCTTGTAAGGTGACCTTGAGTGCTGCCTATAAATAAAATGTATTATTATTGTGAGTATTATAGTATTTTCTCTGATGTGCTGTGTGAATTCCAACAGAGTCGTCTTATCCCAAACATGGCAGCTGTGTGCTCACAGGAAATGAAGATTGCAACATGTGACCACAAATGTCGTCCACCTAAATATCTGCTGGCTGCTTTTCTCAATTAACGTCTTTTCTTTTGTGTGTCCTCTGTTTTGCACAACATGGAAATTGGCACCAACGACATGTCCCCCTTACTTGGCCGTCATTTTCACAAGTTTGAAAATATGTTGGTGGCCTCTCCCCTGCTGCTTGGTAACCAAGATGGCAACCAATGAGGGGGAGAAATGTCAAGTTTACATGCAAACATTTGTGATGGACGTTGCATGACTTTTTAGAAACACACAAAGTGCACCCCAGGATAAGTTTATTGTACTTGTTGGCATGAGGTGAATAATTCGGTGAATGTCTTTGTCGACCAATGTTTCCTTGTACCACTGATCATGCGTTTGGGAAGCAGGACAGTGAGGATGGTATTTTTGGGGTAATTCAGCGATGGCCTCTCCCTCTGTTTTCTCTTCCACCAGCATTGAACAGTGTTGAATCTAAGCTGCTCGCCCCTCTCTCTCTCTCTCTTTCTCTCCGTCTGTCTCCCTGTCAGACAAGAGCAGTAGAGAGTGCTGAATATGAGCTGGTAGCATGGTGAGTCAGCCAGCAGCTTTACATTTAACACATGCCAACGCTACCAGGACTGAAAAGGAACGCAGTGGGGGTGCTTTCTCTCCCTCTGTCTTGGTCTCAGTCGGTGGCTCTCTTCCTATTCATCGCCCTCTGTTCCTCTCTTCTCTTTCTTTCTATCTCATCTCTCCTTCCATCCTCCTCTCCCTCTTGCCATCCATTACCCATTGTCTCCCTTTCATTTTCTCTATTTTTGCCCTCCCCCTCTCGCTGTCACCCCCTCCTTCTCCATCTCCCTCCCTCTCTGTAGTCTCCCAGTGGTCTTGCTGAGGGGCATATGCTGTTGCAGGGAGAAGGGGATGTCAGCTTGGATTTCGACACTGTCACAACAGGGGAACACACACATACATACACACATGCATATAGACACACACGCAGGTAGCAGGCACAGGAAGCAAATGGCTACTTATAAAATATGCCCACACACACATATACAGTACGTGCACAGGCATACTCCTGTGCACGTATACACACATGTGAAAATGAGTCAAATGGCCACTTGTATAATATGTACGCACACACAGACACACAAACAGAGTGAAAATAGTCTCACCAGGGTAGAAAACAGTGCTTGTCTGCAAACTGCCTGACAGGCAGAAAATAGCCCTGTCTAAGAAGAGGAGAGGAGAGGGGAAGAGAGGGAGAAGAGAGGAAAAGAGAAGGGAAGAGAGGGAGAAGAGAGGAAAAGAGAAGGGAAGAGAGGAAGAGGAAGAAGAAGAGGAGGAAGGAGAAGAGAAGCAGTTTTTTTTAAACAGGGGGAAAGGAAGAGTTTGAGGAAAGGAAGTGGAGGAAGAAGAGTAGTTGGAAGTAGTGATTGAAAAACAAAGGACAGAGGAGAAGACAAGAAGAAAATGTGTGTAATGGATAACACCTGAGGGAAAACCGACACCAATAGCATACAACTAAGTGAATGGCAGTTTGTTCCTCTCATCCCTCTCTCCTTACCATCCTTTTCCTGCCAGTCTGCTCTTTTGTTTTCCTCTCTCGTTCATCCAGCTGTTCTCCCTCCTCCCCTCAGATTCTCTCTCTCAGCTCCTGATATGGTATCTATGACCTTAGCTTAGTACAGCATGGTCACACTGGCCTGACCAGAATCCCATTACTGACACCCTTCATGTGTAACATCACGGCACGGTGTGTGTGTGTGTGTGTGTGTGTGTGTGTGTGTGTGTGTGTGAGAGAGAGAGCGAGCCTGTATACATGCGTGACATTGCCCTTTCCATAGCAACAACAATATTATGTGTGGTGCGTTGCAGACAGACACAAACTGAAACACACATAAACACCAGGACACTGACAAACATACATACACAGGAGGACACAGACATGGATGAATATCAAACTGATCGCAGTTAGTCACAAAAATGTTACGACACACATCTTACTACAGACCCACACACACTTTCCAGAATTATTCCATCCTTATTATTACAGCTCCCTTCACTGAAGTTATTAATCCCCTAAATTGTTATTTTTTTTCTTGAAACATTTCCGTCTGGGAGCCTAGCTCATTAAAACAGCACTCATGTGGGTACGGACCAGAAAAAAAGTCCTCTGAAACAATCTGGGACTTGACGCTTAGTTTAAAGCAGCAGAGAAGTTTACACAAAACATTTATTTCCGTCTCACATTACACACAAGTTTTTAAATCCATCGCTTAAACATTTATCCAACATAATTTGCTGTAGTTTAACACATTTGCTGTAGATGAGGAGCATCTGCTCGATTGCAGATGAAGGTTGCAGGGTGCATGTTAATCAATAGCAAAGTTTGCAAAGACAAACGTTCATTCAGGGGGCAGTTTCTCTCAACCATAAAACAATGCTGGGTTAAATAACCTTAAACGGGTATGATTTAAAATTGATGTTTGGTTTAACAGTGCTGGGAATTTTCAGAAAGTCGTTAAATTATACAAAAACAAATTGACAAGAATTACCACCTGACATTTTTATGGCCCCATCAACCAGTCAATTTGAAGAAAATATCATCTCCCCCTCTGGTGGATGGGGTTCATGTTATGTTGTTGAATAATGGCCATTTTGTCATTATTCCTTTTGACCAAATTGCATTTTGTGAGATCAGAGTGACCTTGACCTTTGAGAAAAAGTCAAATAGTTCCCAGTGAGCATCAATTTTTGTTGTTGCTTGTTTCAGCTTTTGAAGTATTCATAAAAATAGAAAATGCTTTTGAAATGCTGAAAGAATAATATTATAAGTTGCCATTAGGACACAAAGACTCCCATGTGGTGAAAGACCCTCTGAAGGTCCATACTTAGACTACAGGAGTAATTAGAGTTGACTTTAATGGGAGAATGATTTAGATTTCATTGGGTGCTGTTGAAATTGCTGCATCAGCTCCATTGTGGCCATATTGTTTCTGTTATAAGGATGTAACTGGCAGCCATGATGCATTTTGTCAAAATGCTCTGGGTCAAGTTTAGGGAGCACATTTACAGTATGTAGTATAAAACACGTTCGGAACTGATGCTCAGTAAAACAATACATCGGGATTTCTGTCTCCTTAGAAAAGAGTTTAAAAAAATATAAAAAATGGAACAATGAAATTTAAATGCAACCACAAATGCATAGATTTGAATAAAAATCCCAGTAAATTTGCACAAAGACTTATCAACATGCAATACTGCAGAAAGCGCCCCATGGGTCACACTCAAAGCTTCTTATCTGACCATATATTATGTTCCAGCATACAGATCCAATATGGTGGCTGTCAAATTCAACAAGGTTGGCTGATTTTTCTGCAAATTATTTCCAATGATTAATGATCTTATTACTATAGCCGCCCCTCCCTGCTCCTCAAACGCACACGAGAGAGATACAAGTGTATGATTAGAGGGCTAGAAATGAGAGGAAAGAGAAGCAGGGCAGAAAATGGAGGGAGACAGAAGATGAAAAAGCAGAATGAGGAGACGAACACCGCCTGACAAAACTAACATGAAAGTGATCTTGCAGTGAATGGGGGAACTCTTGCGTAGTTACACTGATTGATTCATTTTCTAACCGTCTTACAGGAGCTCTGGGGTCTTTTACTTTTTAGGCCAAATGAATGAGGAACAAGGTTTTCGCCCCAAATACTGAAACAAAACAAGAAAGAAAAACCATGTGAATCAAGGGTTTTAAAAAAAAAAAAGGGCAAATTAAAACAGGGGGAAGGAGAACAAATCAAAATGTGCATATTACTGCCAAAGTAACTGCGATAACCACAACTGCATTAGCGCTGCTTTAGTTCTTGAACTTTCCTTTTGGCAGGTGGTAAATAACTCAGCATTTAAACAATAGACAACAGGACCAAAATAAACAAATAAATAAACAACAGACACGTACTCCGAGCAGAGTTTGGCATTTAAATGCTCTACATAATACAGTGTTCAGTGGGAAGTGGCAATTCGTTGAAGAAGTAGGTTTAGAAAAATAACCAATTCTACTCCAGTTGTGTGCATTTCATTGTATTTGTGAGGACACGTGTCTTCAGGTGTGTGTATTCATCTGTGTTTGTGTGCGTCAGGCAGCATGCTCCGTTAGATCGTGTCTGAGTGTCAACTTTTCATGTTGTTCAAACACCTGTAAGGTTTTGCAGAGAAGCTCAACGTGCTGAATTCTTGACTGGAGAAATACGATTTTTTTTTTTTACCTTCAGAGACTTGTTAAAAACACGTTTTGTGTTGCAGAGATCAACTGACTCCTGCTCCCGAAAGGAGGGGTTCATTTAGGGTAACATAACATCTGTTCCCTCTGTTTGCATGATGTGATATGGCATTTTCATGGTTTGCTGAGCACAAACTTCCTTGTAATTGGTTTGCTTTCCTCTTAGTGAAATGCAATGACCCCTGTTGTTGGTGATTGCCTACAAATAAGAGTGTGGAGAGATGCTGCTATTTGCAAAGCAGTTAATCTACATTTGCTTTCGATATATGGAAATGGTGCTGTAGGGGATTTGTTTCCGTTATAACATAACCACAAACACACATTACATTGATATGCAACCTCAATTGTCTTAATGCACAGTTAAATGATACTAAATAATCCTTTATTGTATTCTGACAATGTGAAATTTGTGTGTTTTCTCATCATCGCTCTGAACTTTGCAGTTGAACGAACACTAGTAAGATGATCATTTATATCATCACATTTAGAAAAGGAACTCACTGTTTCATGTTCACAACTTAGTTTTGAATCATCTTCTTGTTCAATTAACACTTTCACTTAATAAACACGTTCATTTCATTTCTTTGCAGAGACAGAATCTAGAATATTTGCAAATATAACATGAAATGTAAAGCTCCTCTTCGGAACTGTGGTTTATATTGTTGTCTAAGTCCTATTTGTGAGAGTAAGTGTGGAGGGATATGGAAAGTGGATTCCTGCTGTGCTGAACAGACGCTCAGTCTTCAGCAGAGCAGAGAAGCAGAACCTAGCAGGACAAGTAAGTGAATAACTGGCCTCACTAATGCAGGATTACAAATCTAAGGAATTAGATGAACAACACAAAGTGCTCAAACAAGCAACTCTGTCTTTCTGCATTACTGCAGCACAGCACTGAGCCAGGAACTGCAACAAACTCTTGGCCTTTGTCCTCTGAGTTGAATGAAACTAGTTGTGTTTCAGGTGAGTTTTTCTCCCTGTGCACCTGTAAACTGCTCCCTCATACAACTCTCTTAACACAAATGCAGAGGTTATTAAGATGGAAACTTAACTTTGCAAAATTTAACAATTTGACTTAATCTGACTCAATTGTGTGGACAGGGGGAAGCTCATGATGGTCACAGACACTGTTTCAGGAGCAGATTTTCTTTTATCAACAAGAACAGATGTAATGTTGTGTGTGTGTGTGTGTGTTAGTGTGTGTGTGTGTGTGTGTTAATGACTGAGATATATTTTTCATGTAGATCACACAGGAATGATGTAAGTACAACGGAAAGAAAATGTACTTTAGGAGAAAAATGTGTGATATGTGAAAGAAGGAAAGGAAGGATGGAAGGGAGGCAAAGGGAGAAGAAGAAGGAGGCAGCCAGTCAATGACAAAGGGAGACAGAGGGTGAGGTAAAGAGGGAGTGGGGTGAGGCAGAGACAGTGGAATGAATGGAAGAACAGATGACTATGAGTAGAAAGGTGTGATGCAAGGAGCAGGAGGAATCTCTAATTAGTTTTTTTCAGCTCAAACTTCAATAACTCACTGACCTTAATAAACAGATGATATAGACTCACACATACATACACAAATCCATGGCTGCGTGCACGCGCACACACACACACACACACACATTCTCAAACACACACGCATAGTGTGATGAAAGTGTTACCTCAGCATTTTCCAGCTAAATGTACTCATTAGCCTAGTTGCACATGGCTGCCTGAGAAAACAACAAAGTCAGCTCCAGAAAGCACAGAGCATTCATCTAAGAGGCTGTCAGAGTGGGAGACAGAGAGCAGAGGTCTCAGCACTATACCACAATCTCATGGCTGCATTATTTTCTCCACAACCACTTTTTTTTTCAAAGACCAAGTCCTCACAGGCGGCCCCAAATAAGTTGTCATAATGAAAGCTAAGCATAATTTTCTATTGACACTGCTAACAATTCTAACCAGGTTCATTTTCTCGTTTTAATTTTGTGTCAAAAAGCAAATTCTAGTAAGACCAGTACCTGAACCAACTCTGGTTGAGCTGGAATTTGAGCAAAGCAGTCGACTTCACACTTCCGGAAACAAACATACATGCAGGATTTGTACGATGCGACATCTCACCTGACGACTTTTACCAGTCAGGAAGAATTTAGAATATAGCATCATCTGATAACTATGGTGCCGCATTTGTAGAGGTGTAATGGGAAAAAAATACTTTTAGTGTGTGCACAACACAATTTGAAACTTGCAGATCATTTTCTCTGTTTATTCTGCTGTGAACCACAACGTTTATCTTTCTATGACACATATGTATTTACAACACTTTCCAAACCCGTTTCAAAGTAAAATCCGTCCAGCGTTTCACCTTCTGAATCCACTCATTTGTTCCAACGGGGCTTTGATTGTTATCGACAGACCGAAAGATGCGCATCTTCATACCGTAGAGTCTTGACATTTACTTTAGTACATGAACCAACTTGTTCTTGAAGGAAATGCAGGAGATAAACCTGCAGCTCCGCCGCCAGTAGCAGACACACAAGCGAGTGTGAAAAACAGACAACCGACACACAGCTGATCTGCGGCGCAGCAACAGCCAGTGAGTCCAGAGAGTTGGGGGACCGATAGTGAAGACTGGGAGATCGACGGGTTGGCGACCACTGTTCTAGAGACACAAGAGGCTGGAACCAATTCCAATGCACACCTCATGAAAAGCAAGTCAATTACAGGTCTAACATGCAAACAGACAGACAAGCCCTCACACCTGCACACAGGAGTCTCAAATGCAATTGACCTCTGAATAAAAAAAAAAGGGGGGAATACCCAAACAGTAACAGTAACTGTGAGAAAATATAAAAATCAACACAGAAAGGTCCCTGACTTAAACTCAGGACCTGTTCCTGTGAGGCGACAGAATCAACCACTGATCCACCGAACCATCCGTCCCTTATTCAAAGTGTAACAAAGAAATATGCACTGACAGGGAAAGGAATGTGTTATCTGATCTGCATCATCATGGTGCTGAAAAAACTGTTATTTATCTTTTTATCATGTGGTGCACTCTCACTCATGCTGCAAGATAAAATGTTGAGTTTTGTTAACAATTCACAGGTACATTCTGGGTTCTGTATAAATGGCAGATCGCTGCATTGCTTACTAACCAAAGGCAAACTGAGGAGCAAAGCCCTTTCAAACTGCCTTCTCTATTTAGTGAAATGTTGGACTGTCTCCCACACCCACCCAGTTCCAACAGTGCTGTTCTTCTGTGGCAGCAAAGACAAGACGACCGTCTGATTCCAAGGCCGAGCTTCTGGCAGGATCTGCTGGGCAAGAGGGGTTCGTTAGTGTTTCTGATTGTGTGTTTTCTAGTCTCACATGAAGCTTCAGGCTCATGTTGGAGGTCAGGAAATTTGTGGTTTCAATGGGACAGAGAGCAGCGATGGACACACACAGAGGGAGGAGAGAGAGACGGAGTACTTTAGTAATGTAGCTTGTAACTTCTACTTGTACTTATAACTTCTACAGCCTTTCTGGACTGTAAAGTGGGTCCTTGGAAAACCTTGTGCACTTTAATACCTAAACTAAAGGCTGAGGTTAGGTGGGCATCAAGAGTCTGGACCAAGCTTGCTCACTGAGAACAGGTGGAAGTTATCAAAGAGGTTGAATCAGGCGTGTAGACAGAATACTGTAATACTTTCATATATTTAGCTAATTTAACTCAAGACACCCTGGATACAATTAGAACTTAGTGGAACACAAGCCGTCTCAAAACTGAGGCAGACTTTACTGTGGGACCTCTCAGCCTCCGAGTTGTGATCAGTCACTGCATGCACGTCACAACTGACTTCATCTAGATGCAGCACCAGAGATCCAGTCACCACCATATCGCCCCCTTCAGGGGATGTAACACATAAATTCACAAGATGAGATGCATATAATCTAAAGTACCCACTATCCTCGACCAATTAATTACACAATTATTGCAAATCAATCGTGAATACTTGGTCTTACTGTGATTAAAACATTGACACAAATGAAAGTTGGTGGAAGGATGTGGGTCAGAGAAGAACCCATTACATTCTGAAGAACCCATTACATTCTGTTGCGGTTCCAGATCAGGAGTCAGATCCAGATTTTTGTTTCACTTTCTTTAACATCATGAGAGCGTTTCTCAACATTTTACCAGTTTCCTAGACTAATATCTACGAGTCTGTGAAATTTGGTGCAGCTTGATAGAATTTAACAGAACCGTTTCAACGTTAAATGTTATATGGTACCTTTCATATCTACTGTATAGTCATCTACTATTAATCAAACATTTTAAACAGGCTTTTCAACGTAATTAGATTGAGGAGTACAATATATTTATTGGCATACAATTGAACTTTAATTAAACACATTTGCTAGATTTGAAGTATAGATGATAAAAATGTCTGATTTTAAACAAAACTGTTGAGCTACATAAACCTTTTCATCCTCAGCAGTAATTAACTGGTTCGTGGTGAACTATGTAGCCAAATCCCAGGTGTATAAAATAATTGAGGCATTCAGAGGTCACAGTCATTATTTATATTCACAACCAAACACAGTCATTATTCCAAAAGGTGTATTTACATATTTTGAGAATAAGAGGGTTTAAGCATTAACACTACAGAAAATCTGGGATATGTATTAAGTCCGTATTACTGCTTCCATTGCACAGTCGTGATTGTTTGAAATATAACCGACACGCTGATACACACTATAAACAGAGACTGGGTGGGATTCGTTTCCAGTCTCAGTGTGATATGATTTAAAGGTGAATGCTTTTTGATTATGAATGACAAATATATTTATTTACGTTATGATTGAGAAACGCGGTATATTAATTGAGACCCAGTAGTGGTGGGATAATTGTAGAGTTCAATTTATTCATATTCATTACTCCATAATGTGCTGTATATATAATCTGTGAGAGCTGAGCTGGAGATGCAAACAAGCTCCCAGTGAAATGCTTTAATTGGCCTGTTCTATTTCCATTTCAATAGGATATCCCCCTCCCCTCCTCTCCCCCTTTGTCCCCTCCACTTCTCTCAAGTTGTCCTGTCTGATATTTGACATGTTGCCGCTCTCCCTGCTTCCTGTTAATGGATCGTTTAACTCCACAATTTGGAGCCGTACGGTGCGCGGGGAGATAAAGATGAGTGATTGTGAATAAGGGAGTTTGTGTGCCACTGGATGCAGCAGGACAGGGCTAGCGCAGGAAGTTGAAAGAGGAGGAGATGGCAAAATGAAAGGAGAGACATGAAAGGAGTTGAGAAAAAGTTGAGATTTCATGAATACCGCAAGTGGAGCTCTGGCAACTGAGATGAGATGTGCTTGTGA
Source organism: Verasper variegatus (assembly GCA_026259375.1). NCBI lineage: Eukaryota > Metazoa > Chordata > Actinopteri > Pleuronectiformes > Pleuronectidae > Verasper > Verasper variegatus. Next base: position 14,531,634 of record CM048048.1, read on the forward strand.
TCAGATATCATTCCAGACTGACGCCACCAAAACTGTAATCCAAAGTGATTTTCAGCAAGGCCGTCTTATCCCCACTGCAATTCAAACATCAAGGCAGGTTGGAGTTTGAGGGTTTTAAAACTTTGTTAAAATTTAAAGCTATTTTTGACTAGTGTGATATATAATTTGTGACAGTATTCACACTGAGTCACATTGAAAGATTTTCACAGTCGCCCTCGTTAACTGTGAGCAAATCGTGTATCGTGAATACATTTGGGAAATGCAGATAAAACCTGAACCTGAAACACATGAAGAGCATAATCATCCAGCATGATGTAAATCAAGTGATCTGAGAGAAAACTAGGCTCCTGCACTTCCTCTAGGCTCTGTTTACAGCCTTGGGGAAATCTGGCTCATGACGGGAGACTTTGACCAATTACAGGGCCATTCAGAAAGAGGGCGCTTCTATTGGCTGTTAAACTGAGCAGCTGCATGTGCATGTCTCTGCCTTGGAACCCCTGCCCTGAATCAATGGCAGATAATCTTACAGGATAGGTCACTATTCCAGAATTGGCAACAACTGTCGACACTTCAAAGCAACCCAAAAAAAAAAAAAAAAAGAGCAATAAAACTGTCACGTACATATGTGAAGTGCATGTATCTGCTCGTCTAATGGAAGGGGCTCAGGACAGTGAGACGCCATCACAAATTGTTATTACTTAGTGTCCTGGGGATGAGAATCAACTATTTTTCTATAGCGATGCCACCTCCTGCAACTTTAATAATGCGTAAACCTCAGCCAGGAAATAAAAACATTGTTACTGCTCATATTTAATTGAAACTTCAAGCTTGGGAAGTGATAACTTAAAGCATAAACAAAACAAAAAAAAGGAATAAAAGTGTTTCATGGATGGGATAATTAAAATGGCGGGGTGAATTATGAATACAAACAACTAACAACAGCGATTAATGTAAAGACTTTGCTATCTGAGAGTTTTCATTTAAGATATTGCAAGAACTACAAAAATGCTGTAAACAAAACAAAAAAATTTGATATGGGGGAGATATGGAAGAGAAGGAGAGATAGATTAAGGTGAACAGGGTGGAGAGGGAAGAAAACCCTGTCCTGTCTCCTGATGCAAAACTCCTCTTCCATAACTTCCCCTGTTTTTGTCTAATATATTTTACTCATCTATGTATTTCTTTACTTTACTGCTACTACTTTTCATTTATTCCATCAATCTATACACTGTTCCCTCTGTTCTCTATCCTTCCCGGCCTCTTGTTGAACCCTTTAACCCTCATATTTCTCGCTCCAGCTTTCTTCCCTCATTTTTCCCTCCTTACTGCGATGGATTCCCTCATTTCTCTTCTTTTTTTTTTTTAACCCTCTGCCCCCTTTGTCATCCCTCTTTCTCCTTCCACCTCGGCTTCTCCTCATTCGTTACCCCCTCTCTCTGTTCGTCTGTGTGTGCCCTGCCATTCACCGTGCTGCCCCGGGCTCAGACATATGGTGCTCTGCTCTCTGCTATTGTCATCCATTAACACAGTTGTCAGTGGAATTACAGGCACATAGCGCAACATGCCAGGCTGTGTTTCTGATTCTGATGCTGGAGACAAAACGAGGCAGCGAAAGACATCAGGTGTCCTAAAGGCAGAGAAGAGAAATTTCGGTGTACTGCAGTTTAAACATTAACCCGTACTAGAAATGTGTCAAATCTATGGTGAGATGAGAAAATAAAATGTAAATAATGCTGCTTTTAGTGCATTCAGTAGCTATCTAAACAATGTACACCAAGTTAATGAAAATGTTCAACTTCACTTTACTGTGATAAAATAATATGCCACTTCCAACTGGTATATCAAGTATTTAAATCTCTGCTGCAACAGCTACAATGGCTGAACACACAAATAAAAGACAGGTACCCATTCGGCATCCGAGAAAGAGGGTCACAAAGTGACACTCTGACAAACTGTCCAACACTCACCACCCGATGGTCGAGGGTGACAAGGTCTGGTCCTTGACAGATGACGACAGCTGCTGTCAGCTTAGATTTTAAAAAGCTGCAGTTTTATTGCAAATTCAACAGATGCCAGAGTATTGAAAACATCCATACAAACCACTCGTTGCATAATCTACTTAAGATGCTTTCAGACATGCACCGAACTGCACAGATCCTAGCTACAGTACATTGTTTTACTGGCATTCCTTTTCAGAAATTTAAAACTAAGGTTTAAGGTCGATTGCTGTTTCTAGTTTAGCACCAGATCCTGTGACTTCACATTTGAGGTTTTGTGTAGAACAGGACTGGAGGCCCATCCACTATCAACTCCAACAGCTGGTAGTTCAGTAGGTATTGATTTCCCAGGGGACTCCCCCAATTTCTGGCTTGTTACAAAAAGAGAAAACAAACAAAATAGTTCCTGAAAGCTCTATGAACCTTTGCTCTATGCTCACTGACTGAAAATGACGTCAACAGTTGTGCTTTTCTTTCCACATTCAACACCAATCCTTTCACTGCAGCGTCACAGCACAGTGAACACAGCTGCTGCTCAGAAAATGTTTTATGGCCTAAGTTTGATTCAGGTGTGCCAGTCAGCGAGCAGTGGAAATAATACTAATGAATTCAGCTAACTTGCTCATTAGATCCCCCTCACACACACACACACACACACACACACACTGTAAACTGTAAAACTGTAATGTAACTGTTAGTAAAGCTGCTTATGAGTATGATAAACAGTTTGTATAACGATATGATTAAAAGTTTCTTCAAAGTTTGCTTCTACAACATAAATGTACAAAAGGTTTATTTGATCTCATACATCCTGGATTGGTGCTTGAAAGAAATCAAGATGTGGGCTTTGGGTACAACATAAAAAAACAAGATGTGGCCATTCTGATTAGACGCCTCTGTCAGATATAAAACTAAAGTTTACATCTTTTCTGTCAGCAACAGCCTTGATTACCGCCAGCCTGATTAGACTGGATAGAAAACCACAGCACTCACACACACACACACACACACACACACACACACACACACACACAGACAGACACACACACACATGCACGCACAAACTCGCACACACACACACTTCTAAGAAGTTCTAATTAAAGTGGTTGTGATGACAGAGCTCTGGGTGTGATGTACAGTATTGCACAGCAGACAGTATCACAACTGTGTGTGTGCGCGTGTGTGTGTGTTAGTATGTGTGTTCAATTTCCGTATTGCTCATGTTGTGGGGACCTACATCTTTCACATTACGGGGACCTTTTTCCCTTTGGTGTCAAAAATCCAGTTCCCTTTTTCCAAATCATTACATTTTAAGGTGAATACATGCTTTATTGTGGAGTGGGTAGAAGTCATGGTTAAGGTTAGAGTACGTCTACAGAAAATGAATGTAAGTCAAAGTAATGTCCTCTCAAGTCACGGAGACCTGAGTATGAAATACAGACACAAAGAGAGGGAGTGTGAGATAACGGCTCTATAATAATGTGTCCATAGGGAACAGCAGAGCAGAGAGCTGTGACAGCTTGTCCGCCAGCAAACTGTCAGTTACACAAACACACTCATACACACAGACACACATGCACACAACGATTCTAATCAAACCTTACAGTTGTTACATCTGATCCGATGTCAAAGTCCTGTTTAATGATATTTTTACTTTGTTATGTGGTATGCCGTGGAGATGTGGGAATTGCGGTTGTTTGTGAGATAATATGAAGCAGCCGAATGGGAAACAGGTTTTTAATGACAACTTGACAGCTGATCTCTAATTTGCAACACAAGAGCACCAATCGGCTGCAGCTGCTGCAACAGCAGTGGTGCAGGATAGATGCCACTTTATGAAAACAGGTAGATGATAAAGTGAGAGGTAGGCAGACAGACAAACAGTCAGGTATGAAGATAGAGAGACAGACAGACATACAGGCAGACAGAGCCCGGGGTGGCGTGTTTGCATCTCTCCTTCATCGTCTGCAGGTTTTGATTCTGTTTGAAGTTTTCCTTTCCTGCGTTGGGTTTTGTTAAGTCTTGTCAGATTGTTCTCTCGCTTTTTTTCCCTGAGTTGTCAGGACAAGTAGTCTTTAATCTTCCTTATCTACCATATCTGCAAAGAAAAGACAAATACAGCTCTTTTCCTTTTTTCCGCTCACAATAAGATGACACCCACCGGCTGTGTCCATGTTCCAACAATCTGAGGCTCACTTTGATACCATAGTTGTTAGGGCGGATGTTAAAGAAAGTGACATTTCAGATCTTTAATTGTGTGAGCAGACAGGAGGTATGTGGAGGAGAAAATTAAATCATTGTTTTTGTCTTTACATTATCTCACGCTCAGCTGGGAATTAAATCACACGCAGGCTTTTTTTGAAATTACACATTAAACAAAACAAAGCTGTAGACTGTCGAGTTTGCATATCTAATGCCAGGTTATATTGTTAAGCAAGAGATTTTCGTATCATATATTACATACTTTCCATACAACAACTGTTACAAAGTTTAAGTTCTTTCTTATGAGTGAAAAATTTAACTAGTATAAGTACATATATCATATTGCAGAACATATTACTCTTTAAAAAGTCTGTAGAAGTAATCATGTTTCTTAGTTTAATACAAATGAGTGTTTGCAAGAGATAACTATCAACATGAGTATACAGCCGAATGGTGGAACCAATATTTCAATGGAATACTAAAGTAAATATACTTTCAGCTGCTGTAAACAACAGTTTAATGACCACATGCACAAACTAGAATGACCCTCAGTAGAGAGCATACTGCTGCCAAGGCCCAATATTTTAATGCTGCTTCTTTGTGACCTAAAGTAAAGGAGACAATCAGGGAGAAAATTGTTTTTTTCTATAAACTATTCTCAATGTCTGTGGCCGGGTCAGAACCACCGGCGAGGTCAGACGAAACCATTTACAGCAGGGTTAGCGTATGAACTGTCCTCGGACAAAATTTGAATGTTGTCATATTAAAGTTATCAGTCATACAGAAATAAAAAGATGCATTACCTCATCGCTATGCATCCTTCAATTCAGCTGTGTGTCTTTTTTTCACTCCTTCCAAAACCAGATCGAGGTTTTTACAACAGGAGACGGTGGAAACACTACCGCTTTTATCCACAGAGGCGCCAACATCAACAAAAATGAAAAAGTCCTATTTTTAATGGGTTCTTCCCTGAACCATAGCACATCCTTCCACCAAGTTTCATGGTCATCTGTCCAGTAGTTTTTACTTCATCTTGCTTACTAACAGACGGATTAGGGATGAAAACATAACCTCCTTTGGTGAAGGTAACTGTTCAATTTTGGTCATCCTTTAAGGTTGTCAAATTGTAGTAAGATGTATTACAGCTGTAAACTGGATGGACAATAGATCATTCATTCTTGAACAAACATTACTCATATCATGTTTTATATTTGGTTATTTAGTAGTGGACAGTAGAGGAGAGAAAACCGTATGGGGCTCAACTGAAGTGGAAACTATGCAAGTGCAGAGCAGAGAAAAGCGTCATTGAACATCCTAATCTTCAGTGACTTTGTAGGAAAGATCTGGAATCCTTGACCGTTAAAGTTAATCTCATCATAATATGGGTCTATTTTCCAGCTCACAGTTTGCTGACAGAGGAAATCATCATGCTGAGGAGAAACCAAGCGTTCACACTTCAAATTACTGGTGACCCCAAAACACACACACACACACACACACACAGACAATACAAGTGCACAATTGCACGCCCACACATTAACAGAGAAAGAGATACAGTAAATGAACAGATGTACAAAGAGCACATGCTGACATGCATATGCAATCATGCAGTCATGAACATGCACATGTGGACACAAAACACACAAACACACACTTATGTCCGTTCCCGAATTTATTATTAGTAAACCTGAAACGAGTAATATTGAGGAAATGCCCTTCATGTTTCTTTGAAGGTTTCAGAGTTGACCTTGTGCAGCACAATCAACAAAGGCAGGTTTTCCTCAAAGATACTACGAAGGGTACCTTTATTCACCTACATGTATCCAGCGACCCCTTAACAATTAATATGATAATACTATAAACAGAACAGCTTGTAGATGTTGACATGCTATAATCTAATTATTTCCTTATATTCATCATGTAATCCTTACATTTCCACACTGCCTGCTCACATGTGTAGGAATGTAAATACCCTGATTTATAGCTTGCTTTAGAAACAGTCAATCCGTGCCTTGGTGTTGCAGCACAATTAAACAGAGCACCACAAGACCTTGTGCAGTCAAACAGGGATTTCGATTTTCCTTTCTAACAATAAAATAAGCAGTTCTCTTGGAAAGTTTTCTTGGTCTTACGGACCTCAACTTGACCTCCACTATCCCTGTTATCTGCCATTTCTTCTTTACATTACAATCTGAGGAAGCAGCTCCCTGAAAATGGTTTGCTATCCCCTCCGAGTCTTCTCCTACTTTGTGGGAATCAGTTATGTTATTTTTGTGCTGGGCAGCTGCTTAGATGAGCCCATTGCTGTTGATTGCTGGGACCTGATTCAGAGTATTTATAAAGCCATGATTGTCAACAAGTTATATTCCTACCAGGCTGATTAAGGGAGACCTTGGTAAAAGTTATTTGACAGCTCCAGTCTCCTGCTGTGCCCAACCTTCTGCATGATGCTCCTTTCCTTTCCAACAAAACAAAAACAATACATTAATCTAATCTAATATTGAAAATAATTATTTATGCCTTTTGAAGATCTGTTCAAGATCTCTTCTACTCACTTAGCTGTTCACAGATATTTTGACTCGGTGTGCCCAAACTCTTTCATGCCCCTGCCGACACAGACACATACAGTATAGGCTTCACACACAGGGGCCGGGCCACTGTAGGAGAGAATGTGGCAAAATGGGCGAATTCAAAGGGAAGCAGAGTGCTCTGAAAATCCCTGACAATATGGAGAGCTACTTAGTCAAGGTTATTATTGTACACAGTCTGTGCCTGTGTGTGTGCATGTTCCTATGTGCATGTGTACGTGTGTGTGTCTCTTGAAAACAATGGGGCAGATATTTTCAGTTATACCAGAGTACAACCATTAGGTGTCTGATAGAAGTGATGACCGGAGATCACAGCGGCTCCAAACCTCTGCCTGGCTTCGCTCAACACCACTCTATGTTATTTTCAACACTTGTGAATGCAGCAGTGTAAACCTACATCAAGCACTTACTTATTCCAGTCAATATTCCAGAGTAGAAACATGCATCGTGCTGCCACACATTGATAATGGGGAAGGTGTCCTTGAGCTGATCTAAAATTAACACACAGCACATACATGTCTCAATTTGCATGTTATTTTGTAGAAGAGAACAGAGTGTGTTGCCGTATATAGTTTGTGTTCACATCTTCAATACAACAATGGCATTCAGAAAGCCCATTCCTCCACCAAAGCCCAACAGTTCCCTGATGAAACCACATTTAAATAAACTAGAGTCAGATTTTTATTTGCCTCTGCACCAAATTGCACACACACTCATACATATCAGTCCCCTAAACACAACGAAAATGGGGAAAAATTGTAAAGACAATGGATCATTTTTTTGGGGGGGGGAGGGGGGAAACCACTTGATCCAGATCCACACCAAAGTTTTATGTTTTTCCTTGGGTAATGAGTATTTTTTTGTGCAATCCCGTCAAATATCAAACAAAGAAACGCAGATGAAAGCACCTCCCTGGCAGAGGTATCGCTTACAATACAAAAAGGCTTCCCCGTCTTTTTGTCGTTATTTAACCAAAATGCTACAACGTAAGAATGAAAACCAAAATAAATGCATGAAATCAACATATCAACAACATGTACTACATCTAAAAAAGCACGTGTCTTGTTGATAGAATCTTATTTGAGATTTTGATTCTAGGTAGATGTGATTGGATGAAAGATTATAGGACACCTGCCTGGAAATTGTTAACGTGACATTATGTACGAATAAAGCTGAAATTCAAATGGTTTCAAGTAAATCATATTCCATAAAAAACATACATGACTATAAGAGGTTATACCCTGAAGTAAAAAGTCACATTTTTGGGGCTGTAATGACATTCTGTCCATATGTTCAACATTATCAAAAGAGTTAATTTTCATAATGGCCAACATCCTGTTTTGAAAAACAACTTATGTGGTCTCCCAGCTTCCCTCCCAATAAACATGTATTGAATATATAATAACCTGCCATAAACTGTGACTATGAATGATGAATACACCCATGCAATAATTTACAACACAGCAGCTCCCTTTAATGCGTTTCTGCTCTGCACTGTAGTACGATTAAATCATAACTCAAGTGTAACAAAACCACCGGAGACGGGGATTCCTTACAGCCTGAGTAAAGACAGGAGTGGCTCTGTGCTAATGGTTTGGATGCACAGTCCCCGCGTGGCGATTTCCTGTTGGCGATCAAATGTTAGAGAGATGATTGATCTCAAGTTCACTCCAACAGCTACGCCGGGAGGGAGCGAGGGGAGGAAAGAGAGCGAGACAAAAGGCTGTGTGGAGAGAGAGAGAGAGAGAGAGGGTGAGAATGCAGTTGGGGTCGAGAAAGAGAGAGATAAGCAGCATGTGTGAGCCTCTAACCACCAGCTGACACTCTTCATCTGTTGTGTTGTGTCTGCACGGCTGTTTCACCATCGTCGCACTGTGGGTTTGTCTGAATACATCAAAACAGCCAGAAGAACAGAGAGTGAGAGGGAGACAGAGGGAGAAAGAAAGAACGTTTTCTTAGAGAGACTCTGGCATCAGCTTTCTGTCTCACTTTCTCTTTCTTTCATTTCACTCTGTGTAATATAATTTTCACACTCTGTCCTGCTTTTATCCTCTACCCGCATCCATTCTCACTTTCTCTCTCCGTCTCTCTCTCAGCGTCTCCTCTCAGAAGTAGAGTTGGGAGTTGAGAGCAAAAGGCAGGAGACAGACAAGATAAAAGCTGTTTCCTGATTCTTCAGCTCCCAGCTTCTCTGCTGTCAAGCAAGAAGACAGCTAGTCAAGACAGAGAATTTCCTGCTAGATGTAAGCCTGCACAGTGGCTGTCGCTAACAGGCAGACAGGCGGCGGGGGGGAAAAGAAAAGAGGAGGAGAAGGACAGACAGGAGGACAGATAAGAGGCAGAAAGACTGGTAAGCAGATATGTAGATGGGGTAATGAGTCAGACTGAGGAGGATCCAGCTCCATGACCCCTTTTCTAAAACGCAGGCAAGGAGATTTCTCGGGTGGAAAACAGAGATAAAACATGTGTAAAACAAAAAACAATAATATTCTGATCTGGTGTCAGGGTCATAAATGCTGATCCACATAGGGATGCATTGATGTAAGAGGGACACAAGATCAGGAAACACACTCTCACAGACACACACACACACAAACATTTTAATAGTCATCATGATAGACATCAGGTTAATGCTTCCTTTATGTGATAGTATATCTGTGTGTCTGTCTTTGTCTGTGGCTTGTGTACTGTATGTGCACACACACACTGGCATACACACGCACACAAACATTTCTACCCTGACTATCTTTCAAAGAGCTGGCCTGAAGCTTGTTGTCTTGTTGCAATTTGTTTGCTTTGTCTGTGGGGGCAGCGTCTCTAACTCTCCAAGCGGATACACAGTAGATGAAGTGGAGGCACGGAAATGTTTACAAGCTCACAGAGCACACTGGTGGTCTGATGACAGTCTGGCTGCAGAGTCACAAACGTAACTTTAATACCTGTGATGAAGGTTTGCTTCACTTTGCAATGACTGCCCCCAGGAAGAAAATATCTTGCTTCATGGAAACATTTCATGACATGGCAATTTAATCTATTTCTTTGTGTTTTCACTGATTTCAGGTTAACCACGCTGACTCATCATATTATGGTCCTGCATAGGTCTATACCCTCAATCAAGCTAGGTTGACTTCTTAAGGACCAAGTGTGTGTTTGGCAAAGGTTATACTGGAATGATCTTTTCTTAGAACTGTATTCAACTTAACTGAAAATGAAGTGTTGACAGCTCTAGTTGCTTCCTCCAGTGAGTCGTCGAAATGCTCTTGCAGCTGCAGGAAGTGCTGACTTAATCAGGGGGTAATGACTCTTTGTTCCAGGAAATGTGTGACGGATTTGAGCCAAGTGGTGACCCAATGTGATGTCACCCATTGGTTTGTGAACTACCATTCAGAAGCCTTGATTTTGGGGTATTTTGTCCAGCACCATCTTGGTTTTTTGAAGTACCCATGTATGGAGGGGCAGGGGGTGAGCCTGACTGAGAGCTTGATGCCACTGCACTCCCACCTCCACCTGTGACCTGCACACATTGGACGGTACTAGCTGTTAATCACTAGGTATCCACACCCCAATGCATAGCATAAGCCTGTTTTATTGTCTATTTACTCTAAATGGGCCTCTCGCACTCAAACACTTCGAAATCACTAAAGCATAGGGCACATTTTCAAGAAGTCTGTTGCTTTGTGTGATGAACATGCACCAGACACAACAACAATTATTACTTAAATACTTGAATTTAGTCAATCACTCTTGCTCTGCCCTTACTGTTGTATAGAAACTGTCTGAGAAACGTGACGGAGGCAGAGTGCATTTATTCAGCCTGATGAACATTCAACACTTGTTTCACATTTATTGCATTTTACGTCCCGTCCGTTGCTGCTTCTCTCTCAGTGCTTGCCTTACATAAGGATGCATTTTAGCACTGCCACTCTATTTGATGAGTACACACCTGAGTACACATGTACATGCTGCCTCTGTCACACACAAACAAACACACACATTAAGAGCGAGTCTCACGCTCCTGCTAGCAGATGCCATACAAATACACATCAGTCACGCTGTTCACTTCAATCTCACATGTTCCGCCTTAATTATTCAATAACAATTTCTCAGTTTGGTCATGTGTGGTGACATTGATGGTTTTCTAAAGCACTGCAGAAAAGACAAGCCTACTAAGTGATTTATCTTGTATTCTCTGTCATGGAGATTGTGTCGAGACACTTAAATTCACATTACAGCGTCGCACACGCCATTATCAGCAAATTTCCGAGCCTCGCAGGACAAACAAGACCACACAAGTTGGTCACAGCATGATACGTGTCTACACATTCTCTGCCTGATAATGATTTAAATAAGGTTTGATGCCACTTTGAATGATGCCAAACAGTCAGACCAAGCAGTATGACACATTTCGTGTAAGCCAGGTGCGGTGACAAAAGTCGGTCTACACGGTGAGATTACCTGCTGAGGCTGCTGGCCTGTATTACTCATGCATTAACCTTTCGCGTTTGTCCATGTCGGTCAACGGTCTGACCTCTCTCTTCACGAGAGGAGGCCACACAGTCATTTGTTCTTGTTTAAAATGTTCTTTGACTTTCAGGTGTGTACGGGCTGCCTGCAGCTACTGTACATGAAGACTCTCCTGTAAAACAGAGATAGATATTCTGTCACTGGCCCCAAGTATCAGAAAATGGAAGGGGCAAGAAATGTCTTTGCTGATCCTTAACTTTTTTACCAGACAGGACGGCCGGACATGTCCCCCGTGAGAGCACAGCTTTCCACTCTTTTATGATTTACTTCACTTGACACTCGTGCGTTTTGTTTTGACACTGTGTGAGCTACAGTTGTCGACATGGAAGAACAGTCTCCCATTAGACCTCGCTGTTCTCTCTCAGTGGAGCTTGTATCATTTTTGTCATCCCCTCTCTTGTGTCTGTCCTATATATTGTGATTTTCTGACTGTGAACTGTCCCTCTCTATCTCTAAACTCTCTGCCTTCGGGATGTGGGCCCTTGTTTTTGTGTCTCTCTGTGTACGTGTGTGCGTGCATGCGTCGCTTTGTGTGTGCATGTATGTCATGTATGTGTATCCCCTCCAACCCAGTAGGGGCTTGTATACGAGTCTGGCCCTCTCTGCCTGCCATTGTTATTCCAGCTTTGTGCCTTTGAGCAGCTGTGTGTGTGTGTGTGTGTGTGTGTGTGTGTGTGTGTGTGTGTGTTGAATGTGTGTATGTCTATAACCGGTGCATATGCAAGTGTGTGTGAGCCTTTGCACCGTATGTGCATTTGCATACCGTATGTGTATACATGTTTATTGTGTGTGTGTGTGTGTGCGTGTGTGCGTGCGTGTGTGTGTTTCTCCTCTCTGCCAACACCCAGCTCCTCTCTGTCTGTCCATTGTGTATTGTGTTGTGTTCAGTGGCTCTGGGCATTTGGCTGCTACAGAGGACAATGCAGAACGGACAATAGTCGGACAATAGAAAGGATACTCTGTGGGACAGCGGGATGTGGCACCTATCATGTACTTACAGCATCACGAGTTTGAGTGCTCAAACGTGTTCTCGCGTACCGTCACGCCAAACCTCTCTGCCATTCTCTCTTGTGTATCAGATTAAATGTTCAAAACATGGCATGTCATGATACGTCATTAATTATGCAGCCATACTGCAGTGCATACAAAGCATCCAGTCCAATGCTGACTGGCAGCCTATGCTAGGAGCTATTTAGCCACCTCGCCCTCATGCCCCACACCCCTCCCTCCCTCCTCCTCCAATGAACTACTTGGTCCAGCAGCAGCAGAAGCCAACCAGCATCCTGTATCTAAGATCTATTAGTCAATCTATCTCCATCACTCCATCCATCTCTCTGTCTCAATAAGCCATCAGTGGTTTTGGTTCTGATCCAAATCAATCCTGCTCTGACACTGACCCGAATCATTCATCTCTCCCTGCTGTCTCTCTCTATCTTTCCGCCTCTCTAACAGTAGGAGTGTGTAGCTGGCTGCCAGCTAGTATCAGTCATGTTGTCAGGGTCTGGCTCTGGGGCTGCTGTTGGCTGTGAGGGCAAGCTCTCCAACGAGTTTCTCTTCGACTCCTTCCCTAAGCAGCACTGATGCACTGACAGCATTTAGCAGAGTTGGCCTTGTCACATGGTTTTGGAGCCGAATTTTAGACTGTGAAAGCAAAAACCTGAATTATTTCAATGCATGGTATTTGGTACACCTTAAAACCTAAGTAAATACAATTATTAGTATTAAGGTATAGGGTAACAATTAGAACATGTCTACTTTAACATGTATTTGTTGTACAGGGTTTATATAAACAAGATTTAATACAGGAGTCTGATATAGCGGCGAAGTGGTGTCATCAGCAAAGAATGAAGTCACTCTGGGTTTGCATTTATGTTAATTCATGTGCATGTTATGTACATATATGATATGTCTTGTTCAAGAATACAGCGTTTGTGTCTTTGTGTAAGCTCGCAAAGACGCTGACACCGTTTTTTTCAGGTTAAACAATTCATAATGCTTGGTTTTGCTGTCTTTGCTAGTCCCAAGAAATACTGTATTGCAAAATATATAATGCACTGTATATATTGCTAAGCATGTTTAAATAAAAATGGTGAAATCTGCATTTCAAATAGGCCTTTGCTGTCTTTATGTTGTGTTTTAAGTTGATTGCTTTTAAAAAAAGTGATAATTTCATATTACACAAATGTGCAAGTGTTAATTAGGATTCTGGAGTTTATAATACAAAACATGAGGATTGTTACTTACTGATGATATGTGTTGATCAAACCTTGTTGAATAGAGTCACTTTACCTTTTGCACTACTCCTCTACTTGAGTCTTTTGTTATTCAAGTGGTTGGTTAAGTTTCCCTGCTGGCAGGCAAACTCTTTTTGCTGACGTGGCTGCTATGGTAATGCACAGCGTGAACAGCTGTTTCAGGTTCATAAAGGCACAGACAGTGATATCGCACTGAAAATAAGCTGAGCTTCCTCTTAGAGTCTGGCTGCCTCATACATTATTTTTGAGAGGTTAGTGTTTGGTTTTTTTAACATAACGTTGAATCACATAAGTTCATTGTCTTGACCTGTGCATCAAGCTGTGCGCTTAGTGAAACAGCTGTCAAACTTCTCAGATTCAGAGCCAGAGGGAACATCTGCTTCTTCAACACAATGTTTAGCTAAGTACCCAAACTAACACCGTGTTCGCCGCTCCACAGATCAGAGTCAAATTCACTTAGAATTAGATTTAGACTCGGTATAAGCAGCTGCATTGTGTAGTTATGAGATTAATATTTTTCCTTTGCTCTGGATAATCCTCTCTTTTCCTCTCAAGCAGCAGACGTCTTTTACCTGCTGTCTACTCTTCAGGGACTACAAAAAAAGGCTAAATTAAGGAAAGATCCCCCCCCACACACACACACTTACTGTATGTTGTCTTTCTCTTTCTCATTTGTCCTCTCCATCTCACTCCAGACCTCCACGCTTTCATTTTTTTCTTCCTCCCTCCTTCTTTTTGCTCTTCAAATACAATCTATCTACTCAACACGACGAGCAGTTTACAGCTCTTGCAGGCCTTCAAGATAAAGAAAAAAAATGCAAAACTATCCTGCTTTCTTAGACGTATTTTCCACCAAAGCTTACCGTCTCCTCCAGATTTAATTGGCCCTATAAATAAACCGTTCTGCTGCAGAAGTCGTTTAGAGGGAGAGAAATGGTCGGGAACACACACACACAGTGGGATGGTGGGATGCGTAGACAGAAAGACAGACAAAGAGTGAGGGTGAGAATTACCACAGTAGATGAATGCAATTCTCTAAGTCTTGCCTGAGCAAAGTTCCGAGAAGTGACTTAGGATGTAGACTGACAGTGACGGCTTCATCAGAGCAGCTGAGAGAAGGAGGGCTATGCATGCAGGAGAGAGAAAGGATCCGTGTGTGTGGCGCAAGGAGACGGAGGTGACGGAGAAAAACAGACGCAAAGTGAGAAAAAGACCAACTTGTGAAAAAAAGAGCAAGAGGAAGCAAGATGGAGAAGTCAAATGAATCAAAGAAAAATGAAAAGAAATAATGAACTTAAGTTTGTATTTTGTTGCGACTGCCAAAAATGTGATGACAAATCGGATCTTTTCCTATTCAAGCCACTTTCTTAAGTGGTACAAAGCGGATACAGGTCGGACCAATGCAACGGTGAACTGCAAAACAAAAAATTGGATCTGAAGAATAAATCTGAATAGGGCAGTAAGGCTTACAGTGTGAATGTAGCTCGTGTGGTCAACAGTGTGTCTGTTTTCCATGCTGGGCTGGGTCCTACTGCCACAACGAGCCAATATAGTAGCAACTATAGAAAACCTTGTCCAATCAGAGATAGTCAAAAAGTAAAAAATGAAAACACATTCAACATGCAGTCTTCGTTCCAATCCAACAACCCCCCACTGCTCCAGCATACAATGATTTCGACTTTTCGTGTTTGCAGTCTATTTGTGTTTGTTTATACTCTTTTTGAGAGTTTATTAAATTAATGTCGCTAGGGCGGTAAAACTGTGAATCTCAGGTACAAAGGAATCTGTACACAAATGACTCATTTAGTAGAAAACCAATAAGCGAAATTTGTGAGCTTTGATGAAGGGTTGAGAAAATAACATAACATAAGGTATCTTACACACATGCTAGATATATAGCTGCCTGAATTGCTTCCGCATCACTTACAATCATGAAATACTTGTGTAATGTAGGAAAAGGAAATGCTAAAGACATGAGGACATAAGTCAAACAATACAATATGAAATAGAGTGTGTATGCATGAATATATCGGTTTGTCTGTGTGAGACATCTGTATATTTGCATGTATATGTTTATGCAGAAGAAAAATCTGAAAGACAGCAGGAATGACTGCGAGACCTGTGTATGTTTGTGAGTGTGTGAGACAGAAACAGAGAGTATTCATTGTCGTGCAGCGTGTTGACTCTACAGGGATGTGCAGGAACACGCCGTCTAATTAACAGTGTCCTCTCCGTGTTGAGGCTGGTTCCCACAGCCCCAGCAGCCATGATTAAAAGAGACGCTCTCAAAGGACGGGGAGCTCTTCCAATTCACTCCAGATACTTTCGGGATGCCGTCCACACACAATCAACCATCTCATCTTGACCGGGACGGACGCTCTTTTAACTCTGCGTCTCAATCTGTGGCTGGGACCTTCTCAAGTACACACACACACACACACACACACTTTTTCTCTCATCCGACTTTCTCGCTCGGTCCCTTCATCTGTGTGCCGCTTTTTTTTTTTCTTTCTTGCCGGTTCCTCGTTTCCTACAAACACTCCTTCCCTTCCCTCCCCTCTCACTTCTCTCACCCTCGCTGTCTGCCAAGGCTTCACATCAAAGCCGATGATTGGTTTCTAACTGTTCAGCAGGCAGTATTTTATCCTGCTTTGTGTGAAGAGACCAAAATAATCAGCATGAATATGGAAAAACCTGCTTCTATGGTAATATCCAGCCCAGTAATATCCATATCAGTCAAACTAACTTGGCTTAATTTGACTTACACACAAACGGATGGCAGCACTTTACTCCAAAGTCCCCTTGGCTTGGAGTCACATTGTAAACACTGCCTTTGACTTGTGTGTATAAATATAGCAACTTGTCAAGGTTGTTGGCTCCGTGTTGAAACTGACTCTTGTACAGAAAGCAACAATTTACTTCATTTCTGCGAAGTTTGTTTTGTTTTTTGGTAGCACCTCCACCTCCTCGTGTAAAGTCTCTTCAGGCTCTTCACCTTGGATTTGACTCCTCTGTACACCGACACTACCTCAAGGTTGTTGGCTAAGTCTTGTGAGGCTGTTTTAACAAGTTTCTTCGGCAAGGTCCCCAACTGTAATTTAATAGTTACGTTGAAATTAAATTAGTCTTTTGTCCTTGGGCTCAGGTTTTCTGAAAATATGCTCATTTGGGACAAGATATCAAGATTTACATGCCGAGCTTTAGAATCTCTGTCCTTGTATCAGTGCTTTAATGAACCGTGTTGATGTCCACAGCCCTGATTTACATTTCTGAGTCATCCAGTGGATGATGACAAACATTGACAGTTACACTTAAAACTAATTATTGTGAAAAAGTGTGAACATGTTAGCTGTTAGTTACCATCTAGCTCACTTCATTAATAACGATAATATTATTCACCACACTTTACTCTATGGATGGATCTGCTAGTCTTACCAATTATGTCGAAATGAATGAATCACACTACAAGTTCGGTTGAGAAGATTTAGGTGAAAGGGAGCCATTGGCAGAAAGTTTATATAAAATAATCCTTGTGATGTTTTCACTTGTGTGTTTCATCTAAATTGTACAAATTGTTGTTTTCTTGCCTCTAGAATCAGCCCAATATATTCAAATACCTTACATTTACGTTGGCCTGTAAAAAGTGTTGCTACCTGTTACTGTGCTGAAATAAAGCAGCTGCTGACACTTCACATCTGCCACCTGCAGCGTGTCATAGAAGCCTCAGATTAGCAGCAACAGATGACGCATTTCAGTAAATTGCTTTCAGTGTGCTTGGGCTTTAACTTCAATCAAAGTCTCCTGCAAACCTTGGCCTCACTGTTAAGCTATACCCTGGTTTCATAAATTCTATGGGGGAGATGACAAACTGTCTAAAAGGAAGGGAAGGTACCTGCCATTTGGGGTCTTCATTCCAAGAAATAATAAGGTCTGAGTAAGCACATTTAGATACTGCAGTATTAGGAGAATCCCTATGGCTCAGTGGATTAAGTCTTGTGACACGATGTGAGTCCTCCCAATCTTTTTCACATTGTCCCTTTTTCCTGTTGCTCAGTGAAATGAATCAAGCAGAAATGCTTGTATGTCGTAGAAAATACAGGACTCGAACAGATTGAGGGAGAAATGGGGAGGGTGGAAAGAGATATTTCTCCCTCAAAGATTGATAAAAGAGAGATATTTCTGTAACTCCGGGCTAATTCAATGAGTGGAGCCCGATCTCACTGGGGGATTTGCAGCCCAGGCTTCAAAACAATTAGCTGGAGAATGGCAGCCGTTTAAAAGACAAGGAGACGAGGAAATCTTAGTACAGCTGTGGGTATTTCCCCATGGAGGAGTCATTTTTACAACCTCCTTACAGAGTGTCTCTTTCTCTCACCCGAATACTGCGAGCCAATCTCCTCTGTCTCGTTTCACACAGAAGACATTTTTCTGAAAGCTGCTGTAGGGAAAAAGGAAGGGGGAGAGAGGAAGAGAAAAGAACACTGGTGTCGACAGAAAGTGAGGAGGAATACAAAATTTAAAAAAAAGGAAGATATGAGAGTGTGAGGTCTAAGATGCTGTTAGAGAGAGACGAACGGAGAAAGTTATAGAGACAGAAAGAGGGGGAGAGAGAGATAAAAACATGATTGGAGGAAGGGAGTATGGAGACAAGGGAGGCGGCGGCGGGGTGGGAGGTGGGGGGAGGCGAGCTTAAACAGTTAGACAAACACGAATGAAAAGAGACAGAAAGAGAAAGCAACACACCCGTGGAAATAGATAAGGCTCAGCAGAAGTTAGCTTGTTGTTGTCTGGGGAGCTGGAAGATTGAACATCCCTCTCGCTTTATGAGGACTTCCTGCTTACTGGCCTCTGTGTGCCGAGAGCCAATCAGTGAGTGCATCTGTCCGTAGGGGCCCCAATCAGTCAGAGCGCAGAAGAACTAAGTCAGCATGTCCTTGTCGACACAGGTAATCAAAGACACTGTTAAACCTTGACCACTTTTCACATGGTCTTAAGCTGCAGGGTTATTCATGGAGCACTCACAGAGGAGGATGCCTCGGGGTCGTTTAGCCCCATTTTACATGGCTGTAGTAGCTGTGGGCTGAGTAACTGTACTGTAAACCCCTGGACTTCACTAAGGGCCCGTGGCTGCGTTCATGTCGATAAAACTGTACAGTCCACATTAAGAATCCAGTTAATGTGTTAACAGCTTGGCAATGAATAATATAGAGGCATCTTAAAAAGGTGAAAATACGCCTTGAGTAGGACAAATTCAGTCACTCCAGGAAATGAACTGCTCATTAACAGCTGCCCTGTTCAGTACTGTCAGGGAAGCTTTCATACCAGCTTCTTTGGTCCAACCAGAGGAGGCGGCCTTTTTTAGATATTGGACTTTTGGATCAACTGCAGTAAGTTAAAGGGATAGTTCCCAGATTCACACTCATTATCTACTTACCACTTTGCCGATGGAGGGATGGGCGAAGTGTTTGAGTCCACAAAACACAATCCAATACAGTTAAGGTAACTGTTGATCAATTCTTAAAACGTAGAAAATCTACAGAAAGAAAACATAACATGCCTCCATACTGCTCCTGTGGTGTCATCCAAGTGTCCATAAGCCCAACAATTCTAATTAGACATGAAATGGCATCATTCATGTTTTAGCCTGAATGTTCGCTACCAGAACTAGCAATGCTACCACGCACCCTGCATGTGCCCTTGGGCAAGAGCCAGTGAATATGAGTGAATATTCATTTTTCGGTGAACTATCCCTTTTATTTGTCCTGCCTTTGTATTTTGACACATTTTCATGGTTATTATTATTTTCAACATTTCTCAGTGACAAATGTGTTTTCTGCAAATCCTTCCAGCAGTATACACACAGCGGTTTCGTTCTGTGTGGTGCAGCAGCCCATGTCATCAAACGACTCCCACTCACACCTCCTCCTCCTCTCAGTATGATAAATGGACTCCTCTATGGAGAGTAAACAATAAAGTCATCCAGCCTCAACCCTACCAGTCACTGTCACTTTCAGGGATACACAGTCACAGGGTTACATGTAGCAGATACACATTTATTAGACATTTAGAAAAATTGCAGTGGAACCATGTGACAATGTCAAACCAGAAGGTGACAATGACCTGGGGCTGACCTTTGAACTGCAGCGTGCCATCAGGAAAAGAAAATGTCCTTTTAAATACAGAGCTGACATTTATTTAGACAGCACCTTCACTTCTACATCTTTCCTGCCTCACAATGCACAAAAGCTTTTAACAGTTTTTGCTGTAAGAGATTTTTTAATGCTGACACCAAACCGGTTTTGGTTTTGAAAGAAACATTACATTTTATTGTTGTTGTTGTTTTTAATTACGGATTATCTGATGATACACAGACCCATAATGTGGCCCCCTGGTGGCTAGCTGCAGTATAGGTTATAAATACCGCCTCCTCTTTGTTGGTGGATGGGACATGGGACAAATTAAGTCAAAGAACAGGTCAAATACATTTTTCTCAAAGAAAGTTTCAGTTATTTTAGGTAGTGCTTTCACACTGATAATTTAAATAGTTTAAATTATTATTTGATACTATAAAACTGGCGTGAAATATCATGATTGACAGCTGAGACAGACTTGCTTTTAGTTGAGCATGTGTATCAGCAAGACCTTTGACCGCGGCTCCCTCCCACAATCGCTACTGCACAGACTGAAATGCACAAGATGGCAGTGTTTGTAACTGGAATATTTTAGCTTCTTTTCTGGATAGTGTGAGGAAGTGAGATGCGTCGTCCATACAGTCTGTGCTCTGAACATCACCTTCAATACTGAACTTGAGAATTTCTGTTAACCTGCAAACAAATTGAAGTGAGAGTACCACCGCTGTCAGACAACCACTTGTATTCTCACTCTGTATTCTGCATTTAATTCAGGGTTCCTGAATTATTTGCATGTTTAGGTGTCTCTTTCACTGAGGACCAATTAAATGATAAAGCAGTGCTGTTACAGGTTTATGTAAATCCACAGTGCAAGAGGCTTGTATTGATAAATGGCGTGGAATTACAGAACAGCAAATACCTGCAGGTGCTGTACATTATTTTCCCTTTTTTTTAATTGATAAGGTAGCAGAGGAAAATTTAGGTGAACGGCAAGTGTTTCTCAAGGGGTGTTATTTTTAAAGCGAAAATAAGGGAGCACAATGAGAGAAGTACAGAGGGGAGGAAGGAGAGGAAGAAGCACATACACTCTAAACTAATGCAGTGCCGCAACAGCTTGTTCTGCTCAGGACACACGTGAAAAATGGAGGCTCTTATTGTGGCAGCCAACATCATTAAAGCTGCATTAAGAAATATTTTTTACATTAGCACTGGATCAGATGGCTCCCTGAATCAACGACCCAGTCTGCTCCGCCGCTTTCAGACACTTTTTCAGCTCAGTCTCTCGCGCTGTCGACCAACTGAACCAAAACACTCCTGGGTCCTGGTATTACATCAGGGACAGATGCTCTCAGCTCAAGAGCTCCCGGGAAGAAGATTCAACATTTAGCAACAAATCAAAGAGACGTACTGGTGGTGAACCAAACCTGTTGATGTCAACATCAGCCGAACGTAATAAGGATAATCTATAATATATAAAACAACAGTAGTTATATTAATAATAATATTAAAGAAATCAGTCAAATTCATCTTTCATTTTCTCTATTGTGTGGTTAATGTGTATTTTTGGTACATTATGCTAAAAATACTACAAAATACTAATATATATTAAGCCAATTATTGAGTCAACCAGATATTTACTGCAGCAGCAAGAAATGGACATTATTCAAGATGCATTGGATTATTTACTCAATATTTGCATTCTTGATATCATGAAATCAACAAGTAATTAAAAAAATACATCAAATGACAAATATCACCGTCAGTACCAGTATAACACAACACACCTAATGTCAGGAATATGGACTAATGTTATCTGGGTAGGAAATGAAAATAACAATATGAAAAGTCACAAAAAGATAGAGATTATATAAATAGTTTATTTAAGTTTATTAATATTACTTAATGGAAAATTACAATCACTCAAAGCTACATTATTTTACTTACAAATAGGTTCTTCCTAAATAACAAGAACTGATTCATACCAAAGCATCTGGAAGTTTCTCTGAAGTGTCATCCACTTAGAAAAGACTGACAAGTACTGCGACAGACCGACAAACCAAAACATACACACACACACACGCACATAAACACACACAGTCAGCCATGAGTCAGAAAGGCCCCTTGATGTTCTCATCAAGGCTCAGCAGGGACTGACAATTCACTGTCAAGAGACAAATCAGCACACACAAATACTCTATATACACACACACACACACACACACACACACACACACACACACACACACACACACACACACACACACACACACACACACACACACACACACACACACACACACACAGGATGGGTAGTGTGATGTCTAAACATTTCCCCCTGAGAGCAGCGATTCTTTCATCAAGAAGTTAACTGTTTGTGATTCCGTGAGGACGGATTTTCAGAGATACGAGTGTGAACACTTTTGTGTCAGTGCAGAAGCAGACAGCGATTGTCTTCTTGTTTCTTCATAAATCAGTTCCACATCATCTGAAAGTTTATCAATGACAAAACTGTTTGAGGGACAGAAAAGGCTGAGCTGTAATCACTGAGTAATCAGTCAACGTTTGTTGTTTAACAAGGATGAAACAAGTCTGTAACACAAAACTGGTTGAATGACTTTTGGTTGAGTGGTTTCTTAAGTGCTGTAAACTTCACCGATTTGTGATATCATTCCTGTAACAGTAAATCTTCGGCATTCACACAGACTGCTTCACCAGCTCCTCAGAGGCAAAATCACTTATAAGTCTGCAAGACACGTTGGATCTGAGCCCACAGCCGGGGCCATACATCAGCCTTGGTTATCTCTGAAGGTCTGAACGTTACTTAATGTCTTACGTCTTTCCTGCTGTATTTTATGACGTTGGTGCAGTTTAGCTGCAACCTGGATCAGACAATCACTGTAGGAACTGTCAAGACCCATCTACAAAACCACCACTGATTTCAGAAGTTGCATTTCCCATATTTGAATGTTATTCAACACAGAACAGAATATGTAATTTATTAGTCAGATTGGTGAAGTAAAATGATCCTTGGAATTTCAATGTAGCAAAGAGGTTGTTAGAAAAAGACCACAGTAAAGCAATGGATGCTTTAAGGGCACTTTCACCTCTACCTTGTTGGAGGTGGACCTTCTTTTCAAGATTTAAGAGTGGATCATTTATTGCCAGACAACTCAGTTGTTTGGAATTTGCCACAATCACAGCATAACACATAAACAAAACAAAATCCATAAAAAACATTACATACATCTGTTGATGTTAAATACAGAATAAATACAGTAAAAACTAGTATGTCCGGTCCTTAGAAATACACTGAAATACACAATACAATAAAATTCAGTGTTAGTTACCGCTTTGCGTTTGTAAGTGCTGATGCAGGACTGAGGAGCCATTTAGGGATTTGATAGTTCGACAGTAGGTTCTGTTGAGGAAACGGGAAAGTCCTGTAGTATCTTTAGACCCCTAAGCTGAGCGGAAGGTTCGTATACGTAAGAGATGGGGGTGAGTTTGCAATTGATGATTTTTGAGGCGGTGCAAATGATTCTATAAATGTAAAGTAAAGGTAGACACAGCCTACGTACATGTCGGTGATGGCGACAAGACTACGTATGTCACACAAAAGCCTTACGTGCGCTCCCTCAATTGCAAGGTGAAACCAAAACTGACCAGATCAAATGTAATCAGGGTAACAAAGAGATGAGCCTGGGTCTTTTCAAAAAAACAACTTATATCACAGGACAAAAAGCGCAGGTGTTCCATTAGTGACCTCAGCATCAGTGTAAGAATAAAGTTAATACTGGCACCTTCAGATGATCGTGGCTTAGAAGGCCACCAGTGCTAATAGCCAAAGTCAAAGTGGCAGGTTTGAAAAAGGCAGATATTTTCTATGTTACGAATCATTTTTGAAAACCTGAAGCCTGTATATTGTTTAGATTTTTCTCTCGCTTTATCTTTAATGGTGTATCTGTCATCAACAGAGAGCATCAAAATGCATTGCCAGCCTCTGCACTCAGAAAACATTAGCGATAACAACCTATGCATTGACTTAACTCCTCCATGATAGGAAACCTCAGCGTTCACCTCTTGTGCTTGAAGTATTTTCACACAGTTGTGTTTGTGATATTAAAAAACGATAAAAAGATTAAAGCTTCAGCGATGCTGCAGGTCAGCTCCTCCGTTCATCCCTTCTCTTCATTTCCCACAATGTTTATACAGTGTGTGTGTTATCGCAGTGCTTACAGTAAGAGCAGCCTCTGTTTTCACTGAGTACATATCGCTGTGATCAGAATCTGCCTGTAACTACAATAGCATCTTCAATAATGCCCCAAATACCGGTATCACTCTTTTCTAACTATTTTAAAATAGTGTCCACTTCAATCGCAAGTTGGCATCCATATATTTTTTAAGAATACAATACATTAGAATATGTTTAATATTACCATAATTACAATTTGTTTGATAAAAGCGAAGATGATTTCATGTGATAAGACCTCCTCTCAGGAAATTGCAACATCTCCATTATTGTTATTGGTACATGGAGTTTGGTGACCTGCCCACTTTCAACCTGAGCAGATGTCCAGTCAGGTCTGGGTATTGGTTACCAATTCAATTTTCCATATGAAAAATGAATAAAATACAAATTGATGAATTGGATTAAAATGTTCTTGTTTGTCAGAACAAGTAAAGATTAAGCTTTGGAAGCTTTATTTTCCAATTTCCCAGAAAATCTAAAAGTTTAGAGTCTTCTGCTGCCTAGGTGGGCGGGATCTAAGTGTCCTACTCAACTCACATATGATTGGCTGACGGGTGCTGTAATGCTTTATATATCTTTATATCGTGGTTATTGGCACTTGGCAGCATTGTGCGGTGTCATTTGGTTGAAGAGGATGAGGCCTCATGCACCACTGACCTGAAGGGTGACTCCTGTAGACTTTGTCTCAGACCAAACAGTTATAAAGTATATTGTCTGTGACGCTCTTGTCAGAGTGCTCTCTACACAGGTGGGCATTTTTTCCGCACCAGCTCAGCGAGGGCAGAATGAGCTTTTGACTTTCCAGCTCGTGAACTGTGACAGTGTGAGTTCCTGTTTCTCTTTCAAGTCCTTCTTGAAGAACAAATGATAAACCTTTTAGCCTTTCACAGATATATCGATATCAGCATTGACGTTTGCCAACATGCCAAAATGAAAGTTCTCTAATACTGAATAAAGAATGCAGACATGTTTAATTCACATATTAATTTGTATAAAATTTGTTTTTTATTTATAATTATTTGTAGATAAAATATGTAACAATTCTTCATTTTAATGTCTCAAACTGACTAGACCTATTTTATATATTTTGTTGACTTGTGTAATTACATCATCCAAAAATGTTTCCAACAATATTCAAACCCAGAGAAATCTCTCTCTAACTTCCCGGAAATATGATATTTGGCGAAGAAAAAAGTAACTGCTAGCCAGTTAGCAAGACGGCTGCTTATCACCTCCACTGTTTTTATTGATCGCTCGTAATGGATCACTATTATGTGGCACCATTTGCTGTGGAACGTGAATAATACATTATCTCATCCGTAAACTGAATTGATCAATAGTGCCTATATATATATATTTGATGCATCAGAATTAGAAATATTTTACTCCCAAAAAATGGAATCCGTATCAGCCCCTAAAATCCATACACAGTATCTGTCGGGTTCACTAAACTCTGGTTTCACATCGTTTATGCAGCAATAGCTACAGAACGGTGCTGCAACAAAATGACTCAACGGGTGAGACTGGCTTCACACTGACAGCAGACCTGGATGAGATGATGCTCTGTGGATTTGTTATCGTCAGCCTGTTTATCATGGCGAAGCTCTTAAAACTTTCACAAAGATTGAACCAAAAAGTCAGAAATTGCTTTTTCATTTAGATTTTAAAAGTAGCCATGTCATGATTTAATCTTATATTCATATTGATCAGGACTGCAGGACAAAATCATCAGTGTATGTGGCCTTACTGTTTTATACTGCCTTAGTCAGAAACTCCTGTAGTGAGTAATAGGTATATAAAAGTGTGTTTCAAACATCGTTTTGCCCAGGGCATCACCATGAGCGCACGCACCTCATGGCAGCGAGAGTGATAGAGGAGACAATTGATGAAGATGGGGAAGGAGTTCTTCATCAGATAGAACATTCAGAAGAAACATTTGAAGGTGAGAGTGTGTGCGTTCAGTGAATAAAGCGTTCAGAGAATAAATGTCTCCATTCAAACGCAGACTCAGAGTTAAACTGTAAAATCATATCATTTCTCGACACTCCTTCATAAGTCATTCATTTATTCAGCAGGTCTGTTCTGCTTTCACATAAACGAACCTTATCATTAATTGTC
This sequence comes from Verasper variegatus, assembly GCA_026259375.1. Taxonomy (NCBI): domain Eukaryota; kingdom Metazoa; phylum Chordata; class Actinopteri; order Pleuronectiformes; family Pleuronectidae; genus Verasper; species Verasper variegatus. The sequence goes on from CM048048.1 coordinate 14,557,698, forward strand.
GCTTTTGAAAATGACGAAGCAGAAAGTCCATTGAGTGAAAATCTTCTTGGGCTTTCGGTTACATCTCTTGTTCTACATCAGCAGACGGAGTTTACTCTGTCGTCATGGAGATGGCTCAGATAATATAATATGATTCTGTACTTTTGTGCTACATTTTTTTCTATCTACTTTCATGTACTTTTGTTTTGCCTTGTTTCTCCATTTACTGTATATGAAGCTCACTCTGGGCTTCATATAAATGTGTTATACAAACACTGTCTGGCTCAGGTTGACTAAAGGTGAAACAGGCAGCACTCTTTACATTTTAGACAGTCGTGTGTGTGTGTGTGTGTGTGTGTGTGTGTGTGTGTGTGTGTGTGTGTGTGTGTGTGTGTGCGTGCATATCTAGCTAAGGAGGAAACTCAGGGAGACAGTTGCCACCACCATTTCAGCACCCAGCAGTAAAGTATTGATCTCTTGTTTCAGCAGCCCTCTCTTTTTCCATGTCCCCCTCATCATTCTTTCTGCTCCTGTCTTCCATCCCTCCCCTCACTCTTTCTCTTTCAACCATTTAATTGCCACAGTGTTTTATTTAATTTTGTTTTTATTGTACTTTCCATTTCAGTATATTTTACATTTCACCTTGCCCTGACAGTCCATGAAAATCCCTCTTCTTCAATCATTTCTCTTCATCCTGTTCTCGTTTCACTTTTTCAAAGCCTCCCCAGTTCTTTCCCATCCGCTCCTCATTCTATTTTTCCTCTCCTTTCATCCCTTTCTTTCTAATTCCTACAGATGTTAACCTTGTAGCACAGCTTCCTCAGGTTGGAGACAGAGAACGAGAGAAGCAATGCAGAGCTCAATACCTCCACCCTCAGGTGACAGAGCAAACTATTTTCCTCACAGCTTGACTGTAATAAAATCAAACCTTGATGATTCATGGATTTTTACAGCAGTGCTGTAGAGGGCTGTAAATCATTTTTAAGATATCGTCCTCGTAAACCATGGCATGGAATCATCATTCCTATGCAGACAGAGATGTATAGCATCGGGACGCCACTTTCATGAGTCTCTGTTGAACACCTGAAGACTTTGAAGAGACCCTAAAACCCTTTTTATTCAAGCTATTATTTTCAATATAGAGATGAAATACAATGCTGTAATCTTTCTGCTGCACAGATTTCAAACTGAAAGCCTTTTTTTTGTTTAGGTGACAGAGACAGAATAATGAAAAGAAACCTGTTAAATAAAAGCAAAAAAAGGAAGAGTGATACAGAACTATTCCTTTAGCGAAGACGCTCAGCGCTCTATGGTTTATAAAGGCAAATATGCAGTTGTTGAGTATTCTTTAGTAGAGTAAGATTCAGGATGTGTTTTATCATTTAATATGCGCTGTGTTTTCCATAAAACAGGTTAATGCACTGCCTTGAATATAAATAAGGAAAAATTAACATAAATTTAAGGCCCATTTTAAATTGCCTGTTCAAGGCCGGGAAGTTGCACATTTACTCCACCTCATCATTCTGATTGAACGTAAGGACACAGAATTGGGGTTTTTGTTGTTCCACCTATGCCGGCAGCAGAGGTGCAGTCAGAGCGGGATCAATGCCTGCAAGGTGGCATGGTGGGACAGACGTCAACATGGTTCTATCACATGTAACAACTGTTTTCGGAATGCCTGCATGCTATCTAAGATCACACACTGGGAATGCAATGTGTCGGCTTAATCGCTTCAGCGTAAACAACCGAAGACAGAATAACGAGGAGGATTCTCTGCGGTATCCTTTGGAGTGAGGAATTAAACATCACACAAATATCTGCAGCCGAGTGACTGATTGAGACAGAAACAGCAGCACTATTAGAACCCACTTTGAATGATAAATTATTTTGGAACCAACAGAAAAGTTTGGTGTGATCAGTGTTGTAGACCACAAACTCCTGGCTCTTCAGATATTCAAAGAATCCTCACTGGTGTAGCATTAATGCCGGTTTATTTGTCTCAAATTAGGGTCAGAGATTTATTGTACAGGTTACAATGGTTGATTTACGACCACAAACTGTGGAATCATTTGTGAACAACACAAGGCTTACAGTCTTATTGACCCTACCTATGGGGGACAAGGAGGAGGAGAGGGGAAAGTCAGAGGGGTTAGAGCAGAGAAATGAGAGGCAGTAATGGGAATGGACAGGAGGAGGATTTAGAGGAGACAGAATGAGAATGGAGTTAAAGGGAAGAGTGGTGTGGGTAAGAGGAGGAAGGAGGAGAAAGTGTGTGTTGTCAGTCTCGTTGCAGTTTCTGTTCCTTCACTGTCAGCCTCCACCATTTGAAACGGTGAAACTGGCATTTCCCTGGGATAACGCATGCACGCACAGACACACACAGACACACACACAAATTATGTGTGCTTCCAGACATATGCACACAGAGCGAACTTCTCCCTCTACGCCACGCGATGTACAGTAGGTGTGAAAAGAGGAGTAAACCTGAATACACAAGTGAAAAGCCTGAAAATGCTGCAGATCGGAGAGCTCGACATTCAACAGTCATTCATTGAGCCCTGGACGGTATCAAGGTGGTGCCAGATGTATGTTCTGTTTAAGGAAAAAACCAGTAAAGCAATACAGAGTCAAATTTATATTCTTATATTTAAATGTATTGTCATTGGTATATATTTACAGAGTAAAAAAAAAAAGCTACAAATAAGCAGTGCAAATCCCTGCCATTTTGAAAACAATGTAGAAAATGTGCTTGGATGTACATTCAGATGATGAAGGTTTTTAAACTTAACATTTATCATAAAATAAAGGGTAGAAATACAGCTAAAGGAAAAGTTTCATTGTTCACATTAAATTTGAGGGAGACGCTCTTTTCTCACTGCAATAAATTCGAGGATTTCAATTTTACAACCCTCATCATTGTCTGACTCTACATGGACATGGAGTCAGACACTGCTGTTTGCTAACCTCCTGTCATCTAAATGATTCAGGTTACATACAGTAGAACAGCAAATGTCCATATATATATATATATATATATATATATATATATCACAATTTACCTTTGCTCAGTTTATAAAGTCTATATTAAGAGATACAGAAATCCCAGTTGGTTCACATTTAAACAGAGATTTAAGTAAACGAAAGCTAGGAAGACATTTTATGCACTTAGCAGTGAGCCATAAATTCTCTACAGCAAAATGACCTTTCATAAAGAAATAATCCTCGCTACTTCAAATAGCTAGTATACATAAACACACGCGGATAAATAAACACGCAATTATAGATACACATTGGGATACAAAGGGATAAACAAACACACACACACACACACAAGTTGTCAAACACGCACCTCCACATGGCAGCATATCAAGGGAAGAAAGCTTTTTGTGTTTGAGTGTGTGTGTGTGTGTGAATTCATCTGTGTATTGTGTGTGTTGAGCCTGTGTTTGTGTAGCAAGTAAAAAAGAACAGCTTCTCGGACAAATCCCGTCAAAATAATCATCCCACCCTGGCCGTCCAGATACCAACACTGTGTCCCATGTGGCTTCATTACTGTTGCTGCTAATTAAGCAGCTCCACATAAACACCATCTTCTGCCTTCAAAACACAGCAGCATCATCACATGTTTAAAACTTGATGCATTTGTTGATGCCAACACACAGAAGTATGGCGATACATTATACGCGGTTGATAGTGTATAATATTATGATAAGCTGGGTACATGCAGTAGATTTGTGTTATGAACAAGGGAAGTATGATGTGTTTCAAGATCTACGAAAAAATACGTATTATTGAACTACTGATGATAATATAATCTTTACAAGTACTGGCTGGTATTAGCTGGCGACTAGCTGTCATTCATTCTTCCATTTAGTTATTTTTAACGATCTTTGTTTCCAGATTTAACTTCCATCACCACACGGTTGAATAATCAATAATTCACTGAAATGATTATAATATAATAAATAATAATATAACTTGAATTTCCAATGTTTCTTTAAAACAACCGTAACAAAATAATATAGATCATTAACATGAAGACCCATGATGGCCCCTGTGTGTTGTACAGCCCGCCAGGAAGAAAACAAAACAATGGGTGCATGTTGATTCAAGATGAATCTTCCACGTGTTTATTCCATAGATCTGTGTTTACTTGCATATTCCTGTCAACTGATCACGTTTGCTGTAACGTTATTGTACCACAGCATCATTGTCTCAGTTCAAATGATGATCCTGAATAAACACTTCTTATATAGTTGTTAATATCTACCTGGTGCATCATTATCAGGTAAAGCTTCTTGCTTATTTATTTATTGACCTGGATATGAAGCAACCGGAGCGGAGAAATATATAATGGTAGTTGCTAAAAAGATAAGACGGAGCCCTCTCCTCTCCTCGGGTGAAAAAACATTGCAGCAGCGCGGGTCATATTTCAGCAGCAGCGTAACACTGTTACTGTCAGGTGCAAATAGGGGAAACCCTGCAATATTTCACAGCGCTATTTATAATAATGAAAAACAGGTACAGGTCCTACAAAGAACAAATGGAGATAAATCCATAGTAACATCCTCAACCCCCACATGTCCGCAGTTATGTAAGGTGCTTGAACTTTGCCTACATCACTGACTTATATTGAAGCTGCTTATACCCTTTATATTAACATAATGCCCACCTCGTTGTGTGGATAAAAGGAGACTCACAATACATCCACCGCCTCAGCTGCATCAGTGGAGACCCCTGGATGGGGATGGATCAGAACAAACAAACAGATCTGCTTCAATTCATTTGAGTCAAAGTGTGTAATTACAAAAGGGCTGAGTGTGAACAAATCATTGAATCAGGGTTAATTACAAGCTAAATGCTTCATAGTCCTTTACGTACAGGACACGCATGCTTTTAAAAACTGTATCCGGCTACATTTGTGTGTGATGGTGCATATAAATACTGCACATGTCTGCCTGCATTCATACATTATGTCTACACGGCAGTGTGTGTGCGCGGTGCATGTGTATGTGTGTGAAATAATGAGCAGGAGATAAAACATAATTGTATGCCGAGATCTTGTGCACTTCAATTTATTCCTCCATTACAGCTCAGAGTTCAGCACAGTGCAGAGAGAGGGAAGCCTTTGATTATAAAGCTGTTCAAAACTAGAACACAATGTAAACAACGGCAGACCGCCAGACTGAACTTGTACGTTTTCTTTCATCAAAACCGAATTGATCCCACGATTTGCATACAAAGACATTTGGCTACAAAATGCCTGGAATGTGCAAATGTTTGAGGCATTTGTTTGGAGACTGCAGTGTTGCAGTTTCTTCACAGAGTTCTGCTTTCACAACGTGTGAGGTTGATAATGTCAGGGGAGCTGCAGACTCAGAGAATATAAATGATAAAATGCTTCATAACCCCGTGACTAAAGGGACATCTCGCCTCTCTTCTTGTAACCCTTCAGAATCTCCACCCTTCCCCACATTTCCCATTTCCGACCGTTTACCCTTGGGCACCCTCTGAGGTAAGAAAACTGTTGTATCACTATCCTGTTTGGAGACGTCACAGAAGACCAGAGTGTGCTGGAGATAAAGGGGGAGAGATTATCTGCTCTTGTAGATGAGGTGAGCACGAGCATCTCAGCCTCACAGTGTTGAACATTCAGTTTTAAGCCCAAATAATTCAGGATATCAGAAGCTTTGGATATTCTGAGTTACACAAGCAAACAAATTAGCATCTTGTGCAGAATTTTGCATGTTTTAATGAGTGCTGATTTTTCAGTGACAATTATATGGAGCTGACAAGTTGATTGGAGTGTTGTTTGTTCCCTCGTAGAGTTGATTTGAAGCTCTGCTCTGGAGGAAATGTTAAAACCACGTCATGGCCTTAAATGAACTCTAAATGGTAAATACATTTGAAGTAAACCTTGCGATTAAGTCAATATTTCGAAGTTTAATTGACGAGCTAGTTGGCGGATATGAGCTAAAGTATATGTGCATGACATTAATTTGAGTTGCCTTTCTCCGCCAAGCTTCCTGAAACTTCTAGAAATGTCAGAAAGATATCTTGACATCTTGAATTTCATTGTTTTTCATCACCTCACACTTGTCACTTCGAGAATATTTTATTTTTTTCAGTTGCCTAGTTTAATGTATTAGTTCATTCATTGTATGTTCACGCACGCATAGGAGGCACTGGTTTTGCATAGGATTGAATGCAAGCGAATGAAAACACAACAAAAACTGATCCTCTGTGTCGAAATTAACACAAAACAGGAGGATTTGTTGAGATTTCTTGTCTATTTTTGAAGACGTTATGACATCATACTGTGACACCCCCACTGAAAACTGAGTATGAATTAATGAGCGTCAATGGTGTCACTTCCAGCAGATCAGCATAATGACATGTTTCTGGATTTTTTTGTGTGTGTGGGGAGAATATTATACCCTCATTAACAGCAGTAAAGTGACTGATGCTGCCACACAGCACAAAGCTGCCCTGCTACTGGTTCTATAAACTCCAAGTGACTTCAATCATGTGGTCACAACATGTAGATTAGGAGATACTTGGAATTTGCTTTGGTAGTTATTTTTACATTTTAGAAGGAATTATTAATCGGGTCAAATGCAAAGTTTAAAGGAATATTAAATTTCTACTCATCAGATTTCTTCACCGTAACAATTCTCAACAACCAATAGGGTGATTTGAACAACATGATTTTTTTTTTGGTGAACGATACAAATTCCTCCCCTCGCTCTGAATGTGTGTGAAGGTTAATCTAAATCAGTCACAGTCACTGCTGTAATGTGGCCAAAACAACCCCTGTGAGCGTTTCCTCATCCCCTCCCATGGTGCCGGACTTCATCAGAATTTTACACCCCCCCCCCCCCCCCCCAAAAAAATTCATCCTCACTAAACCTTCACGCAGCTTTTAATATTCCTCCAGCGAAACCAGATCTGATGGAATCCTTTTAGGTGACGACACCAAACTCACCTATTTCATGGGAGGAGAAACACCGGGGCTACGGATGAAACAGCTAAAATGCTTCTGCGTTCAGAAATCACTTCCCCTCCACATCACTACTCGTACAGCGAGTGGTGAATGACATTTCCCCAGGCCAGCTGTTAAACATGGTCTGCTTCACATACACACGCGCGCACGCACATACAAAGTGCATGCGTATAAAAACAAACTGTCTTGTCCCTCTCAGCTTCTTCTGTCTGTCCAACTCCCACTTGTGCCCTTTAACAATCTGAAGCAAGTCAAACTATTTTAGCTGGCATTAAACTCTGCCTGCTGCTCAAATATCTCCAATGTACATCACAACAGGGGTAAACTGCTCGGAGAGTAACCTTCCACATGATATGATTATAACGGAGCTTGAGTTCAATATTTGGTCATGTTTTCTCTAAACTGCGAGGCTGAATGACAGAGGGACGAGAGTCAGAGGTTTAGAGTCAACGTGACATGTGACAGAGTGTGATTCATACTCAACCTGACAACATTGTCAACATGAAGCATGTGCTCACAGGCTGTGAGACACAGGTATTTACAATCAAAGGGGGCACTGGACGACATCCTACACAGTGGTTTGGCCCAAGCACGTATCCACGAGTAAAGATAAAACTTTATATTATCGATTCTTCACCATAATCTTTCACTCATGATCTGTATTTTAATGCTTTTCTGCTGCTTTATGACGTTATGTTATTTTTCCAACGTTTGTCCAAATCCAATAAACACCAAACTGCAGATATGGTTATTGACTGACTGAACTGTGAGGATCTGATAGGTAGCAAATTCATGGAATACATTGCCCATTGAACTTGACAAAAACTGAAAACAATTCAAATTTATACTCAAAGCTAATCAATCTTGCAGTGTATGTGCATATACTGTATATGGATATGTGATTTTTGGCCATGTGTGGGTTAGTGTATGTTATGTTGAGTAATATTGCTTTATAAGGTCAAGAAAATAAATTGTATAGTCCAATTCATTGGAACAATACTCACTCAAGACAATCCTCTGTGTATTGTATGCACCCCTATAAGGGGAAAGTAAATTATTTGATTATAACATCATTTTAACTATAGCTCTCAACACTTTAGGCTCTTTAGCCAAAACTGATTAAAATCCTCCCTTTTTATATAACATTTCTATGTCCCTACAATGATAATATGTACACTAAGAAGAAAAGAGGCACCGAAACATAAGCTGAGGAGAAAAGGTCAATGTTTTCAAACCCGACAGAAGGGACTCCAGAGAGTGGCGTGATTCAGCTATGGGGTTATTTAAAGAGTAAGCTTTCAGATATGTTGGAAAACGGGAGGTTACACTATAGTTCTGACAATCATGAGAAGGTTATTCCACTATTAGAAAGGCCTGTGGATGAGTACAGCTCCTTTCTCTATAGGGAAAGATGAGTCGAGTAATACAGCGTGTTGCATTACCATGAACACAAGTACCATGATCTGATGACATGAGGCTCGAGCTCCCCTAACAGCTGTACAAGCAGATTCGTTTACCAGGGTCCTTGACATTTGGAAGTTTGGTATCATTTATTGCCTTATCCACTCTTTTCCCATTCTCTCCCGGACTCCAGTCATCCAGCAGGCAGTACATCCTTGCCTCTTTCTCCTCCTCTCTCCCTCAGACGCGTGGAGATGGATGGACAGTGTGTGCAGGAGTCCTTGGCTGAACTGTAGAAGTGCTGACAGGGCGCCAAGCCCTCTAACAGCGCGATGACGCCTCTATCTGTCTCTCCATGATGCACTCTCTCTCTAACACGCGCACATACACGCACACATACACAACACCATCCCAGGTGCATGTCTAAATAGGTACTTGCACACAGACATGCACACTTGCATATTAATGTATGACTGAACATATACACAGAAAGTGCATACTTGGCGTGCCGTATATCTGCACACAGATTTATGTTTATGTGATGTGCAAATCCACATGAGCAGGCGCTATAGTATGTGCACGAACACATGTGCATGCATGTGCACGTTAGCAGCAAAACCAGACCATCTCGATCTATCTAGTGATACCTTTATCACCCCGTCCAGTCCCCTATATAATCAGCATCAGTCTCTACTGTCACACACACACGCCCTCACATAGATACACCCACACACACACACACACACACACACACACACACACACAGGTCAGCTGAGTGATGTTTCAAGTGTGTATTTCTCCTCTGCTTGTGTTAAAGCGAGTCATCTATCCTTCCACAGCTTCATTACAACCTGCAAGGGCAAACGATCTCTCGCTCCCTCTGCCTCTCCAGATGGGGAAGAGAGAGACGGAGATATACAGTAGATAGAAAGTGAAATCCCTCCCTCTCTCTCTCTCTCTCTCTCTTTGTACCCCCCACCTTGCTTTTTCTCTCTTGTTCCTCCGTCTCTATATTTATCCTTTGTCTCTTAGATCTCTCACCTTATATCTATGTTTTCAATCACCTAGCCTGGAGCAAGTGTCAGCATGGTTAAGCACCATGGTTAACTCACTAAAAGATGCAGCAACACAAATGCAACAGAGTATAAACAAACAGACAGGTATGGACAAAGATATGGACCCCCCCCCCTCCGGATACTTTATGTTGGAGACATTTCTTCCTGGTTTTATTTTTACATTAAGAGAAATCTTAATGCAACAACATGGCCACAGACTGTGAAAGCCCTTACGACAACCTGTTCCCCTCTGCCCCCCTGTCTCCATCCTCTCTCTCTCCCACAGACCTGCCTTTCTCGACTCACCCACCAGACGACCCCCCCCCCCACTCATCCACACACCTGTTCCCTCTTCCCCAATTAGCCCTGCAGTCACCCGATCTCTCTCTGCAACTTCTCCTCATTCAGAATCAACAGTGCAGCTACTTAAACTGCTTTTAAATGGAAGTGAGCTTGCGGTTATGACACTGGGAAGTCGTGTGCACAGTATGTTTAGCATTAAAGTTGTTCAGTCATGAGAGCACTGCCGGGCAACAGCAACATGGACGCTGATGTGAAAATCGCTGGTCGTAGGAAATGCAAAGGCTTAATTGCAAAGGGAAAATATTTGAATACGTTTACCTTATCATCCAAGGAAAACCAAAACCTCAATGGCCTCTGTCATTTCTGGAGAAATTGGAGCTTTCAGCAGATTCTGGGGTTATGCATACCACAAGCAGGGGGGTGTTCATATGGATTGATATGAACATGATAAACATTTGAAGCCAGCATTATTCCAGCCTCATCTCCACAGTCTCTGTCAGGTTGTCTGCTTTTGTTCGCAGTGTCCCTTGAGTGAAGAATGCTGTTGTCTGTTCCTATTTGTTTGCCTGCCTGCCTAAACTCATGGTTTAAAACCAGGCTTCCTCTAAGCCTGGTTGACTTTCTATATATTCACTGCATCAGCCTGCCTTGTGTGTCTGCATTTGAGTTCTCTGCCTGTGCTGTGCTTCAGCTGTTGTGACAGCGTCCCTGTGCACAAAGCAAGGTCCATAAAGAAATTGTCTTTTGACCCTACCACTTCCCCCTAGAAAGTGGAGGTTATTATAGCTGCCCACTGATGACCATGTTTTTGGGATAACAGTAAATTAATGTCACATATGGGTGTAATTGGACACTGGTGGTCAGCACCATCGTGGAGTTTTGGGTTTGCATGTTCTCCCTGTGCCTGTGAAGGGTTTTCTCTGGGTACTCTGGTTTCCTCCCACAGTCCAAAGACATGCAGATCAGGGTAAGGTTAATCTGGGACTCTAAATTGACCAAAAGGTGTGAATGTGGAGTTGGAATGTTTTATTTTCTCTGTATATTGGCCCTGTGACACACTAGTTGTTATGGAAGTTTTCTGGAAGCTGGTGAAAGGAGAACTCAGGCAGCAGCTGATGTCTTATGCAGAAGATTTTAATGGAGACCAGAAGGTGAAACAATATACAAACACTAAGAGAGCAACATGAGCAATTGTCACCCCCAAGTCTGAAGATGTCTCCCACAGCATCCCAGTATATCTCCCTCACCCATTCTAACAGCACATCAATGAATGGCTGGAATTGCTGTCACTCTCTATGTTACATGTAGGTGTTCGCATCCTATTGGAAAGTAAACTAAATCACATTGTGTCTTTAAGTCTTGCCGCTGGTGAAATACACAAAAGAGTTGAAGTTGGTGAGAGTTGAAGTTGGTGCCTCTCTGTCGGGGGCATCTGAGTTAGATATGAAAGTCCCTAAGCGTAGACGCTGCAATGAACTGTTGGTCGGCCCTTTATCTATAACCTAACCTTGGGTACTGTTTAGAGGGAGAAGGGAGTATCTGGGAATTTAGACAGGCACTATTCTCCTGTACAGATATAATGTAATATACAATATACATAATATATAGTGGCATATATAGTGTAGATGTGTAGATACACAGATTAAAGGAGACATGTATATTTAAATATGGAAACAGTCATTTAAAAAGGTCATGCTTCTATGGTGAGAGACGGGAGGAAAGACAGAGACATGAAAAAGAAAAGAGAGCTTGTAGAACGCTTCAGTTTTTGAGGCCCTACAGAAATCGTGAATAATACATGGCAAAAACCTCTTATTCTCTAAATTTTAAATGGCTCGCTGTTATCAAAAATAACCAGATCTGTGGAGCATTAGGAGGCTCGCACGCAACACAGTGAGGCTCCTGAACTATGTTACTGGAAGGAGAAGGCACAGGTCTGCAGTCCGACTTAGAATCAAATATCCATCTCTTTCTCATTAACAAAAAATCATTACTTATTAAGAGAGAAGAAAACAAGTGAGTTATGTGAATGGTGCATATTCATTGATGCATTTTATGATAATGATAATAATAAATATTTTGACTCATCATAAGAGCATGAAGCAGATGCTGTTACTGATCAGTTGATTTAGGTTCTGACTAAACACACACTCTAACTGGAGCCTCAAATAGAAACACAACATGTGCCTGACTCACCACAAGGCAGAAGCAGGAGTTAAGCCTTGGACACCCTCTACTGGCTCATACACCAGGCTGATGAAAAGGCTGTGGACACCGTGGGACGTCGACTTGTCTCCTCAGTGGAACAGCCTCCTTGAGGAACATTATTACAAATTGTCAGAAAACAGACTCCAGCCACATTCTGGAAGTATAAAAGAGCAAATTTTGATTTTTGTAGGGAAAACCTAGGGAAATGTAGTCCATCAAGAAGTTTAGAGTTAAAACAATTAGTCATAAGTTTCCTATTGATCCCTCCCCAAGGTCTCTTATCCCAACAACCGCAGACAGGCTCATTACTCTAAAAGACAAGCGCATAGACAGTAAAGACTGATAAAGCTGGATCAATGCCACTGATCAGTTCCCATCTCGGTATGGATAAGCACAGAGAACTGGAAGAGACAGAAAGGGCATTCTCATCGAATGGATGCTTTCAAACCGCCTTTTGGCTTGAACACACCAAGAGTGTGATGTGACCGTCCCTTCTGACAGAGTCCCAGGGAAGAGAGTTAAAAGGGAAACCCAAATCCAATCCATTAGTGAATTAATAATCCCTAAAAGTAAAGGCACTTCTTTAGCCATAGAGTTGAAGGAGCTTTGACAAGACTAACTGTCTATATTAGTCACACCCTGGGCTGTGTGTGGCTGTAATGCTTATTACACACCATCAAACTATGGCTGGATGAAGAAAAATCATCCTTTACACTGGTGGGATAAAATATATGCTGGGTTTTGAGGGTGGAACCAGGAGAAAGGATATGTTGTTTCCATTTCAATATGTTTTTTTTGCAGTATGGCCATTGCATTAGATCAAACTCACACTTAACTATATATATACTGTAACATAGAGCCCAACTGTGTTATCGTTTGCTGAATATTTTATTTTATTATGATCCAAGTCAATCTGATGAAACAATTTAGAGATTTTTTTTCCTTCTACTATGGATAACACACATAATTGCTGGAACTGTTGGGTTTCTCGACCTTACTATGTAAAGTACCTTGAGATCATGATGATTATACAAATAAAATTGAATTGAATTATTATTATTATTATTACTATTTTGGGGTTAATAGTTCCTGATAGAGTGGAGCTTATGATTATAATGCGTCTTTATCAGCAGATGCTGTTGGCTTCCTCTCTCATTTACTTACAATAACTAATTTAAACCACACAATTTAGTATAGGTTGTATATAAAGATGGATTCCCACTACACGGCTAAAATATTCCTCAGTAATAATAGTCTTTCAGAAAAATGTATTTAATGTATTCTGTGACTTCTTAGTTTGATCCAAGTCTGATCCGTTAACATGGAGAAGGTGGGATCTATGACCTATGCTGCAGCCAGCCACCAGGCGGCAACGGAGACGCTTTGGCCTCACTTTTGAGGAGCTGTCATGTCGTCCATTTTGTCTCAGAGAGAACAAAAAACAATGGAAATTTGAGCTATCTACTGTTGATGGCAACTGAGCAGCTGCTGACAAGGACCAAGTGACTGAAAACAGATAATAAATGGACCTTGAGGTCAACCATTCTTTTCTACTGTTCATTTAATGTGCACGCTACCTCAGGAGAAACACATTCTACTCAACGCACTGCAAGTTAACAAAACACATGCAAAAAGTCACAACACATCAAAAAGTGATGAACCTTGAGAAGTTGTTGAAGCCTGTTACTCATCAGTGGTGATGGAACTTCAAAAAGCATTGAACTACAGCCGGGTTCATCACTTTTCCGGGTCCCCTGGAAACATTTCCGTTGTCATTTTCGCTATCGTTGCGACTTCTGCAGCGCATGTGTCTTCAAATCGATGAACTTGTTTTATTTTTTGCACATGCTTTTCCTTTTTGCCAGTGTTTTCTTAACTGTGCAGTGTGTTGAGCTCTCTCAGCCACCATACTAAGGTCAATCCAAGTCAAATCAAATAGGCTGTACTTGCATTAATCATTGACTGTATATTATCATGTCACTTTACTAGCCGAGCTAAATGATAGCGACGGATCTATTCACCGTGTAGTTGTGTTACTGCAGAGCTGAATAAAGAGTCTTTGTGTGACTCAGCAGTTGCACTCAGTTCACCTCATGTGGCAGCACGGAGACACTCCCTCCTCCACGTCAATGTGCTCACAGGGCGGGTTGTTTGTTTAGCTTCGCTCCTTCACTTCCCCGTCCTCCAGGCCGCTGTGCCACAACATCAACAGACATGCCACTGTCCGGAGTAAACTGCTGAAGTGAACTTCCCTCCACTTCCCGTCTGTCTGAAACATCATGGGGGACTCGGACGCGGTCGGGCCCCCGCTGTCTCGCCGGAGAAGGGCGACGTTCGCGGCGGGGAGAGGCAAGAGTCTGCAGCCGGTGAACGGGAGGTCCGCGGCGGCGGGTCAGAGCCCGGTGACCGTTGGAGCTGCTGGTGGTGGTAGCATGGTGGACAGCGGCGGTTCACAGGAGGCGGCAAAGAGCGAGAAGAGGAGACGGAGGAACGACATGAGTGAACGACTGAGGTCAGTGACGGAAACTTCCAGAAGAAGAGTTCGAGGCGAGGGACGTTTGTTCGGGGGTGAAGGGGCTCATGTGGAGCTGGTGTTGATAGACTTTAGTCCGGGTTAAAGGTCACCGTTCCTCATTCATTCCTACTTTCAGTCAGGTAGATCATTTAAAGACTTCAACACTGAAAAATAATAATCTAATATGTCTGTGTTTGGAAAAGTAGGACGAAATTGGCTTTGTTGTTGATCAGGGGCGTATCTAAAATTGTTGCCCCATAAACTGGAGTGAAATGTGGTCCAACAAGCCTCTGCTCATAATATTTCTTTTTTCACTCTTTAATTCAACTACATGGCAGAGTTATAGAAACTTTATCCATTAATCTTTGTGGCTAACTCAATGCTACGTCTGCATAGTTCAGGTAGGGCATGTTTGTTATCGATCAGGGGCGTATCTTATACGGGCCCCATTAACTGGAGTGAAATGTGGGCCGACAAGTTTAATCTCCTGAGGCCAGCACTTTGTCCCACTTAACACAGCACAGTATAAGCTGTGAACGCATGTTTATACAGTCCTACCTGAAGCACAAGAAGTGAGTCTACTGTAGTTTTAATGATTAAAAACAGTCTGCTAAGGCACTTGTCATTCTGCCTATAAAGAAAACCACAACCTTCACTCAGATGCAAGAAATTATAATGTGACATTTATCCTGATAATTGTCAATATGGACTGATATGACTGACAGCCCAAACCACAACTCCTACAACTGAGTTAATATGATTCTCATTCTCTATTATTTACTTTATATTTAGTTTAAGCATGTTTTAAGGTGAAGGTCAGTGTTGGGTTAAAAGTGACCCACAGGCTAAATGTGGCCTTGCAAACATAAATATTTGGCCCTCACAAATGCCCCCACCCCCCTTTATGACATCTTCCCATGTATAGTTATGAAAATGTTTGCAGAATTCAATGAATGAAATAATAAATAAATCTCCTTTGAGTAACTATCTTGCAGCCTATGTAAATCCCAATAGCATTGTAGCAGCTAATAATATGAATAATTTACGTCTCATACACAAACAGGCTTACAGAAGGGGTGTTAGAAGGAAAAGAAAGAAAGAAACGTCTTCATTGACAATAACATGCCTGTTATTCCACCCGTAGGTCGGCCCCTTACTGATCAATAATGAAAAAAGTGCCCCATGACTGAACCTAATTATTCACTCTCTTATCTTCTTCTTCTTCTTCTTCTTCTTCTTCTTCTTCTTCTTCTTACTAAAGCTGACCACAAACACAGATGCCAGTTTAGGTCGACAAAAAATAACAACCTCTTCTTTTTTCTCATATTAATCCTTCAATGTGCATACATTATATTCCATGTGTCAAATATAAATAACAAATAAGATCATATTACTCTTGAATGAGTTGTGCCTCTGTCTATTGTAGTGACTGTCACAAGACACAGGAGTCGCTGCTGAGTTCAGCCAGTGGTTACAGCAACTACAGAGGAATCCTCAATTGGTGTGTGGTGATGCTGGTAAGACACACGTGTGTGCACACAAAAATACACATACCCACTCACAAAAACTTGCATTTTACACAAGTACGACATAGTGATAGTTTTACTGCAGCAGCACAGGCTTTACAGTTATTCTTATTCAGCAGGTTGCATCTACTGTGTTTATCTGTTATTAGTTTAGATCTTCATATGAAAATTGAATGAAAGCGACCGTTTGTCCTCATCGTGTCTTTTATATCAAGGAAGTCACAATAAGGACGTATTGATAAGCAGATAATCCACTTGCATGGATTGATTAAAAAAGATAACTTCCAAAAAATAAAGAATGAGTCCAGATTGTTCAATAAATACCAACTTGTTTTCAAACTGATCTCAATGTGTCTAATTCTGTGTCAAATCTGAGTCTGCTAAGGTGTTGTATTTTAAATAGACTGGTTTTCCGACCTTGTTCTAAAATGCTTCAAATCAGAGCTACAGTAGAGGTAGATCATTCGGGAAAAAGAACAAAGTGTGTTTCATAAGGTAATCAAAATAAAAACAATTAGTTGCTCAAGTTTCTTTTTTCACTCAGGACCGCTCTGCTCACTAGTGTCCACCATGTTTTGGGCAAACAACTGAACATAGGTAGGTCACTGATAGGTCACTGAGGCAGGTCAGAGGTCAGGCAGATAATAAACTTGTAGAGCGCCCTCTGCTGGATCTGAAGGAAACCTCTTCGTACAGTTTGTTGTGCCAATAGGCTCTGAATTGTGAATTCTTACAGGTCATTACATCTTTCCCCTCACATTCGATGAGATGTTTGATTTTCAAATAAAAAGTGACAGCGCTAATGATTAGCAAGTGTAATGTATGTTGAACTCAACATCTAGTGGGGCGCTCACTCCTCTGTGCTCGGGAGAAGTGACAGAATATAAGAGAATAGGAGAGCAGAGGAGGCTAGCAAAGCCTTTTGTTAATCCAGGCTTTGAACACAGATTTTTTTTTTGTGTTCATCGCAGGAGGTTTTCCTTCTTTCTCACTGAACTTCTGTCTAATGCCCAGGCAAAGAGCCTTTGTGCTGGGTAATGAGATATTACAATCCATATAGAGGGAAGGAGAGTGAGGGGGAGAGATAAAAAAACAAAAAAAGAATGGTGGGATGAAGAGGGGGGGAAAGTGGGGTGTGGAGAGAAATGAATGGGATGTACAGTGTGGAGGGAGAGAGAAAAGCATAGACAAGGAGAGGACTGATGTGGAAGGACAAGTTCATTGAATTAAGAGGGAAGAAGAATGAAAGAAACATAAAATGAGAACATGGAGTATTTATTGTATGACAAACAAACGTATTGAAGTTTAACAGTGATATCTCTAACTTTTGTGTGTTATTCTAGGTGCTGAGTAATGCTCGCCTCTTCTTAGAAAACCTTTTGAGGTGAGTACATCTGGAGTCTCGTCTTTTTCACATAAATTATTACCACTTATTTCAAGAGGCTTCCTGCGCTGCTTAATACCCAGTCTGTCATTCTCAGACAGTGATTACAATGATGTTATGAAATGAAATATGCCATGAAACGGGAAATTTGTACCAGGGTTGTAAAAATGTTAAAAACGTCTTCCGCCTCTTACAGTCTCCTTTTTGAGAAGACCTCTATTCTGACAGTCGCCTTTATTCATTATAGCTATTTTGACACGCCATAATTAATACAGGTTCTGCATGCATTTCACTCAGGCTCATTGAAATTACTTCCTGGGTCTCTTAGGAGAGCAGAGACATTGTTAACGTTTCTAGACACTTGTGTTTTGTTCCTGCTATGACAAGTGTCTGCTGTAAGACAAAGTCCATATGGATAATATCTGCCGTCAATTATAGGCAACTGACCAAATTCAAAGACTCCCTCAGACAAGCTACCTCAATATTATCTTTTAAAACTCTTTTTAAAACACATTTTTATATTAAGTGGCTTTTAATTGTTTTATATTATGTTGCATTTTTTAAAGTGCACATAAAATGTATTATTATCTCTTGTATGGTAAAATGCAAACAGGGTGTGTACTGTATCTGCAGTGCATTAAATGGTTTTAAATATCAGTTTCTCAATCCCAACTGCTTACTCATGCATCTTCATTTAGTTTTCTCCTTTTTTATTTGCTTGTTTGTCAGATACGGTGTACTGGTGGACCCTATTGAGGTGATTTCCTTGTTTCTGAAGGACCCCTACAGCTGGCCAGCAGCGTGCCTGGTAATTGGTAGGTAAACTTATCCCAAATATCAACACTATGGAAAGCAGACACTGCAGTATATTCCTTTGAGGAAGATTTCAGTTAATAATTAATATGAATGATTATTTGATAATGATCAATTTAGCTGGGGTGGAAGACTCACTTCAAAATGTCACCTGTGGTGCAGAGCTGCAGCTTGAAAGGAAGAAAAGAATGAAAAGATTTCTCAAACTGGAACAGCCAACCGCAGCAGCAGCCTCAATAAATGATAGGAGAGGCGTGGGAGTCATATGCAGCTTTGTGGAACTGAGTACCAATACGTCTGACAGTGCCCCTAAACAAACCATTTCAAGTGATGTATACCATTGGACCGATTTTTAAAGCAGTAAAAACTTTTTTCCCCCACATCGTATAGCACAGACGGTGGGATCTGCCTCATTTCAATCGATGCCTTGTTTTAAGACACACAGGGGCACATGCTATATTCAAAGTTCTTCCAGTGTTTATTTTTACGGCTTGTTGCAGTGGAGGTCTGCAGTGGTGCAGCTCACAGTGTCTCCAGAGGGACAATCACCTGCTCTATATACTGCATGCTGGTACCCTGCTGCAGAGAGAGGTGGTGAGATAAAAAAAAGAGAGGGAGCGGGAATGTTGGGGCGGGGAGGGGGGGCATGGAGAGGCAGAGTTATGGAAGAGAAAATGAAGTGGGTGATTGTGTACAGGGCGGGTTGGAGAGAGGGTAAGAAGCCGGGAATGAAAAGAGAAGGAGAGGGACGAGAAAGGGAATTGATATAAAGTGATGCATTGACACAAGGCAGGAGATAAGAGACAGAGGGCTGGGTGAGTTACGGTGAATGACAGGTGGGAGTGAGCCTGTTAACAGAGACATGGTGAGTGAAGGACCTCATTCCCAGAGGCCACTCATTACTCATATAGGCCCTATTCATGCCTGAAAGATATGTAACAAATCTTCATTAACATTTAAATGACTATACCTATGTTATATAAGTTCCCCTGTTTGTATTGGTCACTTTTAAAGGATCGCGATTATTCATTGCCGCTTAACGTTAATAAAACTTTAAGACATAACCTCATATGTGAACATGATTTGCTGCTGAGTCACGTCAGATAGGTTTTCACCTGCAATGGTGGGTGAAAACAGTTACTGTTTGTCTAACAGGCATCTCTTTTGATCCGATCACAAGTTGACAGCTCTCAGTACATGTATGAATGCACCCAGGACGCACAAACATCATATTCACTCATTCAGAAGCAGTTTGAGCTGCATGTGGCCACATTCTTTCAGCCGTGTGAACACAAATATGTCCCGGACCACTCACTCAGCTGACGTCCTCTGATCCGCTACAGTTTAACAATGAACCGTAAATATATTTTTAAAATTCTCTGTGTTTCCCACAGGTCATATTGATTTGTTTGTGGCCACAATATCAACATTGACTGCCACATATTGATTTTCTTTTTTTTTTTACCATTTCAAATGAGTAAAATCTTATTTCACTGTAGAGCTGAGCACAGCATATTGATTCTCTCTCTCTCTCTCTCTCTCTCTCTCTCTCTCTCTCTCTCTCTCTCTCTCACACACACTGAGATCAGACCCGTCTGTCATAGTCAGATGGGCTAAAAGCAAGAAAGATTTGGTCTTTGCAAACAGAAAAGATGAATGTTTATTTTCATATAAAGCGAGGAAGTGAGATCTGATCACAAGGGATCCCTAGAGACTGTGAACAGGGCCAACGATCAAGTGGGTATCATCTGCAAAGGAAACTGGCCTGTGAATGACCATTCCACTAAATGTATTTTACTCTAATGTAAGGTTTTACACATCATAAGTGTGCTGCTTTAGAAATGTCAGCCAAATGCTCCTCTGCAGATACCTAGTGTACAGTTTATGGGCATTGAACAGGTGCTAAATGGTGCTGTTTGTTTCAGTTTGATGCATGAGTGGGTAAAATAGCTGGTGTTTGTCAAAGATGCTGAGCAGGCCTGTTTCCAAAAGAGATTTAAAAAAGCACATTAGAAACAGCACGCTGTGAAATTCTTCTCATCTCTGTGCTTTAGTGAGTTGAGTCTTTGTGTCTGATGAACACACCCACCCCCTTCCATCCTGGATGACAACTTAAGACCACTCCCTTAAAACTTGTGTCAAAGATTAAATGAGATAACATTTAGTACAAATATTTTTTTTACTTTCTGGACCATATTTTCAATGGAGGAGTGAGTGACACAATGTGTCAGAAAAAAGTTTAATATTTCCTGATGCTCCAAATTGAATATTCATTTAATATACATCTCTGTCCCTGTGTTAAAAGCCACGTGGATAAAATAATTAATGTGAGGAAAGTAATAACTTTTATAATAATAACTTTATTTGTATAGCACTTATCTAAACGTGGTTACAAAGTGTAACCACCAGTAACTGTATGTGAGTTTTATCATAAGATGCTCAGGGTAATGTAAAAAGTCATTTTTGCCTTGATACAGAATCTCATGTAACTATATTGAGAATCTTTTCAGAAAATAAGTGAAGAAAACTAACTAATTGTAAATGATGGCAGGTTGAATAAGATTATTTTCACTTGTGCATGATGAGCCAGTTTAGTGCACTGTCACAAAAAAGTGTTGTTTCGTTGAGGCCTTTGACTGAACCGTTAAAGACATTGATTTGGAATCATAATGCTGCTGGGTAGTTTCATTGATGACAGGATAATGTGCACGAATCAAAAACCTTGTCAGTTTACACATCTGTGCTCTCTACATTAGATGGATTGACATGCTAATGCTCTGATTAGGGTCTTAAAATGGAACAATTGCTGCAATTATGTGAGGCTCAGTCTAGTCTAGTCAGGGTAATGAGCAGTTGACATATCCGTGGTTTCTTCAAGTTCGTTCAGCAATGAGTTTCCGTGCAATTTAACCTGATACTGCTGCAAGATACAAAGGACAAATATACATGCAATTCAGCCAAATTCACACCTCACTGAATCAGGGTTTG
Source organism: Verasper variegatus (assembly GCA_026259375.1). Classification (NCBI taxonomy): domain Eukaryota; kingdom Metazoa; phylum Chordata; class Actinopteri; order Pleuronectiformes; family Pleuronectidae; genus Verasper; species Verasper variegatus. Next base: position 14,578,873 of record CM048048.1, read on the forward strand.
TGGCCACAACTGATGCATAATAAAGTGTTTATTGAAGAAAGAAACTGGGCGGTACAAAACTTATTGAACTATTTTTGGGCCAATACAAACTGCTGCTTTGTGGATATTGTAGCTGATAGTAACAAAACAAGTTCTCTCTTCACTCTCTGCTTGGGTGTTGAGAAAGGGGCAGTTGAAAAGCCAAAACCAGTGCGGCAGGTTCATGACTAAACAAGTAGAATTATGTTGAGCTCCAGTCTTTTGTAGTTATGATTCTAAATGTCTATCAATTCATAATCCAACTAGGAAGGAACTCAGTAGAGTATAAACCTCTGCCAAGGCCTAACAGTCCCCTTATGGAAAAACCACATTTAAATTCATTAGATCAAAATCTTCTGGATCTGCACCAACCTAAACTTTAAAGAAAGAATTCCTGGAGCCACTCCCCTCATTTGGATCTGCACCAAAATTCTGTGGGTTCTCCCTTGGGTCATGCCCCACCCCTCCGTTGAGTTGTTTTTGGAAATGCAGACGACAAAAATAACCTCCAAGGCTGTTGTAAAGAATTCCGCCTATTTTTATATTCATATGAAAAGCTTGATAATATTGTTTTGTGAGATGTACGTTTTAACTGTCAAAATAATGTTAAGAAACAGAACAGTTTGGAGACCAAAGAGGAACAACACACGACAGTGTTGCTGCAATCACAGTTGTCCCAGGAAATTGGGAGCTGGCTCTTGAAATTCAGCTCTTGTCTCAACTTTTACATTTCCGACTAGACCCTTTTTTTTACCTCAATTTCATGATTTTAGTGGCACTTTTATCGGCCCAGCAGGTAGAGCGGTTCATCCTCTAACCACAATCTCTGCGATTCGATCGCAGTCTACCCCATTCCGAAGTGTCTTTGGGCAAAATACTGAGCACTAAATCGCCCCTCTGGCTGTACCAACAGTGTGTGAGTGATGTGTGATAGAGAAAGTGCTACAGATTGATGCACTGTATGAATAAGTGGTCATCAAGATGAGGAGAAAAGCTCTATATACATGCAGAGCACTTACCATTTACAATTTTACACACACTCAAACATGAGTAGTATTAAGACTGATGTAGACCTCTAAAGAAAAAGGTCATCCCGCTGGAACCCAACAGAAGTGACTCTGTACAAAGAAATAAAGTGTTTTTGATAAACTGACACGAGCCTCTCTTTTGTGTTTTTGACAGTGTCCAACGTGTTCATTCTGGTGACTCTGTACACAGAGCGGCAGCTGTCGAAGGTGAGTGGAGAAACCCTTGTTGCACTTTAATACCAAAGCGCTCTGGACTTGAGCTGAACTGTTGAATTCAGAGCTTTCCTCCAACACCCAGGAGGGATTATGTCTCTAAAACTGACTGACCTTCCCCGACTGCATCTGCTAAATGGGAAATTAGTTTCACCATCTGTATTTAGGACGTATTCAGTTATGCTCTGTCTGCTTCGCATGCACATGGAACATTATGAGCCTTTTTAAAACTTTACTAGGCCACCGTAACTCTAAATGGTGTTCTGTTTTACTCCAGTTCTCAAAGGCTGGGTAAACAAATGCTTGAAAGTGTTTTATGTTTTGCTGATGTATTCTAAAGCCGGACATCTGACTGGTTTTTAAGATTTAACATAAAACCTCCTGCTGCCCCCTTTCTCATTTTCTACTCAGAGTTCATTCAGTGAACCTGTGGGATTTCTGGTCCACTGCATTAACATGGCAGTCATTCTAACATTCCCCGCTGCAGTGATCCTGTTGGTCCCCTCCGTGACCCCAGGTAAAGTGTTTCTCGCTGTTATTAAAATACCGCCTCTGACTGCTCGCTGCAAACGACTCTGCATAACCAAGACAGTGACTGTGACCGTAGCACCTATTATGCAGCTGCGCCATTATCTATTCATTGGTGGTTTACAATGTACCCATGGGTATAAAACAGAAAATAATGTGATTGTAATGAAGATTAAGAGCACATTCCCGTCCCTGCCCTTCAGAGAAACAGTTGACCAGTTAGTGCAGTAAAAGACATGTCTTGTACAGAGACGTAATTGGAATCGGTTAGTGGTAATGGAGCAGTTGGTCATGACTGGATTATTTCCAGCTGGCTCAGAGGAGAGGAGAGAGGAGAGAAGAAAGGAGGTAGGTTTAGTTTGCGGTACAGGCTCATACAAAGGTCACCTTCTTCTGTCCTCATCAGGCTACATGACACCACAAAGTATGGCCACCTCCACAATCCATGCTTTTCACTAAGATACTGTACACTACATGATTACCTCCACCATGAAAGTTCTGCTCTCATCGACATTTGTTTATTGAGCAGCTACTGAACGGATTGGGGTAGAAACCATTCCATTTTTTGTGGATTCAGATCCAGGAATTACTTTCTTTAACTTTGAGAAATAGAGCATTTTAAACCATTTGCCTTGATTTATCTGAAAATGATTCATGGATATTGATGAAATGAATCTGAGTGTGAGAAATTTGGTGCAGATCAAAATAAGTGAATTGAAATGTGGTTTCATAAGGAGACTGTTTCCTTTTAGTTCAATATATAATGACTTATAAAAACTACTTTGAGGCACTTACTCAGAACATTAAAGGTGCAGTGCTTATTTAAAAAACGACTCCTTTTTAAACTACTTGAGATATCTTACTTTCAACAGAAAATACCACTGTCATGCTAAAAAGTGATTTTTCACCCCCTAATGTCCTCACTCTTGTAACTTCAGGAACCTAAAATTGTAAATGATTTCACTGCCAAAATAGCAAACTTTACCACAATCATAAGACAGATATTGATTCACAGGCACATATTTTAGTGTTAATTTAGAGAGATCTCCCATTTTGGTAAACTCTCCTCTTCCTTTACCTCTCCTCTCCTCTCCTCTCATATGTTCTGTCACCGGGAGGTGAAAGAGTAAAGGAGTCAGTCCATCTGTCTGTCTGTTCTCTCTGCGCTGCTGTTCGCACAGGAAGGGCAATCACAGAGGGCAGGTGTGTGTATGCACAGGTGTGTGTGGGAATAGTCCCTGAGTATGTGACTAGTATTCATACATAGTATATGTGAAGCAGAGATACAGATATCAATGTTCATTTTAAACCATGTTACATTTCTTTTGAGGAACACTGTAGTGGTGAAGCAGAACTGTTCTCTGCTTCCATTATTTCATTATTTCCTCTTTCTTTGCTGTTTCTTCATGGGGCAAGTCTGGTATACGGAATGTGTTTCGCAAGACGCTGTAAAACACACTGTAACGCTCGGTCCATTGAACATTAGCAGTATCCTTAGAGGTAACGCATGAAGACGCGGACTTAGAGAGCAACAATTCAAAATGAAGGAAAATAATTGTGGGACAGGAAATGGACTCAACAAGTTTTATGCCTCCGTACTGACGGAGGGGGAGGCTTTGTGTTTTCGTCTGTTCATCCCAGTTTTGTGAACGCGATATCTCAAATACTCAGTTCAACTCAAGGATGAACTGACTGGATCTGGTTGGTCCAAGGCCAAAGTCACGGTGACCTCACAAAACATGTTTTTGGCCTCTTGAACATTATCGGTTCAGTGAGAAATGTCAGTCAGTGCCAATGTCATTTGAATTTCTCATCTTAAATTCCAATACTCCGATACTTCTCCATATTGTACAGTTGAGGTGTTAGCTTGGCATCTGAGGTATGTGCAGTAGGAATCATGTTGCCAGATGGAGCTGAGCCTGGTTGGTCTGACAGTGGAACCACTTTGAACTTTTAACACCATCTCCCCAAAGAGGACAGACGTGTCTTTTAGTAGAAAATGAAGCATGTTGATTTTAAATCAGCGAATCTACATTACAGTCACAATACAAAAAACACAAAGTCAACCAAGCAGAGTTTATTAAAATCCCTGACAAACTGAATATGAATGTGTTTATTATCACTGTGTTCAGTAACTGTCTGGTGGCCACATTGAGCCAAAGAGACAGATGGTTAAGGGATGAGATCTGCTGTGGTCTGATATCAGGTGTGTTTGACCTGCACCTCACCCTGTAGGCAACCATTTGTTATTCATGTGTGCGTTTGTTCACAGGTGTGATTTTGTTAGTGCATGTATGTTGGTGTGTGTTTTCCTCTATGCTCAGCATGATCCGTTTGGAGGGAACCTACTCAGTTGGAGTGTGTGTGTGTGTGTGTGTGTGTGTGTGTGTGTGTGTGTGTGTGTGTGTGTGTGTGTGTGTGTGTGTGTGTGTGTGTGTGTGTGTGTGTGTGTGTGTGTGTGTGTGTGTGTGTGTGTGTGCGTGCTCAAGATTCTCAAAATATGCTTATTAATCTCCTTCTAGTCAGTTTTCCCTTATCAACCAATAAACACTGGCTCACACACACAAACACACAGTGGTAAACAACTGGCTCTCACTGCTCTCTTACTTTGAGTTGAGTTCATTTATTTTACTGGGCTTGTTGAGCTGTTTGTTCAAGATCAAATGACGACCTCTCTTTCCCTCCATTTTTCATTTTCTAAATCCTCCTTTCTTTCCCTTTGTTTTTCTCTTGCTTTCCATCCTGCCCCAGTCTCTCCTGTCATCCTTCATCTCTCATTGTTTCTTCACTTTCTTCTTCTCTTTCCATCTATCCCTTCCTCTGGACTATTTTTTGCCCTCCATTGTCTTTCCCTTATTTCTTCTCCTCATCTATGCCTCTCATCTCTTTGTACATCCTCGCAGTGTATCCGCTGATTGCATGTTTTTTGCACTACAGCCTCATCCATAACACAATTTAAATGTGTCTTCCTCTCTCTACTCTCCCCTCAGTTGGCGGCGCATTTGCACTGGGTGTTTACACCATTCTCTTCCTGAAGCTCTACTCCTACAAGGACGTCAACATGTGGTGCAGAGAGTTGAGTTCTGTCAAGGCCAAGAAGCTGGCCAGGTCGCTGTCTTGTAAGTCACACAAACACACCCGCATAAACAAACCCGCACACACACACTAGCTTCTGTGAATCTCCCTCAGCCAGAGATCCTCCATGTTCCCTGATCATGCGGTTACAGTGACATCTTATGGCAGAATTTAGAAACAGCAGCTCTCAGATTTAATAAAAAAAAGTTTTTAAGCAAATGGAACAATTGAAATTTTAGTAGAATAAGATTTTAGATAAATTGACAGCTGACTACATTTTTTTTTCTATTTAATGGTTAATGGTATTTAAAGGTCATTGTTTTTAAAGGTCATTGTTTTTCTATCTATTTGTATGTAATGAGCCATAAAATTAAATGAAGTGTCACTATATGAAGCATATGTGTGTGTGTGTATGTGCGATTCATCCCACAGGTCCCACACCACAGAATTTCAACAGAGGTGACCAAATGGTGTATTATCCTGGCAACCTCACCATCAGAGGTACTGCAGCTTTCTAGCTTTCGTTTTCACAGCTGCTATTTTGACATTGAATAGTTGGTAACGCAGGGATAACCTGTTGTGTCATGTCAAACTGGCGGCTGTCATAAAGGTCAACAGGTCGTGTTTCTGTCATGTAACTCTGCCTCTATGTCATGTTTCATTTTGCCACATTTATCATCACTCTGACCTCCTCTCTGTCTCTCCAGACATGTATTATTTCGTCTTTGCTCCGACTCTGTGCTACGAGCTCAACTTCCCTCGCTCTCCCACGATTCGCATGGGTTTCCTGCTGAGGAGATTGTCTGAAATGGTGAGGAAATGTCTCAAATCAGCAACAGCCCTCAAAAAACACCTACATTCACTGAAGCGATATGTTCAAGGCAAAAAAGGAGTACATGCAAACTGTCTCTGTTCTAATTTTCTGTCTCATGTTGTTATATACGCTTCTCTGTTTTTTTTACCAGATTTTTGTTGTTGACAATTTATCTGTGAAAAAATGTTACTCACGTTATGAATCTGTGTCTTTCCCCCCAGCTGTTCTTCACCCAGATGTTAGTTGGTCTCACGCAACAGGTACAGTCAAACCCAAACTGATGTATGATGATATAGTCTTAATTAAACTTTAATGAAAGTCCTTATGTTTACAGTAACTCTGATTAAAAACCTTGCATTGTTTATTTTTTCTTCTTTCTCTCTTTCAGTGGATGATTCCCATCATTAATAGCTCCATGAAACCACTGGAGGTGAGAGAGGGAATGACAGTGGAGCTGCGACTGCACAGAATATCATGGGATCGGGTTGTTTTCAGATGCAAAGTGCTGCTGTGCATCATTTGTTAACCTATGGGTCTCTCCTCTCCTCTTTTCTCCACCAGGACATGGATCTGTCCAGAATGACTGAGAGACTCCTGCGATTAGCTGTGAATAAACACCCAACACATGCATCGACATTACCACAACCGTTGTTTCATTTTGTTTATTTGAATTTAAATTGAAAATAACATACATTTCCTGTGGAAGATCATGTTAAAACACGATAAAAACTTCACCACAGTCACATTTTTTCCAAAATGAAGGATTGCATCGGTTACACACTGCATCCTGCACACAATCATGTATATGATGACTATGGTTAAGAATGTGGGGAAGAAAATTTTAGCATGAGGCTTTTTTTTTTTTTTACTTTTATCCTCTCCTAAATGTCTCTCAGTCACAGTTTTATATTCTCATACGTCCTCCAGGTTCCTAATCACCTGCTGTGGCTCATGTTTTTCTACTGGTTCTTCCACTCGTCTATGAACTTCAGTGCCGAGCTGCTGTGCTTTGGAGACAGAGAGTTTTACAGGGACTGGTGGTACGTTTGTGCGACTGTGTTTGTGAGGTGTGCTGCCTGGGTTTGTTCTGCTCAGGGTCACTGCACGCACTGCTATTTGCTTGTAAATGTCTCTATTTATATAGCGCTTTTCAAGTCTTGATGACCACTCAAAGCGCTTTACAGTGTAGTTTTTCCATTTACCCAGTCATACATTGCAGCACTTTATCACACATCACTCACACACTGTGCAGTAGAGGGGTGTGCATGCAGACAATTCAGTAACTAAATGTTTTGTGAAACTTTAAATGTAATCATTTTACCAAAAGATTAAATTTGCATGTGACAATACAGTTTTTAGACTTTTTCATATCCATCAACAGCCACTGACCCGTTATTTAGACCCTGTAGTGCTTCATCACTCTTATTTGCTGACTCCTCTTTCAGGAACTCTGAGACTGTGACATATTTCTGGCAAAACTGGAACATCCCTGTACACAAGTGGTGTCTACGGTGGGTTACTTGCACACTAACACATCGAGGGGAAGAGACTAAATTTATCAAAGTGAACGCAGGAGGTTTGATGCAGGGAGAAAAGACTTTAGCAGTCAGGCTGATGTATGTGGGGGACCGATTCATCAGGCTGTGAGAGAGTAAATGGAAGTTATAAATACAGTGTTCACAGCCAGGCACATAAGTAAATAAAAGGCTTTTTAGGGACTACTTACTTTGACTTCCTGTCAGTTAACAAGACACTTCAACATTTTAGACAGCAGCAAAATAAAATGGCAAATGACTGATGAACTCTTTTCTACTATTTGTGTCGGAGTAGTACTTCTTTTTTTTTCTGCCCATATTTGAGTGTGGAGACCTGACCCAAGCCAGGCCGGCTTCAGAACAACATGTTTAAACTATAGTTGGCTGAGCTGATTTGTTTCCAATCCCTTTTAATGACCCCCACGCCCCCTTTCAACCTTGGCTAAGTGCCAAATAGATTCTCATTTAAACCATATCACTTTTATTTCTTATTGTGTATGGCAGTACATTTTGTTCATTCTTTACATTAAGTCTGATTTAAATATAAAAATAAATATATGTTGGGTTTAGGTCAGACTCAGTTAGTTTCCTCTCGGGCTTGAACAGGCTCTGACAGAAAAATGCAGCCCAAGCTGCGCTCTAGTCCACATTCCCATTTTGAGTTGCTTCTATAAATTATATTCGTGATTGATCATTCTGCCAAGTATTTTCTTGACTAATCATTTTGTCAATAAAATGACAAAGTTTCTTTTAGGGCCTTGTTAATAAAATAACAGATAATTGTAAGAAAAACTACCATAATCATCAAATAAGTGTCATATGTGATAGGAAAGTGAATATCAGTGGGTTTTGGTCTAAAATAAAGAAAAATAAAAAATAAACAAATCAATTGATGGATTAATAATTTCAGTTCTTCACTGTGCATCAACGTGTTTGATAATCCGTCTCTGCCTGTGTTTCAGCCACTTTTACAAGCCGCTGCTGAGGAGAGGATTTAGTAAAATGATCAGCCAATCAGCTGTCTTCTTCTTGTCGGCTTTCTTCCACGAGGTAAGAGCTGAGGAACATGACAACTTTCATTGATGATCTACTGTAGACTAGTCTCAGACTTTAGTAGCCTCTACCTGATATTAGAGTTTTAGTCTCTCCCTCCATCAGATCTCTAAAATGCCCCTGTGCTGTTTCCCATCTGTCTCTGTGTGTCAGTACCTGGTGAGTGTTCCTCTCAGGATGTTCCGACTCTGGGCCTTCATGGGCATGATGGTGCAGGTAAGACCCAACCCCTCATTTAGCTGATGCTAAACTTACAGCGCAAACCTTTTAAGGACATTATATTTAAAAGTGTTTTCTTGTTCATTTTTAACATCTGAAAGGTTAACAGTAGGTATAGATGGGTTGGAGGTAGTGAGACATTGATTAAATAGTTCATTAGTGCAGCTCAATCATATGTGTTGTGGATGATGTTCCTGTGGGATATTTTAAAAGGTGTTCTCAGTGTTTGGCCTTGGCTCCACTATCATTAAGGTAATTAATGGCCTCAGTGGCAGTGCAGGGCATGTTTGATGTATCGTTGGGGAATATGGTGGAACAATAGGTAATACTGTATAAGTGGCTCTTGTTCTTTGCTGACTGTGTTAGTTTTTTAATCATGTGTGCTGAGTCATACACCTCAGACAAGAGGAATCTGGACACTCCGACTGTAATTAGTCATTAAAAGAAACACAATCACCCACTGTGTTTATTTAATTAGCTTTTTTTTTTATTGACTCATCAGCTTCCATTCGCCTGGGTTGTTGGGCGCTTCCTGCGCGGTAACTACGGCAACGCTGCAGTGTGGATGTCCATCATCCTCGGTCAGCCATTCGCCGTCTTGATGTACGTCCATGACTATTATGTCATGCAGCACAGTCAGGAGGCTAATTGATGCACACACACACACACACACACACACACAGGCAAACAATGTGCAGCATCTTTGTCTCACTCTTCTTCTGCCTATATCTCATAAATACGACTTGTCTGCCGTACAGAAAATGAATACTGTCGTCTGCATGTCAGGATGAGCTGATCAAGTCTGCTGCAATATGATCATGATAACAGCTTGTTTACATTTGACCCCTCGGCTTTGGTTTCTCCCTGCTGGGAACAGTCGCTCATGGGAAGTGGACTGTGTAGAGAAATGTGTACCTGAAACACTATTGTACAGTAACGACATAAAACTGCAGCTTGTTACTCAGGTGACGTTTCTTCCAGCGCCAGTTTAGGCTGTAATTTTAGTTAATTGGATAATTTATTGTATTTGATTCTGCAACAATAGCAACGTGCAGCATTATTTATTGACCGTCAATGTTTCTTCCCTTTAGGGCTCTTTGGTGCCTATCACTGAATTTGATAAAAAAAATGTGAAGTTGACAACATTTTGCAAGTGCCTTGTTGGAGGTTATTTCCTACATTTATGAAACCACTGTTACTTTATTTGTTTGTCAGGCAAATTGCCCTAATCTGTCTATTCTGCTGGAAGAACATTACAAAGAATAATGAATGTATGTTGCTTTTAATTGAATTTTTGGAATATTCTGTTTTACTTTGTCAATCATGACAACAGCCAGCATTACTGTACCTCTGTTTTGTTTTGTTTGTTTTTTACCTGATGTGCCATGACAATAATACAACACATATGCAATCACTTCTTTTTAAAGTCTGAAAAACAGATCATATGCAAAATAAATGAACGTTTTATTTCAATTACTGCCAGTGTCGCCTATTATCAAAATCAAGTCTCCGTTGATGGAGGCGCTAAATTAATCCATACACATCTCCCAGCAGGCACTGATTCAGCTCCACACATTTGTACAAAATACTCCCATCCTGTGAAATTAATTAAAAACATTTTTACCTCAAACATACGTGACTTCAGCCAAACCGTGACTCACATCTAATCTCCTGAATGATCTCAAAGTGTCTTTTACACTTTCGTTCACACGTTTTTTTTAATACGAATTCACATTAATTCAGTCAGTTTAAAGTCAGTTTTGACAAGAACATCTGCTAAAAGCCAAAATCGTAAACACACCACGTGAATGACATTTCACATGTCTCTGTGTCGTCTCCACACACGGTCACCACTCATTCTCTGATGCTCCGTGGTTTAGTCAAACATGCAGCACACCATGTCTTAAATCATTAGTCTCTGAATGTGGTACTCACTGGGCTGAATATCAAACTTAAAACGTTGGGATTTTCACACTCTATCTATTGGACATCCAGGGTCACATAACCATGTCACAGACGTGTCGGTGTGACTGTGCGAGGAGATTCGTCACTGAGGCAGGACTGTGAACCTGTGTCTTATCAGGTTGACGGTGAATTAAACAGCGAGTCTGAGGCAAATCACACTTTTTGTGGAGGTGTGTGTGCACCTGCTCTGGAAGTGTGACATTTGGTTAAACAATCGTCTGCAAGGATTACAGCGTAGATGTGACAGGAGACGTTTCTTTGCAGGATACACAGAATGATATAGAGACGTCGCTTTCGCTAAAAGTGTAAGACTTTTTTTTTTTTTTTTGCATGTCTTTTTTTCTAATCCAAAAAAGGGCTTTAAACACTAGTTGAGTTCTGTGTGTGGGACCATGGACTGTATCTAAAAATGGACGTAGCCTCTTGGTCTGGAAAGTGAAGCCAATGCGAAAGTGCCTGAAACCTGTATTCTCTCAAATGACCCGCAGGGGGCGCAAAAAAAAAGTCTGTTTCTATAGAAATGAGAAAATTAAGCAACTTCCCTCTTAGTTTGTAACGTCAGTAAACATATAATTTCAAGACAGCATGATGTTCATTTAATAAATGATGGTCCCATTTAGAGTCAGAAATACACAATTTATATACCGTGTGATTGACAGCTACTAGCGTCCAATGGGTGCAGGACACAGGTGTAGGTGGGCGTACAGTGTCCTTGAGCTCTCGCCTCCACCCCATGCTCCTCCAAATATGGTTACTTAAAAAAAAAACAAGATGGTGCCGACCAAGACGCCAAATTAGAGGCTTCAAAACAGCAGTTCACAAACCAATGGGTCAGGATTTAAACCTCCTGGGACCTTAAAGATTATCGACACTCATGTAAACAAGCTCATGGTCGTACATTGACTGTAAGTGAATTAATGTGGTGATTTATTTTGCAAACATGAAAGACACAGCATTCTCAGCATTGCACCGTCAGGTGTGATGCACCTGAAGGGATGTTCTTCAGTCTCACTCTGCTGAACATTAATACTCTGAAGTGGTTGATCGATGCTTTACAAAGAGAAGTGGAGGACGCGCATCTCAATAAGTGCGTAACTATCCATACAAGCGATCGGTTCATCTAAATCTCCCAACACTCCTATCTCACGCTGAAGAAGGTGGCCGCCGCCGCCAGAAAGCGCTGCTTTTCCTGCAGGACGACCGTAAAACTACATCCATCCCTCCTTCTCTTTCCAGACAAGTAAACCACGAGAGGACAAAAAGAGACGAAACCCTGTCATGTCTCATCCGTCATCAGTAGTCAGACTGTTCCTGACATAAACAAAGCTTTTCAGTTCCCCTGCTTGGACCGAGTCACACACCGATTCCCCGTCTTTGTTCTCGCACACACACACAAACATCTCACATAATGTTCCATGCATCACTTTGACACCTACACATACAGACACTCACTCTGTCTCCATACCTTCTCTTATCTAATTGTTGCTTTCACACCTCCCCCAGTGTCTCTCTCTCCTCTAAGTCCTCATCCTGCTCCTCCTCTTTGAGCGTCGTCCTTCTCGGTAACAGGTTGATCCATGGCTCTCCTCCTGACATCCGTTATTCCGGATCTCTCCAAGGAGCGCTGACGGCCCGTGAGTGATGATGATCCTCTACACAGGAAACCAGGAGACATAAGCGTAGGGCCCAGAGACGTGTTATAAAGAGACAGACCCCCCTCCCCTGCCGTACATTTGAAAACAACATTCAGTCAGGTGCGTGTGTATTTACACAGATGTGTTAAACTAATACACAAAGCATATTCTGAAGAGCACTTTAAAGGAGACAAATGATTGGTATTTAGCATTGGAGTTGGATTTACAAGCGCACACTTCACATATAGATATAAATCCATATCCTGATTTAAAACAATTTTTACATTTGTGTTTATTTTGCTTGTCAAGATTTGACAATGAACCACACTATGAACATTTCTGTATGTCTGATGGTGTCCGGCAGCAGGAATCAGTTTGCTTTAAGGTAATATTTTCTTTTAATGCATTTAGATCTTTCTTGTTCTGTCAATTCGTCCACAATGGAAATAACTCCAGTGTCACCAGAGTAATCAGATTACTTCTCCTCGTCTTCCTCAGTCTGGGATTTTTGTGCAGAGCCCAGTGGAGATTTTAATCCAGCAGCCTAAAGGAAGTTTAATCACGTTGAGAGAAGTGATTACCCCCATTAAGACCATGTTGCCTGTCTTGATTTATTTTCCACTTTTAGCAGGAACAAGTATCGGATGAAAAGATCAGATCACTTGTTAAACCTGACGTGTGTCGTCGTCAGGGCTCAGTAGAGTGAGATGAAAAGCTCTGGTCGGGTTCAAGATTGCATGTTTCGAGTTTATTTTTGATTTATCACCGTAGTCTTCAAATTTATTTACTTATTTTTTTGCTTTGCTGGTTTATGATTAGGTTTGTAGAAATATGAGGTACTTCAGTGTGAAGACTCACGTGTCACAAGTGTGAGTTATGTTGTTTTAAAGCCGGCACACAAACGCTTTCTGTCTTTATCTTCCAGTTCAATTTCACGTATCACTCTTCATTTATATCCACATTTATAATAAGAAACAGACCAAATCCTTCCTTCTTAATCTAAGACACCTCACTTTGTAGTGTTTTCTTAATAAGCAAGGAAAGAGATTTATAGAAGCACCAACAACACTCTCAGTTAATCTTTACAAATAATTTAAAGATTAATTTATTCTTCATCATTAAAACTAAAAAAATCTGAAAATGATGGTGTTAGGTGCTTGTGAAGGATAGATTGATAAAGTGTAAAGTTTGACAAGTTCATTTTAAAAGCTGCTATTTGGAGCTGATTGTGAAAATGGGTTTATGTGTGATGACGTCAGCGACTCGTGGACCAAAGTGTGTTTTGTTCCAACTTGAGATGGTGTTCACAGGAATTTTCCCAGTGGAACAAATCGTTCCTATTAGTTTGACACCGGATGAATGCATCATAAGAGAAGGTATTGATGTTCAGATAGATGGATAGACAATTGAATAGATACAAAATAAATACTTGATGTCCGTTCATCTTCTTGTGTATATATATATATCATTTGTGTTTAACAGTGGTCTTTTAATTAATAATAAACAAATAATTTCATATTTTAGTGAAGATCACTACTACATTTCATGAATGAGTTGTGCTTCTGATGTTGTGTCCCCGAGTATATTTGGTATTTGGATCTATTTTTTGCGTGTGTGCTCCAACATTGGTGTGTGTTCATGCTGTACATTTGTGTGCGTGTGTGTGTGTGTCACAGCAAAATGTAAACACATCCTTAGACTTCCTGTCTCGAGCCCAAACTGAGGGAAGATTTAGAGAGAGAGAGAGAGAGAGAGGGAGGGAGGGGAAGCAGAACGACAGTCATTGAAAGGAGAGTGAGACTGAAAATGATGCTTAAGGGGGGAGAAAGAGAAGGAGAGAAGGAGGAGGAGGAGAAAGACACACTGAAAGGAGTGAGACCTGCAACGATAGAAGAAGATACAGGGAGTTTGAGAAATCAAACGAGAAACAGAACGCTGAGTGAGACAAAGTGACAGAAATGACAGGGAGCGCTCTGGATGCACAGATCTGAAGAAGAGGAAGAGGAAGAGTTGATTGCTACATCAAACTGATATGACTGAAAGAGAACCTGAAAGAGGAGACATGACTGACACCCTAACGAGGGAGAAGAAAGTCAGACAGGGGAGCCACTGATGTACCTAGATGTTCGGAGGTGATGCCAGGGTGCAAAGGTCACTGAGGTTTGAAGCGTCCACTTGGAAAAGATGCAGCGTCACCTGGCCCGGACACTGAAAGAGGACCGCAACTACATCCAAGTCCAGAGTTAATCTACTGGTTTGACTTTTCCCCAGAGGTAAGTTGACTTCCACACTGGATGAATGGTGGCAGCAAAGTGTTTTTAAACAAAAGGAAAAGAAATCAAGTCTCATATTCATGTTTCATCCCAGAAACCAGACTAATCAGAAGGTTAAATTCAAAAATATAATGTCAAAATTCAATTCAACAAAGGCCTGGCTCAGTGCACAAAACATAAGTGTACATGAGTGTGCAAAAGTATCCTTTAATTAGATTTTCCATAAATGGATTTATTTCTATAAGTGAATGTTAAAGAAAGTTACCCGGCTGCGCTCCAGACCGTTCTGGTGATATATATATATTTCACACCAGAGCACAAGGAACGGCTCCTCTCAACTGTAAATGCAAGTACAACTATCCCTAATTTTAGAGTTGCAGCAACAGCTACATTTTCCATGTGCCTCCAGGGGTTCTGTGGAAAGCTATAATTTGATGCAGGACAGCGTGAGATCTATGAACCAGCGTCCCATCCTGTCTCTCTCCCTTTATACATATCTCCGTCTTTCGCACAATCCGAGGCGCACACGCGCGCACGCACGCACACAAACGGGGCTCCCACGCTGCTGGAATTTATTTGCACAGTGTTATTTGTGATCTGCCTGCGGGCCCTCTGCTCTCCTTTCAGTCTCCCTTTATAACCATTACATCACCACTATCGTTGATGCTGGAGGAGCAACAGTAGGGAAGAAGCAGTGATGCATTAGATTATCAAACAACTGAGGTTATATAAAACCTGTTTTCTCCTTATCTGCTTTGTTAATTAGTGCCTCTGCTCACAGTTTGTTCAAGGATTTACAGCAAATTGAAAGATTTTCCTTTTAAAAGCTTGAATTATTATGTTTTGTCGGTGGATATGTGAAAGAGGATCAGTTACCAAGAGACAAGTCGGGTTCAATGGTTCATAGATAAAAAATCACCAAGCCTATATTTGCCTGTATTTTGGTTTCATCATATTAACTAAAAGAGATTTTTCAGGCCATCGTTTCAGCAAAATTATGGAAGAATGATTCCTCACTCTCTCTTTTTATGCTACTTCATGAATGAAGGTTTTGCTTAAGCAACATGACTGCTCCCCAAAAAGTCAAAGCCTCTTGATCGCCCCCTGGTGGCTGGCTGCAGTATGAGCCATAAATCCCATCAATCGAGTCAAATCCATTTTCCTCAAATATGTTTCTTTGTAATTTCATGACATTTTTTCTGATAGGTTTGGTTTTAGTTAGTTATGTGCCGCTATACGAGACCTTGCTGCCACTGCTCCGTCCCCTGATCTCGACGGCGCCGACTCCAGTTCTAAATGCTCAAGATGCCAGTGTTCGTATATATGCAGGCTTCATTTCTGAATATTGGGAGGAAGTGGCGACATCCATCTTTACAGTCTGTGGCTTACACATATTAGCTTAACGTGTTAGCATGTTAACACAGACTACTACAGCAGAGGCAAATAACTATTTAGTTTTACAGCTCATAAACCAAAGTGCTGAATAAAAACAATGGACCTCATGGTGAAGCTGGGGGAAAGGTAAGAGACCACCAAGTTATTACAATTTGATCTGAAGTCGAGGGGGCATGACTGTACAGACCTTTATGATTTTCCATCTAATAATTATGGATATATGTCAGTCATAACCACAGATGGTGCCTTTACTCTTGGTGCTCTTGGTGCTCTCTTGGTGCCTTTACTCTTGTGCCACCCCATGGGGTGGCACAAGAGTAAAGGTCAGGGGATCATCAGAGATATTATGATAAAGGACTTAGGGCTAAAAAGAACACAGTCTGTAGCTTTGTCTATTTAGGTCAGCGTATAAAATACATCAATGAAAAGAAGTGAAATCCATTACTTGTCCTTGTCATTTGTTTCTGAGCACATGAAATAAGTGGTTTAATACACAATTCCCTCGGAGCAGCGCTCATAACACTCGTTAGCGTCGTTAATGATGATGAACTGGCTCCAGTACACTGAATAATATCAGGGGATATTACTGTGAAAACAGCCATTTATTTTCTTCCGTGGTCTTAATGTTGTGTGGCCAGACTGGTCGTGGTAATGCAGATGAATCACATTATTCACGCCTCAGCCTCAGCTGAGCAAGTGATTCTCATTAGCCTGAATAGACGACATTTTTCATCAGCCGCATGATTATTTTGCTGCGAGAGATTAGTTGTGAATCATGAGTATAAACACAACACAATATGCTCGGCTTCTCCTCAGACCTTTTCAGTCTGGGCCTCACGAGTAATTAAACTACAGTCCAGCACAATGTTCCTCCTTACACTCACCTGAACGCTTTTCTATATTCACTCCAAATGGGTTTTTTGCATCTCCACAGAGTTTTCAAATGATTCTGTTCCTAATGTGAGTCTTCAGATCAACTCATTTTAAATTTAACCAATGAAGTAAAACCAATGACCTTTATCTATAAAAATCTATAAACTAAACTGGTACCAACAGGTAGAATCAGTAGGAAAATATATTTATAGATATAATATAATTTAAAGTACAATAAGGGAACACATAATGTGAAAAATACAACCTCAAAAAACATAGACTAGCATTAAAATCCAATTTTATCCAATTTAAATTCAAATGTATTTGTATAAAGTATTTGTATTTGTATAGCTTTTCTATTTTGAAATTCTAATGTAATTCTTCATGCACCCTAAAGGCTCTGTCCTAATATGACCTCTGACCTCTGTATGATCTGTGTCAGCTGAAGAGGAAACATCTCAAGTGACAAGATACATTTCATATGAGCTAAATGTATCATATCTTTTCTCTGACCATATTCCCATGAGTCACATGCAGTGACTGACTGCCCCCTGCTGTCTATAAGTAGTGGAATCTGATTCATATTTGCACCTACCTCCTCACAGCTGAAAACACCATACGGTTCAGGTCAGATACTCAAGTGTCTAAATGTGTGATGTCTCATAACAGCAGGATTATGATTGTGCTCTGTACGACATAATCACCAAACTGTTAAAACACGACACGTGAAGAAACGTTGTGAAGTGAAACGACAAAATTGCGAAACATCCCAAAAATACCAGTTCCACTTTGTTTATATCCAATTACCAGAAGAATTCACCATCTCTTGCAGAGGTAAATAAACACATCTCAGGCTATCTCTGAGATCAGGACGGAGTCACACAGACACTGTAGGCATGACTAAACAATTAGATAATAATTAAACAGTGTAAATAAATCAGATAGTGGAAAAACAAAGCTCTGTCAGTGTGGCCGTGCCAACAGCAACAGCCACAGCCACAGTGTGGTCAGAGACTGGAGAGGGAGAGAGGATGACAGGGCAGGACAGTGGAGGGTTGTGAATGTTGGTGGATCAGCTAACAAATAAGAGAAAGAAAGACTCATACGAATGACACACTCGATTTTAAGCAAATTTTACAATAAAACATTTTTATATGTGGTTTACATTACATCCACAGCTGATTGCAGTAGGTGCAGGAACACATGTGGCAATGTGAAGAACTGTGTGTGTGTGACGTGTGTTCAGGGTGTTACCATGTCTCCCTAATGCTAGCTGGGATAGCCTCCAACTCCTGCAATAAAATGCAAACTTCATATTGTATTTAACATCCATCCATCGATTATCTGTACCATGTATCCTTTGAGGGTCGAGGGGGGAGCTGGAGCCAATCCCAGCTGAGATTAGATGAAAGACGGGATAGAGACCGTGCAGGGAGACGCACGGGGGATCAGGCAAACTCCTCCTTCCGGTCAGGCCGCAGTGCTAACCCCCACACCACCGTGCCACCGTTAGCAAACAACATGGTAAAGTACATTTCTAATGTATTAAAACACTGTTTCATTTTGCCTGACAGTTTATGCACCAGCTCCATCATCATCATCTCCGTTATCACCTACGTGCATCATCATCAGCATCATCTGCATCATCATCAGCATCATCTGCATCATCCCCATTATGATGGACTTCAACAGCACTGAGTCCTGGGTGTTCGTCAACACTTCCTTCCCTGTCATAGCCAGTCCCACTAACAGGAGTGGCATGGAAGCATATCTTCAGAGACTGGCTCATTTAGACGAGGGTCTCTACAACGACTTCTACGGCTTCTGGATCGCACTCATGGTCATAAACTCTCTCATATTCCTGGTAGGAAAGGTTATATATTAAGTCTCTTTGGTTTCATACATACTCATCCACATAGCAAAATTGTTTTGGCCCCCAAACAACGTGGAATGATTGCAATAGGAAGTTCAACTCCTGTTTGCCAGATCTGGGCCACAAGTAAGCCATAGCCCTACTGCATGTCAACCAAAGGTGCCAAAGGTGGCCCGAATTTGTTTTTGTGCTATTTGGGCCATATTCACCATTTACCACATGGGCCACTTTAGGTTCACATCCAGTTTACATCTGTTTACAAAGCCCCACATTTGTTTTGGGATATTTGGGCCACAATTGCTGTTGCTATTGTTAATGTTTGGGCCAGAAGAAGGACAGATGTGCTGCATCAGTGGCCCACATCTGTCTCTCCTGTTCCTCTCGTCCTCTCGTCTCCAGGTAGGCATGGTGCTCAACGTGGTGGCACTGTATGTGTTCTGTTTCCGCACCAAGCAGAGGACCACCTCCTTGATCTACACCATCAACCTGGCGGTGACGGACCTCCTGGTGAATCTCTCCCTGCCCACTCGCATCCTGCTCTACTACAGCGGAGGAGCCTGTCTCACCTGCTCCTACCTGCACATCTTCAGCTACTTTGTCAACATGTACTGCAGCATCTTGTTTCTCACCTGCATATGTGTCGACCGCTACCTTGCCATCGTGCAGGTGGGTTCTGTGTGTATGTGGTGTTTATCGTCTCTTTCCTGGAATCCAAAAGTACTTCATTTCTTGTGACCTTGCAGGTTGAAGCCTCCCGTCGGTGGAGGAACTCCAGCGTGGCCAAATGTGTGTGTGTCTCTGTCTGGCTCTTTGCCATCGTGGTCACCTACTCCTTCCTCTCCACCGCTTTCCAGCACACGGGCTGCTGCCTGTCCAAGCTCCTCTTTCTCACCATCACTGAGTTCTTCCTACCCCTCGTCATCATCGTGGTCTTCACCATGAGGATCATGTGGGCCCTTGCCGACCGTCGTCTGATGCAGCAGAGCAGGTGCACACGCTGTTAGGGAAAGGAATGAAAAAGAATACCAGAATTTATATTCTCCTGTATTTGCTGCTTTTGATTTAATAAAATATGGCAGACTAATCAAAGTACTGAGGGAAACTTTAAGCTGACGGGATGTCGTGGTGGTGGTTTTAACTGTGTTTGGTCAGGGAGAGGAGGAGGAGGGCCGTCCAGCTGCTGACCACAGTGCTGATCATCTTCACCGTGTGCTTCACACCCTTCCACATTAGACAGGTGGGTGAGCAACAGGTATCACACATTGTTACCTCTGCCCAGGAGGATGTTTTCGTCCATCATCAGTCATCATGTGGCCTTTTAATTCTGCAACTTTTTCCTGTGAAATGAACATTATTGTCAAATGTAATTTTGTGTGTGTTGTAGGTGGTGGTGTACTTCTACCCCGACATGCCTCATCATGTCATCGTCTATCACTTGACCGTCACTCTCAGTAGTTTGAATAGCTGCATGGATCCTGTCGTCTACTGCTTCGTTACAAATAACTTCCAGGTAAGACTTTCGCTCATACTCATCCTTCCTCTCTTCCACCTGATCCATCCATCCTTGCCTGTATCCCTCCATCACGCACCTATTCCTAGATTTACTTAATCGATTCACTGAATGATGATCACGGCCCTTTTCTCCAACCAGTCCACGATGAGACATCTTTTCCGTCGTGCAGAGCCTGAGCAGACCAGCGGCGACATCATCAGCATGCAGCACAGCTCCAAGGCCTCGGGAGCGACGGCCAACGCCATCGCTAATAACACGATCATGATGACCAAGATCCCTGCTCCACTGCCTAGGGACACTGAGGGGAAGAATCACACAGTGTAAATCCCCTTTCACGTGGGGTGAGGAAAGAACTGATGATAAGAGATGCCACAGTCGATGGCTGATAAGGCTGGACTCTGCACGGACTGGCCAGTGATAACAGTATAATGGTAAAATGGTATCAAAGTGCAAGTGAGAGCTCAGGATTAGGAACGGCACTTACCTATCTCTAAAAGGGGAGAAGGGGCCTATACTGCAACAGAGCTGGTTCTGCAACCTCTTTATTTTCTCAACTACACAAAACATGTTATTGACAAGAGACAAATTTAGTCTGTAACTTATCGTCGTGTCAGTAAAATCTCCCCATTACTTTCCAGGTGTGAGTCTCAAAAATAAAATGAAGCTGACTTATGTGTGTTGTTATTTGTACGAAGCATTCATGTGACTGAACGGTCCATGCATGACGTAAAGATTCATCTGCAGTTGTTCATGTTGTATAGTAAAAATGTCACTTTAAGGGGGTATTTTCTGATTTCATTGTCTTTCGTGTACAGATACAAATAAATGCTGATGATATCTAAATACTGTCTCCTTCAATGAAGACGAACATTACAATTCAGACAACTCGTTTCTTCCTCCAACCCGAGAAATCAAAATTGATCAAGGAAATCCAGAAACTAGAGACAGCTCCCTTTCAAAGTAAAAGTTCAGGAGGCTCAAGGTCTCATTTGATCATTATGTCATAAAGTAGCTGATGTAACTCACAGTGAAACACTTCAGAGTGAGTGACCCTCACACACTGTGATGTAGTGGATAGGACCAATATGTCATTTAATTAATCACTGTGGGTTTACCTGAATGTTTTGGATACAGTAGATGTTCAGAATTATATTATTATTATAAGGACTGTCCTTTTTGGCCTTTATTTCTTCATTAAAACCCTCTGAAAACAGACCTCCGTTCTCCCCGCCTTGTTTTTGGTTTTTGCATGATCCTATAATAGTTAGTCTTCATTCTTTTTGCAGCAGAAAGCCAAGGCCTCCGTCTGCCACGTCAGTGTTGTATGAAAAACATGATCACACACGGTGGCGCCAGGAAGTGGCGGGAGAGGAGCAGAGAAAATATAGAATAATGCATTTAATTCAAATCGATTTCCTTCCCAGGTTTCTTTAGTAAAACACCAGTCGTCAAAGTGATTCTAATTATTATCAGCATCGGTTCTATCTCCTCCATCTGTGTATAGTCAGTCAGTTAAAGCAGATGTAAGTTTATACTGAGTTCTCGGCAGAGGTAAAAAGTTTGGGCTGCATGAATATTTGTCTATTCATATCATTCTTGTCTTCATCCTCTTTTTTAAAAGGAAAACTTCCACATCACAAACTGGCTCCTTCTCCTTTCTACTCCTAATGTAAAACAGAAATACTGGCAACTTCCGACATTTATTTTATACACAAAGAAAGAAACATTCAGAATTAAAGACACACGCAACATTTGCAAAACAGTGCTCACAGCATTCCCAGTTTCCCAGCATTCCCAATTTCCAGTTCATATTTGATATTTTAATATCTCACATAAGAGTGGAACATGTATAATTATCGCATAGCAATAAATAAAATTAATAATAAATACACTTCTTTAACCGTAATGTGCCAAATATTTACATCGTTTTTTATAAAGGTAAACGAACTGTAAGTTCTGTGCAATAACAACAAAATCTTTCCTATTGTGCACGTGGGTGTGTCTATCTTTAGTTATGAGGGACAATTTTGGCTCAATACCATCTTTGTGAGGACATTTTGACTGGTCCTCACAAATTCAATGGGCTGTTTGAGGGTTACGACTTGGTTTTAGAGTTAGGTTTGGGTCTGGGTTAGGGTAAGGGTTTAGTTGCATGTGTGTGTGTGTGTGTGTGTGTGTGTGTGTGTTTGCAGATTAATGAATAGAAAGCAGGTAGTTCTGCAGAAGAGGTGGTAGAGGCAGTTTGTGAGTTTGATTCTGCCTCTGTTCCCCTAAAAACTGACGAATGGACAGTCCACATAGAGGCATCAGGGCAGGAGGGTCACCTGAGAATGGAAGAAAGGGAAAAGTTTTACAGGATGAGTTTCCTAAGAACCAAGTTGGACGGGTTGTTGCTGTAGTAATTGTTTTTATGATGACTGGACTCACGTGTGGCACCGTTCAGGTAGCGCAGTCGTATGCTGGCCCCCCCTCTCACGCTGCTCACCGCTGGGAACAGCTCAACCCCACGAGGAAGGTCTTTAAACGCCTCGCCGAGGAAGCTGCCATCAACAACGAATCCCAGGGTCCCGGCATCGGCGTCCAGGACCAGCAGGACCCGCTCAGGGATGGGGAGAGGGGCCTCCACCGGATCTTTTTTGTCTGAAGTGTGTGGCTTCAAATCAGAGGGACACCTCCTCATCTTCTCTGGGTAAAGTCCCACACTGTGTCCACCATGCCAGAGCTGATTGGTTTTGAGTTCCCAGCCCCAGGACTGTTCATCCCCACCCACCAGG
Organism: Verasper variegatus; assembly: GCA_026259375.1. NCBI lineage: Eukaryota > Metazoa > Chordata > Actinopteri > Pleuronectiformes > Pleuronectidae > Verasper > Verasper variegatus. Next base: position 14,601,656 of record CM048048.1, read on the forward strand.
GCATTGTACCCCGCAGCTTGCAGAGGACAGTCCCGCCTGGAGACGCCCATGACGGCGTGACTCCCTCTGTGGTCCGGGTTCCACAGCACCTCCCAGACATGAAGGCCGCCTGTCACCCCCACCTCCGCTCTCACCCCGTCGCTGCTCAGCTCCACGGGCCAACGCGTGACTTGCTGCTTGCAGGCGGAGAGCAGGAGGTGAGGAGAGCGGTGGACTGAGCTCCAGTGTGAGCGGCTGTCTCCCGGGGCGACCGGGGAAAAGGTCAGGGTGATGGCGAGGCGAGATGAGGTGGGGACGGAGAGGGGAGGGAAGGCTGAGGAAGAGGAGGGGGGGCTGTGAGCCGCTCTGCTGCACAGCAACGCAGACAGGGAGAGACCCATCGGTGCAAAGAGTCGACAGAGATGGAGGGTTACTGCTGAGTGAACTGGGGAGAAGACATTCATTTATACACAGAAAATAACGTGCATATCATTAATTCTATAAAAGATCTGTTGGTGAACTCAAATTAGTTTGATTTATTTATGTTAAAAATATCCAGAAATACTGAACCAAATTCTGCTGGATTGGTGCTAAAATAACTTAAAAACATTAAAATACAAAAGTCTGACATCTGCTAATTGATCACTTTTTTCATACACGTAAAGATAAAGTACAGAAGAGTATCACCTGAAGTCGAGTTAGAGGTTGAATAGAGTAAAGTGTTTAAAAGAGCAAAGAACAAGGTGGAGTGCAGCGGAATAGTGGGAAGAGTCAAAACGACTGAAACCCCAGTGGAAAACATAGTGCGGTGGTGTGGTAGAATCAAGTTGAATATAAAAAAATATGTATGAAACAAATAAGAGTGTTAGTAAATAATCAGAAGAAGCAGAGTTGAAAGAATGACTTGATGAAAGAGTTCATTGACCATTTTAATTCACGTTTTAACGTTTGAACAAAAATGTACATTCATAAGAAACTATTTGCATAAACGAGTATTGATTTAATTCATATTTAAAGCAGAGATACCAAATGTGTTCTGACTTCTGCCTTTTCAATGTCAGTATGATGATGGACTGAAGTCGAATGGAAGATGTTATATAGACCAGTAAAACAGGTACTCATATCTTTTACTTAAGAAAAAGTACTAATATCACTCTGTCAAAATTCTCCATTAAAGGTTTTACGTTTGAAAAAAATTAAAATATCCACCGCTCAGGAAAAAAACGATCAATGCTCTTTCTTGATTACAAATGTATTAACAACATGTATTTTATATACTTTTATATACACAGGTTTAAATCTACAGGTCTTTAAATCACAATAAATCGAATTTAAGCCAAATCAGTGTTTCCCTCTGTAAATACAGTGGAGTTATCCCTCTGCGTTCGAGAATCTCTAAGGAGATGAGGTAAAGTAGAGAAATGTGTCAGAACAGACATCAGGTCATTAGCAACAATAAATCGGTTTCCTCGTGTCTCACCTGCTGATCAGACGAATCCTTCCCTGTGGTGGTTCGAGAGGAGCTGACATCTTCTCTCTGGGAGGATCGCAGTGTATTAGACTCTTATCATCAGGCTCTTACGTCTTATCTCCGCTCGGTAACGCAACCAGTGTGTGCGGGGTGACGACCTCCGTGACGGGCACAGCACACTCCATCACTCCAGACTGACGCCATCCAGAGCCGCGGAGACAAGGACGACAGGTCCCATGACGCGTGACAGTGTAAATCAACAAATGTCGGTTCCATCCAGAATCTCGTCTCTATCTCATCTCGGTTTTCACCCTCTGCGCGTTCCACTTTTTTATCGCGTTCTGTAGTGAACATAAACAAAAATGGCGAAACACAAGAAGAGAATCAAACTCGGGCTTTTTATCAGTAAGAAGATGAAAACACAGTAGAATCCGAAGCGGCTCATTATTCCACAGAGCGCATGCGCCGGAGGCGAGGCCCTGCGCCGTGGCTGACAGGCAACATGAAAGGGATGGAGGGGTGGGTGAAGTGTTTGAGTCCACAAAACACTGCTGGAGTTTCAGGGGTACACAGCGTTGCAGCCAAATCCAATACAATTGAAGTAAATGGTTTTTCAAATGTCAAAAAAAAAAAAACAACAGAAAAGAAACATAAAATGCTCCTGTGGTGTCTTCCAAGTGTCCGTAAGCCGCGACAGTCATACACGACGAGAAACGGTGTGGATCACAGCCCTCATCTTTTCTGGTAGATTGATTTTAATTAGTTGATGCTATAAAAAAGTCACGATTGACTCATGGTTGGTTGAGCGGATGTATTGGAAGGATGTGTACATCCCCTGATCTCGACTGCACAGACCCAAATGCGCAAGATGGCGGTGTTCGTCTCCAGGATATTTTGACTTCATTTGACTAGTATAGGAGGAAGTGGAGACACGTCATCCATCTTTGTCAGCAACAATTGATTAGTGCATATAGTATTGAGAAACTAAATACCCAATAGCTTACTTGAAAGGTTCCCATTTGGAACCAGAAGGAAACATGAAACTTATTTCTGACAAGTTAAAACAAAGAAATGTTCGGTCAATCAGTTAAGTGAATAATTTAATTTAGTGTCAACTCAAAAATGAATGTTTATTCAAACTTGAATTAAAGACAAAGGCTTTGGTGTGTACAAAAGCTGATTTATTTATTCATTTGGGGCCTCATGGTGGCCAAGAGGTTATAAACAATATGATCCCAGTTATGAAGCACTGACAGTAATTTTTCAACTGGCATCCTCCCATATCTGTAACATTAAAACCTATGAACCTCCACAGAACACATTATATGGTCAGGTCGGTCCCTGTTAGGAAATGAATTAGCATAAGGAAAAAAGTCTGTGTGACATTGAAGACAACCCATGCAACCCTCAAGATAAGATATTCCACCTTCCCTATTTATTTTGTTAATGCTTTATTAAACAAGGCTAATGCATCCAATCTGTCTTATCTTGTTGAGGCCACAGTACTGCAGCACTCTCTTCTTGCCTGTAAGACAGTCCTAAGGGCCTCAAACCCCAATGATATAGTAGAAAGTGGGTCAAATCATGTTGTATTTTGCAGGGAGGTACAGAGAAGTCAGTGATTTGATTATGATCTGGCTTTTTATTCTTTTAAACTACTGAGTGGTATTAATTTCACAGTCGTACATGATGAATATAAGATTTATATTTGCAGAATAAACAGGAATATGAGTAATAAATCACTTAAGGATTTTAAAATCAACACATACAAACACACACACTTTCTTTACTGTATTGAATGAGACTTCTTTTGACTTCTGGTGTCTGCTTTGTATTTTAAAACCTGCTGGACACGTTGACTGTTGAGGTAGTTAAGTGACCTTATGCCATAAATGTTTCACACACTGTTAGGATTGTTTAATGTCAACACATACTTGTTGGCACTGGCAGCTGACTTGGAATGAAACTATTCCCAGTCTGGGTTTACAAGATGCCAGCCAAGTTTCTCAAACCCTCATTTTTAAACCTATAACATTTGTGAAAATTTAAGTGAATGACAATAAATGGCCTTCCTCAGTTTAGTCATACCATTGTAAAAACAGATTCTCCCTTGAATCATTGTGATTTGTACAGTGCAAAAGAAAAACTTAATATTTTCCACTTCACCCAAATCCCACAGAAACACAATCATAAAAGATTATTTTCTAATAAATTGATATCAAACACAAATACTTTTACTTTTTTAACTTTTATACCCAAAGAACTAAGTGATTTACTCCACATGACCTTGTTTCCTCTGTGCCATTTTGGTTTGGATACAAATATTTCAGCTGACAGACGTAATCTTAACCCGTTGGCACCAACTCCCGAACTAGATTAAAAACAGAAAACAAAAAGAAAAACAGACTCAGATATTACTGACTTTAAATCACAATTATTTGGTAACTGGTAGACTTGTGCAAATAATCAGTGGCAAGTTTGACTTGAATATGATTTAAAAAGAATGAAAGTATTTTTTTTTACTGAGACACACTGATATGTATGATAGTCCCTAACAACTATTAGTTCTTAAACCAACCCACAATCACACTGGTGACAGATGTCAACATTTATCGCTACACAGTTTTTGTCTTCGCTGCTGATATTGAATATTCTTTATTTATTTCTTGTTAATTTAGTGCTGTCTCTCACCGCTAGTGTTCCTCTTGCAGTAAATCCCCCCAGCAAGTAAAACAACAAGACCCAGCAGCAGCCCTGCAGTCCCAACAGCGAACTTGTTCCTCTCGGACTCAGACATGGGGTCTGAAAACACATTTATCACAAACACACATTTACACTCTGTACAAGCCTTATACATTAAATGTATTTGTTTTTTTGTTTTTTTTTGCTCTGGTGACATTAAAGTTAGTCCAATCCTCCCCTGCCTCTCTCTTACCCCAGTCATAAAGTTGTGGATCCTTAAAGCTGCCGTGCTCCACCATACAGGTAATTTTCTCTCCCAGTCTGGGCGTATACTCCAGATGGGAGTGGATCTGGTAGAGCCAGTTCCCCATGGCCAGCTCGTCAGTGGACGTCACATCAGGTGTCACCTTCTTTCCGTCCCTCAGCCATGTCACTTGGATTTGTTTGGGATAAAAGTTGTACACGCTGCAGGCGAGGACTCTTGGATGTCTGCCGCTCTCTGTCTTAGCTGAATTCAGTCTGACATAGGGCTTGACTGGAGGAAAACACCCACAGATCTTTAATCAATCGTCTTGTTATGAAGGGAAGAACATAGGGTAACACATTTGGATTCAGGGTTGACCTACAATTGCTGTGTTAGCTCGGATATAAAGTACATTGTTAAATAGTTACTGGTTAATGTCTTAGAGAAAATCCATCATTTTCAAGTTAAGTTATTAACTAATCCATAATCCATAATTTGTGCTAAATTGTGTTTGAAATACAGTTCAACATTCAAATCATAATTTTTGATTTACATTGACATTGAACAGCTTTTGTAAAGTTTCAGATCAAATATATCGACGGTATTCCATATTGTGTCTTATTCTTCACACTAAATAGATCACATAGGAGCAGGTTAACATCACGTGATCATTGTTTGGAGTTGTGACACTACTGCTGAGCAGGTAGTGGGTTTTTAGAGATAAAGCTAAAAACAGCTGCCAATGAAAACCTTAATAGTCAAATTGCGGGTTGGAAAGGCCACCAAATGAGCTCCAAAAACCTCCTTAAGGCTGAAAAACTCCTGCGGAAAACTGCCATTTCAGCTGATGTGGAAATACCAAGAATATTTCTGCTTTTATAGTTTCCCCTTTTTATGTGTACACAATGAAAGTCAAAGCGCTGCATTTATTGTAGTATTTAGTAATCATAATTAGACACTTCCCTCTCTGTCTGAATATGATTTACTCTAAAGCACAGATATTTCTAACATGCAGTGCGGTAAAGGAACAAAATAAATAATTTATTTTACATTTAAAAAGTACATATTTTGTGCCTCTAAAAGTGTCACTGCCATTTGTAGAATTGATTCTTGAAACACAAAGTTGCTATTCTCTAATTTCTTCTTGCATGTAATTATTTGTCCTACTCTAGGTACTTGGTATGTATTTTATTGATACCACATACACAATACATAGGTTGTAATTTGCAGTATTTAATCTGAAGCATTACCAAAGTTTCAACTCTCAAATTACCTGGTGTTGAAAGGACTTCAAATCCTGGTAAGTGGCTTTCTGCATTTCTCAATATCCTTTTCCTTTCTTTTCAAAGAAGATGGGCCGTTAAGGTAGTGTACAACTTCCTTCATGTATTCGACGTAGCTGGTATATTTTCCCAAGGAGCTGTTGTACTGCATAATAAGCCTCTTATTAAAGTAGACTTGTTCCAGATACACAAATTCATGCTTGGATATAAGATGGCAACCAATTAACCCATGTATGAAGAAAGCATCTGCAAAATAAAGGCAGTAAGCATTAGATAAGGTACAGTCACTTGAATCGAAAACCCTGAAATTGCCAAATTAACCATAAATAAAAAAAATCAAATGAAAAAACATATACAGTTTGGTAAGCGTAATTTAGCATATGTATTTGTCAATGTTATTACACATTTATTTATTCCTCACTAACATAAAATTTAAGAAATACATAAATTAATAAATGTAGAAATACATGAATAAATATATGTAGAAATAAATAAATGAATGTAAGATAACAAATAATTACACAAATGCAGAAATACATAAATCTTTTTTGCGGATTGTTTTACTCAAACAAATTTTACATTATTTATTTTTAAATTTTGGCAATTTCGGTCCTTCACAGGTCTCGTTCCTGACACATTCTTGCAGACAGTGTTTTGTAATTCATAACAAAACAATAATAACGAATTATCTTTTAAAATTGTATTGCTGATTACAACAGTTTCATTCATTTTTAAGAAATGTGACAGTGGTGGAAATGAACAAATTGGCCAAGAACAGGTATTCAGGTACTGAATTTAAGAATGATTCCCAGTTATAGTTGAACTTTACTTTAGTGTTTTAATTTTATATTTTACTTTATCTGTAAACTACAGTTGTAAAGTTGTTCAGACTTTGATGTGTCGTTCATGTGCTTTGAAGTCGGAATGTGAAAAAAACCTGGACGTTGCAAACAAAATGTGTTGAATATGAGTTTACAGCATTTACACATTGATACGTTATTCTATTATGTACATGATAAACGAAGAGCAAAAACAAGGTGTAACAGGCATATAAAGAATTTAAAACATATGCACATTAATCATAAAAACATCTGTATGGACTGAAAAGTCTGGAGTTGTGAGAGATGGACATGTTGTTGACAAGCGACAAAAGTGTAACATTGACTCGTTCACATTAAAAGCGATTATTAACGGCCAATTGTTCAGTCTATTATTAGTCCAGGTTGTTATTGTATTAAATTATACTATTAGTATCTAAGTTAAAAAGCTTAATAACCTGCAGAAAACAGGAAGTTCAACTGCCTGCTGGAGCCAAATCCGTATAATTAGGTCAATTTCAGGTCATTTCACTGAACACCTTTTAGCAGTTAAGGATTTGTATCTATCATGTCAAAATTCAGCTTTGAACAACAACAACACAACTAAACCTTGATAGACTGAATGTTACTCACCTGCTATTGGAAACAACAGGAATGCGCACAGAAGTGAAGAGAAGCTGCGAACATTCATGGTATCAAATCATAAAAGACGAAGGGGGAAGTAAATTCTCACACTAGAAACATGAGGAAGTGAAATTGCTGCACAGGGACAGCCCAGCGTGTATTTATTGTAAACAGGTGTGGTGCAAATGGAGTCACCTGTTATTATGTATCTATGGTAGTTTTGTACAAACATTTTGTACAACCACGATGCTATCATTAAAAACATGTCTACACTTTGCACCCAGATTGTGCACTGCTTGTTTATTGATTTATTAATCATGTGACATTAGTATTGATAGATTAGTCAATTAATTCTGAAAGTGAGAATGGACATTTTTGAATGTATTGTCAGAATCTGTAAAAATATTTTTAAAAAGCTTTTGCACAATATAAAAAAGTACATACAGTGGATATTACTGTATCATAACCCACAAGAATTCCACACAATGAACCTGGTGAAGGATCATTTGTGTTGGAAGTGAAACATAGAAGTGTGAACTTTTTTGCATTGTATACAGGAACATTAGTGAGACACTGATCTGCAGTCAAGCGCAGATAATTTAATACCGTCACGCAGCACCTATTGTGTTTGGTTTATACCATTTCCTTCACTCTCATTGATCCATGTCGTTCAGGTCCAGAGAACCGAGAACGTCTGTTAATTTACACTTCGCTCTACCTCATTTGAACTGAATGCGCGTTTCAGAACTGAATGTGGAATTGTGTGGAGGAACAAACTGTCTCAGAGCAAATGAATTAAATCTCACATTGTCACATACAGTGTCAAGTTTATTGGTATCCATAAATACATTTTCAAATATTGCCAATACACAGTCACTCACTTTCAATGCAATTAATAATGTTAAACAATATAAATTCAAACGACAGGATTCAAATTCAGGTTTTTATGAAGTTTTGCATGTTGAGAAGTTCTACTTTTAACATAAAGGATTCAAATTCAGTTTCTGGTGACCTACAGTATATTTTTGGACCTGTATAAACTGACTCAATATTTTGTAGCTAGTGTAGGACAAGTTAAATTAAACTATCTTATGAGTTCATCATATGTTTGCATGTAGAGTTTAAGATGTAAAGTAATCAAGTTATCAGATAAATGTATTGGTGTAAAACTCGTAATATTACACCCTGAAATATACAGGAGTAGAGATATACAGTGAGAGAAAATACAGTATCTTTTAAGAATGAGAAATTAGTATCCATGGTGTCCTTTGACAAACAGAAATGTACCAGCTGCTACCCCCAACAAGCCAAGAGTCAGGCTGACTCCACAGAAAACATCTGCTCCATGACTTTGATGAATAAAATCAGCTTCTGTAAAGGAAAGTGAGACATTTCAGACACAAGGAAGAAATTTCGAGCAAATAATTGAATCACTTTTATACAAGATTGCACAGTCACCCCAGATTCTTGTTTTAGGCCTCTCGAGGGCCAAGTGCTCCACAGTGCAACTGTAAATGTCCCCCTCGCTCGGTGTGAAGGTCAAGGTGGAGAACTGGTGGAAGGTCTGATCATTATTGGGGTAATATCGACTGAGTGACACCCCCTCCGACACCGGACGATCATTTTTAGTCCAGCTGACTTCGATGTAAGGTGGGAAAAAATTATTCACGAAGCAGATGAGGCTGTTTTCAACTCCTAACTGAACGTCCTCTGCAGGGTAGATGGTAATCTCAGGGGGGTCTTCAGTGGGTTCAAAACAAATAAAATCAGCATTTTTCTGGATCACCTCATTACATTAATTTACCTTTTTTCACACAGTCTATCCCTTACCTTTCTCTTCTGATGGACTTTTCTCCTCTGCTATGCAGTATGTAAGAGCTACTGAACACACTTTATATGTTCTTCTGATAACGTCATGTTCAAGTAAGTCACCAATTATTTCTCTTGGGTCCGGCACGATAAATGTGGGCACGGTGTATACAAACTCCTTTCTGTCAAAATCTACATACACAATCTCTTCACCATCAAATTCTTCGTGCACCTCAGTGCTACCATTTTCAAAGCAGCCCACAACAGTGACAGCTTCATGGGCAACTGAAAAAGAAAGTGAGAAAGAGGAAAAGTATTGCTATTAGCAAGTTACAAGTTACACTTAGGAAAAGTTTAAAGTAAACCCTCAGCAATTAATGTTTCCACAACTCTACTATTAATCTCGCAAGAACAGAGTAGTAAATTCATTCTTACTTTGTGAACAGGTGCAGAAGTTGTTGAGTGTCAGGATTATAACAGCAGAGCAGAGAGCAGAGAGGGAGAACGCCATCGGTGAAGACTCTCAGCAAGAAACGACTTTCAATCTTTATTCGTGTTTCCTGTAACCGCCTTCCAACACAATCATATGTAGCAGATCACGTGATAAACAAAGTTACTAAAGGAAGTAATTGAGTGCTGGTGGCTGCACAGGGAGGCCAGGCTGGAAGGTAGGCTGGGCTACCAAGAGACTATCCCTTTTACAGACAGGCGTGTCGAACCAGCACACACCTTGTTAAAAGGGATAGTTCATCGAATACTGAAAATTGGAACCGAAACTGTGTCATTTACACCAGGTTTTTAGCCTAAATGTCCTCTGTGAGCCACGCGAAACTGTATTTTTGACTCTTGCTGCTGTAATAGTGCAAATTTCCCCGTTGAGGGACTAATAAATGATTATCTTATCTTATTTTATCAAAAAGTATTAGATAATTTAACAATATATCACCTCTCAGGGCCCTAATGTCCTGATTTATTATTATTATTATTATTATTATCATCAAGTTCATGGGCTCCTTCCTAGTCTGTTGACTCAAAAAAATCAGAAGCTGAAAGAAACATTCCTCTGGCCGGCAGGTGGCGCTGAGGGTCCGCGGATGTCAGCGGTGCTGCGTGTGGAGGAAGCCGCCTGTCGGTGCTGTTTCTGGGGCCTGAGGCTCACAGGAGCGGGGCCGTCCTCCTCCATGACTCTGGACAGTCGATGAAAAAAAAATCCACCGAGCGGCCAAAGGGCTGGTGATGCACGACAGCACCGAGCACACTGCGCTCTTCCCCGGCGTGAAACACCCAGGAACGCTGCGGCTGCCGGACATGGGGCGGGACCTCCTTTGTGGAACTAGCCGTGTGTGCGCCCATGTGTCCGGTCAGTGAGTTTGGAAAAAGCCGAAGATTTGGTTTCTACTTTTCATTTAACCTGCGTTCACACACATCTGCAGCGATGCGGGCTGCGGACCGGAGCAGCGCCGGAGCCGCGGTTGTTCTCTGCCTTTTGGGATACCTCGCCTCCGAAGCCGCCGCCAAAGCGCTACCGGAGGACTCGGCCACCGAAGGTAAAAGTGCGTTTTCACACGTTGTCCGGGAAAGGGAGCTGGTTGGCGTCTGTTAGCGGCGGCTAATGGTGCCGCTAGCTCCTGGGATGCTGATGTGACCTGAACTTAGCTTAGCGTTAGCGAGTTAGCCCCACACACACACACACACACAGAGAGAGAGAGAGAGGGAGCAGGAGAACTTCACCACCTCTCCAGGGTTTGTATTAAAATCGGTATTCATCCTCCTGGACAATATTTAAAACCAATACGTGCTGTTGGTTTAGTTACTGTAGTTAAATGTGTTGTCAGTGAGTGAGAACGTCCTGTTGTTGAGGAGCAGCTGCTGTGGTTTGTCTTCTTTTTTTAGCTGTTGTGTTTCAGAAAACACACTTTCTCCCTCTTTCTTTCCAACAAGCATCACTGATCAACATCTACAGGACATCTAGTCTGCAGAGCTTGCACTGTTTAACATGTTGGCCTGATGCATTTTGGATTCAAGGTGTTTTTTATAATAATAATAATAATAATAATAAAGTGTGTTTATATGGCACTTCTTTAAAACCAAGAGTTTTGACAGCAAAGCCAGAAAAGTAAAGATGAGCGAAATAACAATCAGCAGGATGCAATGTGACAAGGAGGCCAGACAACCACGTTCAAATCAAATGAATACAGATAGAGCTGTGTCACAGGAAAGCTTGAACACATAAAAGCAGTTATAGGACAATAAAAAGAAATGAGACAAAGTCAAATGAAAAGGCGAAAAAAGCAAACGATAAAAACACAACATCACACGAAAGCGAGTCTTTAAAAATGGGTTTTAAGAAGTTGATTTAAAAGAAGTCAGTGTCTCTGTGAGCCTTTTCTCCTCAGGTAGGTTGTTTCAACAGCAATAAAACAAAAGTCCAATATATGTTGGTATATTGCTTATATGTTGTGCACAGTGAGGAGGTGCAACACATAATTTTGAAAAAAAATGTGTTTTTAATTAAAGAAGGGTTGAAAACCTCAACCTTCTCTCTCTGGAGCAAACTGAGACTTTACACTGAGAAGAAACAATAATGGGACATTTAATGACTCATACAATTTCTATCTTGTTAAAATTTGTGGAGATTATAAGCGGTAGTTAAATTATTATTTTCCATCATCTTTAATTTGGGGTATTGATCATCTGATTCATAAAAAGTCATCATATAGTTACAAATGCTTGCCATGATCATAGTTTAAACCATCTTAAAGCAGTTTCAGAGAGGCAATGTTTGGGGATTTGTGCATCACAAATGAATTCAGAAATGAATTGATTAAAACAAACAGTTGCTAATGTAATTATCTACTGATCTTCATCTGAATATTCTTACATCTTGGTGTTGATTTTGGTTCCTGATGTTTTATGTACCATATAGAATTTGAGTGACAAACAATCTGCCGAGTAATTGCTTCTAAAAAACAAGTTGCAACCATAAAATGCACTAAACATAGCAACAACTTAAGTTAGAAATAAAGTAAGATGACAAGGGCGTTGTGATGAAAACAGAGATGCGATAAGTGAGCATATTGTCTTCCCCTCGGTGAGGTCCGCACACCAACGTTTTGAAGATCTGAGCGGATCTGTTTTCAGAGGGTATCCCGTCACCGCAGCAGCAGACACATGCGGCGTTTCATAGCCACCGCGAATCAGGATAATCTGCAGGAATCTCCTTCAGTCAATCGCTTCAAAGACGACTCTGTCGAGAGGAGCTGCTGAAGTGGAACCACATCTGTTTTATCCATCACTTTTATCTCTCAGTCACAAGCTCTCGTACTCGGCCGTCTGTCTTCGCCTTCATTTTTGCGCCGCAACTGTGTTTACAGTGGGAGTATGAATGTAAACATGGAGTAACTGTCTCTGTAAATTGGCCAGAGTTGGAAAATACAACAATGAGCCCCTATTGTCTCTAAAATTAACTTGGGTACTTAGACCCTTACTTAGTTTTAGATTTTATAAGAAGTTCATGACTTTTTGAAGTAGTTAATGTCTGGAGGCTTGTCAACAGGCATAATAATCAGCTAAATACACTAGAACCTCTGTGTTATGTTTAAAAAAAAAAAAAAGAAGGTATAATTTCTGGAGAATCCATGAGATTGCAATGTTTTGAAGTCCGTCCCGGCCTGCTCCCTATTTTCCATTTCTTTCTCTCAGCTCCCCTGGTTTGCCCCAGAGTGACCTTCACTTGTTCCCAAGAGAAGGGGGGTGTGTTCGGGTCGATACCGAGGATTTCTCCTGGTCTGTCCAGCAGACTGTATGGATGAGTGGAGCCAGACAGACAATCTACCCGCAGATATAGATCTCACTCACATTACTGCTGCCCATAATAGGCATGGCGTTGGCCTCTCCAACAGGCAAACATTTGCTGAAGCTGTGCAAGGGCTGCCGGGAAGCAGACCAATCAAATCATATTGTCATCAGCTAACCTGGCTTCATCTTAATCATGAGATGCTGGTGTAAAGGCTTTGACGAGGATCCACCAGGTCACGAGAAGGCACTGAGTTTAGGGGCCGTGTGTCAACTTGCTCCTTAGCCGGAGAGCAGAACCACTAATGTTAAATAGAGCGGTATATAGACTGGAGTTAACTGAGGTAAGATGGAGAGCGTCCATTTGCTCTTAAGCCTGGTGATGTAACCTAATTGCCGACTCCCCTGCTGAGTTAATGGAATTGACCACTGCTATCTAATCTTGCTTTTAATCCAGGTGAGAGAAAATAGCAGGCCGAACGCCTATTGATAGCTATTGGTGTTGTTTGTGATTGGCAGCACTTGAACAGACAGTTGTGTGTCTTCTTTTATTTTTCCTTATTTTGCCTGTGCACCTGTTTCTTGCTGTGACACGTTCAGGAGTCCCGTCCCTTGTTCCTGCTGGTGATTCATACTATGTCTATTCACATCTTTTTTTATTCGTCAGATCGTCACGTTGAAAATCAGACTTTTGATAGTCGTATGAATGGTAAACAAATGGCTCCAGTCATTGTGTTTTTCTGCTGCTGCGGCTGAACGAGTTATTAAATCCAGAAGCATAAACAACAGACTGTTGGCGCCTTAGGTTTAAAAGGCATGCGTGATTGTAGTTCTCGTAATGATGAACGCTGAACTGGATTGCTTTGTTTTTGTGGTGCTCAAAATGATGAATTGATTGTTTGCTCGACAGCAGGGAGGGATCATGTTGTCTTTAGTGCCCGACCCATTCTTCAATCTTAGGGCCAATGCTTATACCAATTGTACTTTATATGCTGTGTATATAAATAATTTTAGATAAGGGAAATAATGGGCCTGTCATTAACTTTCCAATAATGTAAGGCAGCAATTAACCGTGAAGACATTGCTTGACTCTGCATCACTGTCTGCTCTGTGATGTGTACTCTGCTCCATGTGCTGCAGACAGTGCTGACAGTATCGTAAACAGTGGGGTATGAGCGTGTGCTGCTAGATAAACTATACGAGGATGCTATTTCTAAATGACCCCAAGCATATTCTTCTGCATTGTAAGGTTTGTGCTGGACAACATATGTCAATATATCTGTGATAGTCCGATACCAGCTAGCGGACACTGGTTGATCTAATCTTATGTGGGATGGTAAAATACAGAAAATACTTTTGTTTTGTAATTGATTTACTTCATTACTCAAACAACTCTCTAGTGTTATTTTATTCCAGACTCCCCCAGTGCAGTGTGTCTGTTTCTTTTGTCACATGATTTCTGGCTCTTCTCGTGGTCGACCATGTGTTTAGGCCTCAGATGATGAAATTGCCTCTTTTGCTGTCACACTCTTCTTTGGTAATGTTTCCTTTTTACAAGTCCTGTGTTTTCCTAGATAATTTTACTCTGACCCTTCATCACATTTTCCTAAAACTTAACTGGTACTCAGTTGTAAGTCACTGATATTCTCCACGACGGCGCATGCAATGTATTTCTAATTATCAAATCTTAGGAGTAACTGCTGAATCGAGGAAATTTAATAGCATTCAGTGTTTTGTTTTTTATTCATCATCAGTTTTAAATTTAAAACAATTTGGAATTTTCAATCCAATTAAAAATGAAAGGAGTTAATTAAATCAATATGCAGCGTAAAAGCTAGTAAAAAAGTGTTTACATAATACGAAGCAGATTTCTAATGTAGGGCTGTTCAAAGTTAAGAAGACTTGAAATAGTCTTTGTTAGTTTTTCTCAGAAACTCAGAAGATTAGTTTATGTCATATTTTCACTTTCCCAACTTCTTAAAAACTCTGTAAACACAAGATACTCAATAACTGTAGCAACGGTTAGGTTTTCTGTTTCCCTTTTATTATCAGCTCCGAATTGGACAGGCTGTTCTTGGACATATCTGTAATTCAGAGCTAAAACCTGCTACTATTTGGCTGGACTGCAACAGGTGAGTTCAGCCCCTGAAATGCAAATGCTAGTGGCCTAGTGATGGAGTTACACCACTGTTTGGCTGGCTGAGTAATGGAGTTCCCTCATTGGCCATAACGATATTGCCTACTTTACATCAAAACATTTTCTTCTTCTACAGCTTGTAAACTGTTTGATTAATTTCATTATATTCACCTTTAGTTATTTCACTGGCATCACTTTCACCTCCATTAACTTGTGACTGGTTTTAATGAGCAGCGAGCACAAGTGGAAGTACACCTTTAATGCTCAGTGTTGTGTACAAGCAAGTTTTCCACTTAGCCTTGTGTGCAGAAAGCATCTGTCTCCCCCCCCCCACCCCCCCTCTCTGTTTGGAAGAACACCAAAGCCCTTCACACACCCAGTGGAGGCCGGCCATTCCATGCATTTCCAGTTTATCACAGCTCACTTTCACGAGGGTAGAAATGCTTCTTCTCCGTCTAACTTCTGATTTATACACTGGCCATGAATTAATTCAAGCTGTCGTGGGGCTGATAGACACACACACACACCGGCTCTTTTTATTTCTCACTGCTTCCTCCTCTTGTGTATTTCTACTCTCATACAAACACACAACCACCCTGCTGCTTTGACTGCTGTTGTCCGAGATAATTGGTCTGCGATTGCAGCGTCGGTCAGGCTGAACTCTCTTTGATGCCTTTATCCTCCATATGGTACTTATACTCACAGAGATAAGGGTAAAAATAGTGAGAAGCAGCTATGGAGTTACTGGTTTAGCTGCAGAATCGAAGTCTTTCATCGTTATTCAGGCCAACCATCTTCTCTCCAGTGTGTCGGAGCACAGAGAAGACTCTGAGCTTGTTTAACAATGATGTCACCACAGTACTGATTTATTGGATGAGGACTGGGAGGGGACTGTTGCATTTGAGTGTGCATGTCTGGAGTCTCCCAGGGGAGTTCTTCTAAAGTGAGCACAGCTGGTACCCCTAAGAACATATCAGTGGGAGTGGGACAGGAAGTGAGGTCAGGGTCTCTCCAGCGCACACACACCAGATCCTAATGCGGTGGGGAGTTTCTGTCAAGGGGAAATCCAGCTTTAGTTTTCTCTGCTATGACAGTAATAAAGAGGAGGAATGAAGTGAAAGGTCAGAGTGCATCTTTACACCAGACCTTCTAGGGTAATGATGTGTTTCGTTTGAGGCCGACACGTCGCTTCGCCAAACCTCACTGCCTACAAAACACAACATAACTTCCTGCCAGGCAAAGGTATCATTTTGTGCACCGCTCAGTTTTTTTAGGTGGAGCCTGCACTCGGGCTGAACCCTTACCAGATATTGTCAGAGTGGTTCCTCGCTTACCGCAGGATCTCTGAGTGGGGGGAAGGGGATTAGCCTTGCCAGCGGTATGTATGTGTTAGCGTGTGTGTCACGGAGGGTGGGGTTACAAGAAAGAGGTACAACCAAATTCAGTGAGTATGGGGGAGGTGGGTATGTTTAGGTCAAGGGAGATGGAGGTGACTACTCTTTCAGCCTTAATTGAAAGGTCACCATGGGTCAGTCGGCAGTCAATCATAAACGGGGCCCATAAATGTCATGTGTCCAGGAACAGAAACGGCATGGGTCTTGGTTGTTCTTGCATAATAATGTTTTTGTACCAAGTTTGTTTTTTATCATACCTTTGGGATATGAAGCTGAAATAGATGGCTTGTTTGTTTTTCAGCTTGTGATGAGCAGCGCCAGTGAGCTGCCAGTTTCTTTACAAAACTACTTTTAGCTTCGCAGGGTGGTTAGTAGATGTATTGTTTGGCACTGCAATTGTAGGCAGTCACAAACAAAAGCTATTCTGAGAGAAATGTCGTGAAATATTCGGATGGATGACAGTTGATTTAGAGTTACAGTGATTAAAGACAACACACCTGAAATCCCTAATAGTGTCTGAAATTTAGGACCATGACTCATTCGACACCCCACGTAAACAAACAGCATCTCAGCCTTCTTTTCCTTGGCTGCAGCTATTGTATTGAACCATATTATGTGACCACTGTAAGGTCTTTTTGTTGTTCTTCTGTCTTTTAAGAAAAGGTGAGTCCAAGTGCCATTTTTAACTTCCAAGGTGAAGATCAACAGAAGCAGAATGAAGGTCACAATTTTGCTGACCCTGGCTTTAAATAATTATCTTGAAATTCAAAAAAAATATGCAGCAGTGTTTTCTATTAATTACCTAATGTGTTTTAGCCCCAAAGCTTCTCTGTATGTCTGAATGCAGCAGATGAAAGCGAGAGAGTTGTGCAATTGGAAGATATGAGTTGATGACATGTTACGTTTATTTTACTTCAGCTAGAACTAGCAATTATTTTTGTGTTTTGTCTAAAATGTTAGAAAACAGTTTAAATGGCCCAAATATTCTTTTACTAGTATATTTTACGCGTTTACTGTCGCATAACAAAGAAAGCAGCAAATCCTAACCAACTTATGATCCAAACAGTTACAGGTTAATTTCCTGATAATTGACTAATTGACTTATAAATATACATTTATACTAGTTAGTATTTGATTCTGTTTAAATCATAGCATTACACTGCATTTGTTGCACATCTAACAAACAATTTGTACACTTTTTGTTTATTAGACCCTTTTGAGTAACATGTAATGAACGTAGTCCACCGCTCCTCTGTGAGCCGTTCTTCAATCAACAGGCAGTCTGTGTAAGACTTTATTTTCCTCATCTCCATTAGAGAAGGTGTCCTGATGTACAGTTGTTTTTCCTCTCTGGTCCAAGGCTTCTTTGACAGAGGGAAATGGTCCATTGTTTTAGAGGGGAAGTGCCATGGGCAAGAGTCCAGGAAATGGTCGGATGGCCGTCTATTTGTGATTGGCCGGGATTCGGAATGTCATATCTGTGGATTTAGAGGCAAAGGGCCTGGCACCAAAACAGAACCCAGTGAAATAGATGACTGTAATTATAACACTGCTGTGTTTTATGTCTAAACATCACTCCCTGTCATGGTGGCTCTGAATTTATCTGCAGTGTTTTTCCCTCTCCTCGCCAGCACAAACAGATTCTGTATACGTGGCTCAGTAAACGCTCTGTTTGTTCACAGAGGTGACTCTGAAGGTTCACCTGAGCGATGCCAGCACTCACCAGCCCCTGGGAGGAGCCGCCATTCAGCTCTTCGCCAACCACACGTCTGTAACCACGGAAACCTCATCAGCTGATGGCAACACCTACCTGCGCTTCCCCTACCGCCTTGGGACACCACTGGTCGTCACTGCAACTAAACAGGGATATGTGCCAAACTCTGTGCCCTGGAGTCCCTCTAGATTACCTGGTAGGTTTGTGTGTGTGTCTGTGTGTTAATGTGTTTCTATGTTTGTGAGTGAGAGAGGGATTGATGGATATTTTAGGACAGACACAGACGGGATGTTATGAAATACCCACATTTAGAATAGCCCTGCTGGCTTGCAGGTTATTGATTTCCATGTGTTCTGTCCTCTCTGTGTGAGTGTATATATGTGTGTGTGCGTGTGAAAGTGAAATAAAAATTGTGCGACTTTGTGCCAGGTGTTGGATCTAATGATAAGTGGTCTGCTCCATTACTAATTTATTACAATAGATGCCAAAACCCAGCAAGGGGGATGCTTAAGCCTTCCTTTCAGGAATACACAATCTCATATACAAAGTACCTCCCACGAGGCTAGAGTACAGTGTGTCTGGGAGTGTGTGCGTGCGTGTATGTTGCAGTCGGTGGGGGCACTCAAGTAGGGTGGTTATCATAAGCCAACGGAACGGCGGCCAATTGGATTATCACGCTTACCAGCTCTGAACAATGGAGGAGTGAAAGGAAGGAAGGGAGAGGAAAGAAATGCAGTTTGCTGGGTCAGACTTGTGTCCCGCACAGCAGACAGGATGAAAGCTGGACTATTAAAAATGCATAAAGATGGTTTAATGACTTGTTATGTCAGATAGGGATCTCTCTCTCTCTCTCTCTCTCTCTCTCTCTCTCTCTCTCTCTCTCTCTCTCTCTCTCTCTCTCTCTCTCTCTCTCTCTCTCTCTCTCTCTCTCTCTCTCTCTCTCTCTCTCTCTCTCTCTCTCTCTCTCTCTCTCTCTCTCTCTCTCTCTCTCTCTCTCTCTGAAGTGGCCAGGTAGATCTTATCTTATCTGATTGTGAATGTTTGTGGTTGATGCAGTGTGTACACGTGTGTTAAGTGTGTGGTTCTGTTTGTGTTCCAGTGTTTTCCTCCATCAGCCTGGACCTGCTCCCAGAAAGAGCTGCTACTCTGATGGTGTATGAAGATGTGGTGGAGATTGTGTCAAGCCTACAAGGTAAATACAGCGTTTACTGGAGATACCAACTAGCCACAGTGCGTGTCCGTGCGCGTGCGTGTGTGTGACTACTTTCCCATTCACTGTCATGTCAACATGCTATTTTAAAGCTGTTTCCAGACATGCACTCCAGAAAATGTCTGGAAAGTTGGGTCATTTTCTGGAGTTTGCCTTTCACGTATTCTTGTTGTTCTGGGTTTGTACCCTCATGGTTGAATGCACTTATTGTAAGTCGCTTTGGATAAAAGTGTCAGCTAAATGATATATAATGTAATGTAATGAACGTAGCAGGAATTTGTCCGGGTCATATGCGTTCACAAAAACAGCAACAGGTGATAAGTAGCATCTGGGTAGAGCCTATTGGAGGCAGAACATGACGTATACATTGAGCTACGATAATCACATTTACAGCATATTGACATGAGTACAATCTCCTGCAGCTTTCCTCATATGTGCAAGGCAAACTGGAAAAGGTCTAGATCCAAATTTCCTGGGGTTTGACTTCATGCAGGTGAACGTCTTTTATTCACAGCACATCGGATCTTATCGCCAAGAGCTCTCGAATCTTGTCTGACCAAGTTGACGTCTTTGTCGACATCCATGTGTATGGCACCTCTTTTTCACTGCATGTCTGAAGGCAGCGTATGATCAGATATACTAAGAAGGCAAACATTAAACCTGGCTAACATCTACATTTACATATGACTTTAAACTCTTCGTCTTTTGAAAATCTGATTTTCATCCTGCCCAACAGCCCTCAGAATGCATACTGATATATTTATATACTGGTTTTTAATAAAAAATATATTATATAGCCTATTGTGAGATCTCATATATTAGATTCTGAAAAATCCACCCTCCTCCATCCAAACACCCACACACACACATACAAATATACATTAAGAGTCTGTCTTTGTTAGTCAGTCTCTTTGTTAAGGTAATTATATTAGATAAGGCTTTCTCACTCAGGCAAAATCAATTTGGTTGTTTTGTCTGCTCTGTCTTTTGTGTGTCTCTGGAGTAATTTAACACGTCAGCTGTGTTGTCTTACAAAGAAACATCGGACACAACACATAAATACACAGACGCCATTAACACATAAAATCTCTTGCCTACAGTAAATGCCTGAGCGGAGCATTATGTGGGCTCTCTGTTCAACACACTCTGTTTGTCATGATGCTGTGAACTTAGGCGCCCAGGGGGGTCATAAACTTGGCGTGTGGCACGAGGAGAGAGAATAAAAGAGGCCGGCCAAACGGGAGGAGGAGGATGATACAGTATGTGCTGGGAAGTGAGGTTGTGGGTGGAGTAGTTGGAGAGAATAGGGGTGAAAGGGAGAAAGGGGGATGGGCTGCACAGTGTCCAACAGAAGGAGGAACAGATGAGGTGAACGAAAAGTGGAGGGAAAGAACCAGAGAGGAGTTGAGGAAGCGATCACACAAAGAACAGAAACTTGGTCATTTTCTTTCACCAACACACCCACAGAGGGAAAATTACACCTGAATTTGAAGAACAAGAACAAACATCAAAGTTAACAGATCCGGTTGTTGTGCAGAGCCAGACTTCATGTAGAGTTTGAACTAGAAACACAAACACTGCGAACATTCATATACAGCTGGATCTGTGTCTCACTGCTCAGGAATGTGTGCTCGGCACAGTCGGACCACAATGACATCACCTTGCTGAGTACAGCTACACGCAGATTTGACTGTTTATTGCTCTTCATCCATAATTTGTTAATGTCGAACAGAGACTGGTCTCATGCAGGGATGTAGAAAAATGAAAAAGAAACATTTAATGGCTTGGCAAAATATCAAATAGAGGCATCACAGTGGCTGGGAGAACAACACATTATATTTACTGCATTGATCCAGAGTTATGTCCATTAAGCCTGATTTGATAGTAAATTTATGAAAACACATTTGGCAAAGACGAGGAGTAGAAAATTGCTGTGTAATGTGTTTAATGTTTATGGGAAGTTTGGGAATTTGAGTTCAGATTTCTCCATTAAATTTAACGGGGGGAACTAAAATAGAATGTTAAGTTTGCAGCGGCTGCAGCTCAGGAGGAACGTCCTCGGGCAAGAAATGGACGGCTGTGCTGGCAGAGTGTGAATGGTGTGTGATAGAGTTCTATATATAGAAGCCCTGTATGATTGTGTGTGTGAAAGGGTGACTGTATATTGTAAAATAAAAAAGTTACACAATAGCCAGCAAGAAAAGTGATAAATCATACTTGAATATCTTGCACACCAAACAGTTTAGAGAAGTAACTATTGTTAGTTATTTACAATCCAAAGAACATCTGTTTAGTATATATATATATATATATATATTTATATATATATATATTATATTAGTATACATATATTTTCATACCATCACATATGGTAAAAAGCTCTGGGTAGTGAATACAAGTGGCCGAAATTAGTGTTCTCCGTCGGCTGGGCTCTGGGTGAGGAGTTCAGACATCTGGGGAGATCTCAGAGGGAAAGAGGACGGTTGAGGTGGTTCAGGCCTCTAGTTAGGATGCCTCCTGGGCACCTTCCTTCGGAGGTTTACTGGGCACGCCCAACCAAGAGAGAGTGATTTCTGGGATACCCTATTTGGCCAGCTACATCCATCTTCCGGGCCCGAAGCGGAAGATGATGGATGGATGGACATATTTTTAGAGGGAATTTTATGCCTACATTAGAGAGCGCTTAGAAGAGATGACAGGAAAATATAAAATTGTGGTCTTCCTAGGTCAGTAGAGCTATGTCAAACATTGAAAGACAAATTGAAGAAAAAATCAACTTTTTGACATAAAAATTACTCATTGTTTTGCAAAACAATGAATTGCCATGCTCCCTGTTTGTTTTCGACTAATGTTACTTTTGTTCATGACATCTTTGTTTATGTTTAAAAAAAAACAATTTAAACGATACAAATTAAACAACACTATAAATTAAGGATGTCAATGGTTTTCTGAAATCTGTGCATTTCTGTTACTCCACAGGTTTTAGACGTCAGCCCAACGTTCATTTCCAGCGCAGAGCTCTGAGTCTTCCTGCCAACACTTCCTATGCCAACCTGACCGTTCTGCTCACCGTGGCCAGCTCCCCTTCACACATCCAGCACTTCCCTCACCTGCAGGTCCTCGGCGGCAACGGCACAGGTGAGGCTGCAACTGGCAAAACAGCACAAAGCAGTTTTAAGACTCCACATTAGTCGTTGTTGACAGTGGGGAGAAGACTACTGGGAGGGGATGCGGAGTGAAGAGTAGAAGCAGAGGTACATCAGAGAGACGCTACCCTGGAGAGGCCTCTATTTCTGACCTCCTGAAACACAATAACCCCTGTGTGTGCTCTCTCTTATAACACAAGACCTGTGTCTGCACGCTTTCAGGCATCCACGTTTTCGTGCGTCTTTATATGTGTGTCATATGATTTTGTGTGTCCTTCAGCTTGAATACCTCTCAAAAGCCCCCCCTCCCCACAGCGGGCGTCTTCTCTCATCTCCCTCCAGGCAGCACCGACATACTTGTGACACTTTCCAACCTTGGTCACTCTCTTTTTCACTCACCAGCACATTTCCTTCTATCCTGTCTGTCCTTTGTTTTCTTTCCTGTCTGTCTTTCCCCTGACAACTCTCCTTTATCTAAGCTGTTTTATGTTGCTCCCCGCCCCCTGCTGCCCGCTTCGTTTCCCTTCTCCCCCTCCTTTTCCCTTCTCCCCCTCCTGTGCACCTTACTCCCACTCTGGCTCCTTTTTGGTACATGTTTCTCCCTCTTACACTCTCCCTGCTTCACTCACAGGAGCTGAGAAGAAGTTTGAGTTGACTCCCGTGGCAGCCATCTCTGTTCATCTACTGGCCAGTGACGGTGTGGAGCTGCAGGTGAACGAGCCAATCACGGTGTCTGTGCCCCTGCCGGCTGACAGCGGCCTGAAGGAAAATGATCACATCCCTGCTTGGAGATTTGACCCGCGCTTGGGTATGTACTGACACAAACACCAAGGCTTCTTCTGACTGTCTGAGCACTAATAATAATTTCTCCTCTACATATGTGTTTGTATCTTTCTTTATGAAGAACAGAGTGAACTGTTGTGAGCGTGCAATGCAGTAAATTATTAACTACAGTAATGAGGCCTGCTTTCCATGGGTAAATGATTTGTAAAAATTGGGCATTAACTCAAACCACGAGAACATTAACATAGTGAATATATTTATTCATAAGGTCACAGGGAAAAAAAATGACCAAAACACAGCACCACATTAATCTGCAAATTAAAACACGAGTACTGCTCCACATCACAAGACTGGACCGTGGATGCCTAATCTTCTCAAACTCAGTTTAATCTTGAGAGCATACAAATTTGTAGTCTTATAGCAGAGCCCCTTCAAGCCTCTCTGGACCCAAAGCTTTATTTCAACAGTCCTAAATCTGTGTTGTCAGACATCCTGCACCACGACACGCCCAGCTCCTATTGGACAGGCCGAGGTGAAAGACAGCGATTAGATCATCAGTCCAGTCAGATGTGTCTGCACTACAAAGCCTCGCACTCTGTGTACATTAGTGTTTCCCCATCTACTGTTTCTCCACTTTACAGTCGTGCTGTACATGTGCAGGGCCTATTAAAATTCCTCTGGTGAAACAAAAAGGTACCGCGTTGTTTGATCCAGAGTGGAAAAGATTAGTTCTGTAATCGTCTTGTAGTTCAAAAGCAAAATGTGGAGCAATTTTGGTAATCAAATCTTTTTTTTAAACCTGCAGTAAGTAATTTTTGGGGACATTTAGGGCAGAACTATTGACATGTCAGCATTTCTGTTTAAATGACAAGTTTGTTGTAACGCAGTTGCTTATAAAAACTTTTTTAATTAAATGTGGCAGATATGGAGCAAACATAAGCAGTCATATGTACATACAGTAAGTTGTGTGACCAATGTCCAATCTTCTTTTAGCTCTGGTTTTGGTCACTACCAGCTTGTGAAGTAAATATCCACTATTTTCACAAGACCTTGACTGAGTTATTTTCTGATCATAACCAATCTGACAAATATACTGTACAAGGAAATCCCTTTTTACATGGAACAATTCTAAATATGTTGTCTTCAAGTTGAAGGGGGAGCTGAATGAGGCAGAGAACAGTTGTAGCAGAGTGCACTGAAGTATAACCCTGCATGCCTCATAAATGTCTTCCACTTTAAACATGTTTAATCCCCAACATCTAACTCTCCAAATATCCCCTTATAATGTCCAAATATCCTAAGAATTCAAAACTTTATTGGGCCGATGTTTTGTTTAAAATCTCAACCATGGTTTCTCTTGTGATGATTTTTAAGGATTCCAGGGCTTAGTTCAAACGTAAGAACTCTCAGAGCTTATAAAAAGGGCTTTGATAAAAACTGAAAGAAGACACACACGCACACACATACGCACGCACACTTGTATTTCCACAACAGAAGCTATCTCTGGACCCCTCTCCGGGCCACATCTCATGTTCCTTAGCAACCCACCAAATAAGTTACACAACAGAAAGACCTGACTCCTGATTGAGATGATTCACTGTGTGTCTGTGTGTCTGTGTGTCTGTCTGTTTTATGTGTTAAACTGAGGATAAAAAAACACACTCAAAGAAGGAACATTGAAATCTGTCTGGTGCCCTTTTGGAGGAAAACCTCAGGCTGATAAAAGCTTCCTCACAAAGAAGCCAGTTTTGTTTACAAAGTGCACACATGGACCACACACGCACACAAAAACCTGTTTCTCTTGTATAACTGACAACTTCTCAGACATCAGGTGAGCATTGGGCTGAATGATGTCATATTTATCCAGATCAAGTTATTGTGTGTTATTCATAAACAGACACACCTTCATGCTGAGGGGAGTCTGATGATGCAAATGAGGGAAGAGTCGACTCCTATCTATGAATGATGCAAGAGCTGAAGTAAAAAGTCCCATCGTCAGCTGTGTTGACTTTGCATGAATGGCCTTGAAGTCATATGCAAACTGTATTGACATTATAGATGTTTGCAATGTGCTTGAGTAGTTGTCAGACTGTCAGCGCTGTATTGTATGGAAGCGTGGGAACAGAGTCATTAAATGTCATGATTAAACAGGTCAGTCGCACAGAGATGGGCCCCCCCCCGCCTGTGGAAAAGACAGAACCAGAGTGACTCTGGGCAGAGCTGGGCTCTCTGTGTGTGTGTGTGTGTGTGTGTGGGTGTGCGTGCGTGCGGGCCTGCGATGCTGAGTCACACAGCTTCTCCAGTTTCTCCCTGCCTCTGTTTCTTTTGCCTTTTCCCTTATCTCTCCTTCCATTTGTCCACTCTTGCTTCCTTGTTTTTTTCCCCCTCTTCCCTTTCCTTACGTATTTGTCTTTCTTTGAATATCCTCTCCTTCTTGTTTTGTTTCCTCCCTCTTGAAGATTGATGCTGACTCCTGACTTCTTCTTGTGCAACTACAAATAAACATAGGAACAAAGTAGCTGTCACCGTGTTAACCCTGAGACTTTAAGAGGAGGGGCAGGGTAAAGACACAACTGAATGCTTCCTCTTGGTGCAGATTTACTGTGAACCGATCAGTCAGTGCTTTGGCTTTGTTGTGGTTTTTGGCACTGGCATGGTTGGAGCTGCCATTGTGTTCCTGTTCATTGGCTCCCAGTGATATTTGACAGAAAGCGCTGCCTCCCTGTGGAAAGGTACTGCCACAACACTCTCTCCTCTCTAACAGTCATGAGCTTGAATCAGCAGTTTCTCCAATACATATCAGGGTATCTCCAGGTTTTGTATAAAATTGTGTCTCAAAAAGCATTAACTTGAGTTTCAGCAAAAATAAGGCTGTAGAAGATATTAAAAGTCTGGCTCTAGGATATATTGGTAGTTGCATACATAATGTTATTGTACCAAATTATGGGCTATTGGGGGAAGTTAAAAAGTACAAGTGGGATTGTGTTTTTTTTTTGGTGTATGGGTGTGGTGGTGGGAGATGGGGAGTGGTTCAGTTAGCACCACCACAAGACCTGTAGCATGGAAGGAAGCTCATAGTCTTGTAATGGGCAAGTTCAGGAAAAACCTAATTAAATTAGATGGATTAATCATTTAATCTATTTTCAAATGCTTAACTGGATTCATGTTGCATTAATTTGGTTAATTGAATTATAATGAATGATATACAGCTGGGTATTTAGTTACAGATATTATGCGTACTAGTTACCTCCACAAAGGCAGTATTGTTTTTGTTATATGTTTGTTAGTTAGCAGGATTGGGCAAAAACTTCTCCAGCGAATTTCTTTGGAATTTTGTGGAGGGATGAGCCATGATGTAAGAGAACCCATTACAGATCTGAGTCAGGGGGATGGGCCAGGATTTTGTTCAGTCGGTCAAATAACTGTATAAGAGAGCTCGGGTTATGATGTGCTGGGAAGAAGTGGGCCATGGAACAGGATGTGTTGTAGTTGTTGTTATGGATGAAACATGGTGTGAACATGGCTGTAGTCACTAAAGTGGTTGTCAAGTAACTTGAAAGGGTCTAGTAACAGCACCAGATACAGAAAATTTGATATTATAATAATCATTTTCACCATAATCACCGTGACTTTTTTCCATCCTACTGTGTTAGGTCTAAAACAGTTTTTTAATATGTGTGTTTTTGTTTTTTAAGTGTTAGATTCAACCAACCCTGCAGTGACCCTGTTAATTGAGTTTACCTGTCACATTATTGAATAGTTTGGCCTTAAACGTAACTAGTTTACGTAGATAAATGTAGTAAAGTGGAGAGCTGCTTTGTCTTTATTGAGTTACTGAGAGTCAGGCGGGATGTTCCTGCAGGTCAT
This sequence comes from Verasper variegatus, assembly GCA_026259375.1. Lineage (NCBI taxonomy): Eukaryota > Metazoa > Chordata > Actinopteri > Pleuronectiformes > Pleuronectidae > Verasper > Verasper variegatus. Next base: position 14,628,612 of record CM048048.1, read on the forward strand.
GTCAGTTGTCTTCACACAGTGAGGCTGGTGCTGACACAGAATAAATGTAGAGAATTTGATTTCAAGCTCTGATAGTGCATGTCTGTGTGTGTTTGCAGGCGCCTGGATAAAGAGCAGTTGGGGTCATGTGCAGAAGGAGGGCAACCAGCTCAGTCTGACCTACATTGCTCCTCAGCTAGGATATTGGGTGGCCGCCATGTCGCCACTGCACTCAGGTGATAAACCACTTTGACACAGATTTTATTTAAAGTAGTTACTGTAAAAAAAAAAAAAAAAACATACCTCTTGGCATGTGCTCACAATGATGTATACTGTGAGTAGACAGTCTTGCAGACACTTTCATATTCTCCTTCCTACAGATCCATTGGTTGCGAAGGATATCAGCACATACCACACTGTGTTTCTACTGGCCATACTGGGAGGCATGGCTCTCATTCTGCTTTGCCTGCTGTGCCTTCTGTTGTACTACTGCAGGTTTGCGAAACAACCTTTCTACAGAAATATGTTGCATCTTTAAGACTGTCAGAGATTCATCAGATTTGTCCCTAAATGGAGGAGATTTACTATTTTGACAGTGACAAGACTGAACAATAATATGAGTCAGGTCTTCTGACTGGTTAATTGGAAAATTTGAATGAACTTTGGTTTTATTTCAGCCTTAATACTATGATTGTTGCCACTGTAGATAATGTGCTTAAACAACTGCACTGCAGGGACCAGAGCATTGCTCATACATAGTGTCACTGAAACTAAGATGTAGGCGCTGGGTTTGTTTTGAATCAATTGTTCTTGTGTCTGCAAAATACAAAAACAAACATTAACATAATGAAAAGGTTTAAACTCTCAGACTCATTCCTTTTTATACATTACCTATTCTTCTTCAAGATTCCCATGGAAATCAAAGTTGTGCATAGTACGTCATGCTGCTGTTTGTTCTGGTTGCAGCACAAATGGTGTAATGCAGATTTTAGCTCACTTAAAGCAGACTGGTACTTTGTTAGTTTGGTAACTGTGCTGTTCTGCAAATATAAGCACTCAATGAAGGTTTTCATCTGATTGTGTTCCATTTAAAAAAAAAAAATAAATTTTTTAATTAATTGTTGAAATGTTTGTTTATGGAAGAAGCTGATTCCTCCAATTTATTTATAAACCTCTGCTCTTATTCTGTGTTGTGCAGGCGCCGTTGTTTAAAGCCTCGAGTGTCTCGACGCAAGTTCACGTTGTCCTCCGGTCTGGACAGTAGTAAGAGGGACCAAGCCACCTCCATGTCCCACCTCAACCTCATCAGCAATGAGGTCTGTCTGACATTCAGATAACATTCATTAATGTGTAATGTAAATATCAAATAGGATAGAGACCTGGATGGCTTGGTTCAACTCCTTATGTTGGTGCATGTGTGTCAAGAAGAGTGACTAAATTCCAGGGAGGTGCTGTATTGACCCTGGATTTTTCTCAAGCCTTTGGTTGGCAGAAGAAGCCCCTATGGCTATTTCAAAAACTGATTAAATTACACTTTCCTTGATTTGAATAAACAATGTTTTCTATGTGAATATTTAAATAGTGTCTTACTGTTTTTTTTAAGGTGCAGCTGGAGCTTGTTTCTACAGCAACTGAGCCTGACATGACCACACCGATGCTGAAGCCTTTCTCATATGAGCATCAAGACAATCAGCGTCAGCACAGCTTAATCCATCACAGTAAACACAGCCGCTCCTCTCTCGGCAACAGCCACCACGGCTCATCTCTTGGCAACCTGACGCCTCGCAGCAGAGACTACCGGCAGTCTGTGGAGACATTCCAATTAAAGGCCGGACTTTCATCGGGGACAGACCGGGGATACCGCCAATCATACACCTCCGTCTGCTCTTCCAGCAACCCGATTTCAGAAGCATTTTCGTCAGCACATCATGGTCAGGTGTCAGCTAACCAGCTGAGCAATATTGGGATTGTTGATTGTATCTCCCCTTCCTCTCCTCCCCACTCCCCCATTAGAGTGGAGGGAGTTGAGTGCAGGGCTCCTGACTACCTTCTGTCCCGGTCTGTGGACCACCTGGAGCGCCCGAGCCCCCCTTTGCTCTCCCGTCCAGGTCAGCTGCTCTGCTGTGGATCTGTGGACCTCCTGAGTGGGGGGGAAGGATACCCGAGGGTGCGCCCCACACTGGTGATCCCAGCACACTACATGCGCCTTCCTGGGGAGCACCCACTATCCGGTCAGGCCCTCTTGTTGCAGACTGACCAACAGAGTGACCTGGAGACCATCCAGGCAGAGCTCAATGCCTCACATTCCCAGCAGCCCCTTGGACAAACCTCCACAGACTGCTCGCCAGGTCCCAGGAAGCAGGGTGACCGAGGGGGGCGTGGCCTAACTGAGTCTCTGTCTATTCCCGGAGCTCTAGGCGAAACATCTCTAGTGGAAATAAACAGTGAGGACACCTTGTTGGCTGAAAAGACTTTAATGGAGCTCAGAGGAGGAAAGCCTCTTCCTCACCCACGAGCCTGGTTTGTCTCACTGGATGGACGCTCCAACGCTCACATTCGCCACTCCTACATCGACCTCCAGCGGGCGGGGTGCCAAAACAACATGCCAGTGTCAGGAGGTCCGCAAGGCAGGAGGCATGGCAACGGCAACGATGCCAGTCTGGACTCTGGCGTGGACCTGAACGAGCCGAGAGCGGGGCGCAGGGGGAGAGACGTAGTGCGGAAGGAAAGAAGGATTGAGAAAGACAGGTCGAAGAGCACAACACCGGCCATGACCTACACTCAGCTGGTGTATGTGGATGATCTGGATCGAGGAGGCAGCGAGGAGGAGACATCCAGCTGCAGCCCTCAGGACATCAAAACAGGACTTGTTCTGTCAGACAAAGCAGAGGTTCAAACAGGAGAACTGGGTCAGGGGGATGTGGAGGAGAAAGGAGTAGAGGGGGTACGAATACAAGAGCAACCCCCATCACTTTCTTCTTCTTCTCCTTCTTCTCCTCCTGCTTCTCCTCCTGCTTCTCCTCCTCCTCCTCCTCTGCCAAAACCAGAGGGAGTGACTTTCCGGTCTGAACACACGCTGATGTCAGTATCTCCAGATGGCGATGTACCGCAGGAGGACGGCGAGGAGGAGAAGAAGAGTCCATGGCAGAAGAGAGAGGAGCGACCCCTGCTGTCCTTCAACCTGAAATGATCCACAGAATGGCCCCTTGAAGGATAGGTTCACATGTTTTTAAGTTTTCAAATAACCCACACGCCCACATTGAAAGTTGGTCGATGGATGACGTAATTGTTCATACTTTCCATTCCGGCCCTGAAAATCATAATTTTCAATGAAAATTCAAAGTCCTTGTTCTTTCTGATTCTGAAATTCAGTACTGTATTACTCTCACTAGGAAACAGATGGGTTAAAAGTTACATATCATTTAAAAAAACTAATTACACAAGGCAAAAGTCTAATTTTTTTGAAGTGAACCTATCCTTAGACCACGACTCCCCCTCTGCCCAGACTACAACGTGAAGGACATGATCATTTTAAAATGAAACTCTTTGTCCTTTTTAATAGCACTGAGAGAATATTTCAGCACTGGCCCTCTGGACCTGAAGGGGGCGACTCCGATCCTTCATGAACTTCCATCTTCCCTTCAGGAAGTGTCCACTGTCCACTTTGTCATTCTCGCCACACACTACATAGACAATCCACTTTTCAAGCTTGATGTACACACAACCCGAGAAGGGCAAATAGACTTTGATGGCAAGAAATGAGAATATTTTATGCACAAAATATGCCTTTTTTTCTTTTCTTTTATAAATAGCCTTGCGAGTGTAAATGACCTGTCGAAACAAAAGATGGGTGGTTTTCACAAAGACTACAGGAACCTTTTTTTCTTTTTTTTTCTTGAGCCATATTGGCCTCAGTCCACTGGTAAAACCTGGGAACACACTACCCTCATTGAAAGCAAGATTATAGCCCATATTTAGAAATCATTCGGACTGGTTTTTTCAAATTGTGGAGCAGCTTTTCACGGTTGGTTTGGAAATGAACTCGTCTTGATGTTTTCCTGGGTTTAGTGCGAGCAGCTGCTGTTGGAGGCACCTGCACAACGATCAGCCCTGAAATCCTGTACTTTGAATGGTTTTGAATATGTCGCTAGAATTGAATCTAGTTAAAGAAAACTGTACGGGTGTTTACATGATCTCCACAGGGGGATGACGTTTTTGGAAATGAAACCACTACAGCGTATTCAGATAATGTGACACACCACTACGCCGGTGGGTGAGGATCTAAGACCACTACGAAACTGTAGCTCTGCCCAGAGTGATTGTGAGGTGTATTAATATGAAGGGTTTTTGTATTTAGTGAACCACTGACTGGCATGTTTTTTTTGCTCTGATGGCTATGCATCACTTTTATACGTCTGCTTGAGATGCCTTTTTGTCATTTTAATCACTATGATTTTATTTGCCAACATGAAGTATTTTATCCAAAAATAGGCTCTTTTATTGTTTAATCTTCAAATATGTTAAGGGCTTTTCTTCTTCACCTGCCTTATTGTTGGTTACAAAAACAGACACACACACTAGTATGTACCTTTGACCTGAAACCAAACTGTTTTTCGCATTAATTTCACCTTACTTTTTACCATTTCCTGATGTTCCAAGTGCCTTTTGAACAACCTGATTCAACCTTCTTCATTTCTCACCTTTTTTTGCCTTCAGCTTTCCTCCACTACCTCAGCCCTCCCTTTCTCTCCCTCTTGTGAAAGAAAGCATGCAGTAAAACTTTCCTCCGCACTACAAGCTACACTGCAGACATCTCAGTAAAATGTCTACCAGCTGCTGCAACAGTAAAAATCCTCTACAGCAATCAACGAGGCAGCGATTTCTCTTTTTCAGCGTAGCACAAGATGCATAAAGCTAAGTGTGACTGTATGTGAAGCTAATCTGCAGGTCATTTCGATGCATTTTCTTTATTTTTGTGTTCCTGGAGGGGGTGAATGTTTGTGTAAATGTTGTATGTGTGTGGTGGTAGTGTCCATCTGTGATGCTGTGAGTTTGTGTTGTCGGAATGCGTGTCCACGTGAGAGTGCTAACAAATAATCAACAGACATCCACTCAAGAATCATACAGTCATAGCAATCAGAGAGTGTATAGTTCTTTCCTTTCCTCTACCCGGTCAAAATGTTGCGTGAGTCGATGTCGCAAATGAACTCTTCTCTCCCACAGCAACCTCCGCTCCGAGGGTGGAGTTGCAGGACAGCAATCCTGAGTGTGTAAATCGGTTGCTTGCATTATATTTGAAGCCTATTATTCTGAATAAACAGCCAAACTGGAAGATTCTGTGTGTCTGTGTTTCTATACTTAAACAAATATGTCGGAGTCATCTTCAGGCAGAAGACGAATACCATGTTACAAAAAAACGACATCAATCGAAGGGACTGTGAAGATGAGAGATGTCCACAGCGATGTCAAAGTGATGATGGGATGTTTACAAACAGGCACAAATTGACCACAAGGAGACCAAACCTCAACAAACGATGCAGTGGTGTATAAGTGGTGGGGGTGGGGGGGGTGTATACTGTTAAAGGGATCGTTCACCCAAAAATGAACATTCGCTCATTATCTACTCGCCTCTGTGCAGATGGAGGGGGTGGGTGAGAATACAATTTTCAGTAACTGGACCGATTCTTAAATGTCCTCTGATGTCCAGCTGCATTTAAGCTTTGGATCATAGTGAAGATTTAGGCTAAAAACATGGTGTAAATGAAACAAGTTGATTTCGAATGTTGGGGCTTACAGACACTTGGATGACACCACAGCAGCAGTTTGGAGGCATTTTATGTTTTGCTTTTTTCACGTTACGTTTGAAGAAGTGTTCACCAGTTACTTGAATTGTATTGGATTTGGCTGCAGCGCTTTTTACCCCTGAAATTCCAAAAGTGTTTTGTGGACTCAAAGGCTTCACCCGCCCCTCCTCCATCAGCATAGTGGTGAGGAGAGAATGATTGAATTATTGGGTAGGAGGCAAGCTACACATTTTACAAAAAAAGGGAGTATTTTTCTTCCAGGTTTTATTATCACACTTGTATATTAAAGAATACATTATTATTATTTAAAGCTAAAATTGAAGAACCGTGGGTACCATTCTTTTTCTTTTTTTTAAGTGGGAGCGTGAATGTGTCGCCCCTCCACTGGCCTGTAGGCAGCGCTGTTTCCCTCGGCGGTGTCTTTGTTTTTCCTCTCGTCTGCTGCTCTCTCTCCATCATACGGCGGCTCACTGTTTTTTTTTTTTTTTAAAGACATTTTTGTGTGATGGCGGAGGACAGCGAGTCTGCGGCCAGTCAGCAGAGCCTGGAGCTGGACGACCAGGACACCTGCGGGATAGACGGAGACAACGAGGAGGAGAATGAGCATCTGCAGGGGTGAGGACGGCCTGTTCACTCCGCCCGGGAGACGCACTGTTCCAGGCTGCCTGTTTGTGCGCTCCCTGTTTATACGTATATATATAGATATATATATGTGTGTGTGTGTGTGGATGGCTAGCTGGAGCAGTTAGCATCCAGCTTTAGCCGACGCAAACACACCCAGGCGGTTTGCCACAGGGCCGTCACCTCCAGCCCGCACATGTGTTGTTGTGAGACCCGAGAGGTGTCGTCAGCGGTGGGTTTATAAACACGTTAAACCTGCAGCGGGGTAAATGAATCCAGCGCCCTGGCTGAGTGACATCATGACAGCTAGCCGCTAACACGAACCGTTAGCTCGCTAACGTTAGGCTAGCTCCGCTGTCAGTCGTTGCTATGGTAGCTAACGTTAGCTGCTGCTGCTGCTGCTGCTGGTGTGTTTGTGTGCGTTCCTGTGCTTATAGCTTTGTGGGGACCATGTTAAGCATGGACCCTACAGAGTGAGGACATATTTGCAAAGTGGGGACATTTTAACCCGTCCTCACTTGGTTCTAGGATTATGTTTTGAAGAGGTTAGGCATTTAGTTTGGATGGTTAGGGTAAGGGGCTAGGGAATGCATTGTGCCAATGAGTGTCCTCACTAAGATAGAAGTACAAATGTGTGTGGTCCAGGTTTTACTCATGTTGGGATTTAAATCTGCCTTCTTTATGGGGACAAAAATCAAGTCCCCATAATGTGAATCATTAAAGTTAAAGGTGAAAATTGTTTTAATGTTAAGTTATGGTTAGGTTTAGGTTTAGGTTAGTCTCAACTCTCCACGAAATCAATGACTTACATTGATTATAATGTATGTAATGTCCTCTGAAGTCTGAGAGAGATCTCATTGGAACTTTTTCTGGTTTATACACCTACTACGCTACTTTGTTGTGACCAGTGGTCCTTGGCAATTTATCATTTCTTAGGTCCTGATTAAAGTAAGGGGTAAAGGGGGTTTGAAGTTGGGGTTAGTTTCTGGCTCACGTAAACCCCCTTTAACAGATGTTGTGTGTGTTTGACATCTGCAGGAGTCCAGGGGGAGATTTGGGGGCCAAGAGGAAGAAGAAGAAGCAGAAGAGGAAGAAAGAGAAGCCGAGCTCGGGGGGAGCCAAGTCTGACTCTGCCTCTGACTCTCAGGAGATTAAGGTGACCAGACTGAAATATGCATACATAAATCCAAAATACACAACCCAGTCTCTTGTCAGGCTGATGGCAGACAGGAGTCTATGATTAGGTGAGATACAAAAAAAAAAAAGCAGAGTAATAGTCCTTAAGCACATAATCAACAAGCCAAGAAAACCCTGTTTAATCTCCATCATTGTGAATAGATCAATAAGGGTCATTGAGCTTTATACACTGCTCATGACCTACAGTATGGTCTCCTGATGGGATGATAAAACCAAATGCTAAGTGGTCTGATAAATGATAGAGACTGAAGAATAAACAATTCCCAGGATTCATTCAAGACTGAAGAGCGAGCAGTGAAAACAGTGAAAGTATGAACCATTATAGCTTTTGAGGAATACTAAAGATTAAGAAAATTAAAATCCTCCAGGGAAAGGTACAGGGTAAGAATGTTCTGGATAATAGTGTGTAGGTAAACATACCCACCATAACAGTGTTTGAGAGGGACATGCACAGAGCTACAGTTGTGGTAATGGGTATTTTGGAAGAAGAAATAATTCAGTATTTACGAGTTACCAATAATCGGGTGTTTTTGTCACATTTTAATTATTCAAGACATGTTTTTGGCAGTTTGATACTGTATACATACTGTACACACTCAGGGATGTATTTGTATTGTCTTCAAACCTAAGGGCCACACCCAAGACACATCATCGTCTCATGTGTATGTGTCCCTTGTTCTACATGCAGAACCCTGGTTTACCCATTCAGAAGTTGCAGGACATCCAAAGAGCCATGGAGCTGCTGTCCTGCCAGGGTCCTGCGAAGAGCATCGACGAGGCAGCCAAGCACAAGTACCAGTTTTGGGACACTCAGCCTGTGCCAAAGCTAAGTAAGTACTGCAAGAGCCTTGTTTATTTATTATTGGAATGAAGTTTATTTTAAATATGCTGCAAGAATGTTATGTTTAAAGCTTTTTTTGCCATTTGATAAGCTCTTAATGGTCCAGTGATTATTAATCGTATACAGAATTAGTGCATTCAACATCTATGAGGGGCCATTTAGGGTTTAGTATCTTGCCCAAGGACACTTCGGCATGCAGGTGTGGATGACTGAGGATCAACCCGCCGACCTTCTGGTTGGAGGACGACCGCTCGGCCACAGCCGCCCTTTTTATGTCACTTGTCAACTAACGGTTGCATATCAGCATTTAACAGGATGTATCAGGTTTAACAATGTTTCTATGCACTAGTACCACCTCCTGGTTTTGGCTTGTCGTATTCTTTGCTCTGTAAAACCATTGTCCCAAAAGCCTGTCAGCTGTGAAGTACAGTGGGGGTCCAGGCATGCTTAGTGATACTATATTGAACTGTTACCATGACAACTATTGGCCAAAGAGTGAGGTCTATGCAGGAGAGCAATGATGTAGCTTGGTCAACGGAAGAAATTTTTTATGAATGTCTCAGAGATGCTGTCATCTTTAATGTATTATAAAAACATACTTGATTTGGTGTGGGCTCATGATCAGTGTTGCATTTGCTTTATGTATCTTCAAGAAATGTTGTTGTTGGGGAAATGGTTTGATATCCTTCTGTGCTATTTTTGCAGACGAAGTTGTGACGAGTCACGGGCCGATTGAAGCTGACAAAGAAAACATCAGACAGGAGCCATATTCCTTACCTCAAGGCTTCATGTGGGACACTCTGGATCTCAGCAATGCAGATGTGGTGAGTGCAGTGTTTGTCTCAGACACTCAAACAATAATTTTATTTTGCAGTAGCGATTCACAAAATGAAATAACTGACTGGCTGCGTTTTTTTCCAGCTGAAAGAGCTGTACACACTGTTAAATGAAAACTATGTGGAGGACGATGACAACATGTTCAGATTTGATTACTCACCAAACTTTCTCAAATGGTAAGCTTTCCCCTCAGTTGTTCTAATGAGCTGCTCAAATACATACAAGTGAATATGTACAGTGTTCAACTGTCTGCTCTCCCACTAAGCATGTCCTCCCCTCTCAGGGCTCTGCGTCCACCTGGCTGGTTACCACAGTGGCATTGTGGAGTGAGAGTGTCCTCCAATAAGAAGCTTGTTGGCTTCATTAGTGCCATCCCTGCGGATATACGCATCTATGAAACGTGAGCAACTGATCATACACATTGTGGAGCACAGTGCATTGAAAGAGTTAAAGAAAACTCTTCTACACTAATGCACAATCCATCTCTGTGTTCCTCCAGGCTGAAAAGGATGGTAGAAATCAACTTCCTGTGTGTCCATAAGAAGCTGCGCTCAAAGCGTGTCGCTCCTGTGCTCATCAGAGAGATCACACGGAGGGTGAACTTGGAGGGAATATTTCAGGCAGTATACACAGCAGGAGTGGTACTCCCGAAACCTGTGTCCACATGCAGGTAAACTGTGCAGGATTCAGACATTAAACACCCAGGACTTGGTGTGAAAAAGTCATTTATAAAGCTAATACTCTTTAATTCCTTTTTCTCTGTGCAGGTATTGGCATCGTTCTTTGAACCCCAGAAAACTTGTGGAAGTTAAATTCTCCCATCTGAGCAGAAACATGACCCTGCAAAGAACCATGAAACTCTACAGACTACCAGATGTAAACACTCTACACACCGTCACTCAGGGATCTATCTTTATAACTCTTATGAATGGCAGGAACTTGTATCGACCTTTTCCTCTCACTCTCCGCTCCTCATACAGAGCATCAAAACTCCAGGTCTGCGGCTGATGGAGAGACGCGACATCCGCCAAGTCACCGAGCTGCTGCAGAAATACCTTAAACGTTTCCAGCTTGCACCTTCTTTGGGCGAAGAGGAGGTCACTCACTGGTTTTTGCCACAGGATAACATAATTGACACATACGTAGTAGAGGTATGTGGAATCCGTTGATTCAAACTGACTCAGTGTTTGTCTGTTGATTCCTCTGTGTTTAAACAGCTTCTGTGTCTGTCTCTCTTCTCAGGGTGCTGGTGGCGTACTGACAGATTTCACTAGTTTCTACACTCTGCCCTCGACGGTGATGCATCATCCTCTCCATAGGAGCCTGAAGGCAGCTTATTCTTTCTACAATGTTCATACACAAACTCCGCTACTGGACCTAATGAATGATGCACTGATCTTGGCCAAACTGGTAATGCTACTTTATATTAACGCTTTTCTTTTCAGCTGTTGCCATAGAATTGTTTTTAGAGTTAAAGTGTGACCTAAAATATTATCTTGCTGCTGAGTGATTCGTTATAACATTGGGTTTGTGATGTCTTCTTCTGTGCGTTTAACAGAAAGGTTTTGATGTGTTCAATGCCTTGGATTTAATGGAGAATAAGGTGTTCCTGGAGAAGCTCAAGTTTGGCATAGGAGATGGAAATCTGCAGTATTACCTCTACAATTGGAAGTGTCCACCTATGGACCCTGATAAGGTCAGTAACATCAGTTGGCACTGTTTCAGTTTTAAAGACCTAAATGCTAATACTGCGTAAAATTTAGGTTATTTTTTCAAACCCACAAAAGCTTGTTTGTGACTAATCATGTACAGAAAATGGACAATATGAGGGGGATTGATTTAGGAGAATTATATTAGTAATACATATCTGTATTTCATGTTATATTTGTTTTATTTCTTATTCATTTGTACTGGGTTACACCAGCTATTAGAATATAAATATTTCTCTCAGTTTCTGGTTTAAATCTTTCCTTTGTTCTCAGGAACTTTTATCTAGTTACAAACCAGAGACTCATTGAATTGGTTTCCAGCATTAAAACATAACAATTGTAAAGTAATGTGTCAATCTGCTGTCCAATAACTCTGCTGGTGATAAATATCTGATCAAGCTAACCTAACCACAGTACTATTGGAATCGGGGTGAAGAGTAAAGTAGATTCCTTTTTGGTCCATCATGTTTTAATTTAGCGACGTAGATGATTTCCCCTCAGCTGATGTAACCAGCTCAACGCTGTTTCTACTCTTTTTCTCAAGACTGGTGAACCTCTTGTGTTTCAGGTTGGCCTCGTCCTTCAGTAGCGCGTGTCCTCACGGCGGCTACAAAAAAATACTGATTGAGAGGTTTTCTGTGACCTCTGGCTACTCCTTACCTGGACATACAGGTAGCCCAAGCTAGACAATGAAAACTACAACAGTCAAACCAACCTGGTGACCGGGCAGCGGTGCACCCGGCACTTGTGTCATCGAGAACATTCTCAGTTCCCCCGGAGCTGAAAACTCTTAAATCATCAACATCCTGAATGTGAAGTCATGCTATGCCTGAGATACTCATACAGTACAACGCTCCTGACACCAACGCTCACATTTCAAAACACATCAGTTTGACATTCAAGAGGATGCCTTGACATTTGTGAGTCTTTGTTTAGCTCTTCCTCAGCAGACACTTTGTTACAAGGTACGGACGTGTTGTTTCATTTCATTGAGGGAAGCGTGTAAATCAGGGATGGGGAACATTTTTTCTATCAGGGGCCATTTTAGTTTTTAAAACATCCTTCGAGGGCCACAGTAAATTATTGTTTCATTGCGGTGCACCCAAAATTTTCACTGCGCCTTTTGGTACCACAATAATACACCTTTTAAACCTTTTCTTGGCAGTTCCAATACACATTGGTAATATCTGAACTAGGGCTGGGTAGTGCCACTGATTTCCCAAATCGATTGGATATTCAATCACAAGGTCTCGATTTGATTCGATTATGTAACTGTGCAAGGAAACCTCTAGCTTGGTGCATTATTAAAAATATTGACTAATAGGTTGTGATGTATTAGGTTAGTATTCCAGCGTTTCCTCAAGGACTGAGAGTGTGTGTGTGTGTGTGTGTGTGTGTGTGTGTGTGTGTGTGTGTGTGTGTGTGTGTGTGTGTGTGTGTGTGTGTGTGTGTGTGTGTGTGTGTGTGTGTGTGTGTGTGTGTGTGTGTGTGTGTGTGTGTGTGTGTGTCGCTCTTCACAACAAACAGTTATGTGAGTGTGTGAGTGTAAACTCTGCCTCACTCCCTGATTCAGAGGACACGACTCGACACACCAGCTAAATGTTATTGCGACAAAGGACACCATTTTTAAATCGCCCTTCACTGATTTTTTTTTTTCCATGTATATATGAATTGCCTCGCAGGCCGGACGTTCCCCACCCCTGATGTAAATGATAATCAGCAAGTAAACACAGTAAACAAACTTTTGTAATTGTGTTCAAGTCCAAACGATTAGTTATTGTATACCAACAGCAACTGAGTAATTATTACCATATGTTCTCATATCAGTGTGGTCGGAAGTATCTCTGCTGGTTGTGTCATGGCCTCAGTAGAGTTAGAAATTCTGAGATGTTTCTTTGATAAGAGAAAAATCTTTCACCCTTTTTCACCTCAAACATTCACAAACACAACAAGGAAGGACTTATCCAGCTGGTGCATTAATATACATGTTTTTGTTGAAAATATATAGTCACCTGTACATTTAGAGTCAGATCATATTTAATCCTGTAGTGTGCTTTTGGGGTGTGGGAGGGCTGATCCAAAGTATTTTTCCTCTTAAGTAGTGTAGATGTCACTGGGTTTGTTCGGGCAGTTAAGGTTTAAGGGGTTTTGATGAAGAATGTATTGCATCAATGAAGCACAATTTCAGTTCTTAAACCAGAAGACGGTTCCTTTAAGGGTCAGGGTGCCCAGATTTCAAAAGTGATGAGTTGCAGAACAGAGTGTCAACTTTGTTATTTCATTTAATTTAAGGATTTAAGCTGTTTTCACATTATAAACCTGTTTCTAGAGATTCCAGTTTTAAAACACTCTTACAATAAGTTATCTGGTTATTATACCTGATGTGCTCAGGCAGATGTTAGAATCGATTGCATGTCAGTGGTGGGCTGTCCAGTTAGCAAGGCTGCTGAAAAAGTAACTGTTTCTATACAAACTAAGAGGTGCTCAGCCGGGCAGGAAAACATTGGGCAGGAAACACACACAACTAGAATGGCATTCAGTAGAGCAAAGACCTCCCCCAAGGCCCAACAGTCCCCTTCTAAAGCCACTTTTAAATTCCCTAGATCCAGTCATTATCTGGAACTGCACCAATCAGTCCTATAAATATGCCATTTTCCATCCGGATCCATGTTCTAGTTCCTGAGAAATTAATGAAAATGTTTTTTTTAAAAAGCACTTTCTGTAAATCCTGGATCTGCCACAAAATGTAAAGGGTTCTTTCTTTGCTCCCGTTCCCTCCTTCCACAAAGTTATGTGGAAATTTGTTCGGTAGTAAAATATAGTATAATAAATAAAGAGGCAAAAACATAACCACATTGGCAGACGTAAAAAAGAAACACCAGTTTAACAACATTCAAGTGATATTGACTTTTCAAGTTCTACTAAAACGTTTTTCAAAATTGTCACTTTTTCTCTCTAGAGGCAGTTTTATATTGTGGAAATTGTGCATGTGCTTTGACAGTGCATGTTCTCAGTTAAGTCCCATTTAAAACCGTCAGTTTTATTTTTAGTCATTGTTGCACAGGCAGCTTGCAAAGCATTTATCACTTCCTACTTTAAATAGCCTGTTGCAAAGCAAAAACAAACTTGTCCCTGTAAAATTGCAGAACACTACGGCCGTAAGCATTTCTGAACAGATTCTCATTCAAACTCTGGAGAATTTAGCACAACTCTCAAACGGTCTGAAGTAATTTCCAACAGCATGCAGTCAGAGAACGGCGGCTGAATCAACTGAAGCCTGTGTCAGTAACCGCGTCAATTTGAAATGTGAGCATTTCCTGGTTTTCCGGGTGCGTTCTTATTGACTTCTCTCAGATTTGTTTTTAATGGTACTGTATTTTGTGTGTCTGAAAAATATACTGTAGGTTATTTTTTTAGTGTGTTGTGCAGCTACTTGCGTGAAACAGTTCTGATATTTATAATTGTACTTTGCAAAAGTGTCTTAAGACGTCATTCTTCTTTTTCTTTCCAGTATTTCCCTAAGAATTCCAGTGAAACGGTTGATTTCAGATGTGTCGCACCACTCGCGCTGTGGTGGTTTACTCAAAAAGGGTTTCAATGTTTTAAACGGTCTTTCTTTGTCCCTTTTGTTCGATGTTCCTGTGGCTCTGTGTAACTGAAGAGGTAAAGGCTGCTGCAATCTTCGTCATTGATTTTTCTCTATGTGCTGTAGTTTCCTTCTCATCCCTTTATAAATTAGCAAGAAAAGAACAACTGATGAACAGTGTTCAAAGATTTTTTCTTTTGTCCATTGAAAGGTTGAACGAGTTACATTCACACAGACGGAAGTTACCAGGATCACTGAAACACTGAAATCAGTTGCTGAGTCGACAGTGTGCCTCATGGATGTTGGTTGTCACAGATGTGTTGCCTGCAGCTGTTTGAATGAACTTTGAGCATGTCAGTTTTGCTGCCGTGTTGATTTTAGAGTTGATGTTACTTAGCTACACCCTTTAGTGAGAACTCAACCTGAAGTACCTGCCTTATTTAAAAAAAAAAAATGATTTCTGTTTATTTTTTATTTTAAGTTTTTGGGATGGGCTGTGGGGGGGGGGGCAGGTATGTACTTTTGAACCAACATACAGCTTTCTCTAACTGAAGAACAATATTTTTATTCAGATCCATCGTAAGCTGTGATAAAGCTGAAGAACATGTACCAGCATCATATAAGACATGACCCCATGCAAATAACAATCTGTTCCAACACGCGTCGGCTATACCAGCATGGATGTTTGATTGAATAAACACACTTTGAAAAAGGTACATGAGTGGTGCCCGTCTGTGGTTTATTATGGTGTGTTCATTACAAACTGCTGGGTAAGGATGAGACATGTTTGCTTCTGTTTTTGTCACATTCATCAAAAAGCCAAACATCCACACATTGCCAGTTGTTTAAATTCATAATTACCAACACATAGATTTAAATGCTCTATGTTTTGTCTGTTAAATATCACATTTGGGCAAAAACTAAATTTAAAAAGGACCATTAAACATTTGAACTAAGTCACTGATTGATATAAACTGCAGGTCATCCTCCAAACCATAGTGTATAAGAGGTTTTCTTGCTATCTATCCTGCTACGGGTCTCCATTCATGTCAGTGCAGCAAGAATATTGATTTAATTGTTTATGAAAAGTTCCAACAACTCATGTCTGGAAAAAAAACTTAATTTCTAATTTTCTGTAATGACGCACTGGTACCTTTTGAAAGTCAGTCAACTAAGATACCATGCAAACAATCTATCAATTCATCTGATTGTTTTTCTTTCTTAAGTCATTTTTTCTATTAAAAATGTGGATTCTTTTCTTCAACCATTTCCCCCCCGAAATCTAAAAGATGTTAACTTTAAAATGTGACAAAGAAAAGCAGCACGTTCTCCCAGTGGAGAAGCTGTAATGGACGATCTATGACAAAGCAAGTTTTAAGTCTTGGTGAGTTGATTTACAAAATATACAGAGGGATTATAAACTAATTGCTGAATGGCTGAAATGTTGGAAAACAACGCATGGGAGTCAGCAGGATTCTCTAATGAATAACAACATGGTAACATAATAAAATGTCTATTTCCACTTCTCAAAGCCTCTAAAGATTTTAAAATTAAATGATCTTAAGAGGAAAAAAATGAATCAGTCCCATATCCAGGAACTAACCTGTGACCAGACATCATCAGGACAATTGTCACGAGTCAGTAAAACATGAAAAAGCACAGGAGTGGTCTTTCAAATATCCAGGCAGATGTTCTCTTTAGTTTGACAGTCTACTTTTTTTTCTTTTTCTTTGCAGGATTAGCAACTATTCTCTTCACTGTGAGCGGCTGCAGAGTGCAGGAGGAGGGAGACTCTGTCGCCGCCTCAGAGTCACTCTCCAGTTTTCTTTTCTGGCCTCCCTTCTCTCCAGGCTCCGCCTCATCCTCCATGTCTGCAGGGTCATTGGGTGTCACAGCGGGTGCACCACCCGGGGGAGCTGCACCCGGTGGAGCCGCACCCGGTAGCCATGCAACCTTCAATGAAGGCACTCTGGGTTTAATGACATCAACGGTGTCGGTGAAGATCTCCTCGTCACGGGAGGCACAGCGTCTGAATCCCAGTGCCAGGACACTTTTCAGCCCCAGCGGCTCGGACACGCTCTTGCTCAGACGGGGCACCTGGCACGCAGGCACTCCTCGCGTCGCACTCAGCGTGATCAGGTGACTTGTCATGTGATTGGGTTTGACAGACTTACACACCAACACCAATCTGAGCTCATTTCTCTCCAGAGCCTTGGTGACCTCGTTGATGCCAATGGCCAGCTGTCGTCTGGCCGCCACATCTGTCCAGCCGTTTTTAGAAGAATCCTGCACCTGGGCGACGGGCTCCGGTGTTGCGGCGGCGGCAGCAGCAGCAGATTCCTGCTCCTTCTTCTTCTTCCTCCATGGGCGAAAGATTTTCGCCTCTTTCTTCTCAAGGCCCATGGAGAACAGTTTGTCCTTCAGGGTTTGCAGGATGAACTGCATGTCCTCTTGGGGGAGTGGGCTCCATGTTGGGGTGAATGGTGAGGAGAGGGAGGTCTTACCTGGAGGCGGCCTTTTGATTTCCTTTTTCCCCAGCTTCTTTGGAGCGGCCATTTCTGCTTTGACAAACACAATCTGCTGGTGAAAAAAATGCAGAGAAAGCACGGAGCTCAATTAATCTGTAAAACAAAAATACAAATGGTCAGTCTCAAGATTTATTTTTCTCTATTTATTGATGTCCTCCAGAAAGCACTGACAACTTTAATTCTGATTCAGCATCTTCATCAACAGAAGTTGAAAAAAAATAAGTAGATTTACTCAATTACTACACTGAAGTACAATGTTGAGGTACTGTTATGTACTTGAGGGATTTTTTTTCACCAGACTACTTGAGATACTAGTTATTTATTTTCAGATAATCAATTTTATTTCATTAGATGAGAATCAGCCCCATGTTAACCAGCTGCAACGTTTAAGTGATATTGTGATCAATGTAATAAACATATCGCAGATATTAATAAATCAAACTTGAAGTTCAAAGTGCTTCACAGTTCACTGATGAGCCGAAAAAAGACTAAACATTAAAAATACTTGATACTACTAAAATACTACAACTTAGTCATTCGCTGTACAATTCATCATTTGCCCTTTGGTATTTTAAATATAATCAAATATATTTTAGACTATATGAAATATAAATACATGAAACTGTTGTATGTTGTACGTACTTCAACGTTTCACTGTAATGAAAAACATCTGCGTGCTTCTGTTGATCACAGTTTATCCACAATAAACACTGAGTGTCAACTCTTCATGTTTCCATCCACTGATCAAACATGTGTCACCGTTAAAACATGAATAACACAGGACGTTACTTCACCTGGATGTTAACGCAGAGGAATCGCTGTTAAACAGAATCACGTCTTCAACAGCGACAACATGGGAGAACCACTGCGCGCCGCCATGTTGTTTGAATCTAAAAAAAACTTTATTTACAAAGAACAGAGAGCGGCGACTAGCGTTCAAACGGCAGTAGTACATTTAAACATTCACAGTAACAAACGTCTACAGTTATGTTTTAAAACAATTTACTGGAATGCGTTTTTCAGTACAATTACGATAACCAGGGGCCCTAATCAATCAATCAATCGATCAATCAAACTGTATTTGTATACCCCATATTCACAAATCACAATTGGTCTCATAGGGCTTTAACAAGGTGTGACATTATATTTGTACAGGAGAATAGTGCCTGTCTAAATACTCCCTTCTCCCTCTTAACAGTACCAAAGGTCAGGTTATAGATAAAGGAGCGGCCAACAGTTCATTGCAGCGTCTACACTTAGGGACTTTCATATCTAACTCAGATAATCCAGACAGAGAGACACCAACTTCAACTCTTTTGTGTATTTCACCAGCGGCAAGACTTAAAGACACAATGTCATTTAGTTTACTATCCAATAGGATGCGAACACCTACATGTAACACAGAGAGTGACAGCAATTCCAGCCATTCATTGATGTGCTGTTAGAATGGGTGAGGGAGATATACTGGGATGTTGTGGGAGACATCTTCAGACCTGTCAGCTGCTGCCTGCCTTCTCCTTTCACCAGCTTCCAGAAAACTTCCATAACAATCACAATTTGTGCACGGTAGTCAAATTCAAGGGACTTTGCAGATGACTGACAATATAGTATCATATAATATAATATAATATAAAAGACAATAAAATGGTGAAAGAGAAGTGAGAGATGGTAATAATACTAATGATTATAATTGTTATCATAATAAAATATAAATAGATGAAAGATCACAATGAATACAAATCGTTTGCTGCTACTACTAAATACAAATAAAAACATCCACTTTATAACTGGATTATTTTTGGATACTACTCATAAATCAAGCATTTTGATATAGTGTTGAAAATATAGACATGATTCTGGGTGAAAGCTAATGTCAGATCAAGTTAGACAGCTGCAGCAGGGAGACGTGCAGTATGTGGACTGTGTGTCAGGGTCACTGATCTGACTGTGTGTGTGTGTGTGTGTGTGTGTGTGTGTGTGTGTGTGTGTGTGTGTGTGAGTGAGGGGGACAGGCAGCCAATCAGCTGCTGCCCTGCTCCCTGCTCCCTCCTCCTCTGCTACTCTGCACCCACAGCTGCGTCAAGCTTCAACAATCGAACACGTTCATCTCAACCAGCTCCTGCACCAGCGAACATGTCTCATCAGGTAACTTATTCCTGCTGCATCTATCACCAGTATCAGAGCGATCGGTTTCATTGTCATCGCTGGGAGAGGAGAAGCGGTTGTAGCGGTCGGGTGTTCTCGCCCTCTACTGTATATGCTGTCATCCATCTTTGACTGTGTGTTTAAAAAACAGCTCTAAACAGCTTCCTCCTCTGGATCTGAGTCTGTCTGGTGCAACTGAACACAATGGAGAATGAATTAGATCATATTGTGATGCAGGATTAGGAATCTGTGAGAATCTGGCTCTAACTGATGAAAATTACTTGTCCAACCCATGGAATATACATCCTGACTAATAGTTTAGGTTTAGGTCTTTGCTTCAGAAATAACATTCATATGCAGGAAGTGCACATGGTTTAGAGGTGTTCCTCCTGTGCAAGGTCCAGAGTGATCTGTTGTGCAAGGCCAAGTAGATTATTCAAACGGGCACAAAAGCCCTGGACTGTTAATAAAAGCCCATTGTTTGTCTCCAGCTTGTGCAACAATACGTCTCCCGGGCTCCACACACCATGAATAGAAAACCAGGCTCGGATTTCTTGATCAGTTTGTAACTAATTAATATGCACATTCTCATATTCTGTGATTACTATACACTCACACTGCAGCAAATTACTAAGAGACTGGGTCAGAAATAGCAGAAAATCAGTTTAATTGCTCATTAGGTTAAAAGAATCTCTGAGAAATACAAAGAGTGACTTGTCTGTGCCTCTTGTGACCATCTGTGACCCGCAGGAAGAGTTTGAGAAGATGGCCGAGGACGTGAAGAACGTGAAGACGAAGCCCAGCGACCAGGAGCTGCTGGACCTGTATGGGCTTTATAAGCAGTCGATGGTTGGAGACGTTAACATCGGTATGACCTGCTGCAGAAAAACAGAATCACCTTCATGCGACATGCTCCCTGAATTCTGAACGTTTCCTCCTCTCTGTGTGATTTCACCACGTTGTAGGTCAACCAGGAATGTTTGACATGAAAGGAAAAGCCAAGTGGAACGCCTGGGACTCCAGGAAAGGTAAAAAGTTAAAGTTGTGTGATGGAAATCTGGAAATACAAGAGTACTGAACTGGACTGAAGACTTTATCAGCAGAAACCTGAAACCTATACTGCTGCTGCACAAACAGCTGTTCACCTGTTCATTAGTTAAGTGAAGCCTGACACCCAAACTGGAGAATCCGTTGTCGTTGTTGTCGCGAAGACGCTGTTGTTGTCATCGACAACGTCACTTATGCACCAAATTGGGAGACATTTCCCAGACTAAATTTAACCTTTGACCCACTGGTTGCGCCAAAGGAAAAGTTGGCACCACCAACAGGCAGTTGGCAGTCAATGTCACAGCCATACACTGTATGTAAAGATGGACCATGCGTCTCAACTTCCTCCTGTTGTACAAAAATTAAGCCAAACATCCTGGATACGGGTGCAGCCATCTTGCACTTTTGATGTAATTTGGAGTCTGAACAGTGATTATGCTGGAGCTGCCGGCTAAAAAGTGACACTCTGAGTTTGTAATAAATCTGTATTTTCTCATTCTGTCAGGAATGTCCAAGGACGATGCCATGTCAGCCTACATCACCATCGCAAAGGAAATCATCAGCAAAAACTGAAGAGGCAGAACTAATGCAAACAACAAATACTAAAACAATACTGATGCCTACATAACAAGTAGCCTTCTGCTGTCAGAGGCCATCTTTATATAGGATAATGTGAAATTTTAGATGTTTTCCTTTTTTTTTGCTGGGATCTATTTCATCTTAACATGTTGTTTGTGTTTATATAGGTTAACTAAAAAACATCTATGCATCCTCTGAGAATAAAACGTTAACTTTTCTTATTAAAATTGCTGTTTTATCTACGTTATGTTGTTTACACGTATAATCCACATGTGCACAGCAATATTTCGCAAAGTTGTGCACTTTGATGTCTAACTTGATAACACCAAAAGCTGTGAAGTGTCAACATTGTTAACTGCACAAGTTTGTAAATTAAATCTCTTTCTTCACTGTTTACATTTCTGTTATTTGTGCTTCTTTTCTGTTGGGAATTTGACTTTCCTTTATAATACGTGAAAATACCTTTAGTCCCATATGTGAATGTCGACCCTCTCATTCCAAACCTTGAGTATTAATCTGTTTCTGTAAAAGCCACTGATTAACTGGAAAGGTTTACACAATATTCATGACCTCGGCTGCAGAGATTAGCTCTAAATCAACCACATCAGCCCCACTGACGTTTTCCACAGAACAAGGACTCATGACATTGATAATATTTTGTTTCTTAAAGCCTATTTTAATGTACATGTGGGCCTATAAGTATTATTTTGATCACACACTAATATATTTCAAATTTGTTTGACCATAAAATGGATATGGATAGGATAATGGATAGATAGATAGAGAGATAACTTTATTGCAGTGTTAGAGTAGCAATAACATATATCACACAAACATAGATAGATAGATAGATAGATAGAT
Organism: Verasper variegatus; assembly: GCA_026259375.1. Lineage (NCBI taxonomy): Eukaryota > Metazoa > Chordata > Actinopteri > Pleuronectiformes > Pleuronectidae > Verasper > Verasper variegatus. The sequence continues at coordinate 14,650,346 of CM048048.1, forward strand.
AGATAGATAGATAGATAGATAGGTAGATAGATAGATAGATAGATAGATAGATAGATAGATAGATAGGATATATACGTGACTATTAGATGTGTTAGAGTAGCACATTTATCACACAAACACACACACAGGCAAAAAGACAGTGTAATTTAATAGTATAATAATATTTACAAATGTAAAATCTGACTTTAATACATGAATCATTTACTTAACAACTTTCAAACAGTGACAATAAAGACGTTTCTCAGTCTCTGCACACTGACCTCGTTGTTTCCATCACAACGCCGGGGCAGCCCTCCGCGCATGCGCAGTGCTTGCGGCGTGCTGGCAGCGTGACAGCGGTTCATTGGGGGAAAGGTGAAGAGAGGCTCCCTCCGCCGCGGGTCCGAGGAACAACACCAGTGTGTGTGCTGCGTGTCGATGCTGGGAGCCGCAAGCAGCGCGACCGGGACGAGGTGAGCTGCGTCTGACGGACAGAAAATGTCGTTAAATCAACTTAGACACACACGTATCCCACGTTAGTGTTGTTGTTGTTGTTGTGGTGGTAGCATTAGCCGTTAGCCGCAGCGTACACACAGCAACATCCTGACGTGAGTTAGTTCAGTGGAACTCGTTAGGATCTTCTGAAGGAATACGAGGACGGTGAAAACACCGAGTTAACAGCACGGATAAGACAAGTTTAACCAACAGTTTATGCGAGTTTTCTGGTCTTAAATACGAGTTAATAACTGGACATATGGCCAATATCAATTTTGCACAATATAACTATAAAACAGTGTTGGTGTTTATTCCCACGCTAAACAGACAGTGTTGAAACAGTTACGTCTGAGCTCGTCGCTGCTCCTGTATCCTCTGTGGGATCAGCCCAACCTCACAGAAAGTAGCTTTAGCTTTAGCATTGCTCATGTATTTAATGGAGCTGCAGCTATCAGTGATCATCAGTCCTGATTCATCTGACAGTTATTGTGCTATTAGCATGTGTTAAATCCTGTGTTTGGTCGGGAATCTCTGTTAAGCGCCACCAGAAGCCAGCTGGGAGTCTGAAACCTGCTCGCTTCTGTTTCACTCAAACCTTTGAAACCAGCAGGTGTTACATGTTCTGAGATGCAAAAAGAAAAACAGAAGCAGCATCTCCTCACATTTAAGAGACTGAAACCAGTGAAAGTGACATCAACAGACTATTTGATTCACAAATGAACATAAAGATCAATCATTTTCTCGTTCCAGCTTCTTAAATAAGAAGATTTACAGCTTCCCTTTATGGTTCATAATAGGAAACTGTATATTGATTTGTATTTACAAACAGATTTTTGTCTTTCTACAGAAAACCGAATATATATACTGCGTTTCTTTGGAGTCTCTTGATGTAAACAACTATGACCAATTGCATACAGATTTCACAGAATTTACACTTACACATGTTCCATTTGAAAATATTAATAAAACAGTATTAAATACACAACCATTGTTTGCAAACAGCAACTGAGTCATACTCTGTCAAACCAGTGATACAAACTAATGTTTCAGCTTCAGACAGTCAACATTTATTTGTATTACAGGGAGAAGAAATGGCTAATCTGTTGTCAGAGTCTCTGCCAGAGCGAACCTTCCAGTACCAGAGCATCCTGCCTCCCCTGCCCGTACCACCACTAGAGAGCAGCCTTTCCAAGTACCTGGATGCTGGTAGGAGTGTAGCTTGGTGCAAGGGGCTGGGTCTCAGTAACAACTTCCAATGCAAACTTTAAATATTTACTCAAATGATTTCTGCACGTAAATAAAAAAAAAAAACTGGGCTGTGGTTTCGATTTGTTGGTGGCTGTGCTCATTGGTCAGTATTAATTTCATAAGCAGAAAAGTGCTACATTAACATGATTGGTTAAAAAGTAGTCATGATTTGATTCGCCCAAGATTTTTTGGGTTGACCACAGTAAATATTTCTTCATCTTGAAATAGTTAGATGCTAATTGTTCCCAGTGACCAGAAGCTGTTCATTGACTGATTCACTGACTGGTTTTCTGTTGCCAACAGTTCAACCATTTGCTTCTGAGAAAGAGTTTAAGGCGACTGTGGACATTGTGAGGAAATTCCAAGAGGGTGTTGGTAAAGAGCTGCACCAGAAACTACTGCAGAGAGCCAGGACGAAGAAGAACTGGGTACGGGAATCAACTGTAAAGGTCTTGGTCATACACATGTCCTCTCTTATCCTAGGGATTAACTTACTGTGTTTTTATTCACCAGTTGGAAGAATGGTGGTTAGACGCAGCGTACCTGGAGGTCCGCATCCCCTCTCAGCTGAATGTGAACTTTGGAGGCCCGGCGCCCTACCTCGAGCACTGGTGGCCCCCTGCAGAGGGAGTTCACCTGCAGAGGGCCAGTATAAGCACATGGCACGCACTACAGTACTGGGACCTGATCCGCACGTAAGACATCCTCACACTTCAACGAGCCGTGTTTTTGTGGTGTGCTCTACTTTTTCCATCTCGTCATGTAAATATGTAATTTGGATTTCTTTTCTCTCCTCTGCATATTTCAGCGAGAAGCTGGCTCCTCAGAAAGTTGGAGAAACGGCATTAGATATGGATCAGTTCAGAATGCTGTTCTGCACCTGCAAAGTGCCCGGAGTAAAGAAGGACACCATCCGTAACTACTTCAAGACAGGTAGAATAAACATGTTATCTTTTCTAACACATTTCTTCAGCTTACATATTTCTGTTGTGTAATGGTCATTTTCTGTTGTGTCACAGAGCGTGAGGGTCCGTGCCCCTCCCACTTGGTAGTGATGTGTCGTGGACGGATCTTCACATTCGACACACTGTGTGATGGACAAATCCTCACTCCTCCAGAACTTCTCAGGTAGTTAGTACACACAAATACACAAGCAAATATGAAATCTGGTACCCAAGAGAACAAACTTAAACTAACTAATTAGACAACTAAGGACGCCAACCTTACAGTAGCTTTAGGAGGAAAACAATGGGAGCCTCCATTTTGGTAACATCTCTTTTCTCGTATCTCCACACTTCTAATTGGACAATTAAATAAATATGTAAATGAGACATGTTTTATTTTCTTGCTCGCTCCAGCATCATGAGAGCAGTTGCTCATGACAGCTTGCTGATCTCTTTAATATTATTGTGAACACTGATACTCCGCAAACAATCTATTAAATAGAGCTCGAGCAAAGGGATAGATAGTAAAGAGTCTTGAATGTAATTTGAGAGCAGGACGAGAAAGCATAATTATCACGATGGAAAGGCGCACCGGTTAAAAGCTGCCTTGTTATATTTTGTGTGCGTGTTAACCTGTGCAGGCAGCTGAGATATGTGAAGGAGCGCTGTGAGGGAGAGCCAGAGGGAGACGGAGTCGGGGTTCTCACCTCAGAGGAGAGGACTCGCTGGGCGAAGGTGAGGCTGCTTCAGAGACATCTTGGTGAATAAGGTGTAACACAGACTATAAAAAAAACTAGAAGTCATGAACATGTATCTGTTTACTGTCTCCACAGGCCAGGGAGCATCTAATAAGCATTGATCCGCACAATAACACCATCCTGGAAACCATTCAGAGCAGCCTGTTCATCGTATCTCTGGACGAAACCAAACCCTACTCCACTCCAGAGAACTACACAAATGTACTGGCTGCACACATGTTGAATTATTTATAACTCCACCACTTGACCCTGTGTAAATCATGTTCTGTCCACAGGAATAAAGCAGCGTGTCGAATTGTATGACTTTTAAATTCTGAACACAGGTGACCCAGGAAGCACTTAAAGGAGACCCCACCATCCGCTGGGGAGACAAGTCGTACAATTCAATCGTCTTCTCAGACGGCACTTTTGGATCAACGTGTGATGTGAGTTTGTATGTGTAATGGTTGGAGAGATTGTAGACTCATAAAAACTCAATTTGATTACTAGTACAGTGAGTGGTAAAGCTGATAATGAAAATAATTTTGGTCACTATATCGCGATGTGAAATGATCAGTAGCTCAAATTGAATTGTTCTGCAGCATGCCCCATACGATGCCATGGTTCTGGTGTCTCTGTGTTGGTATGTGGACCAACAAATCAAAGCCACAGAAGGCAAATGGAAGGTAAACTCCTCCATTTGTCTCTTTTGTTTGTGAACATAAAGTGAAATAGTTCATTTTAAATGTATCCTTCCACTTCTCACACATTGAATCTGTCTTATGCTTTGAAGGGCTCAGACGCAGTCAGATCCATGCCCCTTCCCGAGGAGATTGGTTTTTACTGTGGACGAGAAAGTCCTCAGTGACATCAGCCAAGCCAAACAGCAATACCAGGAGACTGTGAGTTAATAGTAAAATGACTTTTGCATAGTTAGAGGTGTTTGTCTACCGTCTCACTCACTGTCTCACTGTCTCTGGCTTTATAGGCACAGGACCTGCAGATTGTGTGCTACGCCTTCACTGCATTTGGAAAAGCAGCCATCAAACAGAAGAAGCTACATCCTGACACTTTTGTGCAACTGGCGATGCAGTTGGCCTATTACAGAATGCACAAAAGGTGTGGACCCGGTAATTTGCTCATGCTTTTAGTGATATTTAAAGTGAAGTCAGTAAGTGCATGTCTCTTCTTCGCCCTCTCAGGCCCGGTAGTTGCTATGAGACAGCAATGACCCGCAAGTTCTACCACGGCAGGACGGAGACGATGCGACCCTGCACCCAGGAGGCTGTGAACTGGTGTCGAGCCATGATCGACCCCTCATGTGTGAGTGTGAGTGTGTGTGTGTGTGTGTGTGTGTGTGTGTGTGTCTGGCAAAATCTCACAAAGTACACAGGTGGCCTCAGTTTTTGCTTATTTGACATCAACATTTCCCCCTCAGGTTAATGCCAAGAGGAAAGCCATGCTGCTGGCCTTCAATCGACACAACAAACTAATGGCTGAGGCCCAGAATGCAAATGGTCAGTTTTTGTAACATTAACAGGCACATGACCTTTCAAATCAACCAAAACCAAGGTTGAAGACAAGAGTCAGTTTAAGTTACTGGAAATAATTGTCAACCAGTGAAAACAGTGTAGATAAGTTACGACAAATTCAAAAGGATGGTGATTACAAATCAGAAATAATTAGATATTATTATTATTATTATTATTATATTTCTTGACATTGTTTCCAGGTTTTGACAGGCATCTGCTCGGCCTGTATCCTTATTGCTAAAGAGGAGGGACGTCCCACCCCAGAGCTCTTCATGGATCCCCTCTACACAACGAGGTACAGTCTCTTCTCTGTGCCCTGCTCAAAACCCCCACCACATTTTAGCTCACTGTGACATTAAATGACAGCTGTAGAAGCACAAAGATCTAAACTCTTTTAGATATAGTGTATGTTGATCAAAATCGTTTGGTCTCTGCTGGTCTGAAACTGGGTTGTGTTCGTGTCTGCAGTGGTGGTGGTGGTAACTTTTTGCTGTCGTCCAGTCTGGTGGGCTACACCACAATTCTGGGGGCTGTGGCTCCCATGGTGCACCAGGGCTACGGCTTCTTCTACCGCATCAGAGACGACAGGTAAGCAGACAGGACGTAAACATGTTCTCATTAAAACGGTTGCTTTGTGTGGAAATTTAAGCTGTATGTATTGGTTTTGGTATTGGACTCTTGAATATCAGTATCAGCATCAGCCCCCCCCCCCCCACAAAAAATCTATATCTGTTGGGCTCTAGTTCTTTGTAGTTGTTGGATGAAGACAATATTTCTGCAGCTGTGATTTCTTCCACGCTCTCTCTCTTCCCTAAAGGATCGTGATCTCCATCTCAGCGTGGAACTCTTACCGCCCAACAGACGCCTCAACACTTTTTAACCACTTCAGCAGCTCCCTGCACCAGATGCTTCACCTGGCCACCACATCTCAGCTTTGAAGACACATAAGTGCTGAACTGAAGCTGATTTACACGTTTGCCTTTTACCTCTGTGTCTCAGTGTGAGCGTCAATGCACATTCGGTTCACAAACCTTCAACTAATAGCCAGATAGCTAGCAGATCAATGCAAAGACACGGAATCACAGAATCAGTAGTTACCTTTAGGGGATATTTACTAATATCACAAATTATGTTTTCTATTTCTTCTTGGGCAAGTAATTTTGTGAAATTGTTCTTCCAGGTGTATATATATTTTTAGTATTATTCTTGTACATTTTAGAATATTTAAATGTTGATTAATCCATTTTTAAGCTAAGCTGATGATGTTTGCCCTCAGTGGCGAATAATTCAACAGAAGCTGAAGCTCTTCTACACAGAACTGTGAAAAATATCTGCTGCTTTCACTCTTAGGCCTTGGAATCTGCTGTGATACTGATGTACTAAAGGGCATTCCAATCAAACCAATAAAAAAGAAATATGAAAGAAATTAAAACAAAACAATTGTTTTAGGTTTGTTTGTTTTAGTTAGGATTAGTCTTCAATGAAAATTTACAGAAATATGTAACTAATCATCTATTAAACAAGGAACTAAAATGTTATCAGAAATCAGCAAATATCCTTTGTGTTATTTAGCTTTTCAGTGGTAATTTGGAGGCATATCATTTTCTTTTCAGCTAATTATGTCCATACTAGAATTTAGCTGACGTAGCATCTGTGTAGGCAGACAGTAAAATATTTAAACAAATAAACAATCAAGTTTTTATCAACAAATCTTCTCAAAGATATTAACAGGAGAACACACGTTGATGATGCCAGTGTCAGGTCGACCCGATGATGTAATATGATACTTCATAAATCCAGTGCATTGTTTTGCTTGAATAACTACATATTTGTCATCTCGGTAACATTAGGTGGCACCAAATAATATCTGAGAATAAAGAAAGCATGTGAGGATACAGTACAGTATATTAAGGCCTTTTTCATAGCACTACACTTTAACATAAGTGTCCCAGTAAAGTAAGGCCTGAACAACACCAGCACCGTGAAACTGATGCAGCTAAATAGAATTCAACCATTGACTTTATGATTTATACCAATCTTTTGCTACTGTGTTAGAAAGTTTTCTGTAAATTTTTTTTTTTTATAAATGTGGCAACAAGTGAACAGTGGCACCGACGTGGGCTCTTAAAATGACCAAACTCAATGAGCCAGTGTGTTACTGCCACAAGACTCTGGAGGCTAGAAGGTCACATCTCCCAAAAGGCCTGGACACAGTCAGCACATCCGATCCCTCACTGAAGCTGTGAGGCCGGGAGCTGATGATAAGAGGCACACAAGTTGAATCCAGCCCTATGGATAGTGAATGTAAAGATGATAAATAGTCTGTGTAGTATTGCTCTCCCTGTCTTCTCATTGCCTCCCGTGGCCCATCTGTGTGGTGACCAGCATGTGGTAGACTCCCTTCTTGGCCAGCAGCTGCTGGTGCGTCCCTTGCTCGACCACTACTCCCCCCTGCAAGACGGCGATGCGGTCTGCGTTTTGGATGGTGGACAGACGGTGCGCCACGATAATGCACGTCCTGCCCTTGCTGGCCTGGTCCAACGCCTCCTGCACCACCTGCAGAGAGGGCAGAGCGACCACAGTGAGAACCAGGGGGCCTCCGACTCTGGAATCAAGACTTTGTTTGTGGAGGGAGGAACTGAGTGAGTGATGAGGCAGAATAACAATCGAGATGAAGCTCAACAGATTAAGTTAGACATTTAGTTCACACTGCTGCCTCCCACAGAAACAATTCTTCCTTAAATAAAATAGAGCCCTATCAACAATAATACAGGCTTACTAAGAAGACAATTGACCTACGTAAAATAGAAGCTTAAGAACTTCAATTGCCTCTGGTGCAAAACAGACTGAGTTATGACTGTGAGCGAGATAATACGCGGGTTTGATATGTGCCAATAAACATTAAATATCATCGCATGGCTCTGTAAGAATTTAACTATGACAAGTTTAATATATTTTCATCTTGATGCATTTTTTACTTAATATGCAGCAAACACTGGATATAAATACACTTGACTTATACAGGGTCACTAACCATTCACAGGAAGAATCTGTGTTTATCTTTTATTATTTTTTGTAAATCCCTTTTTATTCCCACGCACTCTTTGGTCTCACTGCTGCCAGCATCACTTGTTTGGAAAGAGTCACTCACCTTCTCGCTTTCAGTGTCGAGTGCGGACGTGGCCTCGTCCAGCAGCAGCAGCATTGGGTTGCGTAGGATGGCTCGGGCTATGGCTATTCTCTGCTTCTGTCCTCCTGACAGCTGCGTTCCCTTGTCACCGGCCTGAGTCTCGTACTTCTGCTCATTCAATCAGAGATAGAGGGGGGGGGGGGCACATGCTGGTGTTACTGTAGATCACCAACATGATGACATAAGAATCATACTTTCTACTGGAGAATTGTTAAAGGTCTGTTCTTTCCTGGTATTTTTTAAAAGAAAATGTCCTGGAGAGAATCATATAACTGGTGCAATTAAAAGGTACAGGTCTCATTAAATCTTAGTCCAAGTAAATATTTATATTTTATTCATCAAATCATTGGAAACTATATTGAAATCTTTTGTATGTTAAATTCTAGGCTTAGTTGATATTTTTGACTTGCTGTGGGCCCACTTTAATTCATTGATTAGAAATGTACCAATAAGAACAATGTCTATATTATTTTACAGATAATTAGCAATAAATAATACAAATTTGCTTTCAGAGAACTTCCAAAGAAATTAATATGAAGCTCTTTTTATAAGGTGTTCATGAAACATCAGGGAAGAACATGAATGGGAAGTTTACTTGAGCCGTTCTAAAGAGGACGGTGACTGTTACACTTTATTCACCCCAGCAAGCGATTCACTTTCACCTGCATTTGTGTATGTGTCATCCTCACATGTCACAATGTCCTCTGTCAGAAACTCTTAGTCACATTTGTTGCTGTTGTATAATCACTTGAACATTAACAGACATATCACAGTTGTAACTATTTATCTCTGTGACAAAGGGAAGTTTGAGATGTACAGATAACTGCTTGTTGACAAATGTGGGATGGGGGGGGGATTACGCAGCCTGTTCATATTTAGTTTTGTGTGAACAGATCGGAGCGAAACATCAGGGCAGCAGCAGCCGTTACCTCCGGCAGCTCCTGAATGAAGCTGTGAATGTTGGCCGCTTTAGCAGCCGCCACTATCTCCTCCATGGTGGCGATGCGACTGTTGTCTCCGTAGGCGATGTTCTGGGCTAAGGTGCAGTCGAACAGCGTGGGCTCCTGGGATACGATGCCCATTTGGGATCTCAGCCAGTGGATATTCAGCTGTTTGGTATTTACATTGTCCAGCACCTGAAGGGGAAAATGGCAGAAGACCAACATTGCTTAGCATCAGTGTTAATATGGACTTGTGCTTGAGGACATTGTCTTACAGCTTGCTTGATGAAAATAGTCAAAACTGAGGGTGACCCCCCTCCACCAAGTTTGAAATATAATCAGTTCAGTAGTCCACCACTTCAAAACATCCGATTAAGCTTCTGGAGGAACAGAAGAAGACGACAGTGACAGCTCTTCCTTATCACGGGAGTTAACAGGAGACTGTGTATATATTCTAAATATATTCTCCACTGTCTCACAGGACTGTCAGCAACAGCAGTGATCCCATCAAGATAAAACAACCTGCTTATTACTATCTAGATTGTAACACACGCTACACAGGCCTCATAATGTCCTTGTGTCATCAGTGCAGTGCTGTAAAGTCGCCATAAACTCTCCAACCAGCTAAATATTAGCCAAATGACAGTAGGTGAAGAGGCATGAGCGTGTGTTTGTCCACTCACCACGCTGCCCTCTCTGGGGTCGTAGAACCGCTCCAGCAGCTGGATGATGGTGCTCTTTCCACAGCCGCTGCTCCCCACCAGGGCCAGCGTCTCTCCCCTCTTCACCTCCAGATCCAGCCCCTGGAGGACGGGCACGTCAGGCCGCGAGGGGTAGTTGAACCTGACATTCTCCAAGTACACGTTGCCATCAAAACTGTCCTGGAGTTTTTAGGAGATAAGAGATGTGTCAGCATGTGTGTTAAAGTGTCTCGTTGGCCAGTGTGAGAATAAATACGTTCACGCACCGGTGTCTCTCCTTCCTGTGAAAGATTGTCGATGGCGGGCTCCAAATTTATCAGCATCATGAGGTGCGAAGCCGACATTTTGGCTTTAGCGTAGTTGGGCGTGAAGGAGTTGGCCTCTCCGATCGCCATGGCACCATACAGAACTGTCGAAATCACACTGGGAGAGGAATTCAATCGATGAATGACATAAGGACCCATTTTACTTTTTCACATTTCAGAGGATGAAGCCTACGGTTTTCACTTTTCGGATTAAATACTGCATCTCGGCATTGTCCACATAGATTGACATTCAGATTTATCTTGTTTCCACACAAAAAAAACATTTCTTATCATATACTATAATCTGCATTTTTATGATTGCATGCGAACACCAGATATAAATCTCAGGGTTACATGTGTTAACATAAAACGCTGCATAAGGGTGAGGTAATAACAACATGTTTTATAGTTTTATCGTCCATTAGAAGCTCAAACCGCTATGAATGTCTTTGTGTAGCGGCTCTTTGTAGTATTAAATAAATGAGAGAGGCTCCTCCCAGCCATGACAGTGAATTACATGACCTTCCCATAACCCGTGTGTGTGTGTGTGTGTGTGTGTGTGTGTGTGTGTGTGTGTGTGTGTGTGTGTGTGTGTGTGTGTGTGTGTGTGTGTGTCTGATCCAGCAGCAAAGGTTCAGGTAAAGTTCTCACATGCCTCAGTGCAGGTTAATGATTAAAAGGCAAATAAACACTCACTTCTCTCAGCAGGAAAGCTTTGGTCTGACATAACATGCTGTCGTCGACCAGCGCTTACATCTTTATCTGAAACCAATACTTCTCCAGTTGACAAAAAAACATTTACTCACAGGAAAACGCCCTGAACGTCCATCCTTCCTTCTTCAATAAGCCAAGCTCCAAATCGGAAACAGCCTGCATAAGCAAAGTAGATCATGGCCTGGGAGAAGGAGAAGGTGAGACCATACACATGAGCCTTTTTCGTGGAGTTCCTGCACAGAGAGGGAGAGAAATGTGGAAGGACAAATTAATCAAATGTGATTGAATTACATATAGGATTTTGTGTAGATGGTGGATCTGTCACTTCTCCTACTTATATGGCACGTCGAGGTTTTCCTGATACAAAGACTCAAACTTGGGTTCTCTGGTGAGAGAGGCCACAGTTCGGATATTCTCTATGGCTTCAGTAGAAATCTGCAAAGACACAGCACACAAATGTTAAATCTACAGTACATCACTGGCACCTCTCCTTAGAACGCCAATTAACAGAAAAAGGACATTTCTGTTGATTTCTTGCCTTTCCAGCCTTCTCCAACTCCTTCTTGTCCTTGACAGCGTGTCCAGTGAGCAGCTTCATCTCCACAGCTCCAGCCAACACCATGGCGGGCACCACGGCCAGGATGAGCAGGGTCAGCTCCCAGCCGTAAATAAAGGAGATGATCAGACTGGTGCCCATGTTGGCAACGTTCTGAGCCAGTGTGGCCATGCGTACCCCTGTGGCCTGAGCAGACGAGAAAACACGGGGAGCACAGCAGACGACATGATCACTGGATTTATCAGGTTTTGATGTGGTCGTCTGTGACTAATGGTTTTATTTGTCTGTGTTTGTGTGCGACCAGTCGTTGAGACTTACCCCTTGCACTTGTGCAGCATCCGTGGCCAGTCTCGTGGTGAGCGCTCCGACACTGTTTTTAGGGTTGTCGAACCAGCCAAGATCCTACAAACGAAAAACAACAGTGATCATGGCAATGAAAATAATTAATTGTATAAAAACGTTATTTTCATATAACATTGAATATTATTAACCCTAACCCTAAATAATCAACAATTTAAACTGAAGTTATTATTTTTTTTTTAAATCAAGCCTTAAAGATTGAGTAGCATGGGATTTGGTTAGATTTTACTGATAGTGCTGGAAACATAAGCAGATTTAAATGTTGTTTAACTCAAGAAAATACATGAAATCAGCCCCACATATTTCATCATTGACCCTCTGGTTTCTTCATGGAGGAGGTGACGTATGGGTCATCACCAGGTCTCAGGTCTCTCAGGTCTCTCAGGTCAGGTTAGTGCACTCACCTGTCTCATCATGGCCTTGAAAGCCCCGAGTCTCAGTTTGAGGGTCAGAATCTCCCCGGATTTACCAAAACAGAAACCCTGTAAAGACCATTTAGAGAGAAGACGTTAGCACAGCTGGACAAAGTGTTTATCCTGCAACAGTGTCGTCTGTACACAGCCTGTGTGATGGTGCAGGTCACACTTGAACTATTTACAATACTTAAAACATTCTTTGGTTTAGAGTTAGAAGAAATACTAACATAGACAGATGATGCTTTTTCAGTCTCTCTATCCTTATATATATTTTTTTTGGTGCATGTAAACATTAACAACATCAAGTAAAATGAAAGCGGACACCGACATTTCCTGCACACATGGGATGAGTTGTCCAATCACAACAGAGTGGGCCAGCTGGCCAATACAGAGCAGACTGGGATAATAATAATGGGGAGGGGGGGCCTTAAAGAGACAGGAGCTAAAAGCAAGTGTGTCAGACAGAGGCTGAAAAGAGGAGCTGCAGCAATAGACAGTGTGAGGAAAGTGACCCATAAACTGAATATGAGAATAATATGTTTCCTTTAAATTATTGAATTGAGACATATATGGTTATGGTTACAGTTTTTCTTTAGCTATGAGTTAGATGGAGAGATTGACTCTGTCTGTCCCTTCTGGACAGATGTCGGATCTGAATGTTCATCTATGTCAAACTACTTTGAAGCCAATGAACACAATTGAGAAATATATGTAGATCAACATGTGTGCGCATAAACATGCATACCTGTAAAAACATGGTGACAAATGATACACCTCCGATGACAGCAAACATGAGGGAAAACAATGTGGCTCTTTGTCTGACGAGTTCTTGATCTTTCTCTGCAAACACCTGAGAGGAGAAGAAAACATCTCATTTGCAGCATTTTAACTGACACGAGACACTGAATAACTTCCATGGACACTGAGAGTAACCTACAGTGATGATCTTGGAGAAGATGATGGCGAACACTGGCTGCATCGCGCCGTTGATGATGGCACAGATGGTCCCCACCAAGATGTACGGCCACTCGGGAAGGTTGAGACGCAGCACTTTGAGGAACGACACGGGGGGCACGTTTTCCTCCTGCAGGGAGAGAGGGAGAGAAGAGCTGAGTCACATTTTCTTTTTTATCTGCCTCACCATTTGATTTATTTGGAAAGAATCATAACCAATCGAATTACATAAAGCAATATTCATGGGTTCCATAGCAAGGACAAATAAACAAGGGGAGAGTGATGCTGTGTCTCTAAAATCCTGTTTGCTGTGCTGAGATGTTCCACCACATCTCACCTCTTCCGTCTCTTCCTTGTCAGACTTGGTCTTCTCTTTCTCCTCTTTCTCTCCCTCTGACGCAGTAACAGAGGAGCCTCTCGTGGTCTTCCTCCTGTAAGGAGTGGACTCGCTGAGGGAATCGGCCAATGGGCTCTTCTTGTCCGCAGACAGCTCCTCCGCTACTTCCTGTCCCTCCTCGACATCCTGAAACGTCTGCGGACGGGAGAGAGTGGCGGAAACCGCAAACACAGTCAATATGAAGGACAGGACAAACTAATGTCAATGCATTTGTTGGTGTGTGTGTTTGTGTGTGTGTGTGTGTTACCTGTGTGGTGACCAGTGTGTGGTAGATTCCCTTTTTTTCCATCAGCTGGCTGTGAGTTCCCACCTCTGCAACTTGACCATTCTGGAACCCAGCGATGACGTCAACATTTCTGATGGTCGAGAGGCGATGGGCCACGATGATGGTGGTGCGACCCAGTCGGACCTGAGAGCAAGGATTAGATTTACAAGAAGGAGCTGAAATTTTGATTTATGTGCAACATGTGAGGTGAGGCCTTGTGAGATTACAGCAGTGAGTGACTGGAAGCATTAATGGCGTTTGTAACATGAGATGGACGTAAAGCTGGAAGAATACAAATATCTCACGATGAAAACGAGTAGCGATACAAGTAGATGATGCTGATGAAGGTAACAATGAGATTAGAGAGCTTTTGGCGATGATGGCCAACACAGAAAAAAACATGTCCATGACTCCTGCGTGCTCTACCCAGGCACCATCCCTCCAGCGAGTGGAGATTATTTATGGAAATGTTCCTGTTGATGTGAACCTGTCTCCCCCGGACAATCTCCTGCTGCATTTTTCTTATGTGAACGGCAAACCCAAATTAAATGTGTGTCCGCACCTTGTCGAGTGCAGCCTGCACGATAGTCTCACTCTCTGCATCCAGAGCAGATGTGGCTTCGTCCAGCAGAAGGATCTTCGGGTTGCGGACGAGAGCACGGGCGATCGCGATCCTCTGCTTCTGTCCGCCGCTCATCTGGGTCCCTCGGTCTCCGACCAGCGTCTCAAACTTCTGCTCAGTGGTAAAATTCTCAGCGTTAGCCAGTGGTGCACAAAGTTCCTAAGAAGCACAGACAACAGGGAGTCTTGACTATGTTCTCACATTGGGAAGGTTCATGATGAAGTCGTAAGCGTTGGCCTCCTTGGCGGCTTGTTCGATCTCCAGCTGTGTCACGTCCAGACGGCCGTATCTGATGTTCTCAGTGATGGTGGTGGCGAAGAGGATGGGCTCCTGACTCACCACGCCGATCATCTCCCTCAGGTAGCGGACGTTGAGAGAACGGATGTCGTGACCGTCAACACACACCTGCAATGAAGGAGGGAGATGCAAAAACTATTGGATGGATTTGACCAAATACTGAATCACTCCGTTGAATGCAAAGCTTTGGAAACATCACTCACAGTCCCGTCCTGAGGGTCGTAGAACCTCTGCAGCAGCTGGACTGTGGTGCTTTTACCACAGCCACTGCTGCCCACTAACGCCATGGTCTGCCCACTCTTCACACTCAAAGACATGTTGTTTAATATCTATAAATGATATAAAAAGATATTAGATATCAGATACAGTTTGATGTAATTTAATGTCAGGAGGTGTCTGTAGGGGAACATACTTCGACATCCGGTCTCGTGGGGTAGCTGAAGTGAACGTTCTTAAACTCGATGTTTCCTCTGATGAAGTCAGGCTTGAAGCCGGCCTCCGAATAGCTGTCAATGGTCGGATTCTGTTGAGAGTCATGAATATTTTCATTCCCTCTTAAAATCCGTCTCCTTTCTGGTTGTGGGATTTAGAACCTGATTATTATCATAACTTCAAACAGACAATGGGAGGAAGGCTGCCCCCCCCTTCCAGGTTAGGGTGAGTGTATTGAATGAAGCAAATGTTTATTTCCACTGCTCTTTGTCTCTGTGCACTAACACACACACACACACACACTGGTTGAGCACAGGAAATTCTAGTCTGTTTTTACAGGTTCCGTGGAGGCATCACCCTGCAGTGTTTCTGACAGGAGAGTCAGACACATAAGAGACACTATAGAAATTCCACAGATAAAATGATGGTAAAATGGAGTGTTCACAGCGTCCTAAAACCTGGGACAGAGTTATTAGGTTTAGGGAACATGGATCAAATAATTCAACTCTTTCAGCCTCCAGGTTTTTCAGAGGAGTTACTCAGCCAATAGTCTGAATAGTGAGAGACGAGATGTCAGTTCCATCACAAGATAACCTGTGTGATAGTGGTGCATTATCTGCATCTATTTTAATCTGATGTTAGTCCCACTGCTCAAGTTTGAACTATTGTTGAGTAACCAAGTTGCTTTCGGTTCAGGAAGGAGTTTGAGCCCCAGTTGTGCGATATCAACCCGAATGACCTGCAGTCACAGCATGGGCTCAAATTAGAGCAAAAAGCCAACATCTCATTACTGACTCCAGGTTGTTGGCTGCTTCAAAGCGACGACCCACAGCGCCCGAGTTCAGTGGTGCACGTTTAGTGATCAAAACTGACAAGTGTTCAGCAGCAGACAGATGAGAAAAAAACAACGGTATTTTCTGTGATGTAGATACTTGAAAATGTTAAATTCCTTACATGATCAATGATGCTGTACACTTTATGTGCAGCTCCCCGGGCACTGGCAAAAGTCTGGATGTTGGCAGAGGACTGTCCCATGGTGAACGCTCCAATAAGCACCACGAACAGCACCTGAAGACACACACACACACACACACACACACACACATCAGTCTGAGCTGCACAAGAATCTCCTTTATATTCAATGGGAAGAAATATATAATTAGAGATTCGGTCATAATGTGTCTACTCACAGTAAGCACACTCCCTATGGTGTACTCATTGCTCAGGATGAGAGTACTGCCGTACCAGAAGGCCAGGGCATAGGAGAGGTAGATAATCATGAAGGTAAAGCCCATGGAAATGTTCGCAGACAGTGCCTTCTTTATTCCCATAATCTTAGCATCCTCCAAGTTTTTGTGATACCTGTGGTGACACACACACACACACACACACACACACACACACACACACACACACACACACACACACACACACACACACACACACACACACACACACACACACACACACACACACACACACACACACACACACACACACACATACAAAACCATTCAGTGAAGAACCTCAATCAGGAGTTGGGTATTTCTGTTGCGTAAATTATTTGGTGGGTTGCTCAGGAACATCAGATGTGAGAGAGAGGAGTCCAGAGAGAGCTCCTGTTGTGGAAAAACTTGCCACTACAGGCTGTATGTAGGCTACACTGGACACACTGGGTGGGTGTGTTTACAGTGTTTTATGAGCTCTGAAAGACGTTAGTGAAGAAAAGGAGGCAAATAATGTTAGTGTACACACCTCTTGATCTCTCTGTCCTGACCACTGAAGGCAAACACTGTCCTGATTGCAGACAGCACCTCCTCTGCCACAGCTCCGGCTTTGGCGTATGCAGTCTGCTCTTTACTCGTGAAGCTCGTCAGCACCTATTCAGATGAGGAGGAACTCGTGTCATTATTAATAGCAGCGGAAGCCTTGCGATCGACATGAGCATACATGGATAGCAAGAGAAAGCATGAGAGAAGCACTAAGAGATACAATATGAACTTACTTTACTGAAAAGTGCTGCCGAAATGCCCAGCGCAGGGCTCACAGCCAGGATGACCAGAGTCAGCTTCCAGCCTTTGGTGAAGCCGATGACGAAGGACGACAAGAAGGTGGTGTAGGCCTGGATCAGCATCGCCGCCTTGTCGCCAATGCCCTCTTGGATCTTATAGACATCACTAAAACATGGAAAGATAAACCACATTACCACTGATGCTCTTCAAAGAACCACATGTAACTGGAATGGCACTTAGTGGAGCAAATGTGTCCGCCAAGGCACAACAGTCCCCTTCAAGGTCCAGTGTGTGAGATTTAGGAGGATGAGGTGAGGGGCCGTTCAGCTGCAACATCAGCTCAGTGTTACATTCAGACTGAGATTAGAACTGTGAGCGTGTGGTTCCTGTGGTACCCACTCTATGAGACGTGTGTTGAGCTCTCCAGTCTCGTTGACGTCGAACCAGCCGATGTCCTGTTGCATGATGCGGTGGAAAAAGAGCTTGCGGATGCGTTTGACCTGCCGCCCGGCCGCAATGGTCCACAACGACACCTGCAGGTACGCTGCCACCAGCACGGTAGCTCCCATGATGGAGTAGTAGATGGCATAGCTGGGAGATAGGACGCATTGTGACAAATATGACTTTAAAAATTGATCTGATTAGACTTGAAGAAAAGTGTAAATTGTTTGATTGCAACATAGGATTCATCATAATCCATGCAAATCTATTTCTAATAAAGCAACGTATGAAACTCTACGTATAAAAGGGTATAAAAGACACGCTCTAAAAGGGTTAAAACTCTAAAACAAAGTCACATCTATCGTTTAGGTGACACTTGACAAAGTCTTACAGAGTCATGTCCTCTTGTAGGGTGTTGCTTACTGGCAAGCCGGTGAAATCTAAAGACACAAGGAAACAAAAAACACGGTTTTAAAAGTGTCAGATGGCTTCTAAATTTATTTCAATCAGCAGAATGATGTGTGCCCACGATGCCCGTAAACCGAAAACTCACTGGGGTAAATTACTGTGTTGTTGCCTGAGATCCCGCCGGTAGGAAAATTGACCATGCTGTCAGTCATGTCCCCAAACACAATGAACATGAGAGGAAGCACGACCCCGTTGGCCATGGCCATCACCGTCCCACACAGGATCATGAAAATGTCCAAACTGTCTGCGAATCTGAACTACACTCACACAAAGGAGAGAGTGGAGAGAGAGAGAGAGAGAGAGAGAGAACAGCAGAAATCAGGATCTGGAAGAATTTTGAGTTATCAAAGCAGAAAAGGAAAAAAAAACGTTTAACTTTAATCAGCTATTATATTCTCACAGCAGGGGACTGGTGGAGTCCACCCAAACAACAGGAGGATGTGCCGCACTCCCATCCTCTCTCCCTGCTCCCCCTCTGACGTCACACACAAACACACGCACTAGTATACCCAGATACCTTTAGGACTGTGCATTGACTTCCATTCATTGTGGACAACCTAAATAAATCATTTCCCCTAACTTTAACCAAGACCAATACATGCCTCACCCTAACCTTAACCTAACCACAATTCACATCTTACCCCTAACCTTAATCAGCAGCTTAGAAATTAAGTTTTGGACCGGGTTTGGTTCCCAATGAGGACTACTGGTCAGTGTTTATACTGGAAAGAGTCCTGAAGAGGTAACACACATACACACACACACACACACACAGTCTTACAACAAAGCTATTAACATCAGTCTCTTCCCATTACGTCTGGCTAACCTGATCTCAAAGGCACATAAATCAATTTTGTTGATTTATTTGCGCTCTCTCTCTCTGTGTGTGTGTGTGTGTGTGTGTGTGTGTGTGTGTGTGTGTGTGTAGGCTCTTACCACAGCAATGGGGCCGACCATGGGCAGCTTTGGCTCTTTTTCTTTCTTCTTCTTCTTTTTATTTTCTTTGTCATCTTCACTGCCCCCACTGGAGGAGTCATCGATAAGAACACATGGCGTCAAATATAATGACTAAATATACTTTGCTTGCAAGAGAATCACAGAGAGTCCTGTTACATTTTGTATGAATTATATATGTGTGTGTGTGTGTCTGTGTCTGTGTGGCTGTATGTAACAAACATAAAGTTGTTTCATTATAAGACTAATGTAAAAACTAATACATGAAGCCAAGAAGGATATTAAGATGAACAATATTTTTAATTAATTAAATTATTACTGATATATATATACAGTGCCCACGCACTGCAAATTAAGAAAACAAGTGCAATTTAAAACAACAATTTGACGAAACATGCGCTGTTTAAATCTGCACGTGTTTTTTTCTATTTGCGTGCGTTTTCTAAATTTGAAGCGCGTTAAGCTCTCTCGGCCACCGTACTAATTGGTTGAGCAAATAAACTTAATTCATGAACAGGGTAAGGGTTAGGGTTAGAAACCCTTGACTTTACCTTAAATCCCCGTTTAGTTGCGGTTTGTCTGCGGGCTGCTTTTCCTTCTCGCCCTTCCCCTCCATGTCTGGTCCCTGTCACAGGAAGAAATAAGACTGTTTACATCGCTTCAATATAAACATTTTACAAAACCACAGAGGAAGAAACATGGGATCACATCTGGAAAATAAAACCTCCTGGGATTTAAAGCTGGTTTAGGCATCATTATCCTCACCAGTGTAAATATGGTCATGAAATACACTGTTAGGAGATTATTACTGTACACTTACTCTGTTCCTCTAGATCCTCCCACTGTGTCTGTGAACGAGGCAGCGATCGGTCCAGTCTATCAATGCTCACCCTCCCACTCCTCTTCGTCCTCCTCTCACGTGGCTTTATATGGCTGCGTCACCGTCACAGGACCTCACCTGCACATTAACCTGCACAAGTGACTGTGGGTCACCGCTGTAACCAGGAGTCAAACCACCAAAATGACAGCAAAAAAAAATTATAAAATGAAATAAAAAACTATAATTTATTAAGATATTAAAACACAAAATAAACACAAAGAGATGGAACATTTAAATCTGTAAACCTGCACAAGTGTACTGTGAGTCACAGCTCAGTTCAGAGACCACAGACAAATGTACATTGATCCTTTAGGGGATGTAAAGGAACCAAAATGACAGCAAAAAAATACAAAAAAAGAAAAGAATTATAATAAATGAAGATATATTTTTTAAAAAAGGAAGAAAGGAAGGGACACAAAATAAACACAAAGAGATGGAACATTACAATCTGGACATAAGATGATGATAGAAAGTACAGAGTCCCCCAAACATGACATAACACAAACGTATGGAGACGGATTCCTCAAAAGGTAAATCCTCAGAAGAAATCTCTCTGTGACCCTTCAGGGGCTCCGTCAGAGAGACTATGACATCACATCAACATCTGTATGGTCCACGTTAAACAAACAAATAAATAAACAGGAAAAAGTTTTTTTTACCAATGAATCATATTTCTGTTACTGAATCCTGCTTCCTCCATGTTAGTGGATGGGACATGGGCCAAAATAGAAAGTCAAAGTACACGTTGAATAAATGTTTCTGAAATATTATTTCAGTCATTCGAGGTAGTTCTTACTTCTTACTGGTGTTATTTCACGTGTTCATGATTCTGATAAGTTTATTGTTATTTCGTATTTTGAGGCCAAAAGACTGTGTTGAAATGTTATGATTGAGAGCTGAGACTGATTCAGGTTCAGGCTCAACATGTCTGTGACGTGTCAACAATAATAAATCAAACTGTTTCATGGTTAAAGAAAGTAGCATTACAGTTGAATTTTATTGCACAGCAGTGTTGAGACGTCCATGATTTCACTGCACACTTAGAAGGGAAATTTCTCTTTGGTAAATCTAAAAAGTGATAACGTTTTATAAACTAGAAAGGTTACGAAACTACAGATTAATCTTTAACTATGTTTTGTATTTTAGGAGCTTAGTACAATATTTCCCTTCGAAAGTTAACAGAGCTGAAGTATAAAACACACATGTGAGTGTATTTCCATACAGCAGGGTAGAGATTAAATGTAGCTACTAGGTGTCGTTAAACCACTGCTGATGTAACACCTCTGGGTTGAAGGTGCAGCAGGAAACAACTCACGTGACAGACTCCATCTCCATTATTCAACCACCTTTGCTCGGCTGTGGTCACGGAGTGAAGAGAAGGAGACACTAGATAAGGAAGTGTGGGTGCATGACTAGGATGTTGGAGTGAGCTGTTTCCTTTGAGACCAACTGGTGGCGATCTCCTCCTACATGGTGACTTCACCTCATTTAGGCTTAATGGTCCAAATGACTGACGGGTTGGGACATCGGTTGACAGAAACGAGGCAAAAGTTGAGGTCGATAAATTAAAGTGGTTCAAACACACAGAGGAAGTAACACCAGGAAGATTTCTAGAACACTCACAGAAAATTGAAACAAACAAAAAGCAGAGAACAAAGAGAAACACAGATTAAATACACAGGTGAAGACTAAAGCAGGTGAAGAGATGCAGACAAAGACAGGAAAGAACATGTTCTGAAATGGGAAACACAGGTAAGTACAAAATAAAACAGGAAGTAATAAACTCAAAGATACATAGTTGAGATACAATCACAAAACCATGGAAACAACAAGGTCAAAGTAAGGAGCAGATCCAGGTGAGGGGCAAGAGGGGCACCTGTTAAATGTCTGATGATTGATGACACTGTTTTATAAAGGTTACATTTCTCAATATCAGATTAAACCTCTATTGTTATTCCTACTATAGAGGAATAACTGTTGCAGTTACTGAATATGAACAGCAGGAGGCAGCAGTTTCAACTAAATGCCTCACGTCATCTCTTTAATTTGATCACAGTTATTATTCTGCCTCACTGCTCAGTCTCTACCTCTGCAAACAAACATGGGCTTATACAAGTCTATGATAGTTAAACATTTTTTTTTAACTAAAACCTGCACATTTATCTTCTGTGTGCAGATGAGAGGCAGCTACTTGCGCCTTTATTTAACTGCTCACGCTGATGTCAGAATAAAAATCCAGTCACTCCTCCCTCAGGACCCACTGCTGTCATTTTTATCTACAGCCTAACTTCCGTTTGGATGAAATTAGTTTCAAAATAAAACATGCCAGGTTAGGCACGCATGACAGATGTTTGAATGAAATTATCAGCATTTAGGGGAATGGAATATGGACAAATTCTTAGATCATTTATACATTATTTCAGAAATAAAGTTCTTTATTCTGTTAGTTTCTGTAAATTACATTTTTTTAGTTAACATGGAGGAGTAAATAAGCATATAGCATGAGCAACATCTCCTGAAAGGGAACATGCAAATTCAAATTTGTTCCAAATTTCTTCCATGCCCCCTTACGAATCACTTCATAAGCACTTAATCGAAGAACCGGCTCGTTGTTATAAATTTCAATGTTAGAGTTTTATTGTTTAACTTTGATTGTCTTATAAATCAAGTTACGTTTTCATAAAGTACATCTTTAAAGGTTCAGTGTGTAGAATTTAGTGACATCTAGGGGTGAAGTTGCATGTTACAGCTGAAGACCCCTCACCTCACCCTCCACTTCCAAACATGAAAGAGATCCTGTGGCAGCCTTCAGTTGTCATAAAAACTCAAAAGGTGTTTCGTTTGTCCAGTTTGGGCTACTGTAAAAAAAAACATGGCGGCCTCCGTAGAGAGGTGATGTAAATATAGAGGGCTCATTCTAAGGTAAAGAAAACCACAATTCATACAATTTAGATGAAACACACTAGTGAAAACATGACCAAGATTATTTTTAAAATAAAGTTCCTCCCCATTGTATCCACCCCTGGGCGAAACACTATTATGGTAGTCGAGCTTTTATTCTGAAAGTGCCTCCAGGAAGTGTGGTCATGGTGGTCACTGACTCCTTGTGTCAGACTCGACTGGTGTTTGTGATCCTCCTCCAGCGGAGCAGCGTGTTCTCCTCCCGGGAACCGACGGACACAGCTGGCGGTCCTTCCCCGGTGCAGAGCGCACGGGCAGCGGAGTGACTGCGGCACCGCCTCCGGCCGCGGGCCACGCACACGGGCCGGGC
Organism: Verasper variegatus; assembly: GCA_026259375.1. Classification (NCBI taxonomy): domain Eukaryota; kingdom Metazoa; phylum Chordata; class Actinopteri; order Pleuronectiformes; family Pleuronectidae; genus Verasper; species Verasper variegatus. The sequence continues at coordinate 14,673,457 of CM048048.1, forward strand.
ATGGCGTCGCTCGGCGTGGGGCTGCATCTCATGCGCAGGCGGGGAGCGGGCAGGAGCGCAGCGGTGGAGAGGAGGAACCTGCTGACCGTGTGCAGGTGGGAGACCCTCACACTGAGGAGGAGGATGGGCTTTCATCTCGGACGCCTTTCATTTCATCCCTCGTTCTATCCCACGCAGGGGACTCAGTCTTAATTAATCACATAGGCAGAGAGAGGGACGTCACAGCTGGATGAGTTAGATGAAGAGATGGTTTAATATGCAGATGATCTGAGGTAACCCCCCCCCCCCCCCTTGACACAAATACTCTTTCATTCATTCATTCACCCAGCAGCAGCAGCAGCAGCAGCAGCAGCCTCCTCCATTCAACCTGCATGTGATCCCGTCACTTAGGAGGGAGGCCAGGATTCTACACACACTGAGATCAAATGGCTGAGATAAAAAAATGTGAAATGTTATGTTTATGTGGCTTTATATGTATATAGTTAACATTTTGTATTCGTGTAACTGTGCAGTTGTTGGCCCGTTTCTGACTAAATACACCCCTAAGAATAACCTATAACTAAAATGGACATAGAATTAATACTTTTTTGTTATTAGCGTTAATATTTATAGATGTGAGAAAAAAAAGTAATAGTAATAATCATGATCAATTTATTTATGTGGCTCAATTCATATGTCAAATGCAACACAAAGTGCTTTGCATAAAAGCATGTATCATAAAACTTAACTAAAGAAAATAATAATAAGCAGGTGGAGCTAAAATTGGAAAGGAAAAAAGCAGCCATCAGGTAAAACAGTATGAGATAAAAAAATGATATTGAGGACATGACGCTCAATGTGTTCTTCAATGCATTGATTGATAGATAGAGAGACAGACTGTTTTCTCTGCTTATTTGCAACTTTAAATGCATCATTTTGACACACATACATTCAATTTAGTCTTCAGTAGAAAATAAACAATTCTAGAGATAGATAGATAAAGTGCACACACATGTCACCTGCGTCAGCTGCAGTGAAACCCCCTGTGTTCTGAGTGTTGATTTGTGGCTCTGTCAATGCTGATGTCAGTAATTGACTGATGGTCTCTGTGGTGCGTTTGAAACTGATAAACAGAAAGGGTCAAAGAAAAAGGGGACATAGTTTTTTCTTTTATTTGCATGAACTAATAATAGATCAGAAAACCTGCTCCTCAGGCATCAGGATGGTCATGTGTGACGTGCGTGGTCGATCTTCCTCCGTTTACGTCACTTGAAGCAGAGGGGAAGGTGAAGTAATTAGACTCTGGAAGTTAATTTCTGTTCCATCCACTAACATGGAGGAGGAGGGATTTATGAGCTTTACTGCAGCTAGTCACCAGGTGGTGATAAGCGATTTGGCTTCACTTTTACAGAACCATCATGTCGTCCATTTAATTTGGACGACATGATGGTTCAAGATGGCAGCGTTTGCACCTGATATTATGCCTTTGTTTCTGGGTAGTGGGAGGAAATGGAGACGTTGTCCATCTTTATATACACTCTATATACAATAGTGTGCATGACTTAAGGTATGAGTACAGTATATAAGCATAGATTTGACAAGAGAATCCGATCAACTGATCAAACGTTGCTTGGATCTCTGTTGACGTTGAAACCAGTTCCACCTTTGTTGTGTTTGTGATTTTGAATGTGGTGGTGAGGCTCCATTAGCTCATGAAACATACAGATTCAGACAGAAGTATGAAGTGACGCTTCTCTGAGAGGATTTGTGAGGGTTTCTATCCAAGTACAAGGTTTTGGGAAGAAACGTCTGTGGGTGATATCAAGTGAGAGCTGCGTGCACACACCCACACAACAATCAGCCGTTTTGACTTGACGTAGCAGGGAAAGCTCAAGTGTGAGTGACAGCGTGTACTCTGCCTCTGCTCCCAGAAAGAGGGTCCCAGAAAACCTAAATGGAATTTAGCCTTAATGGATTTTATTATTTTACACCCGTGCTGTGACATGTCAAAGTCCTCAGTGTAAAGAACAACTCTGACAAGAAATCAAATCAGATGAAGTAATGATGCCTGAGAGTGGCGTCATCTTCGCTGTGTTTTTGAGAACAGCCCACCATCAGTTCTATTTTCTGTCAGATCAGGTTTTGCCACATTACAAATCTAAAGAAAGGTCATTACTTCGCTCACTCACGACATGAGATCCAGAAAACACATTTTTTGGGAAAAGGGAACAATCACTGTCGTCAGCTGCCTAGCAACAGGCTGGTCACGACTTCAACTTCTTGAACGACAATATCGCACACTTGACCTAAAAACGTCTGTGTTACTGAAGAGGATTTTACTAAATACTGAAGGTCTTTTAAATATCCGACTCTAAACAGATCTATTTATTGAAAACACTGGAAAGATCAACTGATTTGATTTGTAAGTGTTTACGTAAATGAATTTACAATTAGTAAAATACAGTATGTAGAAAATGACATTAGTTTCTTCAGAGGAAGGAAACACGCACGCACGCATGCACGCACGCATGCACGCACACATGCACGCACACTGTGGTCACCCTGCTGCTAAGCAACAAGATGGAGAAGCAGTGTGAGATATGGAGTCTGATTATTTAGTCGACTTTAAGGGCTGCACACAATTTGTCAGAATTTGCAGCACATGCACATGCACAGACACACACACACACACGTGCACAGGCGCACGTTGCAGCCTCGTCCATTAACTCTCTTCCTGCTTAATTAGTGGCCACCAGATTAGACCGAGTCGGTCAGAGGGCTACACATTAAGACTGGTTTCATTCCTCAGAGGTTATAGGTGTTTGTTTTCTCTGTGTTGTGATCAGAAAGAAAAATCAACATCATAGTGTATCTTTGATGTTGATTGAGAGGATCTCTCTAGTTTTGTGTGTTTGTTGTGTGTTCGCGTTTGACATCGTTCTGTGTGAGATCAGACGGCAACAAAGAAGGTAGTTTATCATGGTTGATATGAGATGTCTTTGTAGGAAAATGGTGATCAATCTCTCACACATTTAAAGGGACACTCCAGGGATTCATAATACACTTCAATGAAGAAAGGGTTTTCAAAAAAGACAGATTTCCCTATTAAGCTCTATATATATATATATATATCTACGGTCAAACAAGTCTTTGTTTAACCTTAGATATTGCTTTCCAAACACATCCTCCCAATTTGCACAGGATGCTCTTTCTTTAAAATCCTGGTGACCTCCTCTGTACTACATATTCATATTCTACATTTCAAATTGGTGTATTTCCCTTTAAACCACAGTTACAATAACTGCTTTTAACACCAGTGTGTTCATTGTCTTTTGTGTCCAGGTTTTCAGTGAAGACTCTGCTCGACCGCTCCTGTTTTGAGACAATAGATGACTCATCTCCAGAATTCATCAACTTCGTTTCCATCCTGGAGCACATCCTTAATCATCGGCTCAAAGGTAAAGAAAACAAACAAAAACCCTGCTCCTCATCCACATGTAGATACATTAAAACACAAAATCCCCCCTAAAAAGCCGGTAATTAAGCCATAAAAATGTCCAAAACTAAAAGTACAGACGAAGATATTGCACAATTTCATTATTCTGTCTCTGTTTGATAGGAGAGTGAGTGCAAACGGGGGGAGTGAGAGAGAGAGAGGGATGATGGTTATAAGAAGGAAATGAGCAGGAGATGTTGTGGTTGCATGTGGGTGACCGATATGCACAATTTAGTTCCAAGTCAGAGATTTATGTAATGATCAGCACCTCATTTCCGATTTATTGAGATTAGTTGAAGCTGATCTGGAGACTGTTGTTACCTCAGACAAGGAGGTAATGTGTACATCTGTGTTTCGTTTGTTAGTTAGCAGGATTACACAGAAAAACTACCCAACCGATTTCCCTGACATTTTGTGGAGGGGTGGGTCATGACACAAGGAAGAACTTATTAACTTTTGGTGAGGATCCGGATCGGGGTGGGGAGGGGATCCTTTATTGTGGGACTCAATGGTTTTCATTATTTTTATTGATTTCTCAGAGAATAATTGAAGGATCTAGATGAAATAAGATCGGTCTTGTTAAAGGGACTGTTATTTATGTGTCTGCAATGTGGTGCAGATCCAAATACAAATCTGGATGTGGTGAATTTAAACGCGGTTTCATAAGGGGACTGAGTGAAATTCTAGTTTGTGTTAGGACTTTTTCCCACCTGTAACAGCCCCTAAGACAAATGCATGTCCTAAGACTATTTCATTCATGTCTCTCTAAGTCATAACTTACAGGATTTTACTTGCTGTAAAGTCGTTTTGTATGAATTCAGATTCAAGTCTTTTTCTCTGTCTCTCCTCCTCCTCCCAGGTCAGACGACGTGGTTTGGCTACGAGAGTCCTCGCAGTTTCTGGGATTATATAAAAGCAGCCTGCAGCAAAGTCCCTCATAACTGCATCCGAAGCATTGAGAGCATGGAGAATGTGCGTTCATCAAGAGCTAAGGTGAAGATGAAATATCACTTGGTATTTGGTTGAAGCAGATTTAATCACCCAATGCTGCAGGGAACAAAAAACATGGGTCTCAAAATAGAAAAGGACAATTGAAAAATTTTGCATTTATTATTTTATTTTTGATATACACTGCATCCTCTGCTTTGAGGCCCAGTGCCTCCTGATTTACTGCAAACACGAGATGCAGGCATCTGTGAGCTCAGCTTACTTTGCATTTACCTCTTCTGCCAATCAGCTCATGAACTGAGTCAGAGAATCGGCAGCTTTGTTTTTAAAACAGGAAAGTAACGGTGAAAGTAAGATTTTAACCTTCAACACATTCTGTAGAGTTTCCATTCATGAGACCGACTGAGCTGACAAATATGAAGTTTTAATGCAAGTAAAGCAGTTAAAAACACCAGAAGAGGTTTTACTGTTGCATGTGGTTAAAGCTGGGCTTGGTAATCCTGGAAAAGCTACAGCAGGCTACACTTTGAAAACATGCAACTGATGCATCTGATACTGGGCCTTTCCGTTTCACTGACTATCGTGTCTGCCTCACCGGCTTGTGACACTTTGGTCTGAATGATTGGTCGTGTTGATGGGGCCACAGACACCGCCTTTTTTCAGATGACTTTATTTCTGGATGGCTATCGAGACCTGAAAATTATTTCAACAAACAAAATAACAATTTACCAACCCTACTTGTAACAGTCGTCCTATTGAGATGTATATATATCTATATGTAGAGATGTCCACTTTGATTTGTTGTTGATCGGTCCAACGCTTTTAGTCACACTGACATATCTCAGCAACTGTTTGCCGTAGATTGGCAAATGATATTGTGTAGAGATTAGATGTAACCATGGAATTCTGTGTAGACTCCTAATCTGGTGTTGTGTGTCACAGGCTGATGATATACACTTCTACAAAGATTGATGTGCGACTGAGTTGCATGTTTTCTTCCTGTCTCTGCAGGGCCGTGCGTGGATCAGAGTGGTGCTGATGGAGAAACGCCTGTCAGAATACATCTCATCTGCACTGAGGGACTTCAAAACCACCAGGTACTGATGTGGCACACACACACACACACACACACACACACACACACACACACACACACACACACACACACACAGACACACACACACAGAGACAGACATACACACTTCTCTCTCTACAACACATATTTAATCCTGGGATAACACATTATCCCCCTCAGCCCAGTCCCACAACTTCATCAGAGCGTAGCTGTGAAGGATTTCTCACATCATTCACCTTTTAATTTTCAGTCAGTTGACTTGAGTCTGAGGAGCTGTATTCATGCCACCACTGTGTTGACTGTAGGAGGTGTTATGAGGACGGTGCCATCATGCTGGGAGAGGAGGCGGGGCTGCTGGCAGACACGCTCATTGGACTCAACACCATCGACTTCAGGTACTTATCACGTTCTGTTGTTTCTCACTCAAAGTGTCCTGCTGGCTTTGTGTGGATGAAACACGTTTTTGAATCAAGGAATGGTCCCTGGTTTTCAGGGTCGATCCAAAAGGTTTTCCTCCTCATAGAGTTGCAATGCTCCACTTGCTGCTGCACTCGACTGAAATAGAAATGCATCATCGCTTCAATACTAAATAATTTACAGGAAATACTTTTTGAATACTATTTCATTGCATAATACTTCTGTGAAAAGTCAGAGGCCACTCTTCTGCTTCTGTGGCGTTTAGTTTAGACCGATTTAGTTTTGATAGGAGCCCAGGTTGAACCACTGTCCCTCTTGGCTACTGCAGGTCAGGCTCTGCTAAGGAGGTTACCTTTTTATCAGCATTAGTTTGTCTGTTATTTAGCAGGAATTCACAAACTACTGGACAGATTTCCATATAACTTGGTGGAAGGATGTGGTTTGGTTTCAGGTAAGAACCCATTAAATGTTGCTGTGGATCAGGGGGCGGATCAAAGACTTTTTTCTCTTTCTTTAAAAGGAAATATCTATGAACAGGTCAAATTTGGTGTAAATCCAGAATATGATCTGAATTTTGTGAATCAAAATAAATATCCTTAGGGGGAAAATCTTTTTTCAGTTGGTGTACCATAACAAATATTTATTTCATGCCTGCATTTAATGTAAATCGTTTACAGAACATTTCTGTGTCCATGGTTTATACATTATATCTGATGTCAATATGATAATATGTATTGGCCACTCATTCTTGGCGGAGGTATCTGCTTTCCTAGTGCCCATCTCTAGTTTGGCTTATTATTTTGAGCATACAGTATTTCCAGGATTTTCGAGACTCTTCCTGAAGCCACATGATGATTTTCCTTTCTTGTGGATTGTTGTCCTCAGCATTTCAGGAAGTGAGACCAAGTAAATCAGAGTGAATCTGGCTGGCGATCAACTTTTTTTTGTTTTGGCTGAAATGTAGAGCAACTGCTCGAGGGACTAAGAGGCCAGAGAGCTGCTGCTTACACTGCAGGTGGATCGGTTGCAGACTTTGAAGAATTATGTGATGCAGCTCGAGGGAAAGCTTTAAAATAATGAATTATATACCCAGCTCAAGGAAACTGCATTAGCAAAGAGGAGCCTTGAATCCTCAGTGATACATTTAATACACTCAATGGGGATATACAAAAAAGACCCTTTTAATATCAAAACAGATCTCCACAAAGTAATGAAAATGAATTACAAGTAGAAAACTTAACTTAACTTTAAGTCTGGTGATGGACGCAATAACATTTTAAGTCACCAAGTTTTAAGTCATTAAAACATTAGAAGAAAAATAGAATTGACCTTTACACTGACACACAGCTGCCTTCACAATTCATTTTATAATCTCATGCAGACATGTGCAGATAAAAAGGTGAAGTGAGCTTTGAATTTCCATCTTTTTGTCTCTTTTAAGCTTCTGTCTGAAAGGGGAGGGTCTGGACAGCAGCTGCCCCGCCGTGATCGACTACACGCCTTACCTGAAGTTCACTCAGAGGTTTGTCAGATCACATCTACTGTATTTGTATTCAACCAGTCTTTTGTCGATTCTGTTTTCTGTGTGTGTGTGTGTGTGTGTTTTGTTTTGTTTTCTCTGTTTCTTCAATTAAAATTGTTTTCTAGTTGTATCTGAGGGCACACATCATAGTATGTGAGCATTTAGAGTTTCAGAAGTTAATATTACTCCTAATGAAATCCAACACAAAACCCCAGCCTTCCTCGGGGCGTGTACTTGTTATGATGTTGTCAAAATATACCCCCCCCCCCCCCCCCCCCCCCCCGGCTGCTTCTTGCCTCTCCCTGCTGCATTACCTCTGTGCTAATGTGAGGCCACACTTTGGTTCCCTGTGCAGCGCAGACAGCATCAGCAGCGATGAGGAGGAGATGAGGACTCTGGGGAGCAGTGGCAGCGAGAGCAGCACCCCCGACAAAGCGGCCACGGCTGCCTCCATCTTCACCGAGCAGAGCAACTTGGTCAGCAAGTGCAAACGCTTCGAGCAGAAGTATCGCATGGCGCTGGAGCAGAAGGTAGCGTCCGAGTGTCTTAAACTGTTTTTTCTGGATAAATAAATTGCACGGTAATAAAATACGCCGTTGTGACATATTCCTTGATTCCTCCACAACTATAAGAGGCTTGAATCATGAAATGTGAGGCAAGTGCTATGAAGAGCAAATTTATTTAACACACATTCAGCTTCATCATTATTTCTTGCATATAAAACATGATACTAGCTGTGTATTCATGCAGCAGCGTCCTCATGGCATTAAACCAACAGATAGTAATGGAGTGTGTGTGTTTGTTTGCCTCAGGCTTACCTGGAAGAGCTGGTCCGTCTACGAGAAGCCCAGCTGTCGGAGGCCGTGTCTCATAACAAAGCTCTTGAGCAGAACCTGGCAGACACACACCTCTCACACACGCTGGAGAAGGAGCAGCTAGAGTTCATCGTACTGGAACTACAGGACCAACTGTGAGTTCATTGCCCCTGTGTGTGTGTGTGTGTGTGTGTGTGTGTGTGTGTGTGTGTGTGGGTGTGTGTGTGTGTGTGTGTGTGTGTGTGTGTGTGTGTGTGTGTGTTTTGTCAGCGAGCAGCATGTCAGGTTGCTGGTGAAGAGGATTTGGCGGCGGATCCAGCTGTGAGTGACATTCAGGACACAGCGAGACGGCCTGAGGTCGCAGGTGTTTTGTTATTTGTGTGTTGTTGAATCAGTCACACTCAGTGCTGCTTTTAGCCAAGAAGCTAAAGCTGCATCATCATCATCGTTGTGTTGTCCCATCAACCACCAGCTGCCGGTCTAAAGCTTTTCATGTCACTTCTCTCTCTTCTCTTTAAATCCCTCCAGTTGTGCAGCTCATATTTTATGTATGTTTATATAATCAATAAATGTCCTGATGTGTTTTCAATATGAATTCAACTGAAAATCGTTTGAAAATCCACAGCAACTGACTTATCGTTTTCAGGACAGTGCTGAAGAACAATGACTTGCGGTCCAGACAGGAGCTGACAGCCCATCTGACCAATCAGTGGCCGTCTCCTGACGCCTTGGACACCAATGCTGTTGCCTTGGACACGCTGCTGTACAGGAAGAGGACTGGGCAGTGGGAGGAGTACGTGGATGAGTTCACATCGCCAAGCTTCCAAGTCTGATGATAATCACTCGCTGTTAAAATGAATCTGCAGATGTTTGATATTTTGCTTATTAAATGTCTCTGTAATTATAAAAATGCTGACGTTATCTGCATAAACTTTATTGATCTCCTGCTCTCTCTCTGCAGGAAGAGCTTCCAGAGTCTGGAGCAGCTCTCTGCGGACATGAGCCTCTCCCAGACTTCCCTTGAACCGTCACACACACTGAGTCTGGAGGCGAGGCTGGCCGGGACACAGTGGCGTCACCAGAGTACGTCCCCTCCTGCAAGTACGCTCGGCTGTTCAAGAAGTGGCCTCCGCTCTGGTGTGAGTACTAACCACATGTACTGTCTCATTCAGATAAAGAGGAGACTCCTTCTCTCAGAGGCCTGTGCGGCTCCCTCACCTCCGTTGCCAGCTACAAGTCTCTGGCCAGCCTGAGGTCCAGCGAGTGTTTGGCCAGTCCTGCAACGGAGATCAGCAGCCCGGGGATCACTCCTTCATAGGGAATGGAGAAAAAAAATAAAATAAATAAGATCACCATCAGGGACAGTCGATGCAGGAACTTTCTCAATGTAGGTGAAAACTGATTTTCTGTTTGTACGAGTCTATGTTCCCTGTGTGGAGCTCGGAGCTTTAACGGATGGATGTCAGGTTTGACAGCTGAGGATCTGGTGTAGCATGTTTGTAAAATAAAACTCGGAGCAGCTCCGTCAGACTGAATCACAGATACACCTCTGAGTCCAAACACTGCTCACTTAGTCTCCCTTAGTGCAGACAGGGGATCTGGTAAGCTTCATGTGATTCTTCGATTGTGTTAGGTTTTTTCGCTTTCTAGGTGTTTTTATCTGTGGAGCATCATCTGTTTTTCTGTCTTGGAAACATATTTGAAAAACGAAAAAGTTTTGTGTATGAATTTCCATGTCACTTATAGAGTATAGAGGTGACGATGGAGTGTGTCCACCCGCCTCTGTTAGAAGGTTTCACTGCATGCTGAAATACTGCATCAGATCAGAGGTTAGGAAACAGAGGGTCAGTGTTTGATTTTCTTTCTCACGAGTTCTGTCCTGCAACTAAAAGGTCCTTTAATATCCTCTGTGCTGTTACTGCTGCCACTGAAAACCAGTCATGATTGAATCTACTCAAGATGAAGGCACCTTCACTTTTGTCATATTACGTTTTGCATAATGCCTCACGTTTCGTTCTCAGGTGTAAATGTTCTTGCGCCATTGTTCTTCTCATATGTTGTCAAACGTGCATAATGCAGTATCACATGGTTTGTTCTCAGGTAATGAGCACTATGTTTAATATCCACCCATCCGCTCTGGGTTTAGCTTTGTACTGGAGTCATTATTCCCTTTACTTGTCGAAATGCAGTCATTTTCCTTTCATGGCTAGTTACCACAAACAGATCATACGACTTAAATTAAGACAATGTGTTAGGACTCAGTTATTTGAATCTTCTCAAGAGATATTATGATGAGAAATGTGTATTTACAGAATATCAGAATAAAGAATAAAACTATACATAACAATAGTAATGTATCATTGGTGACAATAGCCGAGTACCTCAACACTGAACTCATCACTTTGCCTTTACCTCGTTGCAGCAGTCATTTGCACATCCAGAATATGTTTATTGGATTTCTTTGCCTTTTAATCATTTTGAATAAACTCCACTTGCTGAGAAAATTAAAATATATTTGAGTTTCTTTTTCACAATGAACCGATGTGGTGATAAAGAGGGAAAAAAAAGGTAATGGAAAATCAGGTGTGTAGTTTGAACATTTGAGACTTTCTTTTCTCTCTTACACACAATTTTGGAAGCAGAGTTGAGGTTTCTGGCACAAAGTCGCCCACTTCCTGAATGCATGGGCCAGGAAAGAAAAGTGTAAAGAAGTCAAAGCTCTAGCAACACTCACAGGATATTGGATATTACAGGATATCAACTTAGACTGATGTGTTTCAGGCTATGGTCTTTATCAGGGTTTCCTTTTTTTTTTTATAATTTAAAGGTAATTTAATCAAATTCAAAGGCATTTGCTGAATATAATTTAACTTTACATATCAGCTCGTATAAAGGCAGTGTGGGGCCAGTGTTATAAATTGGCCATATAAAAACTGCAGGTATATCAGAGAAAGTGTAGGAAGAGGAACAATCTGGAAAAAAACAAACGGACAAAATGCATCTGAAAAATTTAATCCACGATATAAACATCATAAAACACAAAGCCTGTGTGTTAGTGCAGTACAAGCAAAACAAGGGTTTAATTCACCTTCCTCTGGTTTGGATTTGAACAAAACACAATCTGCAGCATTTATTGCAAGACAACCTCAATATTTCCCACTACATAAGAATTTAAAAGACACAATGCTGTTCTCATCACAATGTGTGACAAAGTGTCTTTAAATTTCAAAACTTGTTTCCAACTAACACAGGGACTGTGCTAGAGACTGAACATAACACTTTCAAACAGTAAAGTTATTATTTCAAGTGGAGGTGACAGAGTGTGGGCCTCTACAAACACATTCACAGGATTTGAAGTTTAAGTGCAAAACCACAGAGATGGTCTCTTGGTGATGGAGGAACACTGACACACAGTGGAATAAAATATAAGGACTTGTAAATGCTCATGAGCCCAGTGACAGCCAGTGATGTCAAACATGGGAAATTACACAATATTAACAAAGCTGCCATCTGCTGGCTGATCACAGCATCTCACCACATGTGATTTTAAAAATATTTATTTTCAGTTGGGCACAGGAGCTTAATCAGTGCATATAAAATCATGGAATTTTAAATTATAAATACTATAATACAAATATTTGAATAGAAGTTTTGGTTTGTGATGCAGAACTCAAATTTCTACTTCTTTTAAATTTGGCAACATTAGCATCCTCCTTCTAGCAATAAATTAACAGTAGTTATTTGATGTGCCGGGAGAAGTTTCAGGCGTTGGTCTGTAGCGGCCCAAGTGTCCGCTCCTGGTTGCGTTTTTGGAAAAAGTCTTTCCCCACCTCATAAGTGCTGATCATGATGGCACAGGCCGGGGCCACTTTGATCAACCTGGGGAGGAAACCTGGCAGAGACAACAGAGAAGAGGTTAAACATCTAATCAAATAACAATTCTAACGATTCACAAAATACAGTAGCAGAGATGCGTCTACCTGCGAACAGTCCACTGAAGCCGTGCTGTGCCACAATTCTGCTCATCACACTGAAGGTGGAGGCTGAGACCCCACTGGACACTGACAAGACATAGACATTCGTCAATGAGCCATGAGAACCGAACACGATCAATAATGTGGAACAGTGGTTCTCAACCTTTGTCTCTATCAAGCCCAACACAGCAACTCCTGCTCCCCCTCATCAGTTACACTCAAATATCTTACTTAGGTGTGTCCAGTTCAGATGGATGAATGATGTATGTGTGAACAAGGCCATTGAACTAGAACATCTTTAAATCTTGAGATATATTTACCAATCAAAATGACAACAAAGAAATAATGCCGTAATTACACTTCTTTGCTTGTAGCTCTCCCAGCTCCAGCTGCCTTCTTGTTTTGACAACATCAAAAGGTAACGTTACAATGGACGCAATCTGAAAGAAAGAGAGATATGAATTAACCAAACAGTCGATTGCAGTTTACTTATGGACTGTGATGTTTCCTGTCTGCTGATGCACTCACAGCGCCAGACACTGCTCCAGATATGAAGGTGATGGTGAATGTAGGTTCTCTGGAGTTGTACCGCTCACACAGCAAGCGCTTGCCCTTCTCGTAGTTGTACCAGTACATGGCCGAGAAGGGCACATCCCGGAGCAGCGTGGGTCCCAGACCTCTCCACAGAGACAGCCAGCCCTCCGTCTCCACCGCCGAGCGGATGCAGCGAGTCAGCTCCCTGTACGACTGCTTCTCAGACTGCAGCTTAGTGCGCATCAGCTCCAGGGGGCTGATCACTGTCGCCGAGCCCACTGACACGAGATGAAGACAACACAGAGATGAAACCAAAAAAGCATGCATCCTATCCAATGTAAGAGCAATGAAAGAAAAACATATTAAGAAGACATCAGATCATTTGATTAAAAAAATGTAGTGGATCACTTCATGAAATTATCAACATGGTGGCTGTGACATCAACTGTAGTATGAGTGGTTGCCCTTGGGAATCAGTGTGTGAATGTCATCAGGGAAACTATCCTGAATAAAGAAAGGTTTTAAATGATTAATTGACTAACGACCCAACAGATGCCTTTTAAAATGGTAGAGTTTTGTTTAATTTAATTTAGTTTATTTATACATTCTGTAAAAAGTGATCTGGAATCCGTTCTGTTCTCCTCAGTGATGTGACAGCAGCAGAGCTCCCTCACCTCTCGCGATAGATCCTGCCAGGAGAGGAGCCTCCTCAGAGTAGGTGCCCATCCTGAGCCTGAGAGCTGCAAATAGCTGGTCGTAACATGTGAAGTAGATGACTGTGGCTGGGACTGCCATCACACTGGAGACAGCACGTGTGGACAATTAACACAAATCATGCTTCCCATGGACATTATAAATGAATGATAAATGAAATGAATGTACAGCATTGAATTAAAAAAGATTACATTATAAAAAATACTTGACATAAATCTTTAGTATGTGGTTTGCCACTACAACTTCCAAGGAAAGCGCCATTATAACTCATCGTTTAGATAAAAGCAGGCAGAATGAAAAGCAACGTGGTAAAAAACACACAAAGAGATCTGAACACTTACAGGGTGGGAGGCAGACCACTCCATAATGACTTGATTCCCTCATGGCGTACAATCTTAACTAAGGCATCCTGCAGAGATACAGAGAGAGAAGAGTCAGAGCAGGAAGATGACACTGTCTGTGCATCACTCACTAAAGCAAAGACAGGGAACTTCTGACCCGAGGTTTTTTATTATATACACAATAGTGAACAGAGAAATATGACAAGCATTAGTATTTCTTACCAGTGTGCCACTGAAGTGACCGGGAGCTTTGTACCAGGCCTTGGAGTTCCCGTTTTCACACACACAGATGTGGTCCATCAGTCCATTACAGTAGACAAAGCATTTTCCTGAATATTAAAAACACATAACATTTACTGTCCAATGGGAGCATATGAAACATAACACTACTAGAATTTAAGTTATACTCATATTCATTGTACCTTTGGGGAAGGGATTCTTCTGTGCTTGAAGTCTGATCTTCACAACGTCCAACGGTGTCACTGAAAAACGCAAAAACTTGGTATAAGACTTTCTAGTTTGGCCGTTCCACTGAAGTCTCACGATCAAAATTATAATGCACAAATTGTTGAACATCTATGTGCAGTGGACTGTTATGTTACTGCACTATGCTGTGAATCAATTAGTGCATTTAAAGCACTGGAAAATAATCATTGATATTTCACATTACCATCAATCGTTTCCTGAAGCTTTATCAGCTTTGGGGCCGTCTGACTTTTTGATTAAAAGATTTTTTTTCACATTTTGAAGATTTACATGTGCTTAGTAAAGATGTTACTGTGAACATCAAGTCACTCGTTTTAACAGAAATTAACTTTTGCACATTTGTGTTTATTTACTTTATAACATTTCATACAAACCACTACAGTGAAACTGTAGCAACTGAATTTCCCCAGTGTGTGGCTCAATAAAGTCTTATCTCATCATATGTTAAGTCATTTTTATTGTTTTGATTCCAATGAAGGTCTTTGAAATAGATGTATCTCTCTGCTTCTTTACCAGCACAAAAACATCACTGTGCCTTTAACAAAACTATTAAACAAACAGCACATGCATATATACATTCATTTAAAAGTTTGTTATGTACACATTGCTAAAACTAGTTGAGCCCTGCGATCATTCCTACCTGCATGAACTTATGTTATAGAGATCTAGTTTTAGAGATGTGTTGATTCGACTGTATGATCATTTTTGAAGGCTGTACTTTGTGTTGCCATTCAAAACTATTGTCATAAATAAGTGTTTGGTCACAGAAACTCCAAATATTCAACAGCACTTTAAAGTACAGTCAAAACAACAACAAAGAGCAGTGTGGTGTTGCAGTGCATGAACTCAACCAGGTCAGAACAACAGTCTGGGTCTTCGTAGAGAAGTGACAGCATGTGACAGCTGTTATCTCACCGAGCAGAGATGTGAAGATGGCTCCAGAGCAGGACGCCACCATCCGCTGGACCGGAGTAATGTGCGTACCGGCTGCAGGTGATGGACTTTGATCACTCATGATGTCTTCATGAAACACAAACACGTCTCCGCGTTAGATCAGTTTAATGTGTAATAAACGTGTCGTGTATGTAATGATTCAGTTCCCCTACTTCCCAGTGGTCATTGAGTTTAGGCTAACCAGAATTAGCTTAGCCGAATTCCTACCTGCTGAAAGTTATTAGCATCCACGAGGTTTTCCAAGAACACGCACATCCCTCTGTGGTCTTCTAGTTTCCTGACAGTGTGGAGGTTAGTGCTGTCCCACGGGATCCAAGAGAGCAAACACACGTGTGTGTGTGTGTGTGTGTGTGTGTGTGTTATAACCCCGCAGGTAGTTGAGTTTACACAAGCGCACACATGACATTTGTTGCGTAATATTAAATTAGTTGGAGCACATTCGTGGATTTTCTTCTGGATTTTTCTTTATATTAAATGCAAGCCTGGAAATAAAAATACTCACCCATTCAAAACATACAAATTCTGCCAATGAAACAATCCATCGATATATTTTATAACGTATTCAATAGCGTGTTTTCCCTTTACGTTGGAAACATGTGGAAACATCCCATTCAAACACACGGGCGGTGTTTACTTAATTCCAGCGTTGCCAGGCTTGTTGAGTTTCCGTAAAACGTAGAGATTTCACAGATTTCCAAAGATGCGGACGATGTTGTTGATTTTATCGAACACAGAAAATGTCACTGTCAGAAGTAGAATAATTGGATTCTGGTGTTCTTTTTATAATCCACTGTTGTGTCGTGTAAACAGGGAACTGCGTCGCCACCGTCGGGATGGTGCTCACGTTGTCGGAAAGTGTCGAACGTGGCAACGCACACTTCCTCCTCGGTTGGATTTAAAGCGGGAAATGGACGTTATCCGACAGAGAAACTTTCCTCCAGCTGTTTGAACAAGTGAAACAAGTGAAAACAGCTGGTTAGCGCTTCCCAGTGCTAACACGTCTCCGGGGACCTGTATTCACTTTAGCCGCCGAACCAACGCAACGTAAGGAAAGTAGGTAACCGAGAGAAAAGCTGCGTGTCTGTTGTGGAATCACCGTGAACCTCCTGTCAGTCGGTGTTTTGTTTTTGTTTGTTTTACAATGGCCGTTAACAGCTAAACATTCACGTTCCTCCGAGACGCTTGTTTGTGTTTCTCTCTTCCTTGTAAACAACCATTTCTTTGTTGACACCCACGCGTGGCAAACCAAAGCGCCTCCCGTGGCATGTTGACTCAAGGCCGAGGGAGAAGAGAGACGGTTCCTTCTCAATGAAAGAGGGTGAAATGAAGCCCAAACGCATCCAGAGGCACAGAGGAGCCAACTGGCGAGGTGAGGTTATTGTTCACCCCCCCCTTCCTGTAATCTGTGTTATCAAAGAGGCCCCTCGTGTTTCACGGGTGAAGAGTTAAAGCCAAGTGACAGCTGTTGATATAATGTAGTGACTCTCTTTAGGAGTTATCAGTTGTTAACCAAGATGTGACGAGTTCAACTCTCCTGTCCTCAGTTTAAATCAAGCCAGGCCAAGTTGACTTTTAAAACACGTATTGAGAAATGAAGGAAGAAGACATGTGATAGATGCTGTAGCTACAAACAGAAGCACAATTATAACAGTAAGAAGATCGAGTGCATCACTTAAATGTTATGTGCATTTGTTGAACTGATGATTTTCTTCTCTGTTTCTTTAATTGTTGTCTTTTAGGAAAGGCCGTCGGCACTGGTGACACGACAACTCTGAGCCAAGCTAAGCCACCGTCACACGTGTCCTCTTCTGCTCGAAACAAGCCTTTTGCCGGGAAAGTGTTTTACCTGGACCTGCCGTCAAACAGAACAGCAGAGACACTGGAGAGGGACATTAAACAGCTGGGAGGGGTGAGACAAAATTGTTTAAATATCTCTTGTGTCAGCTGTCAACTCCACTTTATTTGTACAGTTCCAACTTACAACATACATTATCTCAAAGCACTTTACAAGCCATTGTTTGAAATGGTCTTAAAGAACGTTATCCTGTTTATCTTGTATCTGTCACTCAGATTGTTGAGAAGTTCTTCAGTAAGGAAATCAAATATCTGGTATCCAACAAGAGGGAGGCCCGATATGTGCAGTGCCTCAGGCAGGACTCTCCTGTCCCCAGCCCGGACTCTGGACCGAGTTCACCTCACCCTCGCTCAAACCCGCACCGACCTGGCAGCCACGGGGACAACATGAAAAGCAGGTCTCAGGGTCAAACAGACACGGTGGGTTTACTTTCATTGTTGCAGCATGTTGTCATTGTTTCATAAGCTATGCCTCAAGATAAACCAAAATATATTTGTTTCTTTCTATCTGACATCTGAACAGCAATATTTTTTCATTATTATACATTTTATTTTTCTGTCATTGATTTGCAGTTGGTCACGAGTCGAGGTAAATCTTTGGTGGAGAGAGTGGTGAAAGAGCAGGTTTGTTAAGTCAACACTAATGAGTTCACAAATGAGCTTTTAATGAGCTCTTTTCTTTTCTGTGCTGACAGACACTTTTTATGTTTAGGAGAGGATACAGATGAACAAGATCCTGTCAAATGCTCTGGATTGGGGTGTGAAAATCCTCTACATAGATGGTATGTCCTCAAGGTTATGTCAGTTTTTGTTAATTACATCAAGTATTCTTTATGCTGTGCATTGACTGATGCTAATGATTGCTTTGACTTACTGTACTTTTATCCATTTTATTTCATACTACAGATGTAATGGCGTATGTAAAGAAGAGAAAAAAGATTGTCAGTAGCCAGTGTCCTGCGACCTCTGCTGCCAAAACAAATGTAAGTTTATGGGTTTAAAACTTTAAATATATTCTCGGTGAAACCATGAAATGGTTTAATAGATAATTTAAAAATGCTTTTCTCTGTTTTTCTTTGTAGGTTAAAGCTGGGTCAGCATCAAAGCAAGGCTTTCAGAAATGCAGAGGTAAATTTATTTTCTATGATTAAACATCAGATGTATATAGTTTTTATTCAGTCTTATTTCTAGCTAGAAAGGATACTTGTTCTTGGTTCTCTGTTAACACCTGCTCATATTTAAATGGACAATATGTGATGTTTTTTCCAGGTGGACGAATCGGTAAACCTTTTGTCAAGGTTGAGGATTCAAGCAGGTAAAATGGAAGAGGTTAAATGAAGCTGACATCCACCAACTGTCTTTGATTTGTTTATCTGTGGACATTTAAATTATTCCTTTCACCTACCTCAGACACTACTGTCCGATCTACCTCACAATGTCCAACATGCCTGAGTTCAACCTGAAGACCGTCCCTCCTTGTAGTCCCTTCAGTGTCGAGGACAAGAATTCACCTGGGAACAAACAGGAAGGACAAAGGTTTGGTGTTTTCTTTTTCTACGACCAGGACCTTTTTAAAAACACTGCTTATTTTCTAGCTTTATTCTAACAACTTAAAACCAAATATTCATCTTAAATTTTCCCTGAGGAGTTTTGAAATTAGTAACTTAATAACAAATTAAATCTGTGATGTTATATAATAACATCTATCTCTTTAAAAGTTGTGCTGTTTGTTGATGTCCCTCAACTGAATCCCTGATTCTGCTGTGTGGGGAAGCCAAAGATAAATTTAAATCGATTAGAACTACTAAGCAACTGACTGACTTAATGAATATCTGACTAACCAAGTAATAAACTAACCACTAAAACATTGTTTCATACAAATGTCTCCATATTTAACAATTAAGATATTAGGGTTGAAACATGGTTCTCCGCATGTTTTGAGTTTGTTCTGCTGGAGCCACTCAGTCTCTTGTTCGTCAAGTGTGTCTCGAAATTTATGAAAAAACTATTTTCACCATAGTCCGATTTTATTTGTTCAACCTTTGGGGTCGTCTGGGAACAGAGGTGCGAAAGCCTCAGCCAGTGAGGAGAGAGCTCACTGGCCGAAAGAAGAACAGGGACAAGAAACGAGGCGGCTACTGCGAGTGCTGTATGATCAAATACGAAAACCTCACAATGGTAAGTCTCCACATTTATAAGAATAATATCATGTTTATTATAAGTACTTCATTTTATTTATAAGTAATTTATGGCAGAACCATGTTCACAACAGTTTTTTTTTTACAACATATATACACTACCAATAGTGTATGTATGTATGTTG
This sequence comes from Verasper variegatus, assembly GCA_026259375.1. NCBI lineage: Eukaryota > Metazoa > Chordata > Actinopteri > Pleuronectiformes > Pleuronectidae > Verasper > Verasper variegatus. The sequence goes on from CM048048.1 coordinate 14,692,888, forward strand.
GTATGATTTGATAACATACACAAAAACAATTATAAACATCTGACATTAAATGGCTTTTTTAAATATATGAATGAAAGATTGGTCCAAACAAATCAAGCTTGCAAAAAAGACACGTAGCTTGTCAGTAGTATCCCTTTTTCAAGTGGGACACAACAAGCTGAACCTATAACCATTGCTCCTGTCATCATAGTGATTGTTATCTGATTTAGTCCAACCGCAATAATACTGTGTTCGTAGGTAATATACCTTTTTTTATTACCTGAACATTTTATTTTGTGGTAGAAGCATACCCAAGTTTTTGTATTGAATTGCTTCTACAGTATAGGAAATTGTGCTCAGTAGCCTCCAGCCAGAGAGACCTGTGGTTATCAATAATTTAACAGAGTAATTTTTCTTTCAGCATCTACAGAGTGAACGTCACAAGGCTTTCTCCAAAAGTGATGAGTACTTGGTTGTGGACAGACAGGTTTCAACGCTGCCCTGCAACTTCATCCACGTCAAAACTAAAGTTAAACGGTAATGTAAAACTTCCATCAACAAAAAATGCGCACAAAAAAAACATTTGTCAATATAATGCGTCTTACATTTGTTTTTTACTTGTTCGCATCTTTGATCTTCTCTGTTTCATTTGATTATTATTCTGTTGATTCCCATTAGACCAAAGTGCAGTGTTTCCTCTGTTCTGGTTGCTCCTGGACCATGTGGGAAAACTGAGCTAAGGCACAGGGGAGATCTCGTTACTGCAGAGACTGTTAAAGAGGAGCAGCAACAGACTGTTGAAGTGGAATCTTATTCAGGACACGCTCTAAAAATCAGATCAGTTCCTGGTTTTGCTCATCTGATTCACAGGGAGAGGGACAGGAGGAACTGTCGCACTTACTCAGAGAAATCCAAGGCCAAGTCTCTCGCACTTAAACGTCTGTGTAGACAGAATTCTTTGACGTCTTGCTCACACAAAGCTGCGCAAACGCACATTCCTCATCACAAGAGGGATACGGTCTCCTTTACAGGCGAACGCCTTGAAGCTTTTCCCTCCAGAGTTCCTCAGGTCGACTCAGTGGACCTAATATCTCACATAGACAGGAACAGCATGTCCTCGTGCTCCCATAACGTTGATGTAAATAATTATTCCTCAAAAGGCCTCAATGTTGTGACAAATCAACAAGAGCAGTCTGATACCAACACGGCTGTGTTACAGTTTGAAGCTGTGCAGGATGGAAGCATATTTCCTGACAAAATAACTGGAAACTACTCAGCAGAAAACACAGAGGGACAGCTTCCTCCACAAAGCTTCTCTCCAGCCTGGAAAATACAGAGAAAAGTCAGAGCTTTTAAACGCAGAAGACGAAAAGGTGACACCAACATTGAACACGTAAAGCCAAGCGATTCTCCTGACAACTCCGTGCTGAAGCTGTGGGAGCTTTTCGAGTCAAGTGATGACACGGACGTGGAGTTTCGTGGATTTGAGGACTAAGAGCAAATGATCTGATGGACTATTATTGTCTTTTCCAATTACACCACTGTCATAGACTAGAAAACCAGCTGTAACATTTTGTTTACATCATAGTATAAGAAAAGGGTTTCACATGAATTAGCATTTTGCACATGTTAATTACATTTATTTTTACCTTTTTGTTTTCTAAACTCTTCAAGTGGAAATTAAAGATGTATGCAGAGATAATATCCCCATGAAATTAAGATTTGGCTTCATATTGAGAAGCAACCATTTGTCTAATAACATTAATGTTTTGCACATTCATTGACTGAAATATAAATTATTTGCCCACTCGGTATACGTTGCCACACTCTTGGAATCATTCCATAAGAAATTATTTATCCTTCTTTCACACATTGCTCTGCAGGATGAAACACCCAAACTATAAAGTCCCATCGCAAAGTATTAATGGGACTTAATTGAAAACAATATATGTGGAACTTAAACCAGAAATTACCAAATTAATAAATTTAACAAGTGTAAAATCTGTGAAATATTAGTGAGACAATATTTTCAATGTGTTTATTTTCATTGTTTACACTCTGCGTACATGGTGACTAATTACTGAATGTTGTTCAATTACATGTGCATCAGATTGAAAACAAAAGCCTTGATGGCTACATTTTCCACAGTAATCTAAAGAAAGGTGACTTGAATCTTCCCAGACATGAGGAACTGATTGTATCATAAAATGCATATACTTATGTATTTTAATGTGAATGACCTGCTGGTTGGACATGTGGTACTTGACATTATGTGACATTTAAGGATTCGACCTAAGTGCACTTTCCATGAGCAGCCTTCATGTGGTTTTTCCTGATGCATTAGCTCAGCTTCTCCCTTTTCCCTCCGTTTAGTGCTTTAGCACTGGCCTGTGTTCTCCCTCCCTGCTCTCAAATGAATGCACTAGGTCAAGTGGGAGTCTCGGTGCCACTGACATTAAGGAAAAAGACATCAGCAACAATGTGTTCTGAGGCATAAGCACAGTGTTACTGCAAATAAAGGCAATGCTGAGTGAAGATGTCACTGTCATTTTTGTGGTTCTAACCTTTTTCCTCTGTGCTTTAAGTTTATAGTGCAAAAACATACATTCTACATATGTCTTTCTTTAAACTAAAAGTTCATCCATTATCCATACGTGGTGAGCGTTGTCACCTCAGAGCAGGAAGGTTCACGGTTCAAATCCCAGCTTTGTGTGGAGTTTGCATGTTTTCCGCGTGGGCTTTCTCCAGGTAGTCTGGCGCCCTCAGTCCATGAATATGCAGATTTGGGGTTGGATTAAATTGTCAGTAGGTTAGAACTTGAGTGAGTGGTTGTTTGTCTCTATATGTTGGCCCAGTGATATGTTGACGACCTGTCTAGGGTCTGTACCCTGTGACCCTCCAAGGATAAACGGTATAGATTATGGATCGATCCGTATTTGCATGACTTTTGCAGAGTTGCAGGGGCTGGAATCTTTACACATAGACCATTGTCTCAAGTGTTCATAACTAGAAATTTAGAGTTTTGTCCTTACACGTCTGTACACTGGTGAGAAAAACACATCTTACTATATTGGCTGGGTGATCAGGACAAGCCACACTTGTTCTGACTTTCATAAACACTAAGAACCATTTCAGTTGAGGCCGTGTCTCCAGAGTTTCAAGTGGACAAAGGCACATATGGTGCAAGAAGGACAACATCTTAAAAAAAAAAGTATGCTGATAAAGATCTCATCCATTTTTGTCCCTACATCTGATTCTTGTTTATGATTTTGGCAAAAGAGGAAAACAACAGGATGTCAGATGTAAATATGTGTTGTTGCAGAACCAATCATGGGAAAACTATTTTATTTAATCCACAAGAAATCCAACCCACCACAGGGACCGCCAGTGGTCGTCACATCTCACCCCCTTGGCGTGTAGATTGCTGGCAGATGATGCAGTGAGTCATGATGATATAAACATGGGCAGATTTGTGCAGGAGTCTCATGGAGGGATATGGAGGAGCGGAGCTTTGATATGATCCCAGTCGATCCAGTGTGTGGAAGGCCGGGCCCGCAGCTTTCCTCCATCCTTCCTCCGCTCATGTTTATGCATTAGGCGTTTCTGCAGAGAGCCGCTGGATGTTGATGTGTTGTAAGGAGGTGTTCCCACTCCTCCCCTCCCCTCTCCTCTCTCCTTTCTCCCTCTCTCCTCCCTGCCTCCTCCGTGCTGCTCATCCGCGGGGTCTCGGTGCGCCTCAGACGCGTTTGGCGTTCAGACTCCCAAGTATCCCGATGGCCCCCCACCACCAAAGGGACCGCGCTGACCAGACCATCAGCCCCGGCACCGAACTCTCCTAGCGAAGGCAGGACCCGCCACTTCCCCCCGTGGAGCCTGGAATACCGCATTGTTTTGTAATTTCCAACCAGAGAGAGAGAGAGAGGAAGGTGATGATGCTGATGATGAGCCCGCGATGGTGGATTTCCCTTTTGTGCGTCTGTGGACTGATGCACGTCGGTCAACAGAGCAGCGCAAATACCCCAAATGGTAACTGACTCTTTGTATTTGCTGTAAACGACCATTAAACATGCCCGTGTTTATTTTATTATTTTCATAGCATCTGCAGCTTCATGATCCTAATGTAAAATGTGCGATAGTCTGCTTCGTGTTATGGAAGGAAACCGACATGTGAGATGGCGACAGGCGCGTAATGAAAGCGGTGTTTTGCTCTCTCTCTCTCTCTCTCTCTCCATCTCCGTGCAGGAGACGCCTTGTCGGGCTTGAAGGCTCTGCGTGATGCGGGCAGGTTCGTCGGGAAGGAGGACACGGTGCCTCTCCGCCTGCTCTACAGCAGACACAACCACAGCCAGATCACGCAGGATGAGCTCAGCACCAGGGTGAAAGCCAGCCCCGGCTCCACACAGGTACACGGTGTCTTCAGTCAGTGTTTGTCTGGATGGAGGTGGAGGAGTGTGAAACGCCTTCTGCTTGTTTGTTTCTGCTTGTATCGACTCATCTCCTCATCTGCACCCTGTCTGTCCTCACAGGGATCATGAATAATTAGTTCATTAACAAAAAACAGAGAAGACAGGAACAAACCTGCAGTAATGAGGCTGTCTGCAGGTGCAATATGGGGCATGAGCAGAAACCACACCACATATAAACTGATGTGAAATATTCATCTGGGTAATGGGGACCTCAGTGTTTCCATTGTCCACACTGCACATTCACAAACTCCTCAGCTGTAGATATCTGGACAACCAGGATCATATTTTCAGTAAATCTTGTCATTGCAGCTGAGTTGCTGCCCCCCCCCCCCCCCCCTTCACACACACAGATATCTCATGTCCCCTTCCCTTTATTCATGAGTGAGGCTTGGTTTAAATCGCTGTGTAGTTAGAATTATCTGCAGATTGTAGCTCATCACAGACATGGTGGTATTTGTGTATAGGGCTGGATAATACGGCCAAAAACGATATCAAAATAAACAACATTTCTTATAAGTCAATATCAATAAGTATCACAATAGATTTCCTGTTATTTATTTGGGGTTTAAAGACAATTTTTTTTTTTTTACCCCTGAGTGAAGGTTGTGGTTTTAAACACATGATAAACAGCAAAACATTTTACAAATCTGAGGTCGATCAATCATGTGTTATACATCCTCACTGTGCTTACATGATGTATTATATTGTCATATTTAGAACCTTTGCTATACTGCTATTGATGTAAATTGTATAGCACTAATTATCGATATTGTTTTTGATGCCCAGCCGTATTTGCGTATTTTTTGGTTAAGAATCATTACATAGCTTGACCACCAGAGGGCACCGAAAAGTTTATTTCTCAACTCTTTGATGTTCCGCTTTGGTAGATATCGTCACAATTCTTTGATAACCAAGAATTATTTTTGTTAATTCATGCATAACTGCTTTTCTTTAAGCTCTCAAATCTAATAATTATGATAGATAATCAGCAGGAATTGTGGCCTGAGGATTTTTGTTGTATCAGATAGAAATTGTAAACGTAAATTTATTTTTTTCACGCTGTTTTGAGCGGTAGCTGTAGTGTTTGTCATCAGAGTCTCTATGTAGCCAGTCAAACACAGTAGATGCTAGCTGGAGGGTAAAGTAGGCTGCATGCTGGTTTTAAACTTTGTTTCGCGGGATGTTTTGGACATGATCACGAACAAAATCAATCGGGTAACAAATGAATACTGTTAGTTAACGAAACCCCCTGGGCACAACAATGTTGTTTAGCAAGAAGGCCTACCAGAGCCATTTGGCCTCATCTATAATTACTGATACAGTAATAATCGTAATCACTGTAACTGTGTTCACTGACTAAGTTCAGTGAAGCAGCATTTCTGCCTGGTTCATTTCAAGGGATGAGTCAATTAGCATTGTGCAAACCTGTCATGCGTTTTTTAATTTGTGCGGCTCAGGACTGTGTGGACTGGCCAGTTCAGGGCTCGAAGAGAGTGGAGGGCTACAGATGGTCGGAGGCAGGGAGGTGTTAACCCTTTGTCTCACTCGCACCTCAGACACAACTACAGCCCCATGGTTAAACAAGCTGACCTGAACCCTGTACAATCAAAATCCCCCCCGAAGCTGATATTAACATATGCTGTCTCTGGGATAGATGTTAAAGTCAGAAGATTTCTTTCTTTCTTACTTTCCAAGGTTCTATGATCTGTCATGCCTAAGTCCTTGCATTTACATCATTTATGTCCTTCCTGACTGTGGGGTTAGTTATGATATGTATGAAATTCAAGGAAACCAAATCTTTACTGTGTCTGAAAATTTATTTTGTGAAACTCAAAGTTTAAATGAAGCTATAAGATATACATCGCAAATGAGAAATAGATCCAAGGAAGGAGGAGACGGAGTCGGGCGATCTGGCATCTTTTATTTGTGTTCTGAGCCTCTTGTCCTCCAGATAATTAACACCTATGATGTCACTCTGATCAGTTATTTGCTGTATTTAGATCAATAGCCTAAAAACAAATCTGTCAGATGGTTCTGAAAATGTGTGACACACAGGAGGATATTTATAGACTTATTTTGCATTGCCTATTTTCAGTCTCTGGCACATACACCTCTGAATGAGCTGTGGGGAGCTCAGCAAAGTGCTCCTGTTGTTTTGGTAGAAAAACAAATGCTCCGTGTTGGATCAGTCTGTTTGTATGTTTTTGCCTGCCTCCCTCTCTGGTTGTGTGTGTTCAGTGCACTGACAGCACTTACAGTCATACTTCCACAGCCATGAGTGGAAAGTCAGCCCTGCTGTAACTCAGAAATCAATGTAAGGAGAGTCGGTGGCGGTCTCAGAGTATCAGCCCGACTCAGTCAAGCCGGGATGTGCTTTCATTAAACACAATTACTGGTACCTCCTCCCATCATGGATCCAATCTGCCAGATTAGATTTCAGCACAAGTGTGCCATGGAAAGGGATTGCCTTTTGTATATGCACACACACACACACACACACACACACACACACACACACACACACACACACCCTCGCACCCCCACACACACTCATATATGCATTGACCACGCAAAAACACAATAGAGCCTGTGGTCACCGGGGACCTCAGGGGTAAGTTCGTTCCTGGGTGAGCACCGGGGCACGGCCTCAAACAGAAACCAGACACACACACACACACACACACACACAAACCCACACACCCTCCTCCCCTAGCTGTCAGGCGGTAGCGGGTCTGTAATGAAGGTGGCCCTTGGGCTGAGGCCTGGGGGGGGAGGGTGATCTATGTTTCAGCTCGGCTCTGGGACTCCCCCAGAACCTGCACTGGAATGATTGTGGGGAGTTCTCATTGACCTGAGGGTGTGTAATGAAGCCTTGGCCATATGTTCCCCAGCACTACGAATGAATCAGACCCTCCTCAAGCCAAATCCGTTACACACACACACACACACACACACACACACACACACACACACACACACACACACACACACACAGTGCCAGCAGTCAGAGAAGAAAAAGTGCATTTCTATTTTTGTACATACATATCATTGCTGCCATATTCAAATATGGTCTCTCAAAATATTAGGTGATTCGATATCAATTCAGGATCAAATAAAACCAATCGTGTGAACACAGAAATTAATAGTATTTGTTATCCACACGCCCGTTTGCTTTAGTGTATGGGTGAGAGTGGGAGCCAGTAAAGTGTATTTCTGTTTTGTTGCTTTGTTGCCCTTTGTAGAAATTAATATTCTGACGACGCAGCTTGATGACTTAATGAAAACCATCTTATTCTTACTGCTGATTGATGTTGAAGAAGACGAAGCAGTCATCCAGCAATGCAGATGAGAATTGACCCATGAATATGATAATGACTGCTTGTAGTTAATCGTAAATAACCTGCCCCCTCCATCTTTGTAGGTGAACCACGTGGCCCAGGCAAGCTTTCAAGTCGAGGCTTTCGGGAGAGAATTCATCTTGGATGTGGAGCTGAATCAGTGAGTATTACATTATACAATATGTCTGTTTGGTTTGGTATCTGGTATCTGTCTGTGGGTTGATGCCTTACAGGAGTTTTTATTGTTTTTTAAAATGCTATAGCTAAGCTGACAACCGCCATATTGTTTTACGGGTAGAAGATGGCTCAGTTCCCCCCCCTACATGTTCATAAAATGACCTTAAATTTCACTTGCTTGTTGAAAGGATCTAAGCATGGAATCACATGGGCCCGAACAACATTTTTGCGTATATATTCACATTATATACTTGTTTAGTGTAAATCTCAAAGCACATACTGAGCATTAAAGTAGTGCTGACGTCAGTCATTTCACTGAACTTGGTCGTTGTCGTACTGCAGGACACAACTCTCTCTGCGGATGTTTTTTTTTTACCTGTTTTGGGGAATGTACTCTTATATAGGACATAAATAAGTTTGTGCTGAAATGTGTCATTGTATGATTGAATGTGCAGTGAGTGTTACACGTGTGTGTGCTTGTATGTTTGCAGCAGGTCGGTTATTGTGTGTGTGATTTAGAGGTTCCATCATAATGGGAAGTGATTTATGGGAAAGGCTGGAGCTCTGCGCTGTCATATTCTGATATTGATCACAGCACTGCTGATGGAAAGCAAGCAACTCTCTCCCCTTGTTTTCTCTTTCACTCTGACTCCGTTTCTCCACCTTTTTTTATCCTCCTCCTCTTCCTCCTGCTCTCTGATCGACACAGTGAAAGTCACTCAGTTAAGCACACACACACACACACAGTTCATGTATGCACAAGCTGTCACGCATGCACATAGACTTTCATCAGCTTTTGGTTTATGGGTTCTTATTACTCACTTGTGTGACCTAGTGTGCTTTCTGTGCCCTTCTCTCTGATTTCTTAACTGGGCGTGAGTGAGAAAGTCCATTAGAATATGAGGAGAAAGGAAACACAGTTTTTATCTCAACAGAGAGTGAACTGGCCTCCAACCAGACAGCTCTGGGCAACAGTTTGATGTGTGGCTCTGAATAAGAATGAGATACTGAGATCAGTGCAGTAGAGCAGTGTACTGTGACTTTTATCTGTTGTCTTCAATAATCTGATCAATCAACCAATACAAGGGAAAATCTTTTCAAACACAATTAAGACATTTTCAAACTAAAATATCAAACACTCTAGTGTCGACTGCTCAGTTATGAAGACTTTCTGCTTTTATTTGCCTTGATGAATATCTTTCCACTTGAGCTTTAGAAGTTGTGATTTACTTTTTAATTTCTAATTTGCCAATATTTTATTTCATAAATTTGAAGCAATTAGTTAATTTAGTAATTAAAACGAAGTCATTATCTAGCAAAAAGGCTTAAGAATTTGCTGTTCCAGTTCCAACCCAGAGAAAACCCCAATTTTAGTCAAGATAAAGAGGCGTTCCATCTTGGTTTGGTCACTCGTAATTATTATTGTTGTCTGCTGCTTAATGTGAATGCAACTTTAATACGTTTCCTCATCTGTGAACAATTGCACCTGAGTTGCGTCAGGTAGATTCCCTTGATCCCACAACATCATCAAACAAGGTTATTTTCTTGATTAAGGGAGCCCCAGCGGTATTATTATTATTTAAAATCTTTGAGTTATGGACTGTTTGTTGGACAAAACAACAAATTCAAGACATCCCTGTGGAAACTGAAGATTTTATTTTGATCTTTTGCCTTTATCTGACTGGGAAATGTGGGAGGAGAGATAGTGGTATGACAGGCTAGTGTTTTAACCACCAGTCAACCAAGGTGCCCTGTGATGGGCATTTTTGCCATTGTTTTGCATTTAATAGCCAGTAATCCTCAGATTAATCGATGATAAATACTATTTAATGTCCTGTGTTTGGTTATTTTTATTGTTGTGTTTGTGATTGTTTGCACTGCATTCCTGCCCTGGTCCCAGTCCAAATGACCTTCCCTCATTGGAGCAGATCTCCAGTTTCCCTGTGTGTTTGAATGAGAACCCTCCTGATTCCTCTTCCTGCTTCCTTCCTCTCTCTTCCTCACCGTCCTCTACAACACTCCTCTGTGCACTGGTCCCTCGCTTGACAGCCGTACCACTTTTATTTACAGATAGCTTTCATGCCAGACAGAATAAACCCAGTTGATGAGCGTGTGGGCGCAGGAGTGGGAGGCATTTGAGTTGAAAGGGCCAACATTGTTTTTTGGCTCCCTCCAAACAAAACCTAGTTCTCTCATTTTGATCAATGAGTGACTCAGCTGCTGAGCATTTTTGAGTGTGTTTTATTGTTCCCACCAGCAAACATCAAAGTTGTGTTTTTCAGCTTATTCGTCGCCTGTGTCTCTCGTGCTACGCTACACGCTGGATCATCTAGTTATCATCTCTGAGCAGAGTCTTTGCCGTCAGTTGATGTTTACGCCATAAACTGTGAATAATAGGAGTGAGGGCGGTTTGTTATGAGCTTGTAAGCTCGTATTTTTCGACTCATGTCAGTTGTAAATCTTCAAGTCATTAAAACATTTCACTTGATTTGTTATGTCCCTAAACATTTCTACCAGCCGTCACACCTTTGCTGGTACTTTGCTTCTACCTTGTGAGTTTGTGGGTGATCCTGGTAAGACACCTCCTGTAGCAGGAACGCCCACGGAGGCAGTCTTAGTTTTGCAGGTGTTTTTATTTCTGTCTTTCTGCTGCAGCTGTGCAAGGAGCAGTCTCTCAACTTTACAGATGTGTAGTTGAGATCAAAATAGAGCATTTGAAGATGTTTGTGGTTAATCCCACGAGCACTAAGTTCTCATGTGTATTAAGTAGTTATTACTACTCAATATACTCAATACAAGGGTTGGAACGTCAACTTGATGAGAGGCATGACAGCTGATTCTATTGCAAGACGCTCCTTAGTTACCCATGTTAGCTACCTGGCTCAGTGGACGGCAAAAGGCTACATCTGATGATTGGTTCACCACTGTGATCTACTACACTTAAGTATTACAATACAGAGTCTTCTTTTTGTTTTCTAGTGAGATAACCGCAGGATGGATTGCCATTATATTTACTGCATGTACATTCATGGTTACCGGACTAACACTGATCTGCCTACATTTTTTTTAAATTGTCCTATAATTTAGTTTCTGACCAAATGAAAATAAATTCAATTTCCATCAACCATCCATCTGTACATCCATTCATTCACGTCTGAGTGTGTTGTTCAGGGCCACGGATGCTGTCTATCCCAACGTGCACTGCACAATAGGCAGTGTAGTCAGTAATTTGATCCAGCTTTTCCTGGATACCCTTGACAGTCTGCTATTCTGCCACAGAACTTGCACATTTTATTTAGATAGGAAACTGGCCAAAATGAGTGTGTCATCTATTGTGGGAATAATTCAGAATATTAGTGTGTGCTTCACACCTCTGCTAATGAGTGATATGGTGCATTGACACAAGCCACCCATCTGAAGTGTGACCATCTATAGGGAGGAAGTCAGGAGGGGGTTGGGGGGGTCATGGGGTCTTTATTCCCCCTCCCTGTCTTTGTCTTCGTCTTACTCCTCCATCTCAGCAGCCGCCTACAATTTACCATTCATGGGACCAGAGTGAGCTGAAAATGTGCTCTGGGTTGGGGGTTGACTGTTTTTTTAAAAATCATCCTGAACCCCATCACACACACACACACACACACACTTTCACACACTCGTATACACTACCCCACCCTTGGTTATCCCCACTCCCCTCCACACCCAATTTCCATTCAGCCCTGTCCCTACTCCCCCTTTACCCCACCCCTCCCACCTGCTTTCGCTGAATAATAGATGGTTCTGTAAGATTAAAGGAGTGCACACATATAGGTGTGTGTGTGTGTGTGTGTGTGTGTGTGTGTGTTATGGTTTCTGTGCCTCGTCCATCGTAGAGAATCATTCAGCCACTGTACATGCATAATGTTACATATAAAGACAAATGAATGTATGTAAAAGTTAATTGAAGTTTCTTAAATGTTAATTTAACAACAATCATTAGTGAGGAGACATATTTAGACATTTTAATACATTAGCTCGTGATCCGTTTCCAATTTTGGACAACTTATTTATCAATTTTATTGATTAACACAAAACAAATAGTTTTTACAATCACACATTTATTTGTAATTTTACACAAAGTTCATTAATTTGAGTCGTAACTTATTGTGTAATTAAAACAGTCTTGTACCTCTGTTACTATATTTATCATATTTTCAACTCATTCATTAGAAATATAAATTTGATGTGTATTCAAAATGTATATTTCACAAATTTCAACAGTTAATGATAACAAATGATAATCAGCTGTCAGAGTGTGGCCCGGCTGTGCTGCGGTGTGTTCGGCAGTGTGAGCCAGACAGAGCAGAGTGGACACCTATGTGTGTTTGTACTCATAGGTGTGCATGTTGTGTGTGTACGACAACGTGTGAGTGCAGACAGAGAGAGAAACAGACAAGAGAAAACAGGTGGGCAGGTCCAACTGGGACGAGAAAGTTTCATAACCTCTCCAGTGTTACGAAATAATCTGCTGCAGCAGCATAAAGACATGAGGAGAGGGCTTCTCCCTCTCCTCATGTCCGATGTTGACACTGACGGAAGCTCAATGTGTTATTATTGTGTCTACTGCTGTGTTGGGTCAGCTTTCCCTGCATACAGACATATTGTTTATGCTAATGCATTGGGTCAATTACTTGCACTGCTAAATGCATTATTCATCTTTCTGAAGGGAGGATGTGTGTGCACTTGGGACGACAGTGTGAGTGGGGAGGGGCCTGGAGGGGATAGTAACTCTAATATATCCATGTGCTCCCTCCACCTGCCTATTTTAGAAAAGACACTAACCAAACATCCCATGGTTCAGTAGTTTGATGAATGTGCACGTATGTGATGGTGCGTCTGTGTGTGTGTGTGTGTGTGTGTGTGTGTGTGTGTGTGTGTGTGTGCTCCCACCATTGCACTTGTTAATATGATGTGAACCCTGAAAATCTGCTGCTGCTGAGTCTTTGTGTGTCGTCTCGTTGGGCCCCAGCTGCAGCACAAACATGTGAAGTGTTGTCTTAATTAGAGGTAACAACAATGGATTGAAGGAAATGACGCCCAGATGGAAAACAGGAGGATCAATACTTAGGAGGAGGGAGATGACAAGAACTGGACAAACAAAAACAAAAAAACTCATTATCTCTTTGTTATATTTTCATATATTTACTTTTGAAGCGACTTTGCTGGAACTTGAGGCATTTTGAATTAATTTTTCAATCTTTATTTTAATTACACCAAGCAACTGCCAGAAAGAATGAATGTGTCGTCAAAGACGAGGTTGTGTCTAGAGGTTTCTTCCAAGATAAGATGTGGTTACATTCATTGTTATTCACCAGAATTCTTCTCTTTTCTCAAATAACTTTGCAAAGCTGATTTTTGTTTTATATTTAAATTTGTTTATTGTTACATTCATACTTGATTGCTCTTCATTTCCTGCATTTCTTTGTGAGTTACTGCTGCCTGGTGTTGATCAGCAAAATGGTGTGAAAACTGCAGCAGTGTTGTGTCGCCTGCTCGCTCAGAGATAGAATATAATACAAGATAGAATGTATTGTCATTCTCTGTTGATACAGTTTTCAGTGTAGGGCTTACATTGCTGGGGTTTATACAATAACAACAAATACAAATAAGACATCCATGAATTAAATGTCCTTGTGCATATCCACAATATAAACCAAACAGCAATAGTGTTTCAAAATCTACACGGCACATTTATAGAACATACTTGAGATAAATGTTAATTACTATAGTTTCCTGGGTATATGTTTATACGTCTGTGTTGAAGCAAAATTATGTTTACCTTTTATTACTAAAACAATCTTTGTTTTAGCTGGGATGACTTAATTCCTAATTCCAGTTTCTACAAAGCAGGTGTAGCTATGATTGCTGGTCGTGATGTAACAGAATTTTCCAGACGGAGGAGCTGCATGTGAGAATGCAAATGTGCGAGTCATTGGCTCCAAACATTTTCCTGCCAGACCCTAAAATGTCCGAGTGAGTCCATGTGAGAATACAGCAGGAAAGGGTCCATGAAGCTCACAGCGGGCGAGCGGGCATGTCCATGACATTTCTATCACAACTCAAAACTGGAAGCAGAATTTATACGTCATGTCCGTATAAAAAGCAAAGTGTTTGTAGGCCGACCTTTTAGCTTCGCTTTTTAAAATAAAAATGTCTCCTACAGGACGAGATATTTTCTAAAACTGTTGCTTGCTCATGGGAATTTCTGGCCCATCTAAGCTCTGCATCTGCCCTAAATGCCAGTTATCTAACGTCTTAGTAAAAAATGAATGGCTCTTATACTTCTGGAACTCTAGAGACGTCATCTCTTGTTCACATACTAAGAAATTAATCAAACTGTCATCCAGCTCACGTCACGGTCACGTCGACTTCATGACTTTGTGTGACTTTGAGTGGACTTTGTGACATTTACCATCTGGTCCCTCAAATGTGTGTAGGTGTCTGATGCTCTGCTGATGCTCTGCTGTTATTGGTGTGCATCCCTGTGTGTGTGTGCACGTATTTATGCTTGTTGGTACATGTACATGTAGCCTTTCATCTCAACATGTGTATGATTTAACTCTCATGACCCATTCCAAGATAATTTATCATCTGCTCGTGACTCACTCGCTGCTTCCCGACATCGCCACAATCCAACTCCACTCTTCACCCGCTTTTCCACCTCCATCTCTGTCTCTCCTCCTCTGTGCCCTGCTCTGTAATTTATTGCAGAGAGGCGTGATCTGATTTACTGCGGATTTAATGAGAAAAACACAGAGTGGAGTGTGTGTGTGTGTGTGTGTGTGTGTGTGTGTGTGTGTGTGTGTGTGTGTGTGTGTGTGTGTGTGTGTGTGTGTGTGTGTGTGTGTGTGTGTGTGTGTGTGTGTGTGTGTGTGTGTGTGAAAGAGGGAAGGAAAGAAAGACACAGAGAAAGAAGTAGTTGAGGACGAGGAGAGAGAAGGGGACAGAGGAAGAGATGTGGATGTCCTTCATGCACCCTTGAGTCTTGCTGTGTGGGTTGAATAATTGTTGGAGATAGGAAGATATATAGTCGAGTGTGTGGATGCTTGAGGGAGGTATGTACTTGAAAGAAGTATCCTCTCCTCTCCTCTCCTCTCCTCTCCTCTCCTCTCCTCTCCTCTCCTTTCTCTCTCTCTGCATCTCTTCCTTCCTTCCCCCTCTCAGGGCTTTTTTCTGATCTGTGTGTTGTCTGATCAAATACTCACTTACATCACATTGGAAATTATATTTGTGTGTATTTGAGCTAATGCAGTGCTCACAAACATAAAGATAGTGTTTGCTAAGTGGCTCAGAGACGCCGACAGCACTCTGTATAGTCAGCACAGTGTTTGCTAGAATGTGACTACGGTGAATACAGTTTTGCAGAGTTTGTGGTGTGTGTCAGAGAGGTGGATGCAGATCATTTCTGTGCCAGTGAGCTGGGATAAATAAGAAGAGCAAATAGCAGCACAGACGTTAAGATTACTAGTGTGTAAATATGTGCATGTGGACATGTTTACAGTGTTGTGTTAAGATAAGTGCACTTTGTTCCAGTCTGTGTTTAAAAAATAATCGCTTGCCCTACACCAAATCAGTTTTGGGTTCCTGTAATAATTCCTTGTGTTCATATTGGCTGTTAAAGGGTGGCTGCTATTTCAATGTGAGTTAAGGGGGTAAAATTCACAGTTCTGGATTTGTAGTCCAGGAAAAGCTGATTCCAGACTTCATCAGTCTGAGTTTCTTTCCTTTTCTTCCAAAGTTGTGGTAACAAATCCCCTTTTTTGTGTTGCTATCCCTCTACTACGACTCAGAGAGGAAGACCAAGAGTAAGTGAGACTGTAAGTTTGGAAGATATTCACTTGAATTTCACAATTCAGATTGGATTGTAGCTTCTCATTAGCTTGAGCTGCGTTGGACTAGATGAATACAGTGACCAAAAACAGTGCTCTGACAGCTCTGTGTCACTTCTGAATTCTGACCAGGTTTCTTTAGGAATGTGCCCACAGTACACTATGTCTGACTATACCTCAATTCAAGAATAACTTGCCAATGGGCTCTCAAATGGGCAAACATGCTTTTGCTATATAAACTATGTGGGCACTTGGTGATACAAAATGATCACAGTAATACATCCAATAGTGATATTTCACTGAAAACCACATATGTGAATCTCAGGGTGACGCTATAGAAAAAGTCACGAGATCGCCAACGTCAGTAGAATTTATTCTTAATGAAACATTAGTGCAAATATTAAATGTATTAAATAGATAAAATGGCAATTCATCAGATTGTTATTGAGATGTTTCAGTCTGGTCCAACTGACATCAACGTCCCTCCAGCCACATCATTAGCATAGCTAACAATGTTAACCTGCCCTTTAAGGGGGATTGTCGACTTTACAGGATATCAAGCACTGAATTACCAGCCCCCCCCCCCCCCCCCTCTCTGATCCATCATTCTTTCTCTTTCTGCCCATCTCATTATATTGCTTTAGCTTTACCCCTCTATTCACCCTGTCCTTTGTCGAGCCCTCTCACTCAGGGTGGAGGATTAGTGGAGACAAAGAGTGATCAAGGATCTGGTTTTCACTGAAGACAGGGACAGGAGGAAGACTCTTGTTCTCTCAGCAGGAAAAAATACTAATGCATCTGTTGTCTCTCATAGATTACTCACTTTTCCTCTGTCATGCTAAGTAAAACTCAATGGAAAGTATGGTTTATTGTTCAGAGACTAACTGTTAAACAAAATTTTACACCGAACAACAAGCACAATGGTAAGGGAATAACCATGGAATATGGATCAGTAAACAGGGCCCGACTGCTTGATCCCAAAGGTCTGTCCTTCTGTCTCCATTAACCCTGTTTACATGCTGTGGAGTTCACTAACAGCCCACGTGTTGTCACAGATACAGATCTGCTTGTTCTCTTCAGCGCCCGTAACATCCCCATGTGCTGCATAATTCAGGAGTCAACTCTGTTAGGCCTGTATGTTGCGTGCCATATACCCAACTGCAGAAGGGACCCAATGCTGCACACAACAGGACTATGAGTTTTTTTACCCTCTATTAACATCAGTATTTCTTGTTTGTGTGCGGCAGTATTCCCTGTGCAATAAGAGCAGGGATCCCAGTGAGCATGCCGTTGGAATTGCCTGTCTGATAAGTGATTGGAGAGTGAATGAATTATAGCCTGGAGACCTTTAATGAGGCCTCAGAGGGAGGTAGGACTAGAGATGGGGGTGGTGGGCAGGTGAGAGCAGCTGCAGCTTGTCCCAAAGAGAAACCTCCTCCCCTTCCTCTCTTCTCTTGTCTTCTCTCCTTCAATAATGTTCACATCTCTACTCCACTTTTCCACCTTTCCTATCTCGCTGCATCCCCCTCATGCTTTCTCTGGTGCACTTATCCTCTCTCCTTTCCGTTGCTCTGCCCTTCGCTCAGCACTCCCCCATCCTCATTATGGAAGCCTGACACAGCACATGCTCACAGTCCTTTGTGTGGCGTTGCCCTTTTATTACTGGGTTAAATGGCAAATCCATATATGGAGCAGAAGTGCATTTGATGACAGCAGTGTTGCCTTTGTTTCAGATATGTATGAATGTATGGACGCATAGGATTCATTTTAAAGCTTAATTTCTATGAACCTTTGCTTATTTTTGTGTGTTTTGAGATGTCGGGTGTATTAAGAGGAGTCTTTGGAAAGACTGTGTGAAAGCAATGAAAAGCCTGCTATGCCAACACAAAAACAAAAACACACACACACTGGCCCTGCCAATCGTTTCTGTGCTCTTTTTCATCTCAGTGCCGCGGCGGTGCTTGGCGACACAGATCGTGAGAGGAATGTTTGACCGTGTGGAAACTTAGTTGATGTTTGTGTGTCCATGCTTCACCTCAGGAGATGGAAGTGGGTTGCCACAGCAGATGTCTCAGCTCAGAGCAACTCACAGCAAACTGCTATAAAAAATAAAGGGTGAAGTTTGATGTGAGTGACAACCAGACGGACTCTGTGCACTCGCTGGCTTTCAGTCACTTTTTATGATCCACTTAATAAAAGTGAAAAAGGTTTTGCAGTGCAACATTTTCTCAGCTAAAAAAGCCTCCGTGCTCTTTGGTTTCTTTTGTGTGTGTGTGTGTGTGTGTGTGTGTGTGTGTGTGTGTGTGTGTGTGTGTGTGTGTGTGTGTGTGTGGTTGGCTGACATTATAGTGAGGAAAAAGCGAGAGAGGGATGTGATTGCTATTAAAATGGCGATGCTTGCCTATGAAATGTTGTAGGCTGAAAGTGGAGCGTCTGTCGATCCATCTCCGAAATCTCCTCCAGGGTTGATTGACAGTTTGACACTGGCTCTCTTACAGATGTTGCCGCGGCGACGGAGGCCTAGAACACTCCAGTACAGCAAAGGATATGCA
The DNA here is from genome assembly GCA_026259375.1 of Verasper variegatus. Taxonomy (NCBI): domain Eukaryota; kingdom Metazoa; phylum Chordata; class Actinopteri; order Pleuronectiformes; family Pleuronectidae; genus Verasper; species Verasper variegatus. The sequence continues at coordinate 14,711,265 of CM048048.1, forward strand.
TGAGTATTTAAAAAACGTAATGAGCTGAGAGAATGAGAGACAGATGTAGAAAATGAGACGGAAAATTGCCTGTTGTCTGTTTCAGCCACACATCTGGTCTGCACAGAGGGGCCAGATGCCACCGAAATATGTCTGACACCACAAATCTGTTCCGTTAAGTTGTGATAATTTCATAATTTACTTCATTTTTGAGCATAATGGCCTCTGTTTCTGACTTCTCTCATCTCTCTTTTCTTGTTTTTGCTTTTTAATCAGCTTCATTTGACAAACATCTCTAACTCTGATCATGATTTATGCTGAAAGTTTGCAGCATCTACGTCCACAGGGAGAAATTCAGGCAAACAGCACATGACTGTGTTTGTTTGCATATCAGAGTGAAGCTACAAAGAAGTCCCTCTCAGTTATGCATTTACGCTCATGTTAACAGTAAGAGAGGGAGTGCAATATGCATTGGTGGGGAGATCTTTCTTTGTGTGGGGGTTGGGGTCGAGGCTGCGTTTGCGTCTTTGTCTGTCAAATAAATTATTTAAATCCCGTAACAATTAAAGCTGAAATCTGTTATCAGCGTCTTCCATTAGAAGCCCGTGTGTCTGCCGTGCTGCCTCAGTATGCTCTTCGCTTGCCGACCCCCCCCCCCCCCCTCGTCTGGGCTCAGCATGGAGCCGGATCAAGATCACAAGCTCTGAATCTTTTAAACACACATCCCTGCAGAACAAAGGCTAACAGTGCACGCCTGTGACCCAGGGACTCGTGCACACACTGGACGTCTTCATTAAAGGAGTGCGTGAACGTCTTGCTGGCATTTTCGTTTGATGCAGAAATGTTGATGATTCGTTGCTTGTGTCTCAAGAGTCGCGGAGGGTTTCATTTGCACAGTGCTGTTGTGAGTGTGGGGTGTCAAGTGTGTTGGATGTTGTTTCGACATCACCGGGTCGAGGCATTTTCCGGGGAAGGTTCATTGCAGTGCAAGTGATGTCTACTCAGGGCCTGAGCTCTGTATTCTCACCTTGTTTCTACCTCTCTTTAACTTTCACTGCCTCTTCTCCTGCTTCTATATTCCCCCCTTGATGGCTGTTCCCTCCCTCTTTCCATTTTATAGCACTCCCTCTCTCCACTCTCCCTACATGTTTTTTATGGCCATAGCAAACTGCCTATTAGTCATCTTAGAGACCATCCTCTTTCCTGTGTGTGTGTGTGTGTGTGTGTGTGTGTGTGTGTGTGTGTGTGTGTGTGTGTGTGTGTGTGTGTGTGTGTGTGTGTGTGTGTGTGTGTGTGTGTGTGTGTGTGTGTGTGTGCTGATGTCAGGGGCTTCACTTGAACTATGTACATTTTATCATTTTAGGAAAACCTTTACCTACTGAGAGAAGCCACCGAAAACAGAATAATCTCTTATGATTTGTCTCATTACAGGCTCACATTTTTTTTATCTTTCAACACAGCAGCCGCTCCTTTTCTCAAAGAGAAAGAACTATTAATGCCTCATGTTGTTCCATGACAAAAAAGACTTTTAAATATAACATTTTAATATTTTTCTCTGTAAAGGTTGACTATATAATATAAACATTGAAATTAGTAGTTTGGCGTTTTTGTAAAATACCCTTATTTGCTTTCTTGCTGAGTTAGATGAGAGGATTCAGCAAGCATGCTGATTGTACTGTTACATTTTTATACCGCTCTCTTCTGGTGCAAGGTTGGCTCCTGCGTGTGTGCGTGTGTGTATACTCGCTTTTGTTGCCTCTTTAGGACCCTTTCCACTATAAACTCTGGGGACCAAAGCCTGGTCCTAATGCGGTAAAACGTAATTTCTGAGCTCCTGGGTAAGGCTAGATATGATTCTTGATTAGGTTAAGGTTACTGGTAAAAATGAATTGGTAATGGTAAATGTTAAAGATCATGTTTTGGTCAGGGTGTCCACAATCAATGAAAGTCAACGCAAAGTCCTAACGTTAGAATGGCACTTACCTTCCCCATGGCCCTAAATCTCCCTTAAAATCAATCAAGCCACACGAAATTGTGTGCACTCAAATTTCACCTAAATATGCCTGGTATTTTTCATCAATATCTATGTATTATTTATTTATGAACTCACAAAAGAAAACACACCCAGTCTTACAATGTTAAAGGAAGTGATAAGAAATCCCTGGATCCCTACCAACATTTTTTTCCCTGACCATCCCTCCACCATGTTTCATGTAAATCCGTCCAGTAGGCTTTGTGTAATGTTGCTTACGACCAGACAAACGCAGATGAAAAAATAACCTCCTTGGTGGAAGACATAAGAATTCCTGAACAAATGTGTGTGTGTGTTTTATTTTTTGTAAACCTAAGCCAAGATTGCTGCTGGCTCAGTTGAATGTACAGTTTATACAGTTGGGTCCAAAGTCAATGTATAGGGGAGTGTGTGTGTGTGTGTGTGTGTGTGTGTGTGTGTGTGTGTGTGTGTGTGTGTGTGTGTGTGTGTGTGTGTGTGTGTGAGAGAGTGTGTGTGTGTATCCATGTTCAGGTCACCTTTTTGTGAGATAAGAGGCTAAAACCTTAAACTGTATTATATTTGGAAAGTGTCTCAAGGGATACATCCACATCATGCCGCATTCCTCTGCTTGTGTGTCGGTGTGTGTGTGTGTGTGTCGGTGTGGCTGAGCACTACACCACCTCATACATCTCTGTCTCAGATTGTTCCTGCAGTGTGTGTCTCCTTTGGGATTCTTGGGTCCAGCTCTGCTGAGAAAGCACACACAGGCTGATTTGCTCTTATTTATGCCTCTGTTTCTCTTCCTTACTCTCTCAATTTATTTCCTGCCTCCTTCCTATTCTGCCTGTGTTGCTTGTTTTGTTTTTTTACTGCGTACTGACCTTCACTTGTCCTTCACTGCTCGGATAGACACACACACCAGACAGTTGGTAGAAGGCTGAATTTGTACAACTGTTTGTGTGGATTTGTGTGCAGGAAATAGCCTTGTCCCAGTACGCTGGTCATAATTAGCTGGTCTCATGCTCTGAAGCTCTCTGTGCTGCCAAGATTGAGTACAATGATCCTATAAAATACAAGTATACTGAAATAACTGGAGTGACACTTGAATGAAAATCACATTTTCTAACTTTAATTCTCTTTTTTCCTTTCCTCTCTGTTCCAGTGATCTGCTGTCTTCGGGGTATGTGGAGAGGCATTTGTCAGAAAAAGGGAAGGCTGTCATCACCAATGTAAGATTCTGCATTTGATCTCTACTTATGCTCACTCACACTTTCAATAACAACTTTATTATTTGCAATTGAAATGGAGGACACAGTGTTTTTATGGGGCCCAGGTTTTGACAGTGAGACCACGAGGAACAGTCTGGTTTGAATTGTTAGGGTGAACAACAGCAGCTGTTACCAATCATTTTGTATATATCAATGATTTGTTGTGATCCACAGAGAATCATCACTGGATTACAGTTCCCCTTAAATCTACGGAGCACTGTTTTCATTCGTGCAACTCTCTGAAACATTTTTTCCACCACAGCAGTCAGATATCTCCAGGGTCTACAAGACTTGCCCAGCAATAAACAACAGACAGGCAGAGTTGGTGACCTGCTTTTGTGGAGCATTTAGCGCCTCATAGGATTAGTGGAGACCTGTTCGAGACCAAAGACAGAGGTAAAAGAGAGTAAATATTGGAGGAGCAACTCAAAACATATGATAATGTTGCTCTGTATCTACTGGATATCTGTCTACTGTTTCTAGATATCTCTATTGGTATTTCTGTCCATCTGTATGTGGCTCGCATATCACGAGAACCATTCATCCTTTTAGCTTCACACTTGGCATGTGTATTGTTATTGGTTCAAAGAAGTGCTGTGTTGAATTTGGTGCGATTTGGAAAACGTCACACATTCGATATTAATAAACGTTGAATCAACATATGACCAGCGCTCTGTAGCAGTGGTGGCTGTGGCTGGGATTGCGTAACGTAAGTGACGTTGATCACAACAACCGCACGTTCATTCAACTGGCAACGACAACTGATTCTACAGTTTGGGGTTATTCCCACTGAGTCGAGCTTCCCTGAACTTTGAATAAACAGGTGAACAGCTCTTTGTGCAGCAGGGCTGGTGCAGCTTCCTGCAGAAGGTCTTTACTTACCGAGGCTCAATTACTGCAGGTCATTTTTACACTTTCAGAAAGAAAGCCACAGTCCAAGTAAACAGCCCATTCCAAACAGGCAGGTTTAGAACTGGCACTGCACTGTATGAATAGGTAAGATAAACATCAAAAAGGAGATAACAAGTCAATATTGCATTTATTGAGTTTGCTACACTGCCCCCAAGTCTCTTGACTGGTCACCTGCTTTAATTCCCGCTATGAAATAACTACATGAGACTCCTGAAGCATCTTTTTTTTTTTGATAGAGACATGAAACTCAGGGTGAGAGTGTAGGGGATTGACAAGCAGTAAATGGTCCGACCGGCCTGAAGTGTAACTGGGTAATCGGGTTGCCAATGTCACAGTAGCAAAGTTCCCCTTGACGCACCATGTTTGCTCTCAAGTCCACTTGCTCTGCCTGTCCAATTTGTGTGGTGAGATTCAGTCGCTACTGCAGGTACAACTGTTGAAAATCATGAGCCCTTATACGTACCAGGTGTATAATGTAACAGGGTACGGTAGAGATTTAGAGGTCATATAGCTCATACATCATGTGTCTACTCCACTAAAAACATCAGAGAGGGGCTGATGTACAGCAGCAATCTCCTCTACACCCTGCAGCAGCTTCTTCTCCATCACTGGATAATCAGTGAGTCCGTTTGCACACAGAGAGAAATACTCAGCCCTCATTCATCTTAGATTTCAGTGGAGGTGAAACTGTGGACGGGGCCTGAACCTTCAGCCATCGTGAGATTAAGATTGCTGTAATAATCCTCTAAAATCTGGACTTCAGTTACAGGACACCCACTGAGGTGTCGTGTGACATCAAGTGTGGGGATTATAATGGTCAGGATTTACTCAGCTAAGCAGCAGATTAGTTAAATGGTCCTTTACAGAGAATGAGCCAAGTTATTACACCGCATATTCTATGATATGGTCACTTTGTAATTATGGAAGCTGTTAGAAAGCAATCTTTCTGTGAATTAATTCACTTTGTAAATTAATATCCAGAATTTACTCGAATATTAACGAATAAGAGCTACTTTAGCTCTTTTTGCTGTTCAGTTCAGGCTTAACGCCACATATGCAAAATACACGTATTTGTCTAATGAATAGTAAAGTATAATGCATTTAATATAATGTATGAGGGCAGAGTGTCCTGACCTCCACCTTTTCATTGTGCATTATTTTGTTCAAATGATTGATGATGATTAATTGCTCTTATATGTGTGTGAGGACATCACAGATCAGACCTAATTAGCAACACACACACACAGAATGAGGGTGTACCCACAGGGCTGGGTTTTTGGTGCTTTCTGTGCTTTGATGAGAAGTGGAGCAGAAGGTTCAGGGTGACAGGAGAGGAGTAGCAACACTGAGATAGTGGAGCACAGCACAACTTATAAATAGCTTCTCTTTCTCTCTCGGTCTCTTCATTACACTCTCGCTCTATCTCTACTCAGCCTCTCTTCACCTGTAGCTTTATGGGTTTGTCTAACAAACTTTTTTAACTTATTTTGTTGCATTGTAATTGTAGGTTTCATCTGTCTGTATTTTTAACATTTCATCCCTGTTTGGCTAAAAATACACTGATGGTAACTCTGAATTAGTCTAATTCGTCATTTCTGTTCATCTTGGATGTTATATTGATGAAACAGAGTGGTAGAACTTATAACTTGGGACATAAGTGGGGCTGAGAGCGAACTTTGAGAACAACAAAACGAAAAGCAATGTCAGCATGGCTAATACAATTTCACTATAATTCAATTATGGCAATTAATGTGAATGAAACACACTCACACAGACACATGCATGTCTCTCTATGGTTGTGAGGACGCTCATTGACATAATGCATTCCCTAGCCCCATACCCTTAACCCTAACCATCACAACGAAATGCCTAACCTAAACTTAACTCCAACCCTAAAACTAAGTCCTAACCCTCACATGGGAAAGGCCATTTTCTGTTTTCCCATGTACAAAGCTCAATTTAGAGTGGAAGAGCCTGATTGACCTGCATGAAGCCCTGACCTCAATCCTGCAGCCTTGGGATGAATAGGAACGAGGCCTCAGTCACCCAAAATCAGTGCTCCACCTCACTGATACCAGTGTGACTAAATGGAAGAAACCTCCTTCCATTTAGGTTGTTCCATCAGCTTAATAATGCCCATGAATCAGTTTTCAACACACTTTCGGCCACTGAGTTTTAATACCAACAACAAACACAAATATGCATCCTCGCATAAAGGTAGAAGTGGACGTAGCGGCATTTCTCTGCAGAGCATCAGACTGTAGAGCAGAAATTGATCCACTGATAAAAGCTGGGTTTCCTCAGGGAGACCAGCTTCCTGCCTAATGGCTGTTAGACAGTAAGAAATGGACCAGGAAGAGACGGCCTGCAGAGCACTTAGACACTTAGACATCATACACGTCTATTGAAAATAAATGCATGTTTATGCTCGCAGGGAGAGGAGGAGACACACACTGGGCACACTCTGCATATAGACAGATGGAGAGTGGGGACAGACAATGAGCGGTTGACGGGCAGCGGTAAAAGAGATGCAGAATATTTTTTACGTTCTGCTGTGGCTTTTTATTGTGGAGAAGTTGGGAAGAGAAAAAGTCACTGAGCAGTTAACACAGAGACGGTGGGATGTAAATGGATTAATGTGCAGAATCACACACACACACACAGACACACACACACACACACACACACACACATCAGATGATGCTTGCACTTGTGTGTGTTTGTAAATGAGTTATGGGTGATTGAGCACTCTGGACGCATTTGCTAATGGGTTATGGAAATGATTGCAGCAAGTGGGATATTTCACTCAGTGTTTGACACAATGAGACACTCGAGGAGGCGACTGTGTGTGTGTGTGATCTTAATCTGTGTGTGTTTGTGTTTTGATCACAGGGAGGAGAGCACTGCTACTACCAGGGGAAGGTCAGAGACAGTCCTCACTCCTTTGTGGCTGTTTCTACTTGTCATGGATTACAGTAAGTACAAATATTTCTTTATGTGTGTGTGTGTGTGTGTGTGTGTGTGTGTGTGTGTGTGTGTGTGTGTGTGTGTGTGTGTGTGTGTGTGTGTGTGTGTGTGTGTGTGTGTTTCTCAGCCAACATTGTTCATGCTGTGAGTCCAGGTCCTGGGCCTCGCTCCCATTTATCCGTTAGGTCAACATAATTAGTTTTAGCCAGCCCCTCTCTGTCTCTCTGCACTTTTCAGTACACAGATTATCATTCGCTCAGACAGGTGCTGCTCAGACATCTCTCTCCTCTCCTCTCCTCTCCGTGTTATTTTTAGACTTTCTGCTCTAAAGCAGCTCTTGTCCCATCAGAGAGACGGATCAGAAGCCAGGCTTGCACGAACACTGTATTTATGTGTTGTGTATGCAGGTGTATTATAGGTTTTTACAGTTACTTAAACACCTTTACTGAAAGGAAACCGTATTTGTGAACATAAGACAAAACCCCTTCATTGAGTGGTAATGATACGTATATTGCACTTGCTGTTTTTTACATTAATTATGAATATCACTTAAAAAGAAAAGAAAAGGAAGCAGAATTCCACTGTACCAGCAAAAAAGTGAGGAAACAAGTCCACTGCTGACGGGTTTATTCGTTCATTAACAATAATTCTTTTGTTCATGGTGTGAGTCAGTGATGCTTGTTAGTGTTGGGGCCTGGAGGACCGTGTTAATTCACATTTAGTTGTGATGAGTGGACATTTTAAATTGAATAACAATGATTGCTCTCGAATATAAAGAGGAAGTTGTTTGGTACATTATCCAGTGTAAAAAGGAAATGGTGAAAATTTGAACAACCGACCCAGAAACAGCTTTTTTAAATTATAGGTGTGAGGTGTTATGATGGAGAGATCTAAGCTTTATGAAGTCTTGGGCTGTAAGACATACGGGTTTCTACACTTCAGTGAATTTTTTATCCTTTCGTCCACATCAAACCTTGTTCCAACTCTAAATATCTTCTTCTAATGTAATATCATGTAAATTCAGCTAGTTATGGCAAGTGGAGGAAATCTGATTTATATTTGCTGAATAAACTAAACCCATCTCTGGGCTTTTAATAACATTTGCATATTTCATGTGATTATGGAAACATGTTGGGAAATGTGTGAGCACAGCAAATTATATATCTACATGCACAAAATAATGAAACGCATTACACAAGTTAATCAGTGCAGTTAATGTGTTGCAGAAGCATGACACTAATGTAAAGGACATAACAGATTAAAATATGTATTATGGTGTTTCCTGCAGATTTATAGTTATATATATATATATGTCACATAAACATATTTCTGTGGTGTTATGAAGCTGCTGTTGTGGTTATTGTTAATATCTGTGACAGTAGTGTTAGTAGTTGTGTTTTCAATTTGATTGACATTTCAGAAAGTCTTAATGCACATATAAAAAACACACTAGCATTATAAAGGAGGCAGAGGCACACCCATAATATGCTGTGTGTGTGTGTGTGTGTGTGTGTGTGTGTGTGTGTGTGTGTGTGTGTGTGTGTGTGTGTGTGTGTGTGTGTGTGTGTGTGTGTGTGTGTGTGTGTGTGTGTGTGTGTGTGTGTGCGTGTGTGTGTGCATGCATGTTGGTGAGGGAAAAACAATGAGAGGGAGGGAGTTAAGGGAAGCCATAGTGGTATCGGGGGGGTTAGACATTAGGGAGAAGATATTTCCCTGATGCTGAGTCAGGTTTTCCCTATACATAATATACATTCTGCTCTCTCCCTCTCTCTCACAAACTTCACCCTGCAATGCAATACTGCTATTAGCTTTACACAGAGGGATAGTGATCCTGGCAACATCCATCAGATGGGATGTAGACAGCCCACTATTGACTCAGGTTCCTGTTTGAAACGTCACTCAAGTTCTACAGATTTGACTAAAATGAAAATGCTCAGAAGTGATTCAGAGTGAACCCTCTTCCCTCCTTGTTTTCCAGAAATACATACATTAAACTGCAGATACTTCTTATTCAGAACCTGGCTTTTTTCATGGATGCTTTGGATGTTGCCACTAGTACAATTATATGGTGTAGCTCTAAAGTTAATGTTGAACTCTATAAACAGATTCAGCTTGTGGATGTGCAGAATCTTTAGACTGGAGACAAGATTTTTCGTCCAGAAGTCTTCTGGTTTCTGCTTCTAGTTTGACCAATCACAGCAAAAGTGGTGGAACACATTGACTGAAAGTCATTGACTGTCGTCTTTTTATCTGTTTTAATATCCAGATAGCTGTTAATAGAGATAAGCCAAAATGTCCAGGGTGTGTGAAGTGAGTTTTTGAGCTGTTTTTAGTGAAAGAACAAAAAAAACGGTGAAAAATTAACAAAAGCATCTTGCAGCCAAAATATGATCAGATAAATCACTAGATATCTTCGTAAAATATGGAGCTGCGGATTCACATGATAATTCTCTGTAGGTTCGTCAGTATCAATGACCCATTTAACATCGTCATTTGATCCATTGCGTTTTGGTGTGTGGAGGTCTGCCGATTCATTGATTCAGTTTTATATTCAAATTTTGCTCAATCCTGTTTGGTGCACAGAATAGCCCCTCCAGTGGAAGAATTTGAATGACCATTGTTTAGTTAGGTTACCAAGAAATGTATAAAACTGGTCCATAGTTATGCAACACAACTGTGTGTTATCTGCTGTAAGTGCAATGTTAGACCAGGACAAACAATCGTTGCGTGTGAATTATGTGTGTCGAGGGCCTGAAAACAGCCTGGAGAGAGGCAGTTGGAGGAGAGAAGACAAATTGTGTTTACCCTCCTGACTTCCCCGTTTGACCCAGCCATGCAATCTCCTAAAAGCTTCAGATAAAGTTAATTAACGGATGATGTCCGAACAGCAGGTGGAGACAAGAAGACCTTCAAACAGCTGCTAAATGAGAAACTGATCTCTGACCCCGGTTGCGTTTTCATATGGTGTGTGTGTGTGTGTGTGTGTGTGTGTGTGTGTGTGTGTGTGTGTGTGTGTGTGTGTGTGTGTGTGTGTGTGTGTGTGTGTGTGTGTGTGTGTGTGTGTGTGTCTTTCTCGCGTTATATGTATTTACAGTTTTAAGTGCAGATAAGTAGATGTTCATGTGAAGTCATGTTTTTCAACCATTGACCCTTTCAATGACATCTGAGTCAGGTGACCTTTAAATTCTGCTGTGTGGGGGGGATATCTGAAATGATTGGATGACCTTTCATTTTTTTATCATCCTCCACCCCTAAGCTGTACATTTGCCAAACACAGCGGTGAGGGTGGCTGAGGCTTTTGTCAGAAATTGCAAACGCGTATGAGTGCATAGCAGTTATTATTCTGAAAATTGCTCCAAATCTCCCAAATATACACCAACCCCCTGTGCAACCACCGAAGTGGCTAATCTGTGACAGTGATAGCTGGGGAGGAGTCTAATTCAGATGCATTATTTCATGTAGCGATGACTAAAACTGCAGAAACGGGTGCTGACATGTGCTTTGATGCTTCTTCTCCCCCCCTCTCTCTTTTAGTGGGATGTTTTTCGATGGCAATCACACCTACATGATTGAACCTGGAGGAGAGGACAGCAGCAATGTAAGTACTCCGCAAAATCTACACGGGAATGTATGCACTTTGTAGGAGCTGGTGGACGATGGCTCCTCTCATGGGGATTTTTCAATTTGTTCTCCCTCCGTCCAGCTGCCTCTTGTCTCTCGTGTGAGTCGTCCGCGGTCAGAAAGAGCAGTGGTATCCAACCTTTTTTCCCCCCGACGTATACACACACCACAATCGGATTAGCTCAGATACATCTTTATTAATGCCAACATCCCCCAATTTGTGTCAATCAATTAATCAATTTCTTTATCATTTCATCGTTTCTGTCACTTATTAAACAATTACGTCTGTTCCAGTTCTCATATTGAAAAGTATATTATCTATTGTGATGATCTTATAATAGGACAAATACATTGTTTTTTTCTGTTCGTTTGATTTAGGCTCTGCTCAAAAATGCCTTGGTGCTGCATCTAAAGCTGGTGTTATAGTTTCAGCATTAGTGAAACTCCACATGATGTAATACCGTATACAGACAAAAATGTAAAAACCATCCATCCAAAGTGTCCCGCAGCTGACCATGTGCATGTTGGTAGGGGGCTATAATTGAGGCCTTAGTCTTGCCATGTTAGGGGAAAACCTGACCTCACGGAAACGGAAGAAGCGCCCCCTGGGACACAAGTTGGGATTCTCTTTGTGCCAGGACTGTGCTCAGCAGATGATACATGAGAATAGTTTTCCTGATGTCCCAGGATTCATACATGGGTCAGCTATTGTTCCGCGAGGAGCCGGACACAAAACCAGTATCAGTTACAGATCACAAACCTAGCGACTGCGGCTGTTCCTAATGAACCCAGAGAGTGGCGGACAGGTCTCAGGACAGAGGGGATTTGCTGAGTTACTAAGTCAGCAGACAGCAGAAAACACTACAGCCAATTAGATAATAAGAATTAAAGGCATTAGGGTTTGGAACAAGGGGACAGATCTGAGATTGTCTAAAGACGCTGTGAGCATGAGAACAGCTGCTGATACTGTGTGTGTGTGTGTGTGTGTGAGAGAGACTTTCTTTCTGCTCTAATTAAAACGTTCAGGAGAAGTGTGTCTGGTGTTAATCAGTAAGGGACGAAAGGAGACAAGATAAGAGAGGTCAGGGACTTCTTTACCTGCTCCTGTTCTGTCATGTCCTGCGTCATCTCTCCTCCGCGACTGTCATTCTTCTCCTACATTTTTTGGAGAGACTGAATTATTCAAGTGATGAGAGCGAGATCTTATCACATAATATTACTGCGGCGCTTGTCTTCAGAGACACAGTGTTGTGGTCACCTTGTTCAGGTCAATTCCAACGGATACAGTGATGTAAACGCACATCAAAGTTTTAACTGCGCTAGTTTCATTGTGATGAATCATAAAATTAAAAAACTAATTTCAGGAAAGTTTCAGGAAACATATGTTTATGTGCTATATTTCAAATACACAGTGCAATTAATTAAAGAACAGTTAATTAAACAGGGCTACTGTTTACATCACAGGGAGCAATATGTGTGAAAATAAAACTAGAAAAGCTAATTTCAGTAACTGAGATGGCAAATCAAAGTACTTTTGAGATTTGAGTTACCTTTACTTTATTATTTGAGGTATTTGAGAAATGTTTCTTTAGCTAGGCTATTTGTTACGTTGCAGATGCACATACAAACATATGATCCCCTCATCAAGTGTGATGTAATATGTATGTATAGGATTTAAGTGAATGATCTAAAAACAAATAAATTCCCCGTCCATATTTTTAAATGTTGAAATATTACATTTCATCCGGGCGCACATATTTGTTCCTCTCAGATAAATGACTAAGACGCACTGATGTGTTTTTGGCAAACACTTGGCATGTTCCTCCATTGGAGTTGTGTTGGTTTTGGGTGGACGAGGGAATCCTGTCTGCAGGATGATGCTGGGGACAGCTCTGCCCTGGAGTCCAGCGGTGGCTGTCAGTGTGTCAGCACTGAGCTCTGGATGTCTGCTCCCCTCGGGTGATGGTCCACATTGACTGTCTCTCCCCGTCTGCATCCGTGTGGGATTTGGTGCCTCACAGTCAATACGGATCTCTTTGTCTCTCTCCGGCAGTCTGGTCTGTGAGTCGTCCTCTCCTTTTTGTCAAACAGACCTGCAGATATCTGCTGCAACAACCTAAGTGCTTTTTTAAAGGTTGTATGGTCAGACATGTTCCTGTTATAGCCTGGAACAGCCACATATCACTCTGTCACTGAGTAACAGCTTCGAATGCAGCATGATGCACCACTGATTCTGGCTGTTATGATCGGCTTGAAAGTGATGGTCAGATGGGGCGGCTGTTGAGATGGAGAGTCGGCATGGATCCTGTCGGCCATATGGTAAATCCATCTGCCCTCCTTCCTCCAAGCCAGGAGAAGTTATGCAGTACATTAGCTCAGTGTGTCCTAAACAAGCAGCTCTTGTCTCCTCATGCAGCTGAATTGACTTTAAAGTGTCTTATTGTGTTATGTAAATAGGCTTGTGTACAAGCAGATTACAGTAGTGCCACAATTAAAGTTCACTACCTAATAACATGATGTGTGGGCACTACGCGGCTGATAAATCCAGCACTTCCTGGGTGTGTGTGTGTGTGTGTGTGTGTGTGTGTGTGTCTGTGTGTGCAGGCAACTTGTAGGGAGGATGTGTAATGGTAGCTTGCTTATGCAGGAAAACACCATATGTTTTGTGTTTTTATTTTTTCTGAACAGCTTCCCAAATCCACCTGCACCTCAGGGATCCTGTGGCTACGTCCCAACAGCTCCTTTTGTTTGCTTTCAGTGAAGATTGAGACAAAGCATAGTGCTGCTTACTGTACTGCACACAGTCAAGGGCCCTTTGTTGCAGATCATACTCCCTCTCCACCTCACGTTTCCTGTCTCCCTCAACTGTCAAAATAAAGGCAAAACTGATATAAATAGAAGTCAGGGTGCATTGAGGAGCAGGTCCACGGTTCGACTCTCAGCTGGCCGAACCACTTACTGTTTTTCCCTACTCTGTCTCACCTGGTTTCCTTTCTCTCCTTCACTATATCTATTGAAATGAAGGCAAACACAACAATAACACAATTTTAAAAACTATTCAGGGTATCATCACAGTTTTTACGATTCATCCTGAGAGGGGGTATGAATGACTGTATACCAAATATCATTGAATTGTTGCTTGGTAGTGGATACATTTTTTCCAATTTGGTACAAAAGTTCACTCCTGGATGAACTGATTAGAATTCTGGGGGTCAAAGGTCAAGGTCACAGTGACCTAATAAAACCCCTCTTTGCCTCAAGTTATCTTAAGAACTCCTCGTGAGAATCCTTTTAAATTTGGCCCAAATGTTCACCTAGACTCAGATTAACTGATTAGATTTCAGTGTTAAAGGGTAAAACGGCATGTGTCTCATAAGAATGTGGACATTAAACGTATGCAGACTGAAACTGCACTGGTTGGCGGAGGCATACAACCACAGGGTGGTAAACTAGTTTATTCAATATCTCTTCATTTTATTGCTCTTGGCTTCTTCCATTTTCTTTAAAACATACCCACGCATCCCATCTCATTCTGTCCGCAACTGGTCTGTGTTTTTATTGTTGCAGTCTTCAGATCCCGTGTGGCAATCTAACCTGCAGGGGCAAGAATGAGGAGAGTCTGTGTCCTCAGTTGTAGGGGGTGGGGAGCTGGAGGATGGAGAGGGGGTGTGGTGGCAGGTTGTGGGTGGGGGTTGTTAGCACTTTGTGCCAAAGGGAAGATTTTTTCCATACAAGCACAAGCTGGGAATGTGTCTTAAAAAAGAAGGGGGTCGGGGTCTCCCTGTGGCCTCGAGCCAACTTCATGTTCCTAAACCTGGACCGGTTCATTCACACATGCAGCCAGAGAGCGGTAATAAAAAGTGTGTTACCCCTCGCTGCTTTATATTCATGAGCCAGCCGCCTGTGTCTGAGGTACCATCTCCCTTGGCAACCCAGGCTCCGCCCCTGTCTCTTTGTATCACGACATATGAAAGCCATCTGTGTTTAGGCCCTTAATCTCCATCACTGCACACACCCTGCAGAGTCTATATGCTGTGAGTGTATTTTATTTGACAGAAAAGACTGGCTGGGAGGGATGATCTGGGGAACAAAGAACACACCGGTCAAGAAAATGCTTTATTACAACTGTTAATTCAGCAGTAACGGCTCTGATAGTGATGGATGATGATGTGTGTGTGTACGACAAATAATAAAAAAGCAGCTGCACTTCTTTTAATTTTGTTCTTATTAATTAACTCTCGGCTAACATGTCAGCGTCACATCAAAGTGGACGTTGGTTCCAGTTATGAGAGCCACAGTTCAGGCTTCTCATTCAGAAGCTCATTCTACTTAAACAACATCAAAGATAAGACAAGACACTTGACGGCCTAAAGCTGGGTTTTAATGGACCCCTGACTGTTCTTAATTGGCTTTGGTCTTTATATTCCTAAAAATCATCCAAGCAGAGGTGTATTTTTCTATTTCACGTGGCCATATATTACAGTGCACTGGCGACATGTCCAGGGTGTAACCCACCTCTGGCCTAATGTCAGCTGGGATTGGCTCCAGCTCCCCCCACGACCCTCAAAGGACAAGTGGTATATATAATGGATGGCTGGATATATTACAGTGAATACAATTTGCCCCTAATTCTGATAACAATTAACCAATTAAACAACTGTATACCTACATTCAACCAACAAATTGTCTTTAGTTAATTTACCGAATCTACTTTATGATACAGGCTTCTCAAATGTGGAGATTTGTAGCTATTTGAAGATATTTGTGTGTGTAGTGTAGCGACTGGAGATGAGGAGGAGTGTTCATTCACTGTGCCAGAAAAGATCCTAATGCAATTATCACCAAGCCACTATTACAGAATATATGACTGCAAAAATGTTAACGTCTGCTTATCAGATACAGATTCTGAGCAGGACTAGCCCAATTAGAAAACCTTGACAGAATATCTGCGTTCATAATAATGTGGACAGCTGGAGCCTAGGGGCCTTGGTGATGAAGCAACAACTTTAAATTCCACCAGTGATTCAAGTCATCATGAAGCGATCAGATGAGGATTTACAGCATTTCCGGGAAACCAGAGCCTCACAGGGTGTCGATTTCTCAAACTATTTATCAGTCCAAACTGAACCCGGCTGAAAGCATCAACATCCTGACATTTGTAATTCAGTTTGGCTGAAGTGATGCCTAGTTTCACCTCTCAGCTTTTTGCCAAGACAGGGAGACAGAGACAAGTGACTCACATGATTACTTTACAAATGAGACCGATTTGTGTCTGTTTTTTTGTTGCAATTACAAATATATAGAGTATTTAAATTGGTTTAACTCAGCAGCACATAAACAGACATGCAGATGTATTGGGATTTGTTTTAATAAAAACAAAACGATGACAGTATAGAAAAACATATTTGACAATATCGTGAACCTAAACATTAAAGATTAACATTACATTGATCAGTGCTCATTAAGCAAAACACACAAAGGCAACAACTGAACTGTTAAATTGGGATTAATCACAACTAGAACCAGCCTGAACATCACACTTCCTGCTAAGTTGGCAGACGTTTAGTGATACTAATAGAACAAATTAACACTTCTCACCACTTCATCTGGTGATCCGACTGCTTTTTATATTTAATCATAATATGTCCTGTTGAGCAAATGAACAGTATTATCATTCCTTTCATTGCTATTTATGACATTACAGCTCTGCATCTGTTCATTACATTGAACACAACTCAAAGATTTAGTGCCATGATCCTTTTCACATAACATGCAGTAAAAAAAACACATATATGCTGTAATAATGGATAAATAGTTATTTAGAGGCCATACAATTAGAAAGGCAATGTAAACTGGCACAGTATTCACATCATTAGTGCATTAAAACCTTTTAACAGCTGCTCTTTGCAGGGTAGTGTGACATTCTTAACAATTCATGTTCAAATTCACTAAACGAGTGAGCGATAGTAGGTGTCTATTTAAAAAACGTATTAGCATAAGGTCAGTAAGTGTTTGTTCAGTAGTGATAACAGAAGACCTCCATAAAGTGGATACCAAGACAAATCACTTTTACATGATCATGACGAGTTCAACATTAAAAACGTAACAGAAAAATATACTTTTGGCAGCAAACATAGAGGCCTCATGAATGTTTAGTCAGAGTGGTATTTTACAAAAAGCCAGCAACCAAATGCACGTGCCTGTTTGCTTGTAACTACTAAGTTGGTCCCTTGTCCAGCTAAACTGGTGAGGAAACATAATGTGATGATCGTACTCTGGTGAAATAGTTTAGAAAAGTTAGTTGAGGTGTCTTTCAGTGATTATGGCTCCAAATGAAACTTACTTTCTTCCCTTTCTACATCAATAAGATGAATACAGTGTTGTTAACACCCGTGCTTTAGTGTTCATATATTTTAACGAAAATATCATCCTTCATATGGTACCTCCAGGTACATAAACATCAATCTACAAACCTGGATTGAACTGACTGAATTCACTGTCACTCTAGAGGCTATTAATAGCTCTCATGTTAATAACTTCCATCCATCAAACTCTGTTAGTTTTCATCAGTGGTGAACCTAAATAAGGTTAAAGACTAAAGGCTTCAAGGACTTCTGTTCTCTTAGTCTCCTTGTGTCAGCACAGGAATGTCGATTTCTATGGCAGACATGCGTGAGCGGCTGGAGTAGCGCTGGCCAGCGTAGCCGGATCCATATCCCTGAGAGGGAGCGTAGCTTTGCGAAGGTGCGTAGCTCTGCGAGGGTGCGTAGCTCTGCGAGGGTGCGTAGCTCTGCGAGGGTGCGTAGCTCTGTGAGGGTGCGTAGCTGTAGGCCTGGGTTCCTCCCACCTCCGACCCGTACCCATCTGGAGCAGAAATCTGAGACATGTACACTTGTGTAGGTGCAGGGGCAACCACACTTTGTGCATAGCCGTGGGTTGGCACATACTGCTGCGTGTCGATGACTGTGGGAGGATAGGCTTGTGGTGGGAAGGGCTGAGGACCATACACTGGGGAGGGAGGATATCCGTTGGCAGTGAGAGGCTGAGTGGACAAAGAGGTTGACATGGACGGCAGTGGCAACCAGAAGGGTGAAGGCAACTTCTTACACATACAATACCACATGAACATTAACAACGCGGCCAGCATTAGTCCTCCGGAGCAGCCTATTGCTACATATACAGCAAACCCATCAGAGAACATGTTGTCATATCTGAGGTTCAGCGCCTTAGTGCAGAACAGGAACCACACTGAGGGGGCAATGGCGACAGCTCCACCCAGGAACAAGAACGTCCCAGCCACCAGGTGACAGCCCGCACTGTTGACCAGGAATTTGAGAGTTTTGATGTCCGGCTCAGGCTTGTCTGAGCAGCAGCAGGTCTTACACATCCCAGCCATGCACAGCAGCAAGGCCAGCGAGCCGAACAGCAGGCCTGCAGGCAGACAGAACTGCAGGAGCCGCAGATCGAGCTGGTCCACTTTAGAGTACCACTGGAAATATGAGAAAACATGACTTCTGTTAGGACAACTTCAAAACATAACAGGACAAAACAGCAAAAACAGAGGGAAGCAAGCTGATAAAAACAATACCTCTGAATCATAGTAGTAGCATCCTGAGTAGCCATCCTGTTTCACACATTTAGCCCACAGCCCATCATACACACTGATATTCTTAGCGTTGCGATTGAAGGTGACGAGTCTCGTTACTCGCCACTGTGGGATTACAGCTGCCACGGCAAGCCCTGCCACTGACACGAAGGCAATGATGAAGGAAAAAGCGTTGGTGGCATGGATGTCCCGGCACGACATGGTTGTTGGTGCCGACAGGAACTGAGGCCACGAGGAGAATTCCTGTTTGAACGGAGGAAGTCAGACAGAAAGGAGTGGCTGGTCAGTGTGGTGGGAATCAACAGGGCCTCAATGTATTTGCATTATTTTACTGTATAGAAAACTCCTGATAACGAGGAAAAAAACATGGTTATACAAGTTTATTGAATGGCCCCATTAGTACTGAAGTAAGCTAACTGTGCCACGGACTGACCTAGCTATTGGCAACCCCCCTGTATTCAACACAGTTTAGTTGACCCAGTATCTGCTGTCCCAGAGAAACAATGCTCTCATTTCATTAGCAAACACAGTGGGGATGACGGCTGAGGTCGCTGAGTGTCTGTACTGCAGTGCATTGCATAGACTGTACAGCTACACAATTAACAATTGTGTTACACTCAATGAGTTTTATATAGATGACAGCATGCTTGCAGCTGTGACTGGACGTCGGTATCACAACTTAATTTCTAGATACTTTTGGAGTTGATTTATAGATTTATTATGAAACAATTACTTGCTGAATAAGTGAATCTCCCAGTCTTAGACACGGCTCTTCAAAATATTTGATGCCATATAACCTGGTTCAGAAGTGAGGACATTAACATTAAAATCAGATCTTTTACATGATTCTTGGAATTGGTTTGGATTAAATCTCTGTTGTGTTGTCTGTTCTAAAGAGATGGAAAATCTCGATGAGATCAAAATAAATATAAATAAATATATATATATACAGTTGTATTAATGTTTTTGACACAGGTTTAACTCACCACTTGTAACTTGTCCAATCAACTGTGTATTTAAATTTCTGAGGTTCTAAGGTTGATTTTTATCTTAATTTACACATAATTAACTAAGTAAATTCTGAAGAGAACGTGGTAACAAGTGCTTAAAATACATGACAACAGGTTAGTGATAAAACATTGACTGAAGCTATAGCAATATAATTATATAAACGACACATACTGTGTATTCAAGTCAAACTGTGATTAACGTTCCACCATCAGAGTGATAACTAGTATTTAGGAAGCTGTTATTACACTCAACAGCCTCTTTATTAGCCTAGCATGCTAAGCTAACGATCTGAGGTTAGCTCTGTTAGCTCATCGTCCATAACTCAATCAACAGCGATGTATATCTACAATTAAACTCGCTCGAACGTATCACCTGAATATGACACCGATACACAACTGGGTCATCAAAACCAATGCAACACTGACTAGCTCGTTACGTTAGCCAGCTAGCTCAGAGCTAGCATTACAGCAACCTGTTGCGTCAGGATCACTACGTAGATAAGAAGCTAAAACACGGTAACTACAAAGACGGAAGGCTCCGGTACCGTGTGTGTCCAGCAGGTAGATCGTGTTTAGATGGGAGATGGAGGCATTTCGGCGTATTTCTCCTTTAACGCTGCTACAGACGACAGAGAAGTTTTTACTCCGGTACAGTACGAGAGTAAACAGGAAGTGACGTCAGAGTAAAAGGCAGCGTCCCCGCCCTCTGCGCCGTCTCACAGGTGCTGCTGAACCCTCACCCTTGTCTTGTTCCTGTTCACCCATAACAAATAGATTTCCTGGAATTCATTCCTTTACGCAGAGATAGACGCAGCTCACATAGGATACTAGAAATAGACACAAAGCAAATTAAAATAAGATAAAAGAGTAAGACATGCAAAACTAGCACAAAATAATAAATACAATTTCCAAGAAGTAGGTTGAAATAGTGAAAGTGATGCTCGTACAGTAAACTGTAAAACAGGTACAGTAGCAGCAAAGGGTTTTGTAAGGAGGCAGGGGTAAACATTTAATCTAAACACTCTTTAATGTTTCATAGCAGCCATCAGATATTGTGTGTTTCTCTCAGGTACCTCCTTATCATCTCCTTTGCTCTGAGTGTGACAGATACAAATGTGTGTTTATCTGTGTACGTGTGTGTGCAGTTAATGCAAATTAGACAGAATGTGTATTTATTTTAATTTGGTTACCGATAAGCAGTATGAACACATAGTATATATATATATATATATAGCCTCTTTATTGCAGTAGTACCCTTTATAGTACGCTTCTTTCCAGACTTGTGTTTCCAAGTATTCTGATCAAATTTATTGTTGTATTATTAATCAAATATTCTGTTATATGAATTTTGTGATGGTGAGAGGGCTGTAAGATACTGACCTCTCTTTTTAGAGGGCTTGAACTCTTTGACCTCAATGCTGAGATCTTTCTGAGTGAGTGTGGTAATTTGTTTGATTTGTTTTTGCGCCATGTAGAAAGAGTAAATAAAAGCCTGTTTATATCCGACACTTGGTTGTGACTTGTTTCACTGACAATCTTGATTGACGTCCTTTTTTTTGTGCCTTCCAGGGCGATGTCCCCATTCACATGATTTATAAATCTGCAGGGGAAGACCTCCTCAATGGTAAGATGGTGTTTTGCGATGTACTGTACATGTGTTCATGCTAAACACTGGAAACTGTTACTTGAATGCTGATAGCTATAAATGTTCCTGTTTCCTAGGTGACCTGCCAGAGCCGCCGTTTCCCAGCCCTCCGTTCCCCGGGTCTAAAGTAGTTCACAGGAGAAAAAAGAGACAGGTATGACTCTGCTGCAGCTTCAGTTAGAAAATCGTCATCCTTAGCAGAGGGCTGCCGATGCTCTCGTGTTCACTATAATTTGTGTTGTGCACATGAGCATGCGTGTTTCTATAATTTTAAGATAGAGACATTTTTATGCTTTTTGTTCCCCCGCCTGTATGTATGTTAAAGTCAGAGCACTGTTTCCTCTCTAGCCTCCCACACTTCAGCTCTCCACCTCTGTCTCTTCTTCTCCACCTCCCCTAGTTTTTCATGAAATATTCACCTTATGAGTAACACAGTCAGATGTCTGCAGCTGTCTGTCCGTTCAGTCCTCGGAGCCACTCTCGTCTTTATTTGTAGAACAAACACCTGTGTTAGATTTATTCGCAAATAAATGTCCTTTGACATTGATTTGTCGTCTCTCCTGTTTTCTTGGTGAAGCAGGAGACCTGAGTTGATCTCTGTGTTTACTGTGTGTATGTGTTTGTGCGTGCGTGCGTGCATGCATGCGTGTGTGTGTGTGTGTGTGTGTGTGTGTGTGTGTGTGTGTGTGTGTGTGTGTGTGTGTGTGTGTGTGTGTGTGTGTGTGTGTGTGTGTGTGTGTGTGTGTGTGTGTGTGCTCTCCTGAAATCCTCCTTGATGTGCACAGTCTTGCTTTGAGGAAACTAAGAAAAGTGCTGTCTTGTTTTCTCTCAGGCTCCACATGTGTCACACAGTGTCGAGGATGAGATCAAATACATTGAGTTGATGGTGATCAATGACCATTTAATGGTAAGTTTTTAACTATTTATGGTGTGAATGTGCAGTTATGATAGAAAATACTGTAAAATTATCAAATGTATTATTTAATTATAAAAATCCCTGTGTTCTGTCATGTTAAGAATCACAGCATTTAATGATTTTATTATTATGATTTGTAATAAACTATATGAAGCTTTGGCTCCAAATTAAATATTTGATTGCAAGATCAATTTATTTTTGTTTTGGTCTTTTCATGGGATTTGTTGGTGATAAAGAAAATATAGAATATCCCTGTAGACTTGCTGAGAGCTCATAGTTCAGGATGCTGGGTGGGCCAAGAGTCAGCACTTAAAAAGTGCGTGCACTCGCTCAAATAAAAAACTACCTGTGTTGTGCATGAAACAGAAAATGCTCTGATCTTAATGTGCTTAACTTAGATCCACTGGGACTGACTTTTGCTTCATACACAATGTCAGTGATATTCGGAGCGAATTAAATGCTTCTTTCATACACTTAAATGGCTTAAAATTAATTTGTTCCAGATTATGGATCCTGGTTTTAATCATTTCCTCTCAATCCCTCTTTGCCTCTCTCTGTCTCCCTCCAGTACAAGAAGCATCGGCTTTCCGTTGGGCACACAAATAACTATGCTAAGTCAGTGGTCAATATGGCTGACATGGTAAGAATTGTATTGATCCTCTTCTTGGAAAGCTTGCCACAAGCACTCCCACCATGTAGCAAAGCCAAGCACACACTGCACTGATTTCTCATTTAACCAACCTCACTCTCTCCATTTAAAACCTCTTGGCCAGTGATGAGTTTCCAGGTTTCGGAGGATTGAAGCGGTGGCACATTCCGACAGTACCGAGGCAGATATTTCAATGTTTGATTATTTGTGGCCACATCTGTGTGCTGTGTTACGGAAATCTGACCTGCTGCAGGGTCATGTCTGTAAGCTGATAGGCCGGTGAAGCTGGAGGAAGGTCACGTTTTTTGTGTTGTGTCCTTGAAGACGATCATATGAAGCCAACTCTATTTGGGAATTACACATTGATTTCCATGTACAAATAGAGTTGTCTTTCTGCCACAGCACAGAGGCCACATTCACATCACATATTCTAAATGGCAGAGCAACTGCAAAGTATACAGACAAAAGTTATCAAGTTTTAACATCTATATATATTATTTTATAGTCCATTCTTTCCTAAACAAATCCCTACCCACTATAGAGTGTCCCAAGCAAGTATGTACCTTTTTCATTCAGCTCCCAGGTTTATTATGTACCGAAAATAAAATTCCCAAAATAATCAACACGTACTTTATAAGGTAATTCTATTAAATTGAAGCATTCACATAAGTGCACATGGAAACACTGTTGAATGCCTCTTTTAAAGTAAATGTTTTATGACATATAGAAACACACAAACCAGAAATTGGCAATTCGGCTCTGACCTTTTGTAATTTTATTCTGCTGTGGTAATCATTTTTTTGACACTGTCACCTTTATTGTTTAGATAATGTAGCTACAGGCAGGAAACAAGGGCAGAGAGCGGTGGGACATGCAACAAAGGCTCCCAGCTGTAATCAAATCGGGGACATTGTGGTTGTGGCTGTCAGGACATCTCACAAAATAGACATTTTGAGTGTTCGATAATTGCGTGGCCTTTGGGGGTCAGTAATGACAGTTACCGTGTTTTGGAAACAGCACCTGGACTAGATAAGATGTGACCGTGACCACACCGGTGAGATGAATCCCACCATAAAAATCAGCGATTCAGAAAATGTAATCGTAGGTTTATGTGCATGACGACGTAATGTTTACAGAAGTGCATTATAGAGCGAGTCGTGGTGCAGACTCGCTGCTTGAGGGTTTTTATTTGCAGAACACAGCTCTTAATATGGAGATCCGACCACATGCGTGCACAAATAGAAACAGAGAGTGTCACATATCGCTGATTGCTCCCTCACTGCTCTGTCAGGTAATTCGTGAGATTGTCGTTACTCAGCGAAGAGGCTCTGCTTGTGTCTTCTCCTCCAGTGTTTCTCAGGACCCCAGTAGACTTCCATGTCATGAAAGCAAACATTGTCATTTGCTCCTGCTTTGTCCTTCAGAGGGTTTCACTTGTTGACTCCGTCTAGCCGCCTGCAATGTGCTGCTGTCTGGTTTGGGATCGTATTAATCACACTGACTGGTGCTGTCATAATGAGCAGCTGGAGATGATGCTGACTTTGAAAGATGCCTGTCAGTGTTTATGCAGATCAGGCTGTGCCATTTGTTTGTTCTTTCTTGAACTAATGGGACTTCTAAAACATAACAAAAACACTGATATTCATTTTCCTTTAAATCCCCCCCCCCCCCAGATCTTCAAGGAACAGCTTAATACTCGGATTGTGCTGGTTGCTATGGAAACCTGGTCAGCGGACAACAAGTTCAACATCGACGACGACCCCATGGTGACCCTGAGGGAGTTCATGAAGTACAGGAAGGACTTCATCAAGGAGAAATGCGACTCTGTTCACCTCTTCTCGTGAGTCCGAACGTCTGAGAGGATTTTCTCGCCCAATCCGGTGCTCAGAATCTTTTCTTATGGAGCTAATTCATTTTCTCGTTTCATCAGAGGAAATCGCTTTCATAGCAGCTGGGGTGGAGCTTCCTACATGGGAGGAGTATGCTCTCTCACTAAAGGAGGCGGCGTGAATGAGGTGAGTCACTGACAATTCCCCAAAACCTGTCAGCATCAGCAACAATAATCATTCTCAGTTGTCCATTACAGTAAGAGTAATAACACACTGTAAAACCCTTTTATTCCACTCTTCCGCTCTTTCGTTGTCCTCCGGCTGATCTAATAAACTTCTTATTCTCTGTCTCTCTCTCTTCACCAGTACGGGAAAACGGATGAGATGGCCATAACCCTCGCTCAGTCGCTTGGACAGAACATTGGCATCTTTTCGGACAAGAAGAGGATCCTCAACGGTACATAGTTAAACCTGAACGTGTGCAAACTCATTTTCAAGCCTCTTTTCTGCGCACTAAAATGATCAACGTGTTGTTATTCTAGGTGAATGCAAGTGTGATGATCACTGGTCCGGCTGTATCATGGATGACGTTGGGTAAGTTAATTACATTTAACAAATGATTCTTGAAGACACATCTTTCACAGATGCTAGAGACACAATGTCCAGTGTTTTTCATCAAAGTTTCCCAAATGAACGTTTGGATCAAAATACTGTTTGTTTTTAAAATGGACTTGAAATTGATTTGTGGTGTGGATTCATTGTGCAGGCATTACCTTTTTCATCAGAGTCAGAGTTCTCCAAACAAACTTCAATCACAACATCATCCGAGTTGAATACTATACCGTAGTTTTACTTCAATGCTAACATCACAATTAACCCTTTGTCCAAAACAAATGTTTGAAGGAGCTTAAACTTGAAGGAGCAAAAATTGTCTTTAAACTTAAAAGAAATAATAATGAGATCAATTTTACAATACATTTTAAATTGATAGTATTTTTGGCCATATTGGCCTTTTCTAGTCACAATACTCTTTTATTCATCAATATAAATATGTTGATAAGAATATTTCCATCCGGTGTAGTGTTATTGTAGTGTTGTAACTAACCACTAGGTGCCAGTCTGTGTGTATGGTATCAGTTTGTTTATAAAACTTCATTGTGCTCCTTTCAGTAGAAATGTATTATATAATGCGATGCTTGCTAAGATTATGAAGTAGGTAATAAGTCAGTCTTTGTTTATTTTAAGCTTTCAGTTTATACAGAAATCATGTCAGTATCTGTACAGTGTGATGAAGCTTGCTTGCTCACTGTGAGCATAAGTATGTGACTGGGTGTGTTGTGTGTACGGATCACTGTGCTGTGTGTGTGTGTGTGTGTTTGTGTGTGTATACACCTCTTCTTAAATACTTCTCACATTCCCCCTCTATCCCGAATGGGACAGCAGGTGAGCAGAAGCTTGACTAGAATGTTGCCTGTGCTGTTCTGAACCAACTGGCTGCCTCGGAGGGGTTGTCAGTCATCACAACCTTTCCCATTTCATCTGAGAGCACTACGGCCTCGGTGGCCCGCGGCTTCTCTTTTGACTCAAATGATATGAACAAATACAGTTTGATGTCTCTTTATTATGCACTGGCTGTATTTTTCAATATCATTTTTAAACAATTTCACATGTACTTTATGTGAATTCTTCAGTTTGTGGTCGATGTCGCCGGCCGATCAACCCAGAGAGTTTTATTCATTTGGTTATTCTGATTATCGATAAGCTCTTTCTCCCTCCTGACCTTTTGAAAGTCAGAACTTTTCATCACTTCTGTTTGTCCATGTCTAACCGATTGAAACAGTCTGCAATGTCATTCTCATCTTAGGCCAATATTTGTCTCCCTCATTTCCCTGTAACAACAGTACACACCCCGGCACTACCTGTCCAGATCCTGCTTCATTGGATTTCCATAATAAACCGACTATGAGACCTATCACAAGGTCACATGACAGAGGACAGGTCACTCTGCGCTGTCCTCTGTGAATGGATCTGGCCTAGATCTGTTTTCTCTAAAACAAAGTCAATGGTATTTCAGACACTTGTATTCAATGAGCGACCTCAGTCATGTCCATTGACGGAAGTTTCTTTTTTTTCCCTCAGCACCTGCATGTGTGAACTACCTAACCTGACTACTACTAACTATTTCACATTTTTTCACAGGGTTTAGTTCTAATGTGTGTGTGTGTGTGTGTGTGTGTGTGTGTGTATATGTGTATATTTGTCTGTTCATACAGTATGTGTGTGTGTATTCCTGCGCAGTGTGTGTGGCAGCTTGTTTACAGCCTCTTAAATCCTAACTAAACCTAATAAAAACTCAGCAGAGGGCACAGTCCATAGAGACGCACAATTTACTGTCTGAACATTATGGTCGAGTTAGGATTTTGAATTGTTTTATATATTTTCTATTGCTTCCTTTTACGTTTATTTTCTTTCCATGAAAGATCCAGGACAACATATGTATTTCAAAGGCAACATTATAAGACTAAATAAAACTGAAAAAGGACACAGGGATGTTGTGGACATGAATCAGCCTGCACAGTTCAGCAGTGTTGCAGTGGCTTTGTGCGTATAAACACTGCAATGTCTTCTAGTGACCACTGGGGGTGATAGGCTGATCGTGAAAGAAGGAAGGAAGAAGGAGGTTATGTTTTTATCTGTGTTTGTTAGTTTATAGAATTACACGTTTTCTTTTTCCCTTCTTTAAAATTGTGAGAGATTAATTCATGGATCTTGATGAAAACAATCACGTTTAGGGGACTGATATTTATGAGTGAGCACAATTTGGTGAAGATTCAAGTAAAAATCTGGATCTAGTCAATTCATATGTGTTTTCATAACTTGACGAAGGTTTAAGATGTTTAAGAGGCAATCAAACCTTTTCTCGGTGCAGAATGTGTCCACATGCTTAACTAAGTCCATCTAAGCACTTTCTACAAATAATAACAGTAGTGTCTGTATTGAAATCTTTTGGAATACATATTTTGATCCCATGGTCTTAAGTACTGTGAAATGAAAAGTCTTTATCGTGGCTGAGTAGTAAGATTAGTCCAAAAAGGATTGTACTTGTTTTGGTGACCAGTGAATCATTCAAGCACGCTTCATCTTTGTTTCACCTCTTATTACAACAGAGATGAACACTACAAGATTTTTGACAAGATTCAACCCTGACCACAAATTTGAAATCTAAGACACCGATCCCGCACGCCAACTTTAAACCCAATTAGTTTTGTAAATCTCTGTCAGATATTGTAGTGTACTTCATCTACCATCAAAGCATCATTACTGCGTTCCAATACAACCAATCATCTCTGTAGTTTAGTCACATCACATATCAAGTAGCTCCGACCTCTCACGGCCCCTAGTCGCTCTGTTATTGCATTGTTTCCTGACTCAGTCCTGATGACTGACTGCTCCACACACGAGCCTGCAGCGTGATCACCCACAGCCTGACACAGCCGCAGAGGGTGATGATGCTTAAGTGCTGCTCAGGTTCGGGTCGATATTGTTTTAAGATATCAGAGTGAACTCTGGACCTGTGACTGTAATAAATTCTGACAAATACTTAAACGGACGTTGAAATGATGCAGAATTTCTTTCTGAAACGATGATGCAATAACAGTTGAAAAGTGAATCATCCACAATGTCCAGGTTCATTTCCAGGACAAATTCGCAAATTAATTTTAGATCCATTTACTCTTTACATATCCATCCCTGTTTTGGCCGTGTTAGCTTCACTGTATATCCGCCTCCATGTTATTGTAAGGATCTCCTGAACTGTGAGTATCTGTCATAAAACGTGACATTGTAAGAAATACAAACCTAATTCAATATTACAAATCTGCTGTGGTATTCCGCGGAAATTAAATGTGAGTCCTGTTGTGTGTTTTTGTGAGCGAGTCCTCTCACTCTTATCTATGTCCCCTGTTATCTGAGGGTCCTGTCTATACTGCAGCTTCAGTAACCGCATCATATGGTTGTGTTGAACAGTTTCTACCTGCCCAAGAGGTTCTCCGACTGCAACGTGGGGGAGTACCACAACTTCCTGAACAGCGGCGGAGGAGCGTGTCTGTTCAACAAACCTCTGAAGGCATGTAACACTCATTCGCACACATATCATATATCTAAATGTAGTTAAAGGAGTTTTCTCAGAACTTTCAATGTTAATTCGGCCCTTCCCCCCCGCCCCCCTTAGCTGTTGGACCCTCCAATCTGTGGGAACGGCTTTGTGGAGCCGGGAGAGGAGTGTGACTGCGGCAGTCCAGCGGTGAGTGACAGCTCTGCACAAGGGACTGGATGAATGCAAACAGGGAAGAGGTGTCGTAAAGGGTTAACTCGATAATCAAGGTCAAAGTGATGCGCTAATTTCCCAACAACAGCACCACCGACTGTGTCATAATTTCTGTGAGAGGAGGTAATTTGAACTAATGAGGTAATTTCCCAGGAGGAATCAAAGAGCTGCGTGAAGTTATTGCATTGATTATAGAGTTTGTCAACAGAGACTTTGTTTTGGTCGATTACGTAAAAACTCTTCTAACTAACACTTCCTAGTAGTTCTTATGTCAGACCAGGCTTTTTCCATCGGTGTCCCAAGGCTCTGAGCCCCCAACTTGAGATTAGACTCAGCACTTAACCTGTTTTTTTAATCTTTGCTTTAAACATATTTTTATAGGAATGCCTGATTTTTGTTTGTTTGTATTATTTTCTGTTCTATTATCTTCCTTATATTTCGTTTGTCTTGTTTTCTTTTGTGTTGCTTTATAGCCATGTGTTTTGTAAAGAACTTTGCAAGCTTGTTTAAATTTGTGCTACAGAAATAAATTGTTATTATTAACATTATAATTTCATGTGTAATATGTTTTATAATATAATATCTATTAATATGTTGTGTTTGTCTTCTAGGAGTGTGCCAGAGAGGGGGATACCTGTTGTGAGAAGTGTACTTTGACTCAAGGCTCAAAGTGTAGCAACGGACTCTGCTGCAACAACTGCCAGGTACAGGACAGTTTACTGCTACACCTTCCATCTTCTGCTGGTGCTGACTACCCATGATGCCAAGCAGAAGGAATTACCTCTCAAGACTTTGGACTCTTATGTCATTAGTTTCCATGTGGTATCCATCTGCAATGAAATCATTCTGTAGTTTTGAAACAAGATTTGGATGAAATCACTAACAAAGCCAACTTGCTTAAAATCAGACCAACTGTTAAAGCAAGACACTTTTTAAAACCAGGATAAACTAACAAAGATGTCCCCCTCCTTACAGTTATGCTCAGTCTTTGCTCCTGGTAAGAGAAAAGTGTATTTTCCTGCACAGTATCAACCTTTTATAGTGAATTCATTTACCAGCTCAGTTTCAGTTAAGCAACCATCATCAGGCATTTCCATTTATATCCATTTATATTCCATGTTTCTAAGTACATAATAACCATACACTGACAGAACACTGCACAATTCA
Source organism: Verasper variegatus (assembly GCA_026259375.1). NCBI lineage: Eukaryota > Metazoa > Chordata > Actinopteri > Pleuronectiformes > Pleuronectidae > Verasper > Verasper variegatus. The sequence goes on from CM048048.1 coordinate 14,741,154, forward strand.
ACAATCTAACAAGAAGGGACAGAAAAAATACATTGATAAAGTCCAACAGATGAATTTCTCACTAATTCAGCTGAATGAATGAGTTTACAAACATGCTCAGAGTCTGTGTAATCTTTATTGCATGCTGCTGCAGATGGAGTTCATGGGGGTCGTGTGTCGAGATGCAGTGAATGACTGTGACATCCCAGAAAACTGCACAGGAAACTCCAGCCAGGTGAGCGTGAGCTTCCCCTGCACAGTTTACTCTAAACGTTCTACATGTGTGGCTCCTACTGTACACCACAATGTCTCTGAGGGGTTTCCTTGATTTATTCCAGTGTCCACAAAATGTGCACAAGATGGACGGCTACACGTGTGAAAAGGATCAGGTGAGATGTTTGCCAGTGCTCACTGGGCCTCACTGTATTTAGCATTTTATAAAAACAGCTCCTACTTGTGCACTGGTGATGTATTTTTAAACTATATTCTCCTCTACAGGGTCGCTGCTTCAATGGAAGGTGCAAAACCAAAGACAGACAGTGCAAGTACATCTGGGGAGAGAGTGAGTAACATTTCTACATGATGAATTCAGATAGACACAAACTTCCTGCACTGTTCGTCTTAATGCTGATTGTGTCGCGTTCCTTCTCCCTCAGAGGCAACGGCGGCCGACAAGTTCTGCTACTGAGAAGCTCAACATCGAGGGTACGGAGAAAGGCAACTGTGGGAAAGACAAAGACACGTGGATCCAGTGTAACAAACAGTAAGTCGGTCCTCTCCATGAATGTAACCCGTGCAGCTCCGGGTTATTTTCTTTAAATGATCTGTGGTTGCACCTTTTGTGTTTCAGGGATGTTCACTGTGGCTACCTGCTGTGCTCCAACATCTCACCTGCACCGCGACTCGGAGAGCTGCAAGGGGGGATGACCTCGTTCTCCGTGGCCCGACACAGCGCCTCTCTTGACTGCAGGTACACGAAGTTGATATACATTTTGTGTACATCTGCTTTGCCCGTCTCTGCTGTAACTTCTGGGGCAAACAACATATGACGAAGGAAAAACACACTGCAAGCCAGTTAGCCAGTCGGTTGTTTTTAAATTCCACTGTTTGCTATGTAACTTTAATACATGAGCTCATCCGTGAACATGATCTGAACCTGAGTCAGGTCAACTAGACCCCTAGCGGCCGACGTTACATATTGTACGTTTAAGTCTGACTTTTGTCTAAGACATCATCAGGGCCAAGAAGCAAACTGCCAAAAGTAATCTGCCAAAAAAGTAATTTCCTCTCCAATAATAATCTGAATTATTCATAACATCGTAACATCATTCCGAGGCACGGAGTAAATTGCTTTTCGAGGACGTTGATGAAACTGGTCGTGAGACATTATGACACCCTAACAGAATAACCTTTGGAGTGCACTCTACACAGCAGATGACAGTGACCATGCAACTCACTGTTACCTCAACTGAACTTTATCTTTACCACATGAAATGCTGTGTAAGTGACTCAGTCATGTTTGTTGCTCAGCGGCGCTCACGTGGTGATTGATGGAGACACTGACCTGGGATACGTCGAGGATGGTACGGCCTGCAGTACAGACAGCATCTGTTTCAATCACAAATGTCTCCCGATCCAACAGTTCAACTTCAGCACCTGCCCCGGGACGACTGACAAGAGCATCTGCTCTGGACACGGGGTACACACACACATACATACAGTGAACACACACATTTACTACAAAGGGCAAAACACTGAATCCAACAAAACACAGGAACTAAAAATAAAGATAAAAACATTAAAAGGGATCAGAAAATGATGAAGAAAAAAATTCAATGCTAAAATAGATAAGAAAAGGATGAAATAAAGATAAGATACTAAAAGAGCAGGAAGTAAAACCAGATATAAACGTTATATTAAAGGTCCTAAAACTTAAGGTCTTAATATTTTTAGTTGTACCATGATATGTGATGACACTTTTTATTGCGCTGGAAATATATTTATTTTTCTTTGCACCACAACTTTCACATTTAAAGATTCTGAGTATGTGTTTTGTGTGTTTTTCATTGTCTTTTTGTTCTACATTCCCACTGTAGGTGTGCAGTAGTGATCTGAAGTGTGTGTGTTACCTGGGCTGGGCTGGAGACGACTGTAACTCCACGTCTCCGCTCAGTTATCTCGTGGTGGGGCCGACCGCCGCAGTTTCAGGTAAATGTGTTGACGCTCTGTTTCCACACCACTGTCTGCGTTCTGCTTTCTGCACTCTGCTCCTTATTGTCATTCATTTCTCTCTGCACTTCATACCAGTGCTTCTTGGCTCTGTCTCACTTTATCTCTTCCAGTTCTTATTCTGTCATCTTCACAGATCCCCAAATGTTAATATGTTTAATATTTCAAGCTTTTTCTTTGTTTTTTACTTTTCATCTTTTCATTTTAGCTTCTGTGTCGGATTCCCGTCCGCTCATTAAAACCAGCTGCATTCATGTCATTCTCTTTGTTTGTCATTATTTTCACACTCATTCTTTGTCGACAGGCTGATGTCTTTGACGGAGTGACTTGAGGTCAGATTTGAGTTCTCTTTTTTTTTTCATTATATTTGTCGTGTCTTCGATGTCATTTCCTCGTTCTTTTCCTCTCGCACCCCCACTTCAGCTCAACACTGTCAAGTTGTGTTTTTTATTGTTATCGTGAACCTGGGAACCTACTCCACATGTAAGTTCCCCTCAGCGCAGCGCCGACGGGCGACAGCAGTTAATGTTTTCTCAGTTTACTCCCTCTTGTTCTCCTTTTACACTTCTCCTGCTAATTGTAGTGTGTTTTCATGTTCTGCCGCAGTGTTTTGTGGTTTCTGTATCCCCGTGTGTCCACATGAATCAGGAAACATGACACAATCCAATTAACACACAAATGGTTCCCCACTCTCCTCTCCTCCTCTCCTCCTCCTCTTCCTCTGTCTCAGGTATCACCAGTACAAACATCATCATCGGGGCCATCGCGGGCTCCATCCTCTTCCTCGCGCTCGTAATGGCTGCTACAGCCTGGTGCTACAAGTAAGTGTCCCTGGCAGCGAGAAATCTAAAGGGGTCGTGACTCGTGAGATGATTATCAGGACTGAAAAGAAGAAAGCTAATTTCAGTTTCACATAATTTCAGCCCATTCAGACTTTTCCTCTTATCTTGTGAATAACACACTTAATCTTAGTCAACCATCGGACAAAAGCTACATTACTATCAGGCTGAGTGTCCTTGTTCTTCTCTTCACAGGAGCTACAAGCAGAGACGCTATGTGGAGTCTGAGGTTCACCGAAGATTCTGCCGGTTTGCTCACCTTAACACTATTTTCCATATGTTGCATTGATTTTAAGTGTCAGAGCTGTGGTTTGCTCAGGTGAGCTGTAACGTTAGTGTTCTCTCGGCAATGTTATTTTCCCATCATGGGTTTAATGTTTGCGTAAACAAAGTGTTTAGTTATTGATCATAAGTCTAAAGTCATAAGTCCACAGACCTCGTTCTCCAAAATTATCAAAAGCCCAGTGTGAGAAAAAAATACTCAGAGAAATACATCACTAATAGGAGGATTTGATTATGATACAGCCACAAGATATTGCACTCAGTGTGGAAAATCAACAAAACTGTAATGGAAAAAATATATAGTTTGTTCATCATAAACTGTTGAAAAATAACTGTATTAATATTTGAAGGTGTATTTTTCCTGTGATTGTGTTTCCCTCCATCTAAAAGTGTCATTCTGTATTTGTAGGCAAATGCCCCCAGGTGACTATGTAACAAAGCCTGGGGACGCAGATTCATTTTACAGTGACATGCCTCCGGGTGTCAGCACCAACTCCGGCTGCAGCTCCAAGAAGAGGTCAGCCTGCCTGTCGCACCTGCAGATTTGCACCCTGTCCTTCACTCCCTCCATCCCATCCATTTCTCAGAACATCTCACTGTTTGGCTTCAGGTGTGCTCATCTCGTCATCACTCATTCAGTCATTCTGTGTGTGTGTGTGTGTGTGTTGTGTTCAGTGGTGTAGAGACGCTCAATATGTGCTCATGTGTGTTCATATTGTGCTTTGTTTCTCTCATGGCTTTCACTATGTGTATCTATCTGTGAACATTTTGGAACTGGTCCAAAATGTTTAGAATGATAATTGGCAGAAATCCCCTCTCACCTCGCTGCTCACATCATGTCACACTCCGAGGTCATGATGCTGTTTCATATGTCATAATGTTGCCATCTGCTGCGATGGCATCTTCGTCTTCTTCGTCATTTACCTTGGCCTCTCCCCCGTCTCTACATCTGCAACACGAGCACAGCACCATTTAAGGATTTGTCAGTTTAGACAGACAATGTTGCACTGATAATATTTTGTCCTCGCTGTTTGTGTGTGTGTAGATCTAACGGGCTGTCACACTCATGGAGTGAGAGAATCCCAGATGCCAAACACATTTCCGACATCTGTGAAAACGGGCGACCGAGGAGCAACTCGTGGCAAGGTAACACACAGATCTCCACTCATCCACAAGATGAGATATCTGTGCTGGTCTTGGACTAAATTTAACTCTCAAAGAAGGACTGAAATGTTTGCTTTTGATAAAACAATATGGCCTGTAGCCTTTGTCACAATTAAAATATGAAATCAAAGAGCTAATTTCCCCCGCTTTTGTTTTGGGAAACCAAAGACATTACAGCCCTGCTCATTTATGTTCTCTCTCTCTCTCTCTTGCATTATACATAACCCCTCAGTAAGTACTTTGTGAGGATATAATATATTTATCTCTACGTTAAGTGTGTGTTTATGTTCTGTTTCTCTGCAGGAAATCTGAGCGGAAATCGTAAGAAACTGAAAGGAAAGAAGTTTCGTGCTCGCTCTAACTCCACAGAGTAAGTTCGTTGGGGCAAGTTGGTAATGTTGTCATGTCAGTGATCAACGTGATGTTCAGGTTCACAGATGAACAGAAGCTCTAGTTGAAAACAGACATTGGGATTTTCTTAAAGGATAAAGCTCATGTCATTCTTTATTTTTTGTATGTCAACAAATCCCATTATAAGACCAAAACATTTTAGTTTGTTCTCTCAACACCTAAGTTTCATCACTCTTCAGTCTGAGTACTTCCTACAGAGGATGTAAATCATTAAAAATGTATCATTTAAAAAAAGTTGGGAACTATTTTCACTTGTGGATGAATATACATTTGCTGAGTTAGAGACAGACACTATATAAAGATGGATGACATGACAGTTCCCCAAAAGTAAAGCCAAAGTGTCTCGATCACCCCTGGTGGCTGGCTGCAGAATAGGTCGTAAGTCCTGTGTCCTCCATGTTAGTGGATGGGACATGGACAAAATTAAAAAGTGCACATCAAATTAATTTTTATCAAGATGGTTTCTGTCATTTTAGGTAGTTCTTATCTTATGTTTGATGCTAAATAAATGGGGTGAAACCGTTTGATTGACCGATGAGACTGACTCATGATTGGTCGAGGCTCCAGTGCCTGATCTCTACTGCACAGACTCCAAATGCAATTAGGATGAATTTGTTGTTTGTTTTGGTCTTTTCATGAGGTTCGTTGACAATAACAAAATAAAGAATATACATTTTATTATCTACTGTACAAGCAGACCAAAGCTTTAATGAGTGTTGTACTGAGGCTCATCAGCTGGTCAAGTCATAAGTGAGATCACATTGTTCACATCAGCTCCTCTCTAACTTGTGAAGCTGTACTCTATACACAAATATTATGAACTTTGCTCATAACCGAATGAAAGTATGTTTGCATTCCCGCCTGTTGACTGTGAATGAACAATGACTGGTGCATCGGCTGCCTCCTGTCTGTGGGTCTGAAGGTCTTGGCACATGACGCACAGTCTGCAGTGCACCTGTTCTCACTGCAAGCATGAGGCTGCCTGTGTGGCGACAGGCATTGGCGCTTGGAATGATGTGACATGTAACCCATGTGCAAGTGAGCCTGTAACACACAACGCAGTTGTTTGCCATTGACATGGTGCTGTTTACGTCCGACACCACGCGCAGGTCTGTCCGCCATCGTTCTCACCATTTTCTCGACTGCATCTTGGTGTTTGTTCAGATTATCTTTGCTCTCCTCTGCTTTCCTAAAAATATTTCCTCTTCCTCTCTCCTCCTCCTCCTCCCCCTCCCAATACTTGTTTCTGGAGATCTTCCTTTTCATTTCTGTTCCTTCCTTTTCTCTCTTCTCCCCCCTCCTTGTGTTGTGTCCATCACCCCACACCCCCCTACCTCCCACAGGTATTTAACCCCTCGCTTCAAAGCAGAGATTTATGATGTAACTAAATGGGTAGAAGATGTGAATAAAAACACTCAAGGACCTTACCTTAGGTATTACCTCAGACCATGTCCCTGTTCCCCACACGCTTGTTAAAACCCCCTCACTTTTCATTTAATTTGTCGTTTTGTCAAGGAAAGAAGGAATTAGAACCAATCTGGGAAAGTTTTTCTGCCGAAGTTTGAAAATAAAATCTCCGAGAACGCGTTCTCAACAGCTGGCATGCTGGGAGTTATAGTCTTTAGTTAAAAAAAGAAACAGATGGTGAAAAGAAGTTTTTCTGCCTTATATTTTATCATACATTTTTCCGTTTTATTAAAGCCATTTTCTTCTTTTTAACCAGCTGCATTTTAATTTGCAGATTTTAATTTCCCGCTGTAATAACACTCTTGCTGCCGCCTGTGCTCGTGTTACAGTTATTATACTGCAGATATCATTTTATTCCTTATTTTTCCACATCCCCTCCTTTGCTTCTCCCCCTCCGCCTCTTCTTACCTCTGCATGTTCAGTGTTGTCTTGTCAGTACATGTCCATGTGTCGGCCAAGGTCTATAGATCCTCACAAACACGAGGTCTCCTTAAGAACGAGGAAGCTCTTGGGCTCTCAGGCTCTGTAGATGGTGTCATTTTCTCCAAAGTCCTTGATGCCGATTTTTTGATCATGAAATTAACAGTATGAAGCTGATTTATTTTTAGAAAATAATGACCAAAGCATAAGTTTTACAGAGTTGATTAATAACACAGGTGCTGTTGCTGTTCTATTAAAGGACTTTTAGAGCCGTATTTCTGATCACCACACAGCAGTGGTTTATAAACCAGCTACAGTACATGGGGCAGGTTTTCTCTGTCTGTTCCTCTCACCCAGCTCCGGTCTGGTCTGCCGTCCCAGTCACCTCATCATGCTCACTGCTCCGTGCATTCAAGCACACATACTGATCCAACTCTACACGACGACACACTGGCACAGCTCACAGCAGGATATACCTTTAGCAGCATGCCTTTTCTTTTCCCACAGAGGCTAAATGTATATCCCTGCAAATTCTGACCTTGTGTGTGTGTCAGTGCCGGTTAAAGACATAGTGATGCTGGACTATCACTGTCCACACCGCAGCTGGGTCCCTGTGTGCTGCTGAAAGAGAAGTACATACTGTGGACAGAGGTTGACCATAAAAGCTGAGGGATGGTGTTATTTTATTTTAGATGCCACGATCCGTGCCCAAAGTCACAGATCCAACATTAGCTCAACGTCCTGTGTCTTTGGCCAACGTAATGCTGCGCTGGATAGAAAAGGAAGAGGCAATGTTTTTGATGATGTCACTTTCTCTTTCCCTCAGGACGTTATCCCCCGCCAAGTCTCCCACTTCCTCCACAGGATCCATTGCATCCAGCAGGAAGTACCCGTACCCCATGCCCCCTCTCCCCGATGACCAGAGGAAAGCCAACAGGCAGAGTGCCAGGGTGAGTATCCTCAATGTGATCACATCATGTAACATAAAACCACATTATGAGGCTGATTGTGTCAGTATGGCCTGGAATTGAGCTTCAGGCTGCAGTTGGAGTTCTGTACATATTTTTTTTATGGGACTGTGGACCAGTCCTGGATCTGGTAGCTTGAATTAGTTGCTGACAGAAATGCCAAATGACTTGTTTTCCATTGCTGGTAATTTTGAACTCCACAAAACCTTTGTAGAAAGATGCAGTACTGGTCAGGGAAGAACCCATTTTATTTTGCTCTGGATAGGGATCAGGGGCCGGATCCAGGAATATCTTTTTCACTTTCTTCAACACTGAGACTCATATCTATGATTGTTTGTAATTTGGCGCCGCTGGATTGAGCGTTAGGCTTTAGCAGGCTTATGGGCTGTCTGAGTGATATGAACTATCATTATCAGTCCTGTAAATTCTTTTTCATCAACATCAATGGGAAATCCGTGAAAATGTTGAAAAAGTCCTGGATCTTCCCTCTTACTCCGATCTGCACCAAATGTTTATGAGTTTTCCCCGACCCATACGGAATCCTTCCACCAAGTTTTGTGGAAATCCGTTAAGTTGTTTTTCCACAAACATACAAACCAACCAACAAACAGTGAAGTCAAATGTTGAAATAACTTCTCTGTACTTTTCTCCTCCCTCTTCTGGTCTCTGCAGCTGTGGGAGACTTCAATATAACAGCCGTATCACCCACTCTGCAAAAGACCTAAAGGAACTACACTTGTCTCTCCTTTTCTATGAATGACAACACAAAAATGAAACAAAATTGACTCTCGGCGACTAAAGAGAAAGACAGAGAGAGAGAGAGAGAGAGAGAGAGCCCCCAACTGGAGTGGAAACAGGCAGAGGTGTGTGTGAGTCGGTGTGTACATGCATCTCTGAGGCCGTCGAGCCAGATGTTCGGTGGATCACTACAAGATGACGTTAGAGTGCCGGTGGGGAAAACCAGCTCCACATCACTCCAGACCAGCTGGAGCTGAGACTGAGCTCTTCCAGTCTGCTCAGGCCTCACCAACGGGACTCCAAACCCCAACCACCACACCCCCCTCTCCCACAATCCCTGAAACCTCGACACATCCTCTCATCACACTCACTTCAACACCCACCGCTCCACGAGTGGTTCCAACCTCAGCAGAGCCAGGAGCGGGTCACGGCATCACACGGCATCGCTGGACTCATTTTTGACGCACGTGAAATCACTGTAGAAACCCCCAACACTGTATGCATGAGACAACCCCCGATTATCAGCAACCTCCTCCGAGCGAAAAGACGAGAAGAAGAGCGATGTGAGAGGAAAGCATGCGAGGGGGCAGTGATTTTATATCGTCTGTAGGCTTAGATGCTTTCTCTCCACTATAGGTAACTCATATTGTATCACCACTTATAACTCATAACCCATAACCCATGACATGGACCCGACCCTGCTCCTCTTCCTCCCGTCCCTCGGTTTGATTGTGTAAATATGTACAGTGAAATACAAAGAGTATGTTTTTGCTTTTATTTTGAAAGAGGAAGGTCTCGTCCTCCTGCTGTATTGTGTTGTAGGCAGAAGCGGATCTCTGGAGATGGGTGTCGAGACCCCCGCACTCGTTCTTCTGTCTTTTTTCTTTTTCCTGTGTGACTGTGACCTCTATAGCTTTCTCCATCCACAGCAGAATGTAAACGTGTTCTTTTGTTTTTTCAATATTAGCACTGGTGTCACTCATCTCTGGGAGAAACACACGGGCGTGAAGAGGACGTTTTGATTGTGGCACAGTGAGAAGTTGATTTAGCTCAATTGAAATAGTTTAATGTGCCATTCCTGTGTGAAGGGAATGTGTTTGGTGTAGTTATAGATTTACCACTTTTCACTCACGTGGCTTTTGGAAGGTTTTTCCCATTGACGATGTTAAGAAGTTGAGAGTTTTTCCCACGATTCTACATTTGGATGTTTAAAAAACGAACGTGTGATGAGATCTGGAAAAAATCGTGATTGAGATGTGCATTTTGGATTTAGCTGTTGATGATTGAGATATTTAGCTTGTAAATGATTAACTATGCTGTACAGTGCTTGCTGTTCGAGCTTGTGAAGACCAACAGCATGACAGTTCTATATCAAATTAAGTTATTTCTCTGGTAGGCTGTAAGAACATAACGAGAAGGGAGCATGTCACTGAAAAGACCCTCACTGCTTCTGCTTCATGGCAGGAAGTCGCGGGGGGGGGGGGGGGGGGTTTAGACGGGATTGGGAACGGACATCTTTAGATATTTAAGTTGGATCTTTGTGGAGACTTATCTCACATCAGCCAGTTCTCTGTACAGTTACAGCTCGTTGTTCTACCTTGTGTAGAAACCGTCGTCTTAAGGGCCTCACGTTTGTCATTCTACCGTCGTTTTGTTCTGGTGTTGGCACTTGTTCATTTGTAATTCATGTATGCATTAGGACTGTATAGGTAATATGATTGTCACAATATTGGACTAATATTGCTACTAGTATCTTTTTTTTATTAAGTACCTTTGTAATGTTCACTTTTTTTCTCAGCATTATGTACAGCAACTACTCCGACAGTTATTAAGTGCATTATTGTAATTCTGTGTTAATGAGTTTGAATGGAAACATGAAGACTTTAGCTCTTTTCTTTTGTTTTTTTACACATTCGTTCCTCTGGCATGTGCTGATCTGTATCTTATAGGTTTTGGACACACGTGTTGTAACTGAGATCTGAATGATTTGCCTTCATCCAGAGCTTTTTAAGTCTTCGCTGTGGTGCTTCAGCGTCCAGCGGCGCAGGTCGTAATATTCTTAACATCATAGTACTGTGCTACAGCGAGACATTTTGTCCTGGTGTCAGCGGATGTTGCACTGGATGACGGGACCATGCAGGCTGCAGTCACTTCTCTGATTGTACGGCTGTCAACATTTTCCCCCCAACATATCTGCCGTTGCCTACCTGCACACGTTGGGCTCTGGCGAATGCCTGCACGCATGAGCTGTCTGTCTCTGTGTGGCCAGAGACTTGAATGTATTTGTGTTCTGGAGCACACCCACCACCCAGTCTCACCCACGCTGTCCCATCCCGCCAGGACACATCGGCACTCCGCTCCTGGAACCTTAAAAAAACCACATGTGTACTAGTTGAAATCTAAATACTGTAGTTGCTGTCAGTTTTTGATTTTACTTTTTTACAATTTTGCCTGTATGCTGTACATACGACGATGCAAAAATCAATCCCGTATTTTTTCTTTCCTCCTCTTATTCATTCAGTATTGTAATATATTTAATATAAAATAAAACGTTCATCAACACAACTGTCTATTCTGCCGTTTCTAATAGCCTCTATTAACTTGTAAACAGCACATACATACTGGAAAACTGATTATTTATTAATTGTTTTATTATTTTAACACTACAGGGAAGCACTGATCCAGTACAAACCTTATTTAGTGGCTCCAGAATCAGCCCGACATGACTGATTCACATTATATTCAATTTATTTGCTGATTTAATTCAGAGTTTCTCCTGTGGTGCATTGAGTCACTGACGGCTGCAGGCCACATGCCCCTGTTCCCTGTTTCATGGCATAAAGACCAGTTTTACACAGATTTAAAATCTTGGGAAAAAATAGAGCACCGGGTTGAGCTTCAGACTGGAGCTCACTGACTCCCCGTTTTGTTGGGGCATCAGTGTCTCTTATCGTGTCAGTAAAAGTCAGTGAATCGTACAGCACACACGTAAAAATAAATACCGTCTAAACCTTCATTAACAATCAGATGAAACAGAAAAGGTTGCAGAGGACGTTCTGTATCATCAATGTATCTGGTACTAAAGCTGATGCTGCATTGGCTTGACCTATTTTCAGTAAAGGTTTATGAATCTGTTAGCTCCATTACTTAACATCAGTCTTTTACAGTGCATCGTTTCTGAATAGAGACGGACCTCTTCAGCATCGAAACCAAACTTACAGCACATGATGTTTTGGCTGCGTTGGTCAATAAGAAAGTCAAATGAAAAGTCCTTGAAATGCACCGAGCAGAGTTTCTGTTTCTGTCACGGGCGGATGAAGTTTAAGAAAAGTTCCTCTTCACCAGTTGGATCTTTTTTCAGCAGACAGGATAAGACTCCACTGTCATTATGCTCTGTAGGTCCGACTGAAACCTGCGAGACGCTGTCCCTGTTTATTATAAATGCTTGTGTGATGTCTGCCTTAGTGCCTGCAGTCTTTCTTGATGGATGGCTTTGGTTGCCATGGCTGCGTCGTCATCAAGCGACTCTCGGATGCAGCGTTTCAAATTGTCGATTCCAATCCCGGTGGTGGCAGAGACAGGAACCACGTGTCTGAAGCTGATGTAATTCTTTGGTCTCATGTCGTCAGGCAGCAGATCAGAGAACTCTGCAGGAGGGAAAAACAGAATGATTGTTAAAAATCAAACATAACAAAAGGACCAGTGTCAGTTATTGTCCTGTTAAAATGTTACAGTGGTTTGGGTTTTTTTCTTCATCATGATGCGTTTGGTTTGTTCAAATGTTTTGAGCTGATATATTTTTTCTATTCCTCAAGGAATAAAACTGCAAATCAAATCGATCAAATATACCATCTGGGTTTTGTAGCTGCTCCTTCAGCTCCTGTAGCTTGTCCTCAGCGTCGGGCAGGTCCATCTTATTCACCACCAGCAGAGCAGGCTTCGACACAAGCTCCTCCTTGTACAACTCCAGCTCCTTCAGGTGGAGAAGAAAGAGGAGGAGGATGAAGAAGAAGAAGACGGAGGAGGTAAATAAATGGTACTCATGAGGCAGATGGATAAGGATTCAGGTCAGGTGAGATTATAGTGACAGTATCACTCTCACCTTGGTGAGAAGCTGCACGGCCTCAAAGGCCGGCCTAAAGGGGGTTTTACTCGCCAGCTGGAAACCGGAAACATCCACCTGCCGCCAGACAAAACACAAACAAGATCCATCATCACCACCACAACCTGTAATTTGTAAATGGCTTTGACATAAATTGTTTAATCATTTATTTGCAATGTTTCTTTTACCAACTATTTTGCTTGATCTTTATTAGTCCTTCTAATTGAAGCAGTTTGTAATATCTGTTTATTGAAGTTTTATATGAATTAAATGCCTAGCGAAAATTCATCATATGTAGTTGAGGCTTCTGACTCACAACGAACAGTAGCTGCTTGGTTCTCTCCACGTGTTTCAGGAACTTGTGGCCCATTCCTTTATTTGCATGAGCCCCTTCAATGAGGCCCGGCAGGTCAGCGACAGAGATCTGCAGAGAAGAAACTATAATGTGAACAAAACTCGAAGAGAAACAAACAAGTGGACACTTATTTACCGGAGATAACAAACACTACGGAGCATTCCCATACCTGTTTGTAATCTTTATACATCAGTTTGCCGATCTCAGGCTTCAAAGTTGTGACTGTAAAATAAGGACGATTTTAGAAATAACAGTAACACATCAAACACACTCACAGTGAACACATGTGCAGCTTCGTGTACATACAAGCGTAGCTGGCAATCTGAGGTGTGGCGTTAGACAGGGCCGTCAGCAGAGAGGACTTTCCTGCATTTGGGAACCTGGTTCAGCAATAGGGAGAATCAGACATTCAAAGCCACATGGAGCCAGTTTGAGCCTCAGCTGAAACGAACCAATGTGTTAGTGTGTGTTTCTGTTCTCACCCGACCAGGCCAAGGTCAGCGATGAGTTTGAGGTCGAATCGGATGTGCTTGGTCTGACCCTTACGGGGCTCGAACGCAGAGTAGAGGGTGCCTCCTGGTCCACCTCTCGCCACCATCACACGTTCCCCTTCAGCGTTCAGGTCACCTTGGTGGGGGACAAACGTTAAAAATCACAACACATACCTTCATCTTTACCGTTCATTTGTTTCGTTTTTTTCTCTCATCATTGCCTCTTTATGTTTATTGACACCAGAGCCAAAACTAGAGCCTTTCACAGACATATCAGTATCAGCGTTCATGAGGTGCAACTACATGAAAGCTTTTAGTTTCCAGAATAAACAATGCAGAAAAGATCATGTCGGAAACATATGTACATTTTCAAGTTATATATATTTGTTTGTATTTGTGTTTTCTTTTTATCGTATAATACAATATCCAGCATCAATTACATTTCTTTGTCATCAAGGTTTGATAACTATCTTAGGAATCAATTATTATATACATCATACATTTTCCTAGTCCCCAATTTTTTTGCTTTACTTCACATTCTAATCAATATCTGTATCTGTCATGTTATTTATTAGCTTTTATGTCAAATATAGTTACCGAGTATTCTGCCATCATCAGTGGTGACAGTGATACCGACAGGAGCTAAGATCTCCAGGTCCTTTCCCTTCTCTCCTTTCAGTGCTCGGACACTGTCAATAAAATTAAATTCACAATAAAAACACAAAACAGCTCTGACGGACAGATCTTAGCATCTATTGAACAACATAAAGCATCATTTGAACTTAACCTCTGACTTTGTGTGTGAGAGAAAGGTCAAGGCTGGATTGAGAGAAACTGACCTGCTGTTGGCTCCTGCTCCACCGAGGAAACGTTTGTGAGGATATTTGTCCTTGATCCGCTTCAGCGTCAGGTTGTTCGCTGCCACCACCCAAACATCTCCTCCTTTTCCTCCCTGTCCCCCGAGACGGGGCAACCCCATACCGCCGCTGCCTCCGCGAACATACAGACGCAGATTGTCCACAAAGTTTCCAAACTGCAAAAAGGCAACAGGGGATTTTAGACTGATGAGATTCACAAATGTGTCCAGGAACACCTTTAAATATTAATAATGATTCATAATAATATTAGAGCTGCTGTTGTGTATTTCGAAGAGCTACAATGAACTTTCCTGTTTCATTAACCACAGATGTTAGATGTGCACCATGTGATGGGGCTGACAGAAGTAAGAGGACCTTAGGCTCTGGGGTTTACTGTGAAACTATAGATTTCAAATATAAAAACAAGGTTTCTGCTCAAATTCTCATGCATTGGATTTCACAATAAAACTGAACAAGCTAGGTTAGCATGCTAACAGTAACGCGTTCACTCTGGTACTGTTCAGTCACATTTAATAGCATCGTAACAACATAACGTTATGATAAAAACGGAGAACACCGAGCCAGTTGGTCTGTGTTGATGTCTGGAAGCTAGTTAGCCGGTTAGCTTCGCAGCCAATGTCACCGTTAAAGCCGTGAATAAGACCATAACTGCGGATGAAATGTGTCTCATGAGATCATAATGTGGTGTGTGTCAGTGTTTACCTTCCGGAGGCAGATTCTGCTGAACTGAACCATCTTCAGTGAAGTTTGTCGCCCCTGTTTTCTCTCTGTTGACTGAGTTAGCTGCAAGTGGACATGTGTTAGAGCAGGACAGGAAGTGGAGGTGGCTTCTCTCAGCTGATTGGCTCATGAAGCAGAGGGGCGGGACGGAGCTGCAGCTGAACTGGACCAATATACCAGTATAAAAAGGTTTATACAAGCACACAACTATTTACTTTACTTTGCGTATGACAGAATAAAACTATAATAAAATGTTGTATCCCTGCAAATAGACAACAACAGATAACATTAACATTTACTCGAGTTAAGTTCACAACTTCTACATTTTATCAACAGAGTAACTTTGATAATTCTGAACATTAATAAAAAGACAATTTAAGATGAGTGAAGATAAGATAATTCTTTATTAGTGCCTCAATGCGGAAATTTGCAATATTACAGCAGCAAGAGTCAAAAACAGGCATCAGTAAGTAATAATACTTCAGTGTTAGGATACTAACACCTAAGTATAAGGATAATAGCACTTAAGCTGTCCATTGGCATCTTGGTGAGTAGATAATGAGTTCATTTACATTTTGGGTGAACTATCCCTTTAATGTACAAAACATTCCATACATAAGTAACATATGTGAGCCACGTGTTTCTTTCAGACAGGAGTGTGAACAGGAAGATGAAGCTGCTGCTGCTGCTGCTGCTGCTCAGGATCTTCCGCATCTATCCTCCTCCCGACGTGCACGCGCCTGCCAGTGCAGCGTGAGATGCGCATGTGAGGACAAAAGCGCGCAGGACCCGGTTTATCTTTATAACACACACACACACACACACACACACACACACACACACACACACACACACACACACACACACACACACACACACACAGAGGACAGCAGAGATCTATTTTCTCCGGCTGATCCGACCTGAATATACCAGGTCTGCTCGGTTTCAACTGCACGGAGGTAGACGTGCGTGCGCGCGTGTGTGATGACGAGATTGGCTTCTCATCTCGTGCAACATCCCGGACAGTCGCGTGGATCCTCCCACCGGTGTCTGCCTGTATTTATACGGCCAGAGATGCGGCTGTAGGTCGATGTAACGGGACGCCACTGGGAGATACAGAGATAGATCACAGCGCGGTAAGAGACGATGTTCTTGGCAGGTGGTTGCATGTGTGTTTGACCTGAATTATGCAATGATGGTGACATGTGCTTCTTGTGACTCATTGGACTCGGGCTGCAAGGAGCTGGGAGTCCGCATAGTGGGAGGTTGGCGCTTGCGTGGGTCCATGTGTGAGATGGATCACATCATCCATGCTGCTCCATCAGTGTTGGCTGTGCCGCAGAAGCAGCATGCACATGGGCGATGGAACCAGTATAGAGCTGGGTTTAAAGTTCACAGAATTGTATAACTGACCTACCTGCAAGGTGCACAAGTTGCAAGGATGAGGTTGTAGTTCTTGGCTCCTTTCAGACCAAATCAGGAGAAAAATGAGAAAACTTGAAACGTGTTTATATTTGAATGCATCGTTTCCATTTGAAGTACATGTAAACAGGGGGATTCAAAATGTAGTCTCTGTAATGTTGTGTTCATGATGTGACCTCAACGGACATAAAAAGAAACATTTCGCTTTTAGTTTCTGCTGTTTATCAGCCCAAA
The DNA here is from genome assembly GCA_026259375.1 of Verasper variegatus. Classification (NCBI taxonomy): domain Eukaryota; kingdom Metazoa; phylum Chordata; class Actinopteri; order Pleuronectiformes; family Pleuronectidae; genus Verasper; species Verasper variegatus. Next base: position 14,757,853 of record CM048048.1, read on the forward strand.
ATACTCAGAACACTTCTAGAGAAGTGTGGTCCGTCCACACATGCTGCACAAAGGGGCAGTGAGAAAGACAACCAAACTATAGTGAACTCATCCAACATCTTGGGTTGGGACGTGTCTATCGCCATCACATTTTAGACGTGTGTTTAACTCTCAATGTTTCCCTGAATTTGAAACATTCACACTTTTCCTCTCAGGTAATGCAGTTCGTACGATCAACTGTGCAATTGTTTTTACTTTGGTAAATGATACAGAATAAACAGTCCCACTCTTCCATCTCAGAAATATGGCACTACAGGTTCAGTTGCCACATGATGCAAAAGCAGTGACTGATAATCATACTGAGAGATGCTAGGTGCAGTCTGAGATTCTCTGTTCAAGGGGCTCAATAAACAACTATTCCAAAACAAACACAAACTGATGTGACTAAATAATCTTGTCAAGCATACTGTTGCTGGAGTGACTTCCTTACTACTGTTATGTCAACCACATGGGGGGACTTTGTTATCTTGTATTTTCTGTGAAAAAAAATAAGGTGATAATCTTTAATTCAAATCATTTGTTGTAAACCAGATGGAATCTCCTGCAGTCCACCTACAGTGAGAGACACATTTTGTTCCGAAAGTTCTGGCAAAATCCACTTTTAGGACTGTAAACTTTGTGAGGTGGTGTGGAAATACCAGTATGAAGCTACCAACTGTGGGCACAACATTCTCCAAGCAGGGCGGGCAATGTGTGGAATCCCAGTGCTTTTAGTGAAAAAGGTAAACAAACCGACGACCAAAGACAACCGGTGGGCTTTCAGACACAGGTCAGACAGGGAGGAGGGAGGGAGGGAGGAGCGCATGGGAAATGAGGCGGACTGCACTGGCAGCGGGGGCACATAGGAGTCTGAAGGGATGTGAGCCTGCTGCCATTGAAAGGGGCGGTAAAGACATAAACAGGCCCAGTGGGATTAGGGCCCACTCGGAGGAGTGATCAGAGGGGATTTGCTGCCCGGCGGGCACACAATGGCACTGTCGGGTAACACACAAACACACACTACACATGCTCACTGACAACATTTCACAACAGACCTGAGCCTACATAAATCTGATTAGAACATCCTTTTGTTTAGGAAGCGGTACCGGGGTTAACAGAGGCTAGATTTGCCGCAGGCCATGTTTGATAGGACAGGGGGTGTGTGGACGTTGGCGGGACGGCAAGGACAAAAGCCGGGGGTATGTTGTGTTGTGGCGGGGTGTTTCCACGTGTGTGAAGCCCCAGACAGACAGGGAGGGTCATGGCTGTGTGTGGAAGCACAATAATAGGATGAATAAAGGTTTTTTTCCCCCCCTCAATGGCTGGTTCTGAGTCAGCTGACGATGGTGGATGGAGACAGGATCTAACCTAACGTTGGACAACAACACCGGCAGACAAAAAGACAGCAAGCCGGTTTGAACCTGTTCAAATAATCGGAACCAGATTGATTTTAGCTAAATATGTCATGCACAGCTTCAGACTAGATCTTTCTTTATAATTCTGCCTTTTTGTTCCTCCTCAGTGCCGGCTCTGGCCCAGGTCGCAGCCATGCCTCTCCTGGAAGAGACCACTCTGCCACAAGAGCACCCACCCACCGTCCCTGTTGTCATTATAGGTTAACGTTTTGCCCTTGCATACTGTGACTTGGCCCTTTGATACTAATCCACCATTTACTGAACTTGGATTTGTTTTTCAGGCAACGGGCCATCGGGTATTTGTCTGTCCTACCTGCTGAGTGGATACAAACCCTACCTAGATACGGCAACTGTCCACCCAAACCCAATACTGTACAGGAAACTGCAGGAGACCAAGCACCTACCCATCACTGAACAGGTAAAGGCTAGTACACATTACTTGAATGTGTACACTTGACCTCACAGGGGCTCTGGTATGTCATAAAGTAAAATAAAGTTTTTATTAATTCTAGTTCACCGTTTTCATCTAATATGTCTGTTTCATTGTATTTGTATTATTGACTGATTTTATTTGCCTGTGTCCCATCATATTTTATCTTTGTAAAGCACTTTGTAACTTTGTGTTGAAAAGTGCTGTATTAATAGTTTATTATTAAGTTTATTATATATGTGGTCATTTTCCAACAGGATCTGGAGTATTTGAGTGAAGGTCTTGAGGGGAGGTCAGGGAATCCAGTGGCTGTGCTTTTTGACACACTGCTGCACCCCAATGCTGACTATGGCTATGAGTTCCCTCCTGTCCTTCAGTGGAGGAGGGACAAGCAGCAACACCTCCCACATCTGGTGCTGGGGAGGGCAACACCTGGAGGTGCCTGGCATGTAAGCTACAGGGTTTAGTCTTCCAAACCCAACCTTTATATTGTCTTTTAATCCTTTTATGTTAGACCGTTCTAAACCTCTTTTCCCTCCTCAGGCAATGGAAGGCTCCATGTTGACTATTAGTCTTGGCATCTGGATGGAGCTTCCCGGAGTCAACTACAGAGACTTGACCAATGGGAAACGCAGGTAAAGACAAGGAGCAGGGACACGGCTCAAGCTTCAGTTTAATTCTGTGCCACCTTGTTCCTCATTGTCTCCCTCCTCTCTCTAGGGATGTAACCAGTGACAGAGCAACCCCAGAGGAGATCTCATCCTATTACCGTAACTATGTGCAGCTAAAGGGCCTCCAAAAGAATTTTGTTGACAACACCTATGTGACCTCCGTCCAGAAACTCTGCCGGGGGAATGATGGGCAAACTGATGAAGGAAATGTGCAGGTGGGAGATGGCAGAAATGAGGGCTTTGAGGGTAGTGGAGTTGAGTGTGTAGACGATGGAGGAGGGGGGGTTCTCTGGGAAGTAAGGGGATACCAGCAGGTGCAGAACGACACTCACGTACCCTTCTGTCTATTTGCTGAGAATGTGGTTCTTGCCACTGGTGCTTCAGATTCACCGATTCGATTAGGTGTAGAGGGGGAGGACCTTCCATTTGTAGTCCACAGTATCTCAGACCTGGGGTTGGCTGTAGGCCGGAGAAAGCTGGATATGAACTCTGATCCGGTTTTAATTGTAGGTGCCGGTTTAAGTGCTGCAGATGCAGTTCTGTGCGCTTGCAACAGCAACATTCGGGTGCTGCATGTCTTTCGCAAGAGCTTAGATGACCCAGATCTCATTTTCAAACAGTTGCCCAAGACCCTGTACCCAGAGTACCACAAAGTTTACAACATGATGTGCTCTCAGACCTACACAAATGTGGCCACCTCCTCTGCTCCTAACAGACCCCAGGCAGTTAGTATTGCCTCTTCGGTATGTGCCAAGATGTGCCCAAAGCCCCAGCTGGCCACAGGTAATATGGCCGGTAATGCCAGCGTCGGCTTGTTTCCCGACTACACTAGTTTCCCAGAACACTGCGTGGTGTCCTTCCAGTCTGACATGAAGTGTTTGCTCCAGGGGATAAACTCCCTCAAGGCATTCAAGATCTCCATGGTCCTGGTGCTGATCGGGACCAACCCCAACTTGTTTTTTTTGAAGGGGCAAGGCCAGTACCTGGGTCAGGATCCAACAAAACCCATCTCTTGCAAGCAGAACACCATTGACATCCACCCATACACGTTTGAGTGTACCAAGGAACCAGGTCTATTTGCCATGGGTCCGCTGGTGGGAGACAACTTTGTTCGCTTTTTGAAGGGCGGCGCTCTCGGCATCGCCTCCTGTCTGCTGAAGAGACTCAAGAAGAAAGGAAAGCTCATCAGCAGTGGAGGAAACAACTTCATTTGAAAACCTGATGAAGAGAGTAGTACACGTTGGTTGTAGGGCACAGATTTTGAGTGCTTTTAGCAACCAATGTAAAAGGTGTGGGGGAGTTTTAATATGCTCTGATCATTCATGCAGTATTTTCTCATCAAAGCTTAGACATCTTAGAACTTACAGAGACCAAAAAGACAGTGGATGTACACCAATTAGTTTCTAAAGAAACACAAGACCGCTTTCAAGAGTCTTGTCTGACTTCACAAGAAGTCCAAGCTACCGTGTTCCAATGTTTTCTAGTCAATCTGTAACCTCACAACTCAATGGGACCTTATATTCATCAGGGTTATTTATTTGTTCACCATGTGTCTTTCAATCCATTTATTTACTAACTTTACTTGACTTAAATCATGTTTTTATAAAGAATATATAAGAATACTAACTTGTAGAAGCGACTTCTCTAAAAGCAAACTGTGGTCCTGCTTACAAACCTGCAATGATCTGAATTCTACGTAACATAGCCAAGAGTGGTGACTGTTTGCAGAGGTTTATTACAGAAGATGTGAACTGACCAGTTCATGTCCTGGCAAACTTAATGTTCCTGTTTATTCTGAGCCAACCACATTAAAAAAAAAAAATCCAGATATTGTTCTTTTAACTGCTGTTGTAGGAGCTAGTGTAGTTGGAGCTATACACCTAAAACAAAGTTGGAAATGTTTAATATACATTTTTTTTTACATTACATGTCATTTAGCTGCTTTTATCCAAAGCAACTTCCAATTATTGCATTCAATATCTATGAGGACACTTCGGCATGGGCTGGGATTCAGGGCCACGACCTTCTTGTTGGAGGTCGACCGCTCTACCCCCTCAGCCACAGCCGCCCATAAATCAATAAATCTGACCCATTGCTTTGATGACACTATGCAAATCATTTCTCTTGTAGATGTATTCTTGGGCAACATTTGTTGTGTCCCAGTAAAAGTTATGGTCATTAAAGGATCATTCGGATGTTTCCAATTTCTTTTCTTTTTATTTCCTGCAGTATGAAACTCTCATCATTCCACTCCCTACAGAACAGCGAACATTTATGCAGTATTTATATTTGTTTAGATATTTCTTCAGGCAACAGCAAACTTCATAGGACACAGTATTTTCCCATTATTAATAATAATAATAATAATGTGTTTTTCTTCTGAATTAGGTTTTTCAGAATGCCTCTGGCATTTGGCAGCCAACTCCCAATTCTGATACATGGAAACTTTTAAACAAATTAAGCCCTGCTTCAAACTTTAACTTAAGGATTAGTTAAGTGCAGTAAAATGCAGTTTGTAGAAAATAGGATTAAACAAGAAACACCAGTATGGTCTTTTAAATTGATCATTTGAAGATAATTGGCGTTCACATTGTGTCTAGAATATAGTGAAAACAGTTCCAGCCATTATAATTCATTTTCCATATCGGTAAGAGATGGAGAGACGAGTCTTAACAATTACAGAAAAAGAAAAGCACACTTGCAAAACACCCAGTTTTAAAAATTCATCTGCAAATAATAAATTTGTATATCTTAAAAAACCAAATCTCAGCACCCACTTTTTTATTTTTGTAACCAATTTTTTTATTATTTAAAGTTATCCCTGTATTATCTAAACTACATCTTCAAACTAATCAGGACTTTATTATTATATCCTTATTCATTACTGAACATCTTTTTATTCATGGTTGATTTATTAAGTGCCAAATATCAGTTTAGAGCGGTTATGAGCAGTAACATCAGCAACATCAGTTTCTTTGATTTCTGCTACATTTAGATTCCTTTCATTTACTTACACTGTTTATAACTGGTTGCCATATGAAGAATATTTTGTGTGCCGCTGACACACAGCTCAAGGTTGGTTTATTGTGATGGGACACTTTGATCCCTGTAGGGAATTTAGTCTTTCGCCTCCTTTCATAAAAAACATTAGTCTGAGTCAGTGTTGGTGGTGAAACATTAGTAAATAATGTACGTAGTCACATGATCCTTTCCATTAACAAAGATGTGGTTTAACACCTTACTATTTAAGTTTCGGTAATCATAGAGCAGTTGACTAGTTGCAAATGTTACTTGTGTTAAATACTGAATTTCAGCTGTATTAATTCTTGATGCTTTTTTTTTTACTGATTTCGGAAAATGGTTTTGATATAAATATTAAATATAAGCTTGCAGGCACAAACACCTGCTGAACAGCAGCTGCTTTGGGCAGAAGCCAGAAAAGTTCTACAAGGACAGGATGTGGTAAGATTTTTAGCCAGTGCATTAAAACCAGGACTACAGATGAGACTGGGTGACTCAATAGTCAACTCTGAATTTGTACGTGGCACTTGCTGTGAATATGAAGGGACATGTGTGTGTTCAAGGGCCAACAGGCGTTTAACACGACAGCTTCTCGTCTGAGGAGTTTGGGCTCTGTAGAAGTGCCTGATGGGTTGGCTCATTAGAGATCACTCAAACACTTGAATCCCTCTCAAGTTTCTCGTTCAGCTAAAACCAGGGAACACATTAGGTCTTAACTTCACAATGAAGGAAACGCTGCTTTCAGCATGTGGAGTTTTACGCTCTCTTGTACAATTGAAGAGTTTTTAATGTTTTGTATGCCATATTTTTTATTATTGACAAATAAAAATTGGAAAAACAAATCTCTGAACATGAAACTGTTTTCTTACATTGTTTGCTGTCAGTAACGTAAAGAGTTGATTAATATATAGAACAGAAAATTGAAGCACTGGTAAACATTTAAGATTAGTTTAGCAAATAAGAAGCATTAACTCCAACCTTGTGATTCAAATACACATACATATGTCACTTCTGGACTTTTTTCTCACATGGTTGATTATGGAGTTGGTCATACTTTGTGTCTTTGAAATGAATTCCCACTTCAAGATGAAGGCAAATTATCTTCTCATTCATCTCCTCTTGGTCAGCTTAGTAGGGTTGTACCTGAAGACAGACACACACACACACACACACACACACACACACACACACACACCACACACACACACACACACACACACACACACACACACACACACACACACACACACACACACACACAGGGAAGAGTTTATTTCATAGGTCTGTGCATGTCACGATGGGCTTTTAACATTCCTCATGGATCATTCTTCTATGTCCTAAGAGGCATTTTGCACAAACAATAAAAACAGCCCTACTTAAGCGCTGTAGAACATAGACTGTGTTTGAACAGCTTAAAGCAAACAGGCTTCCTATAAACCACGCCTGGAAGCTTTGGTTATACGACCCCAAAAAAAAAAATACCGGATTGTTTTCTTAGCAGCAGAGTCTGTTCCCCGGCTACGCATGACTGACTGAGCATGACTCAGTGATCAAACAGCTCAGGCCTGACACAGACACACACAGACACACACAGACACACACAGAGACACACACATACATGCGTGCGCACACACAGAATCAATCTCAGACTGTCTCTTTTCTGCTTAGTCAAAGAAAACACGGCGACAGCAGCAGCATCGGTGGCTTACATCACCTGTTACCCTGGCAACCGCTATGACGAAAGAATTACTACGTCCTGATTGGTTAAACTGAATCTACAGAGGCCCCATATCCATAATTCTCAGTTAATTAAGCTGCCTGTACCTGATTATAATGACTGAGGCTGTACAGACTTTGAATCTCTATTTTAATCGCAGCGACGGATCAAGGAAGACTAACACAAAAGTCACGAAAACACACAGTGTAAGCTGAGGGTGTTATTTACAGCAACATATATCTCCTTTACATTGATATTAGTTCTCTACATATGCATGATTTTCTTTTCAAAGATCCATCCATTCTTTCTTGAGAAATTTACGAAAATGTGGAAAAACACAAGGTTAATGAAAGTGAAAAAACAAATACTGGATGGACACGAGGTAATGATATGATGTTTGATGATAAATTATTTATGATAAATCAGAGCCACTATTTGACTATTGTGAGAATCCCTGAATGACAAACATGTGACTGGTCCTTCACATACTTGAACCTTTACCGTGGTTTTTAGGTTTTTAAGATGAGGGAAAAACAAAGTGACCTCACATCTTCCGACAGAAAATGAAATCCACTCTCTCACCTGAAGAGGTCGTCTCCCACAGTCTCGTCCCGTCTGCTCTGACGCTCTTCCTGAAACAAACACAGACTCAGGTCATGAGTGCAGGGCTCAGACAGATCGCTGACAGAAAGAAGTCCGACAGAGTGACAGCCATTACCTCAGCTGCATCTTTCAGCCATTCGTCCAGATCAGAGTTCTTGCCCCTGCTGTGAACCAGCAGTTCAGACCCTCTGATGATGTGCGGCGATCTCTCGGCACCTGGTACTTGGCTCTGCAAATACACACATGGGGAAAAAGGAGCCTGTGTATGAGGCAAATTCGTTTTTTGTGGACTTATCTATGGATCAGGGGATATTTTTACCTTCACCAAGGAGGTTATGTTTTCATCTGTGTTAGTTTTTTTGGTTGATTACAGAAAAAACTACTGAAGGATTTCTACAAACCTGATGGAAGGACGTGGTTTGGGTCAGGGAAGAACCCATTCGATTTTGGTACAGATCCTGATTAGGGGGCTGATCCGAGAATGTTCTTTTCACTTTCTTTAACAGTGCGTTTTTCAACAGTTTTGTAGATTTCTCAGAAAATCATGTGCAAATAGGGGTGTAGGCTTTGTTCAGCTGCTGTATGGTAACAAATGGGGCTAAAAACCTGTAACTAGCCTGCAGTAGTGGAGCTGAGAAATGTATTGTGGCCTAAGCTATGAGGCTTGTTTGAATTTAGGGGGGTGGCAATTCTAGTTTCCTTCTTAAATCTGATGTAACTTTTAGCTCTAAATAGTTTAGCTGTAGAATTTGCGTGATTAGTGGAGGACAAAATATTTAGACTACATAAGTTGGCACGCATGCAGCTACAAGCATTACATGGTCTGATTGAATCAAGTAGCATTTCGAAATTTGAAATGTTCATAGTTCTGACCTTGCGGAAACATTTGAAGTTCTTTGCGCAGCCGTTGCTGAGCATCTGCTTTGGTTTAATCTTCGGAGGCACGGACATGGTGAGAGATCGAAACTCCACTAACACCAGCTTTTTAGGAAGGTCTTCATCAACCCTGGACTCCTGCAAAACAGCACAGCTTTTATCAGCTGGGCAAGAGGTAGAAAAGTGAAGCTTATTCAAAGGGAGGAAGAAACAAACAGTGACATTTGGAGCCATTTTCCCAGGACTTACTTGCACCTCTTGTTTAATGACGACTGCTTCCGGAGGCGTCTTAGTCTCTTTTTTGGGCTCAGAATTCTCTCCTTCGAGTAGTTCAATATCCTTCAGGAACACAAAGGGCAGAAAATGAGCAGTAACAATGGAATATAATTCCATTTAAAACCTCTATATTATTGGATGAAGCTTAAAAACTGAGAGTAAAAACTCTTCACTTCCTCACCTCAATGTAAGACGGTTCATCATGTTCAACAGGCTGAACGTTTTTACTTTTAATGGACTCGTGATTAGTTGTTGGGTTTTCTGAAGGATCAACCTTCTCCTTCTTGATGGAGACGGTAAACTGTTCGGATGGTTTACTCTGGTTTTTGTTTGAACCGGACTTGTTTTCCAGTGGCCGTCTGTTGGCCTCACTGTCTTCTGCATGGACGCGCTGCTTCTTGCTTGAAGATGGAGCCTCCTCCGTGTTAAAACCTTGTCTCTGTCCAGTGGAACTTTGCCATTTAGGCTGTGCGTGCTGCCCTTGTTTGCCTGAGGGTGGCTCGTCAAAGAAATCCATATCTTCGGACATAATAGACTCCAGTTCCTCCATCTGTATCGCTGCTTCCATCTCCTTCCTCTTTCTACTCTGTGGCTCCTCCTGAGCAGCGTGGGAGACCCTGTCCTCCGACCGTCCTGCGAACAGATGAGCTCCAGACCCCAGTGGAGTCTGAGATGTGGCTGCGGGAAGTCGCGAGGATGTTTCTTTGGACGTAACTGAGGTGTTCGGTGCCGGCATCCTGCTGATGGACGACGCCTGTACAGGCCGCTTCGGCTCTGACATAACTTCAGAGAAATCATCGTCCAAAGGCCTTGAAGAAACGACAACTAAAATAAATTGGTGTAACACAGGATCTTCTGACACATGTTAAAGATGTATTTCAGCTGCTTAATTAGAATTTTCATCTCTCTGAGTGAATATCAAAAATTAGATTTTTTCCTAGTATGTGTCTACGGCTAATATGACTCATCGTTCAACCTTATCCCTATGTTTTCTAAACTGTAAGGATTATAACATCCCATCAGACAAACATATGGTTATTGTCATGATGAAGTAGTTTACATTGATGATGTAAGCACTGCATCACCACAGGTAAAATATGAAAAAACGCTGGTATTGAGGTTTACCTTTTCTTATTGGATGGCTGGAAGAAGCTCGTCAGAGTCGACTGTTTGTGTGGTGAAACATGTGCAGGAGTTTTTAGTTTCCGAGGCGACAACTTCTGTGGAAATGTCTTTATGCCAACATTGGTCCAGGAAGTGGATGGTTGGGGCCTGATGCCACTACTCCCTGCAACTGCAAAAATATTGAGTTTTAAGAATATTTTGTAAAGCATTACAGGGATTTAGAGATTTAAGAAACAGTTGACTCTTTGTAAATAGTTTGACTGTACCCAGTGCTGATTGTTTTAGCTAAGCATAGAGACTTGGGGGGGGGGGTAAACGGGCTCTTACCAAAGGTAACAAAATCCACCTACCAGCACCTTTAAAGATCATATTTTATATTCAAATTAACAGGTAGACCAAGTCAAATGTCTTAGGAAGAAATACGATTAGTTTCGTAAAGTTTGTATATTAATTAAACAAGCAGAAAGCTGCTGCTGGACTAGTATCTGTATATCTCAGACATACGGTCTCTGAATCAGTACAAAGAGAGTAATAGCAGAGTGGTAAATGCATCAGTGCATCTGTAATTCATTCTTGCTGCTACCTGTCGGTTTGGACTCAGGCTTCTTCCTCTGTGAGTCAGTGTTTTGAACAGTGTTATACGATGAGCTCATTGTTTCAGCCACGATGCTCGGAGCGGACGTCCTCTGAGCGATGACTTTGGATCCATCGGGTTTCTTCTCAGGAGTTTCTCGTACTGCCGTCACCCCTGTCACGTTACATGGAGCCGACCTGGCAAATGAACATAACACACATCAAACAGGCCTTCTGGAATGGAAGTTTGACACGACGTTGATGAGTGTGTGGCGGTACCGTTCGAAGGGCTCTGTGTTCACTGCATATGCTGTGATATTTTGCGTGGCAGCCGGTAACACAGTCTCGTCCACCGCCAAGCTCTGTGACAGCGACGCACTCGGGATTCTGGGTTTCATGTTTGGTGCCGACTCTGAAACACAAACAGAAGATTGAAACAACAAAAAGTAGAAATGAAACAAAGAAGTCAATAATGAGTGCATCCCTGTCTGGTCCTCCACCTGAGTCTGGCTGTAGACTGGATGGATTGCAGTACTTGTCACAGGAAGCAAAGATGGCAGCCAATCCGATCTCAGACTCCGTGATGACTCGAAGGCCTTTTCTGTGTCAGTGGAAAAAAGAAAAACAACTACTAAAAGAAAAAAAACACACACACTCTGAAGTAATATTCTGTTAAAGCACATGAACATTTGTGCAAACCTTTGAACAATGTTATTCACTGAGGTTGCCCACTCTGTGGCAGAGGAAGACAGCAGGGTTTGGGAGCTGCCTGTTGTGACATCGACCACACAGCTTTGTGGAGACTCCAGCAGGTCCCGGGGCAGAGCGCCCTCCTCCAACAGCCGAATCTTTCCTTTTCCAAAACTCACGGCTCCACTCAGACGATTAAGCTGCAAATAACATAGAACAGAAGCAACATTGTTCTCAGAGCCTAACAACAGCATTAAGTTACCACAAAGGAAGAAGTCAACCAACCTGTTTGGCACTGAGGAACACAAAGGTCTTCTCAGCAAAAAGCTGTTTGCGAGCTGGAATCACTCCAAGGTTAACGTCCTCTTTAATGAGACTGGGCTCATCGATCTCAGGGATGAAGCTTAGTGACAATGAAGAGCACAGATGAGATACTGTTTGTTTCAGGGCTGCAGGTGATGCGTTCCCTGATGGACTGTGTCGTACCTCTCGGCTTTAGGCGGTGCCAGTTTTTGCTGCACAGCTTTGTTGAACACCAAGAAGAACTCTGGTGTCACGATGGGACAACAGCACAGCACGGCAGAAATGGTCTAATTGGGGAAAACACACGTGAGAGGCTATTCAGGGACGAACACGTTCACACATTGGTGCACTCAGACAGGGTAAACACAACCACGTGGTCTTCATGAACAGAAATGACTGATGTATCTATTTGCATAGAGAGAAAGTAACAGGGGTGAACACACACATAAAAAGCTGTCCACTTGAGATCGATCTCCGTGGACGGACGTTAATACCAGATCGGAACAGGGCCATAAATTCTGGTTCTAACCTTGATGGTGACTTTAACAGTGGGCATAACCAGGTGTGTGCAGTCCTGAGTCCATGTGTTGACCGGCTTTCCACCCAGAGCCAGCAGGGCCTGAGAGAGTGACCTCTTGCCATCACTGTCCAAACATGATGAACACACCACTGGATTCTGATGCTCCACACTGAGAGGGAGACGTGCAATGCAATAGATTCAAAGACGAGTTAATTAATAACCCAATCATGGCTCGGTGACCAGGTTTCTGTTACATACCTGAACTTGCTGTTAAAAGCCCCAAATGTTACATAGTCCCCTGACTTCAGGTTAACTGACGTGTTCTCTGTCAAACTCTTGCCGTTGACAGAAGTGCCGTACTTGGAGGTGTCTTTCAGCGTCAGGGTCTGAAAGTAAAATACACAAGACAGACCCGTGAAACTGTTCCATCCTTCATCTTTACGATCAACAATTAATGTGACAGTTGTGAAACACAGGAAAGGTAAATTGATTTCCCTAACGGATACAGATTAAATATTAGATGCTCTTATTATTTTTAATGTATATTGACCTAAACTTGTAAAATAAATTATCAATAAATAAAAAAAAGTCTGCAATGAACATTACTAGAGGGGTTGGGTGATAAATACAAAAAAATTAAAAATTTAAATATTGATAACCCTGCAAACTATTCAGTCTAATATCAAACTGTTGTCTACTATAAAGAACTATGCACTGTAACACTTATATAAGCAAACTAATATATGACATTTAATCAAATGTCTAACCAGAGCTGCACATGTTCTGTGGATGTAAAGAATGAACTATGACTGATTTCCTGTCTTGCTCTCTCACCTGGTCAGTCAGAGTGAGGTGAGCGTGAGCCCTGCTGATGGACTGGTCGTTGGCAAGAAGGATCTCACAGTTCTTGCGCCCGACCACGTACTCTTTACTGGCCACGAGATAGTGCGTCTCACCTGTGGGTGACCGAACGGAAGTTATGGACCAGAGCTGTTGATGACATATGACATTTAAATCAAACTAGGAGTAAAGAGCCCTGATCTCTACAGATGTTACTGTCCATGCAGAGACCTGATCTCTACAGATGTTACTGTCCATGCAGAGGCCTGATCTCTACAGATGTTACTGTCCATACAGAGTCCTGATCTCTACAGATGTTACTGTCCATACAGAGACCTGATCTCTACAGATGTTACTGTCCATACAGAGGCCTGATTTCTACAGATGTTACTGTCCATACAGAGACCTGATCTCTACAGATGTTACTGTCCATACAGAGGCCTGATTTCTACAGATGTTACTGTCTATACAGAGGCCTGATCTCTACAGATGTTACTGTCCATACAGAGTCCTGATCTCTACAGATGTTACTGTCCATACAGAGACCTGATCTCTACAGATGTTACTGTCCATGCAGAGGCCTGATCTCTACAGATGTTACTGTCCATGCAGAGTCCTGATCTCTACAGATGTTACTGTCCATACAGAGGCCTGATCTCTACAGATGTTACTGTCCATGCAGAGGCCTGATCTCTACAGATGTTACTGTCCATACAGAGTCCTGATCTCTACAGATGTTACTGTCTATACAGAGGCCTGATCTCTACAGATGTTACTGTCCATACAGAGGCCTGATCTCTACAGATGTTACTGTCCATGCAGAGGCCTGATCTCTACAGATGTTACTGTCCATGCAGAGCCCTGATCTCTACAGATGTTACTGTCCATGCAGAGGCCTGATCTCTACAGATGTTACTGTCTATACAGAGGCCTGATCTCTACAGATGTTACTGTCCATACAGAGGCCTGATCTCTACAGATGTTACTGTCCATACAGAGGCCTGATCTCTACAGATGTTACTGTCTATACAGAGGCCTGATCTCTACAGATGTTACTGTCCATGCAGAGCCCTGATCTCTACAGATGTTACTGTCCATGCAGAGGCCTGATCTCTACAGATGTTACTGTCCATACAGAGGCCTGATCTCTACAGATGTTACTGTCCATACAGAGACCTGATCTCTACAGATGTTACTGTCCATACAGAGGCCTGATCTCTACAGATGTTACTGTCCATACAGAGACCTGATCTCTACAGATGTTACTGTCCATGCAGAGCCCTGATCTCTACAGATGTTACTGTCCATGCAGAGCCCTGATCTCTACAGATGTTACTGTCCATGTAGAGGCCTGATCTCTACAGATGTTACTGTCCATGTAGAGGCCTGATCTCTACAGATGTTACTGTCCATACAGAGACCTGATCTCTACAGATGTTACTGTCCATACAGAGGCCTGATCTCTACAGATGTTACTGTCTATACAGAGTCCTGCTCTATACAGATGTTACTGTTACTTCTGATCTCAACACATGTTGTGAGCATGTGGAACTGGGAGAACTGCTGAGGTGAACTTTGAGCAGCTAGCAGCAGTGTTAGCAGTGTCAGCTAACATACGACTGTACCTCCAGGCTGCAGCGGAGTCAGGATCCACATCTTACTGCGGGATGCTGAGTTTTCATGCGGCAAGAATAGCAGCAGTTCAGAGGAAAGATGTTTATCACGACCACAACTTCCACACAACTATCAACAGGGAGGGCGCGCCAAACGATGACGTAGAAGCCCTGCGCCGCCGTCGCCCTTTCACAATAAACGTCTCTTCCTTCTCATATACTGCAGTCAGTGAACTTACCTAATGTGAGTTTATTTTCTGCTTTATGTGTGTGCGTGTTGGTGTGTGTGTGTGAATTGTATACTCTAATCAGTCACTCGGTTATTTTTATTATCATCAATCCTCTATCAATGAATCTGTATCTATATAGCTCCTTTCCAACATGTCAAATGCAATTCAACAAGGGACTAATGCAAACCAAAGCAATTCATAAAGTTGAGATATCAAAAATATATATTTAACCCTACATTTTTAGTAAAAGAAAATAGCACAAGAGAAACAATACTGATAAAAAAACTACAAGTAATTAAACTATGAAAATAGAAAGGACTGAGTACTACCTCCTCTCAGATCCTCTGCAAGGTTGTTTCAGAGACTCAGCATCAGCATAGCCCAATTTCAAAATGTGTCACCAGATCGGGCATGAAGTATAATTCAGCTGTAGTTGTTCTTGTGTGTATGGTAAAAGGTCACAATGTCTGTTTTGTGCATATCAATTGATTGTTGAAGCATGACATATGTTTCTCCAGAACTCATTCTCCTACATACAAATAAATACAAATGCTTTACTCTGGGGCCAGCATACTATAAAGTATATAACCATTTAATATTGGAAGTATATTCACTATTTATCACATACACTGTACATATCTGAGATACACTGATAATACATGATTGGCCGCCCCTGTGAGTTTACTGTACTAAAAAGATAATTCAAAGTGGATGATCTCCACGTTTGCTCGAAATGTACCAGAGACTCATTCCCTAATGCACAACGTGGATTTCAGCATTGTCTGTTGTGCAGTTTAGATTCTGGGGTTTATGACCGTGAGTCATTAGCAGCAACTTTATGAAATCAAATAAAACCTTGAGCCTCCTGAACTTTTACTTTAAGCGTGAGCTGTCGCTTTGTCCGTCTCTGGATTTCCTTGTTCAATGTTAGTTCCCTCAGGTTGGAAGAAGTGATTCTATGTTGCACTGAATTGTACATCTTCATTCCATGTAACAACAGCATAGACAATAAGATTACACTCTTTTTCTATTTTTAATTAAACAGACCTGCAGCTTTTAAACAGCTCAGAAGGACACATACAGACATTGCTCTATAAATTATACCACAAGCCAGCACCTGGTTGCTTGTATAATACATGATAATGTTTGTTGTTGGGATTAATAATACGACAAAACCAGAAATTAGGCATATAGTTTTTATTGAAGCTTAAAACATGAACCATAAATAAATCAGACATTTAGATTTTTTTTTTAAAGTATGAAATGACATAATGATAGTGATAGTAATTGTTGAAGCAATCATTTGCAGATAAAATACAATGTAAAATAATATTCGTTTATTTATTGAATTCAAAATAAATATCATGCATTGCTTTATTGCTTTTTCTGCATTAATTGCTCAACTCAAAATAAAGGATCATTGTCAGATTTCCATGGTCGACCTGCAGCTGGTCTGAGACGTCCACGTCCCCAGAGACACGGTAGTTTATGATTGGCTCTCATCACTGCAACACTAGTGCAAGAGTCAGGTTTGCGGATGATCTCACACCAGTCTGGATAGTCCACAGGTTTAGACCCCCTGTAGGGAAGATTGGAAAAAATGAAGATATACACATGCTACATTCAATATGTTGAGTGCTGTTTTCAGTGTATTTAAGTTGTGAAAACCAACTCACTGGTCACAGCATCCGACTCCGAAAGGCTCCATGCAGACACACTGGTAACAGTCGCCGGTTACCCAGGTCTCTCCGATCCCGTACACCGCTCCCATGTATTCACAGCTCCCTGGAAATGAAAAACATCCGTTACTGACTGTGACATTGGTAGAAGTATAAATACTATAATGTTGAATATACTATCTAAATAAAAGCCATGCATTCAAAATATTAGGCTACCAAACACAAAGTACATATGTGTAATTAGATATTAAAAGCAACAAACAAATAGATAAATTAAACAAAATTGGGTTCCTACTTCCTATACTGTTGGGTAATATCTATAAATATGGATCATATGATGTCATCATATGTTATGTTACCTGAATCTGGGGAGTACATGCACACATGCACACCCACAGTCATGTCTCCATTACTTTCCCCAACCTTAACCATTGTACTTAATTCAAAACCAAACCTAAACATACAGTCTCCAAAATATGACTGTTATTTGGGACCCTACAATATGAAAAATACCTGGACCACACACAGACACACACACAACACACACACACGCACTGTACCTTTGGTGTTGAAGTAGCACTCCCCGCTGTTATACACAGCAAGACATGGCACACTAGCACTCAGGAGCATGAGTAAAGTTAAGAATACTCCTCCTGCTGTATTTGCCATTTCTGAAGAAAAAAAAAAATCATAGGTTTAAAAAAGCAGATGAATTAAAAATAAGAGTCATAAAAAACAGATTTGTTTCTTACCTACTGTGACGTTTTCCCTATGTTGTATGAAAACCCTCCGTTGTTGTATTTTCTTTCCGTTCTTTTCCTTCTGCTCCTCTTCCTTTCATTCACCCTCTTCCTCAGATTGTTGTCCTGTCCCCTCTTCCCCTCCTCTGGCTCTCTGTGTTCCCTCTCTTCCACTGATGCACTTTCTCCCCGTGGTCCCAGATATTTATACCTCACCAGCACGTCTTAATGGCCGTGCTCATTTGTACTTTCTTCTATGCTATTTGTCCACCCACCCCCATCCCTCTCATTAGTTCCTATTCCAGGCATTATTATTATTACAATGTTCGTCATGCCCTCTTTTACTGCTCCACAGAAATTGCCCCAGAGTATACAGTGTGCACCCTTTCAGATAACATTTGTCTCAGCGGGTGCCATTTGACCCTATCACTAGATCCACACTAGCCAAACAACCAGCCGGTGACCTATTGTCCTGCACGGGAGCCGCATGTGTGTGCACAAGTAGAAACATGACCCTTCGACCCCTGCTCACGACACACATTCATGTTACTGAGATATTTAATGGAAAATAATGTTTGAGAGCATATTTGAAAAAGATCAATTTATCGAGTTAATATTGTTAATATTGTTAATATTGTTATTTGTTATTTCTATACTGTTTTCCAATAAAGACGCGGAGGATGTTTTTGACAATTGTCTTGTTAATCATTTAACTCATCGATGCATCAGTTGCTGGATTTAATTTCATGTCATATTGTTAATGAATCATCATGTGTAGTATATGATTTTACACGATTCAGTGAGCTTTAGTTTAAATAACCTATTAAAAGTCCCTTTGACAGGATGTGGTTTCACGTCACTGTGTGCGTGATTGTGTGCGTGATTGTGTGTGTGTGTGTGTGTGTGTGTGTGTGTTTGAATGCTTATTAGTTAATTTTGTGTGTTTTTTGTGTTGGGGGATGGGTTTCCTTCTCTGGTTAAGGATACATTTGAATAAACCAACCTGAGCGCTTAGATAACATGCATGTCCACACACACACACACACACACACACACACACACAGACAGACAGACAGATGCATACACACAGATGTGTTTATCATGTTCGACAAGGTTACACAGCCCGGAGGCCGAGCGAGTGAACACGCTGCTTTTTTTGGTTCACATTGAACGTATTTACAATAAAAACAAACTGTGCACATGATCTGAAATTAGATGACGCCTGATCCCTGAAGAACAGATTTGAAATCACATCTTTATCTGTTCCTCGGCCGCGACTACAAATCACACAAGGGACGACAGCCACACACAGAATCACACACTTGACACAGACTCCCTCTTGTGCTGCAGCAACACAGTGTCTCACAGTGGTTCCCATCCTGTAGTCGATGGTTCAGTATTCACTTAAAGAACTTCAATGCATCCTGTATTGATTTTCCAGTTCCCTTATTGTTGTCAGAACAGTTTTATTAATTGTTATGTACATTTTTGAAACATCCCTGCTCAACACTTCAACAGCATGGAATCAAATCCCGATCTAGTTCCGACGTGGTAGTGAGAATGTCACTTGGTGATTGTTGGCTGCAACCAGTGGAACCCTACACAGTTACTATGTTGAATGCAAAGCATTTTATTTCTCACATCAGTGCCACTCATTTTCCAGCCAGTGCGCTAACTTGTGCACAACCATTAAATTATAAATGCTCCTTGAAGACATAATTGACTGGGATAGAGGAAGTTTCATTAGCAAAAGGTCCATAAGGATGTTCCCTATATAAGCTCAGTTAAAGGATAACTATAGCTCCCAAAGTCAGATTTAAAGGATGATCAATCAGGAATGTGGAAACAGTAATGAAGCAGTGCAGACGATGTTAACACAGTTTCAGGCTTTATTTGTGCATTATAATAAGTTCATCATACAGTGCAATTGGAAAAGGAAGCAGAACAGATTTGTTGAGTTTAGCTGGGGAATGAAAAAGGCGTAGTAGTACAAGATTAAAAACAGGGTGTGAAACACCTAGTGCTTGTGTAAGACTGGATACTATCAGGTTGGTTCCTGTTGTCATAAAGCTGTGAGATGTCTGTTTGATAAAAAAACTGATAGAGCAGGATGTACATGCAGGCTTAGATCCCATTGTCTTGTTGTCTGGTTAGAGTGTTGTTTTGTAGATAAGGGTGCGATTGTGCTTTCCATTATGATGTTTAAGGTAAGGGTGAGGTTCTGGCAAATGACTTATGTCAATATTGCCTTCACACTTACTGAAAGAGTGTGTGTGTGTGTGTGTGTGTGTGTGTGTGTGTGTGTGTGTGGCAGAGGGAAAGAAAAAGCATGCAACTAATCAAACTAGATATTCAAGTATATTTTTAAATTATTTTTAATTTCTTTTAAATAGACTATTAAGAAAACTGTGATAGCCAACACATCATTGTTACATTTTTTACTATTAGTACCACTGCAATGACATTTCATAATAATATATTGTTTTCAAAGTTCACCTTCGAAACCATTTTCCTGAACATCTGACCACGTGTCTTTATTCAGTGGTGAAGCGAAAGGATCAGAAGTCAGTGCCAGACTCTGTAGGAATATGTCTGATATTTAGTTGACATGATGAAGCACAAGAACAACCGAATATCAAACATATCACACAGCTTCCAGCCAGTCAGAGCCTCAGCCGGGTTGAAAAGCCTGCATCAGGATGAAAGACACAATACAGTGAGAACAAACATGGGAGGGACAGACACACAGAACACTGAAAATATTACACCATTAGTTTGTTTTACATGCAGGGAAAGCTTGTTCCAGAGAATGTGTGCAGTAGGTATGAGACGACCTGAACAGACCTGAACAACCTGTTCAGCACAAAAGGGTTATAAGACAGGAAAGGCCTCGAGACGGAGGGAACCAGAGATCTTGTTGGTAGGTCACCTCTGCATTCACTCCAGGGATTCATGGTAAACAGTGGATGGGGAAAAGTGGGAAGAGGAGAGGAAAGACCAGTGCAGCGAAACACTTGACTCTTTTAGCAAATCCAACATCACATGCTAATAAAAATAGGCAGATACTCACCAGTTCCTTGTTCTCAGTCCGCAAGTGCAGTTGGTGAACAAGAGGTTAAAGTAAAGAAATGTGATCTGAGCGATTTCCAGCTAAGTGTTACATGAGTGCACAAGCTATGATCTGTGTGGGACTCGTTGTGGGACAGCATTTATATATACAACCCTGTGAGTTTGGGGGGGAACCACCTACACACACACACACACACACACACACACTGCGCCCCCCCATGTAATTAGAGGTATATTGATCAGCTGCTGTGGCCTGCAGCCTTTCCTCCCCACATTAGACTGATCAATAGATGTGATGTTCATCCTGCTGTCAGCTGCCACACACACACACACACACACAGCAGATTCACAGTCAAATAACTTATTGCCTGTAGGGAGGGCAAACATGAACGCATGATGGTCACTTCACTTATAGTCACTACTTGTTCCCTGTCACTAATATTCCAGAATACAGCTGCTTTTTCCCTCACAACACCCAAATTTACCAAGAGAACCCACATGTGTTAGTAGCACAATTCTCTATATCTAAGTCTGCATTTCTCACCTCTGTGCATCATTGACATATGAAAAAATATGGCAAAAATACTTTTCACCCACTTACAAGATTAAGGTTGGAAATAGAAAATATATGATAGGCTTTTTAAATATGATGCACCGCTACAGATTAAACTACCCATCATAAAAGGCTCCTGTGCATCATTGATAATAATCTAATATCATTGATAGTGGTCATCTCTGTCTAATAAGTACTTTTATTTTCAAACTGTTAAGTATTTTTCTGCTAAAACTCATTCACTTTTTACATATTTCTCTTTGAACTAAGGGCTTTTAATTGTTTAAATGTGAAGGTGAACTCGAGAGTCAAGGTGACCTCTGGTTGTCAGGAGGACCGCTGCCTGTCAAGCTGGCTGCTGATGGTACTGTCACTGTGTCTGTGCGTTCAGCCGGCATCGCGTGGGACTCTAACATGTGTTGACTTCACATCAGCACTTTGCATATGATGGTTAATGAAGAAGACGACACTTTTTCACCTGTGGGTGAGTCAGGACTTTTTGTTTCTAATGAGCAAGAAGCAGGTGTAGAAATTCTCATTGTGAGAATGAGAGCTCATGTCACGTTGATGAAGAAATCCAGTATCTGACTGAACCAGAAATATCACAATCATGTCAGATTGTCTTCAGTGAGGAACAATGTACTATTTTTAACAAAAAGCTACATTGTTTTAAATCTACTCACACTCAGATCAGATGCGATGTTACGTTTAATGAACAGCAGTCCTCGTCTGTGACATCAGTCAGATCTGACTGATGTCACAGACGAGGACTGGGACGAGGACTGTGTGGCGTTAACCTTGTGAGCCTATTGGGGCGGAATGATAGTCCTCTGATTGCCTAATTGTGAGCCTGGGGGAAGTATTTTAATGTCTCCCACATGGAGAGCAGTCAGAATCAAAGCGAGAGATAACAATGTAAATTTAAAGCAATACAAGGAAAATGATTTAAAAAAAGGACAAATATATGGTTTTCAGAAAATAACCTGGAGCCTTTGCATGACTAAGTTTATTTCTTTCAGGCTAATATTTTACTCCCAAGTCATCAACCGTCTTCTCCACAAAAGGCAAAGAAACTGAGTTTGGTTTGAACTTCAAAGTTATTCTGCCTTGCTGCTCAAATATAGAAACAAAACAAAATCTAAAGGTTCAAGTTGACAATTTTGTATATGCACATTTATCTGAAATGACTTAATTTGACTTATGCTTGTAATGGTTCAGCCCTTATACAAACAATTAAAATAAAATAAAACATTTGAATTTCAACTTCCTGTCTATGACCATAGAAAATGTTTGTACTCTCAATCAAAATCCTAACCCTGACATCACCACAGATAATTCTCTGGAGGTGAAGATTACTTCATGCAACAAAATGATCACATGTACAAAAAGGTTTTTAATCACAAAATTCAACAAAGAAAGAAAAAGGTGAAAATATCTGGAAAACTATTTTATAAAGCAGATCATGCACACTAATCATTAGGTAAAGTCATGAATAATATGTATAAGTCCATAATGATGTATGTGCAACAGCTTGAATAATCATATTATGATAGGGAGCCAACCATGAACTTGCATCCCCACCTCTCTCTACCATTAAATCTCTAATAAGGGCAGTATATAAAAATGTATAATATAGTACATTTAGAGGGAGTCGAAAAAATGAAACTAACATATTTTCAGGCTAATGCAATGCAATACACTAAACCTACAATTATTATGACTTTTGTAAAAAAGCAGATTATTGATACAAAAAAATGAACACAGGGAAAACATTTTATTGAAACAACATGTCAAATAGATGACATCACAGAGAGACAGGAGGAGTCACTTTTTATATGTCTCACGTTCTGCATGGATTAATCATTACCTGAACAACCAGGGTAAAGTTTATCGTGTTTATGTATGGTTGGGTTTGTTTGTATTCCGCAAGAACTACAGGACGGATTGCCAAGATGCATTATGGGTCAGGGATGAGCTCCTTAGATTTTGGGAGGCATGTCACAACTGTCATTCTACTTTTCTTTTCACTCAGTTTCAGGTTCATCAGTTACACCCAGTGGAAGCTAACCCAGTCTTACAGAACAGTCCTGCAGGAATGTGTTATGTTAAATTAGTTTGAACCTTTTTAAGAAAGCTATTAATTCAGATGGACGCTGATTCGAAAGCTCCACTTGATTGTGTTATTCTGAGACACATTTCTATATATTTATTCAATCGACCCTCTGATCTAAATGCTGTGGAGACATCTTTAGAAACACCTTTTAGTTTAACTCAAATTACAGCTTCCAACATCCGGTCTATTCCTGACGCTGGATACAGAGGGTGAGAAAATCTTAGCCTGGTCCATTTCACAGCCGTGTCTTATCACATGATGTGATTATAAGCTACAGTTTGCCGACAGGGATGGGAAGGTCTTTAAAGTTGTCAGAAAAACACGGAATCCCAGATTAAAAGCTGCTAAAACGGCAACAAAATGGAACGTTGAGGTGACTTTTAAACTGTGTGGTAGAACATGGTAACCTTCATGAAGGTCAGCTCTACTGCTAGACTGCATTAGTTTTAGCTCAGTGCACCAATAACCGGCAGTGCCCATATGTGCATGGAGAGAGAATGGGACCCTCGAGCACAGACACGTCAAACAGTGCGATGGTGAGATAATCCAGATATTTGATTTTGCGTCTATTTTAGGTGAAGCTGAATTCCCAAATCTGTCGAACTTCAGTGTTTACTTCACGCAGGAGTAGAAAGGCTGCCGACTTCTGTCCAAAGCTTAATCAAACTAATCTACTCTTGATGACCATTCAAAGCACTTTACACAGACTAATACTTGACTTCAGAGTGTTTGCCAGGGGGGTAGAGCAGGCCGCGCACGAATCAGGAGGTTGTGGTACGATTCCCGGCTCCTCCGGTCTCCAAGACACTGAACCCCAGATTGTGCTCGAGAGCTTTGTCAGTACTGTCTGAATGAAATATGTGTGTGTGATAGACAAAGTTTTTATTGTCTTTATTCAAATTTAAAATGTTAGTACATTGTCAACAAGACGACAAAGGTGAAGCAGTAAAGTTTGTCCATCATACAATGTTTTACACAGTGATTTGCAGGTCAAACCACATCACATTAAATCCCCATCACTCATCTATTTAATCAATGATTTTTTTTTTTTTTACCTTTCACACATTTCCTTTCACGTAGGTAGATGAAGTCTTGATCTTAACCACCACAAAATCTCATCTCTCACACACACACACACACACACACACACACACACACACACACACACACACACACACACACACACACACACACACACACACACACACACACACACACACACACACACACACACACACCTGTATCACTGTATGTGTCATCCACTTGCTACAGGCTTGAATCTGGTTGGAACGAATCAAAAAGTGTTGTGGAGGCGTTATTTCTCATCTCTTTTTGGGTGCCTCTTCCTTTTTGGGAGCCTGTTCCTTTGCCTCTTCCTTTTTGGGGGCCTCTTACTTTTTAGGGGCCTCCTCCTTTTTGGGGGCTTCCTCCTTTGCCTCTTCCTTTTTGGGGGCCTCCTCCTTTGCCTCTTCCTTTTTGGGGGCCTCCTCCTTTGCCTCTTCCTTTTTGGGGGCCTCCTCCTTTGCCTCTTCCTTTTTGGGGGCCTCCTCCTTTGCCTCTTCCTTTTTGGGGGCCTCCTTCACTTCTTTGCCACACAACGTTCTTTGAAAGAAAGTTCAAGGAGAGAAAATATAGTAAATGCATTGAAATGATTTTGGAATTTAGAGTGCACTCTGTAGTTATATACACACACAAAACATAGTAACCTTACCTTGCTAGATCTGATTCTTCTTTTAGAAAGTCACAAACTGCGCTCGGTGCTGCTAGTTTCTGTTTCAGGGACTCCACTTCTTTTTTCCAGCTGGCCATCTCCTTATCATTTTCCCCTGTATTGTCATACATGTCATACATTTAAGCATTTCACAAAGTAAAGGCAAGGTGAGGCCTGTCACTCAACTGGAAGAGAAATCAATGCATCTGCTTAACTGCTTGTCCTTTGATAGGTAGCAGAATTCATTTGAAGTCTCTCAGTAAATGAATGCATGAGTATCACTTACCTCTTAGGTTAGAGACTTCTGTGTCTTGGGAAACTTGCTTTTCATTTAAATCTTTCTGCAAAATGAAGAGAGACTCTCAGTAACATGTTCTGAGGAATAGCCTTCGGCCAGAGTGAAGCCACCAGATAGACTTTGTACAGATTGCTCATAAAGGACAGTAACCTTTTGAGATTGATAATGATGTTAATGCTCTGTGATTAAACCGAGCAGAGCCACACAGCCAATATATTTCAGACAATATCATATCCTCTACCGGGCTGCCAGTCGACTGTGTTTTTTACACCACAGCAAAGGAACATCATGTGGCAGAGCATTTTAATAGCTTTGTTGCTAACAAAAATCTGTGTAGTGTGTAAAATGAGAAAAGATTAGTACAGGGACAAATACATCCACATATTATATTTCTACATTCAAGTTTGTTTGGCCATATATCATGCAACCTGCATGACCGGTACATTACTGTACCACCATGCCACCCAGTTTACAAATCATGTAGTTAAGAAAAGACCCCGTGTTGTTGCAGTTTCGCAGATAATCCTGGGAATGTTTTCAGTTCCTGCTACGAAACTACAAGATGAGCCAGATTTTCTGACAGGTGCTGATTAATTTACATTCTTACCAGGTCAAACAGGTTAGATGAGACTGGCATGCATCCATTTGATTTGACTGGAGTCACACAGACTGGAGGAACAAAGATGTTCCAAAAACGTTGCATTGTTGGGACTATTGCCTTATAACACATGATCATTTGAATTAAACAACAATAATAATAGTTTAATTTAGCCTCGGGGCTTTTGTATTTAACCCTCAAGTTCAGTTCCCTCCTCAATTACTGTTTAATGGTCTTTAAAGTGGTCTGAGGTAAATCAGTTTCACATCATCACCATCCATGACCCCTCTCTCTGCCCACCGTTTCTTTCTTGCAGATTTTAATTTTCTCAATGGCCTCATCCTTCTTGTCCTTCAGCGCGTTGATCTCCTCCCCCCGGGCTTTGCGCTCCTCTCGGCTCCTTTCCAGCTCCTGCTGCTGTTGGGTCTTCTCGGTCAGATACTCCGACAGCACATCGGTGCTCACCCGCAGCCTGATGTCCTGGAACCTGGTGCGCTTTTCCTCCATCTCCTGCGTCTTCCTCCGCACTTTCACCAGGCCGAACAAAACGAGAGACACCACTACTGTCACGGGCACCAACACTTGCGCTCTCATTTTTCTCTCGCTCTCTGGGGGGGGGGGTGGGGGGGTGGGGTGCGATGTGTAAAGGTGACGGTACCGCAGGGTGGATGGATCAGACTTCTTCCTTTACGCGGTGTAACCTCGCTTCCATATGTGATCGAGAGTCGGAAGCTCCTCGGTGTAAAGTCCAGCTGGGTTCTTCTTGTTTTGTTTTTACCTCCCCGCGTTTCAATCAGACACACGGGTCGACTCACCTGCGCCACCGGGTTGGACAACTCAGGTGTGTTGGTGCCTGAGCTGCGCTGCGCCCCCTGCAGTCCATATGCTCGGCGACACGCCTTCTTCTTCCTGCGCGACCTCCTCCTGTTGAATTCAGGTCGGTTCCTCTTCCTGCTCACACCTGCCACGTCTTGATCCGTGTGAACACACTTTATCACCGTGGTCAGGCCTCACGCAGATAAACAGTCCACCGCTACTTTATGTCCTCATTGTGTGTCTGTCTGTGTGTGTTTGTGTTATTATCCCATTTAAACACCTAATGTAACTCTATAAATCCATAATATTTGACACCCTGTTTTGTGGTTTAATCTGAAAAAGTGCAGTGAGAGTGAGATAAGATAAGATAAAAAGGATAAGATAAGGCAAGATCAAATAAGATGTATTGATACTCTGTAGAAGAAATTCATAAATGACACAGCAGCAAAAGGAAGTAGCAGTGCAAAGGGAAAGAGATAGTAAGAATACAAATCGTTGTTAAAGATGTGTTGAAAAATTGGTCTGAGACTGTTAAATTAGTAAACTAAATTTATTTTATTTAAGGCTAGTGTAAGTCTCCAGGAAGTCAATGTAAGTCCATGTAATGTGTGTGTGTGTGTGTGTGTGTGTGTGTGTGTGTGTGTGTGTGTGTGTGTGTGTACTTGTACTTATAATTATAATTGTGAGGACCATTTTGAGCATAGACCTTATGGAGTGAGGATATTTTTGGAAAGTGAGGACATTTTTGCAGGTCCTCACTTTTTCAATGGGCTGTTAAGAGTTAAGACTTGGTTTTAGGGTTAGTGTTAGAATTAAGTTTTGGTTAGGCATTTAGTTTGGATGGTTGAGGTTAGGGCAAGGGGCCAGGGAATTCATTATTAATTAATAGAGTCCTAACTAAGGTAGAAGTACCAACATGTGTCTCTGTGTGTGTGCGCATGTCTATCTATAGTTATGAGGGCAAATCTTGGTTCAATACCATCATTTGGCTGGTCCTCACAAATTCAAAGGGCTGTTTTAAGGCTGTGTGTTATGGAGGATGTGGGTGTGTTGTCACGCCCAGCCTGTGGAGCAGGTAGAGCAGGTATCAAACACTCGTTGAACCGTTGCACGTGACACACGTCCACCTGTAATGCTCGTAGCTGCTCCTCTATGCGTCTGTCGCCCGAACACAACATGAAGCTCGCCGTCGCTGTCGTCGTCCTGAGTGTGGCCGTCATGACGGTGCTGATCTACCAGGCCCTGAGCCAGGAGTTCCATCTGCGCAGCTTGAAAACCCGCACGATGGAGAGCAACGAGGCGGTGCGGTTGAAGGAGGAAGCGATCGTCGAGGTGAAGAAGAAAATCGTGGAGCTGAAGACGGAGATGGACGCCGCCAACGCCAAGATGGACGAGCTGAGGAATAAGAAGGCAGAGATCGAAAAGTCCATGGAGGAGTTTGAGAAAAGTATAAACATCTGCAACACGGAGAAGGCAAGAAGGGATACGCGCACACACACACACACACACACAACCATGTACTTATATTTTATTGAAGATACTCAAAGTCATTCCTCAGCCCCTTACTCTAACCTTTAACCTCATCCATACATAACCCAAACTTAACTCGAACCTTTACCTTAAAAGCACGTCTCAAACAATGAGGTGGGACCAAAATGTCCTCCCTTAAAATGGCCCGCACAGTGATGTCCTTACATGCACTCTCACACTGCCTGCTGACAAATGCTTCCACCTGTTCCCTCATTAGGAAGAAGCAGATAAGAAGAAGAAAGACGTGTGGGAGACCTTGACTAAACTTAAAGGTAAGAGAGACTGAGCAAACCATAAAGTGTCTCTACACTACATGTCTGATGAGGTCTGTCCCTCTTGCACCTTGCACACAGGCCTCTGCTGAACCCAGGTACTATGGATTCCTGGGAGAACTGCCTTGTTGCCTTTTTAAGTCTCTTCAGTATGAAACCAGTGGAACTAGATGTGATGACAATCCTGTAAAACTCGCTGATCTCTCTATTGCTGTGATCCTGTTTCCTTTGAACCTGCTCTCAGGAAGCGGTAACATTTTTGGACATTAATAATAAACAGAAATTGTATTTGGTTTCAACTTATATCACTTAATTATAATCTATTTAATACAGACACAAAATATTGAACACGGTCTGGTAGAGCCCGACCTGTATGGAGTTTTGGGGACGATAATGACGTGTGTGTGTGAGTGTGAGTGAGTGAGAAAGAATATTGGCATTGGTGCCTCAGATGTCGTTAACTTAAATTGAGAAAATAAACATCTTTTTACATAAAATGTAAAATAGAGGTTTGCATGTCTCTAAATTGCCATTATGTCTATGAAAGGCTGATATCAGCAGGACTGATAAATTGGTCAGGCTTTGCTGTCTGGATTAACTCTCTGTTACAAACCATTATGTCCTCAGATGAGCACGCAGATGCTAAAAAGAAAGCAGAGGAGGATATTCAGAGCTTGAAACAACAGATCCTGGATAAAGATAAAGCTATTTGTGCCTTTGCCGACAAGTCAAAAGAAGCAGCACGGTAAGATATTACGCACCTACGCACATCCTCAAGAGTGTGAGACCTGTATACGATTGAAGAGCAGCACCACTTTTTACAGTGATCGGTTGTAAAAATAGACGTAAATGCAAATTGATTTTGTTTTTCTGGCTTTTGCAGGAAGCTGTGTGGAATTCGCCGAAGCTGCAATGTAAAGTCAACTCAGAACACAACATTGACTGAACTTTTTAAAAGAGAAGAGTGCGATGCCTACAGGGATATTTTGTGATATCACTTTGATTGTAGATCTGATTGCTTAAAAAAGATTTGTAGATCCTTTTGTAGGACAAATGGCAGAGACAGGGAGTGGGGAAATATGTTGCAAATGTTTATATCTTTTTTAAAAAAATGTGATTGTTTGTCATTAGGATATATTTTGGCCCTGTGTCTCTATAATAGACCTGACACATACCTTCATAAATACATGAACTTGGCTGTTTAGCAGAGTCGTAACCAAAATACCTTCTCCTGATTAAACTGGTAAAACTAACTTGTGTAGCATCTGAATCAGCCTGTCTGAGGCATATACGAGCTGTGAAAGGTCCCCTGCCCCCTGTTGAAACCTGAGTGGCAACCAGAAGAGTACATGATCATCGCTGTAATATCCTGTGTTTGTTAAACTCGCTCAATAGAACATGTTTATGCTTCTTGGAAATACCAAGTTAGGAGGTGGAGTGAGGGGGATATGTAATTTAAAGTAAAACACTATTAAATGTTCATATAAATGATTACTGACAAGCGTGTTTCCAAACATGTGTATAAAAGCCACAGTAATTTCTATCTATTATCTGATTTGTAGACAATAAAGTCTCACCTGGCAGAAGTTTTTCTGGGTTTTGGGATTTTACAAACTAAGTTAAATGATGCGTTCCTCTACCTCCCCCTAGTGCCCATCAAGGGATACAGACTGACAGTCTCTGCAAATTTCTATCAGTATTAAAAAAAGGCGATGCCTCTGTGCATGTTTGCTCCTCGTATCTCCTGCACAGGACCGTGATCTGTGCATGTGAAATCAGTTAGTGTCCAAGGTTACAGCCCTGTTCAGTTATCATGAAAACAGTGTTTAGTTTGTCCAGTTTGGGCTACTTTAAAAAAGAACATGGTGGTTCTAAGGTTAAAAAAACAACAATTGGTACAATTTAGATTAAACACACTAGTGAAAACACCACTAGGAGTATTTTATATTGAATATCTGCGAAGAGATCCCTGTCAACTAAACCTTTTTAAAGGGAGTTTCCATCAAACAGTCCTTAAATCCAATCCTCAACATTAGTGTCACTCTGGTCTTTTACTGCAGCTCTGTCTAATGTCATTGCCACTGTTGTTATGAATTGGTCGTCAATATTTAAATAAAGTTTAAAAAAGAAAAAAAACGGGGAACAGCTAATCACAACGCGAGGTGTATAGCACGTGACTCAGATGACGCAGGTACAGGAAGTGGACAGACGCAGGTCCTGATGACACATGAAAGGTGACATATGTTACATGAACTTGAACTTTACGTGTAAATGTCGCAACGAACGATCTTCCAGGTCAGCACAAAGCGTAGTAATGGCGTCCTGAGCAGAGGGTGACGTCACACTCATCTGTGTTTATTTATTTTCTTAGTTAATGTGGGTGAACTCGATGGGACTCGAACCGTGTACAGCTCATAAAGTGACACGGCTCCCGGTGTCCGCAGGGATTCAGTAGTGATGGCGAGATGAAGCTTCATGCAGCATTGACGCTTTCCATCCAATTGGTTCACTCATGGGCCCAAGCTTCATGGTGCTTCATTTGCTCTACTGCGCCATCAAGTGGACAATTACTGTGAAACAGGAGCCTCGACACGGAAGGATACGTCACTAGGATTCAGTGCAAACCTCGCGTCAGTTCTGAACTCTGACAGTCGGTGTCTTCAACAACTTCTACCTCAGCCGCCATCACCCGACACACAGCAGATATGTACGAGGAGCCTCGGTGCGTTGTTGGTCAGAGGCGTCCACAGCCTCACCTCTGTCCCGGCCGTGAGGACTCAGCTCGGCCACCTGGCTTCCGGCGGCGCGCTCAGGACCGTGGTGGTAGGTCGAGTCCGCTGTTCTGATGAAAGTGTGTGTGTGTTGTAATGTGCTTAAATCATAACACAAGATCTATAATCAAAATGAGAAAACTATGAAATAAGGTAATTATGCACACGTCCGTGCATAATTAAGCAGCACTCGAGTGTGTACATGTACAATTTAAGTCATATGTATTTGATCAGTCTGTTGAGTTTTCTTTTTACACAGTATATCTTGTAAATGGAACCATGGGTTGGCTACATACATACATTTTATAGTTTTATATATGTTGAGAGTCTAGATGATCCAAGATAAGTAGACTCAAGGGGAACTGGACCTGGTTGTAGACGTTTCTCTTCCGTTGAAAATGGGTAAAAAATATTTCACGACTAAGGCAAATAGGGGATAATCAGGGGATAAAATAATACAATACTAAAACATTAAAATACAACATTGATATAAGGTGTTATGATCGACAATCATTATTGAGAAACATCACTAACAGGTTTTTTGTGTATTTTACTGTTTGGTAGACGGTGCCGCCATTTCTTTCCCCCAAGCCCCAGGACTTCAGCCTGCCCAACTCCTCCTGGGGCTCAGAAATGTTGCGGTTGCACGAGCATTACAGCAGCCAGTGTGAGGGGGAGATGGAGGAAGGAGAGAAAGCCAGAGGGTTTTGGCTGAGACTGCCAAGCTACAATCGCTCCCTCAAGTATGCAGCAGGTAGAGCTACATACTGATTATCATATCATACCCTGCAATACTGTTAAGTTTTCCCTAAGCTGCTCTGTGAGATGTTGGCTCACTTGTGCATGTTGTTTTTCCATTAGGTAAATTGCACCTCAGTAAGATTATCCAGGCAAACGCTCGTTTTTTCACCCGTAACATCCAAGAGCCGGGGGCAGGATTTGAATACGTTGTGTTTGTTAACAAAAAGGAGAAGAGGTGTGTGTGCATTTTCCAGGCTGGACACCTTCTGGAGGGGACCCCAGGGTGAGAAAACACAGACAAAACAGATAGCAGTATTGTTTGTGTATAGATGTGTATGTGCGCTTGTTATATTTACATTCCATTTCTACTTAACCGTACTCTAAAAACACCACCGTAATATTATTTTGTATTACATTTTCATAATGTTACACCTCTTATACCGTCATCTTCCTAATGAAGGCAAGATCCAAAAAGTAAATCAATACATTTAAGAAAAGAGGACCCTTATTTAATGGATCAACTTTAAATCTTCAAACATTAGCAAAAGCACACTTTTAAAACTTTGGACTTGATCTGTATTGTATATGTGTTTCCAGTTATGTCCACGGGGGGGCGATAGCCACTATGATGGATACCGTGGCAGGGACTCATGCCAGTGTCCTGTCAGGAGCTGTGGTGACCGCCAACCTCAACATCAACTACCGCAGGTACAAGAATGAACAACTTTGACAGGTTTTCTGTGTGTCAGGGTCTGTATAGTCTCATATGTTAACATGAGTAGGGTTTATAGGACTATGACAAGCACTGCTTAGGTGGTGCAGAGTCCCTGCATTAGACTGTATGTGCTCAGGCAGAATGATATTACCAAGAATTAGCTGTAGTTGGGTCAGTTTACATTAACACAGTGAATGCACAAAGATTCAGCCTAGTGATGTTTGAAGCTGTAACAACAGCTATTGGTTGTTAGACGTTTGCATTAGGCCTCTCCTTAACTCAAAAATGATGGTATAAATGATAATAGTACATCAGGAGTTAAAAAGTACAAACTCTCATATCCATATTAGTCGATATATGTTCTGACATTTGTCCCTAACAAACATTTGTCTTGTGTCCAGTCCCATCCCACTTGGAAACACAGTGTTGATTGAATCCTCTGTGGATTCCAGGGAAGGCAGGAAAATGTTTATTTCATGTAAAGTCACCAGCACTGACAGGCTCAAAACTGCACACAGAGGCAACAGGTACAATTTTATACACACACCTTTTTCAGAAATATTCGAAACTATAAAATATATCTGCTCACTGACCTGCTGCAACATCACTTATTCTATTCTGTTTGTTTTTGTTGTGACCTTTCGTGCTGCAGCACTGTTCCTGTCAGTCAATGTCAGCCATCTATTGAAGGATGACACAAAGCAGCAACACCTTCCCAAACCAACTGCAGTGTGAGAGCGAGACAGGATGTGTGAGTGTATTACTGATTTGTACTGTTATTGCATTTCCGTCAGACAACTCACATTCAAACATTTATTGCAGCATTACAACAGGTTTAGTGTTTGGCGTCTAGGCTCCAACTTAATCACTCCCCCATATGATTACACAGGAATGATGGGAGTGATGAGCAAATACTTGTAACCCCCCGTTGGAGCCTACAGGTGGATGCTGGGGTGGTGGTGGAGGGGCTGAAGCCACTGGTGGCAATACTGCAGCAGCAGTGTGAGCAAAGGGGATGATGGGAAATTTCTCTCTGGTTAAATAGACCACCTGATAAGGTGGGTGTGTATTATAGATGGTTGTGGAGAGTGAGGTATGTCACATGATGTATGTCACATGATTGGCGCAGCGCAGCTCGAGTTGCCTGCCAGAACTAGCTCACCGGCGTCGCCACATTTGCCAGATGATTTAATATTTAACTTGTTTTTGAATTTTTACTAAACATTTTTATTGTTTGTTTTTTGTTGTTATTACATGCTAGTATGTACCTCTACTTGACTGCCACTGCTTAGTGTTATCATATCATATACCTCATATATATAATACATATTAAAAATGTATTGATTCAACTAAATGTTACGTATTATTGCATCTTGGGCTGTTGAGAGTGATAATAGAGCAAAAAATGTACTGTACCTAAAGCTTTTGTTTATTCTAATAAAGCCTTCATATGGAAATCTTTACATTAGTATGATAAAAACTTACAAAGAAACATTTGATAACACTCTCATTTTCCAGTTTTAATTGAATTAAAATTGAATTCAGTTAATAACTCTGAATGGTGTAAAGGGAAGTGGTAAACTGCCCAAGTAAAAAAAAAAGAAAGAAAGTTAAGGTCACCAAACAGTGAAAAAGTATGTAAATTACACAAACAAACAGGCCAATTTCATGCATTAGAAAATCTGTGAACTTGTAGCAGCATATTTGTGGAAATTTTAAATGATGTTTCATTTCTATTTTAGAAAGAACGTCACAAGGTTTTCATTGCTTCAACTTCACACTGAGATTTTAGCTATCTGTAACATAAGAAATGTACTTCTTTAGTTTTTATCATAC
Source organism: Verasper variegatus (assembly GCA_026259375.1). Lineage (NCBI taxonomy): Eukaryota > Metazoa > Chordata > Actinopteri > Pleuronectiformes > Pleuronectidae > Verasper > Verasper variegatus. The sequence continues at coordinate 14,792,216 of CM048048.1, forward strand.
TACATAATACTAGGTACTACATCATCAGATGGTTTGCTTTACACTGTCTGACACAGAAATGTGCCATAATAAGTAACACTGTCCACATCACAGAGATCTGTGCTGCTCTGGCAGCTACTGTAGACCACGGTGTTAAAAAAATGTGTCCGTCACAGACACCTGAAAACATACAGAGCGCCAACTTCTTTTTACCACTTCAACTTTCTTTTACACACGACTATGACACATCTGAATATGACTGTAATGTTGATTTCTCTACCAACATTTTCTGTTGTTTGTGTAACAAATTCTGTTTGCATTTGCATGTTGTCAGAAGGAATAAATAAACCTCACAGATTCATACAACTGGCCATTCAACAAACAATAAAATGATGTAAAATAGAAAATATGTGAGTTTAAGTCATTGATTTATCTTAGACAACAAATTTAACATCAAACTGTGTTATTAATGAATCAGAGTAAGCCCCTTTTACACCCTGTCAGAAGACTGAGCTGCTTAAACATTGACATAACATAAATGTTACTTAACACAGAAATATTTAATATGCTGGATTCACAACATGTAAAAAGGAGTTAAATGTATTACTTGTCTTATAAATGTGTCCTGTAATGTTTAGATTTTTAGATGAAATCCGCTCTATGACAGCTTCTATCAATCTCTGTCATTTCTCAACATAGGTTTTTGTTTATGCTTTTTGTAAGGTAAAGTAGTTAAACTAGTAGTTATAGGAATAAGTGATACAATTTATAATAGTAATTAGAGAGTTACACTTGTGCAAGTGTTGCTCCTCAGTGAGTTTTTGTGTGTAAATATTGGTCCTACAAACCGGGCATTTAACTTCACTTCTCACACAGTCTGGTCTGATGTGTGGTTTTTTTGAGCGTATGGGCTCATCACAGTGGAGGCCTGGTGGTCTTCTGAGGGCCCCTCACACTTTAACCTCAGAGAAGTGCAGATGGAAATGATCCCTTGGTTTCTAACAACATGCCTGAGTTTGCACCTTGGTGTGCGTGCCTACGTGCTTGTGCTGGGTGACGAATGCAAGTTAACACCAGCAGTTATTTCAGAAGAGTCGTGGTCAAGTTGGGTTTGAGGAAGCCGGTGGAGGGGGAGGCAGAGTATGGGCAGTTGTTAACCTTCAGTTAAAACCACCTGCAACAACCTCTGTCCTACTCACTCAGAACAGTTTTTACTGTAGATAATAGATGATAAAGTGCGACTTGGAAAGCTTGATAACCAAATGTGATTTGTTTTCAATAATCAAACAATCGTGATAAAGTAAAACTCTGGATGGTGAAGAGTGCGGGTGATTTAATGAACAATCTAAAATAGGCTTGGTACACTGTGCTGACAGTTATTGATTACTCATATGACAGGAAATACATTTTTGTATATTAGATAGATAGATAGACAGATAGATGTACTTTATTGTGAAATTATTGTGTTACAGCAGCATGGCAAAGGCATTGCACATAGAGCAAAGAACAAAAGACTAAATACAAAAGAGACGTTGGTTGAAAAGTAAAGTTAGGAACATGACTAAAATAAATAAATATGAATATAAGACAAAAAATAAATTCACAGTTTTTGGTGGAGAGGGTGCTGGTAATTGTCCATGGTGGATAAGTTTGTTCTGTGCCCTCCTCTCCACCACCACGTCAAAAGAGTGGTGGTGCAGCCAGTGATGGAGCCGGCCTTCTTTATCAGTTTGTGAGGTCTGTTGGTGTCACCAGCTCCAATGCTGCTCCCCCAGCAGACCACAGCAAAGTTCAGTGCACTGGCCATACAACAGACTGATAGAAGATGTCCAACATCTTGCTGCTCACTTTGAAAGATATCAGTCTGCTCATCCCTTTCTTGTACACAGCGTCAGTGTTGGTTTTCCACTTCAGTCCGTTGTCGATGTGGACGCCCAGGTACTCGTAATCCTCCACTGTGCCAACATCCTCTCCCAGAATACGCAGTGGCTGTGAAACCGTCCTCTTCCTCCTGAAGTCGATCACCATCTCTCTGGTCGTGGCCACATTCAGAAGCAGAGGATTTCTACCTGTACTCACCCTCCCTCCCATCACTTATACACCCAACCACGGCAGAGTCATCAGAGAACTTCTGCAAGTGGCATGACTCTGAGTCAATAGGCCTATTAGTAGTAATATTGCCCAATAATTAACTAAACAAATCACTAATTAGTATACATTGGATTTTGTGGGTGGGCCCCTATGATGACCATCACTTATCAATACTATAGAGGTGCTTATCCTGGGACATTACAGTTGCTGATTTTATCGTCATTTAAAGCAGTCTGGCAGTATTACAGAGCTAGAAGTGATATTTGAGTAAAATCAGCACAGTGAACTTACTAATCTATAAAAATCCATATTCGAAAAGCTTATATTGTGTTTTGTTTAAACAGGAGCTGACAGATACATGTGGTGAAGTCAAAATACAGTATTTGCCTCTAGAACGTATTGGTGTATAGTGCAATACTGTAACTGTAACTAAATAGCGTACATTTACTCAATTGTTATATATATATATATATATATATATATATTTGTATACATTATCTTTCTTTTATGACCATTTTTTCACAGTCATACCAATTACTTTAAAAATTATATGAATGCTATGCCTCATTTTTAATGATGCATCACATAGGCCTATTAGAAGTAAACCAGCCTGTGCATATAGACATGTGCTGCGGGCTGCAGGTCCTGACAAGCTTCTAAATTTACACCAATTTATGAAGAGGGATTTAAACCATGCGCTGGCATCTAATTCGTCCTCTGGTCATTGTGTATTCTCTCAATTAGTGTAGCGGACATTCGTGGCAGCAGCAGCAGCAGCAGCAGCAGCATCATGGGATTATATTTCTCAACTGAGCGCCACAGAGCAAAACCCGATCCCGCTGCTGTTACGTAAGAGCCGGTGACATAACTCTCTCCAGCCCGGGATGGTCAGGGAGCACAGAGAGCGCACGGAGGGAGGGAGGGAAGGAGGGAGGGAGCCGGAGCGCACGTCCTGTGTTCGGCCGGACGGTCCAGCTGCCCTCGCTCCTCTCTGCCGCTGCTGCTGCCTCAGTTGTGGGGTCGGAAATTAGATTATTTAAAAAACAAGCGCACAGGAGGAGGAGGAGGAGGAGGACGAGAGTGGAGTAACCGCACGGAGAAGTGAGGAAGATGACGGTCGAGTTTTGGGAGCCGCTGTAAAGGACTGGAAGAAGAGGAAGAGGAGGACATGGCTGTGCATGTATTCAAATGCCTGCGCCGACCTGAGCGCTAGAAACAACCAACAGGTAGTTTTTCTCTCATTCTATATTCTCTGCATGTATAGTGTCAGCAGGTGGAGTTCACAAACAGCCTGACTTAACCAGGGTGTGTGTGTGTGTGTGTGTACAGGGCCGTGAAGTGTTTCCACAGGAGAGTTATGGAATATGAGGATCCAGACGTGCCCCCTGCTGACACTCCTATCAAGAGAGGTAAGAGGCTGCATCACTGAGGACTCTCTCTCTCTCTCTCTCTCTCTCTCTCTCTCTCTCTCTCTCTCTCTCTCTCTCTCTCTCTCTCTGCTGAGGCATGAGCAGGCCTCATGAAGTGTGATGACTGCTCAAGTGGCATGAAACTCGTTTAGTTGGGTCTTCATACTCCCAAGTGTTATTCTGTGAGAACCTTGTTCTTTCTCCCCTCATCCGGGTATGGGCGATTAAACTACATCAAGATTTATCACAGTATAATTTATGTCAATAGCAATATAACAAAAGTTCACTAGACCTATTGATATATTGCATATGCATTGTACGAGCACATTGAGGAGATATGGATGGATGGGTGTACTTTATTGATCCCGAATTGGGGAAATCCCCCAAAATAACACATTCAACACCAAATTGATTTACCTCAGGTATGAAAAATGTTTTGCTGTTCATCAACTGTTTGCCAATTATCAGAGTTTAAAACCAGAACCTTCACTAAGGAGCAAAAACCCACATATTTAAAAGAAATAACGATATCGAGTGATGTAGTTTTAGCCATATAGCCCAGCCCATGCCATCTGTGTCCACTCCCTCTGCTCAACTTTCCCCTCACCGGCTCCACCACTTTCTCTCGCTCCCAGTTACCGTGTCCACTATTATCTTCTTTCCCTGCACTCTCATCCAACTTTACCTCGTAAACCCTCCTCATCCCTTTCACTGGGGTGTGGTTAAGGTGCTGTGAGTGGGTAAGAATGGCTGTAAATCCGAGTAATCCCCGGGGATTAGGTTTTATTTTTTGCTTCTTTTTTTGGTCAATGCTTTTCTATTCAAAGCCTCGCCGTGGCTAAAATCAAGCTGTTGGCTGTCAGCGGAGATAAGACACTTTGTCCCTCTGCCACAGAAACCCACTGCACACCTTTCCTTCTTGTCTGTTAGAACAACATGAAGATTAATGGATGTGAAGTGACTGACTGAAGGGAAGAATAAGAGGTGGAACATGGATTTACACCCGTTACTTGAGTACAAATTTGGAGGATCACAGATGAGTAATGATCCATTCAGAATCAAAGTCCTGCAATTTAAATTCTATTTAAATGAACAGTTAGTCAACACCAATGATATGGAGCCATGGACATATAGTTTTGGGTGTATTTGCAGAATCTTGGGGGAAATCTGCCTCTGAGACATCTGTTTCTTCTCTTAAACACAAAAACAAGATGCGTCTTTAGTAATCTACTTCCATTCTGACTATGTAGGCTATGTTTTATGTCTTTTGTCTTTAATAGAGAGAATTAACTAACACTATATCATAGAAAGAAACAGAATAACAAGTGAAATATTACAGCGGTTTGTGTAGATAACTGGAATATAATCAACAGAGACAGACAGGGTAAGAGTAAAAGTACAAACATATATCAGTATTGAAGTATAGTATTTTCTGTGGAGGCTTGAATGATATACATCCATTGAGGGTTGAAGTTATTCCGCATATTTTTCATATGTGCCTAAAATCATGCAAACTTTTAACAAACTTGCTAAATCAAATGTGAGAACTGGACATTACAGGGTTAAAGGATTGTGTAAGAAGAAAAAAACCCAGCAGCTACAGATCAGGTACTGGAACTGCTGTAATGGTGGTTTAATCTGGTTAACGTGGAGTTTCAGTGTGGTTCCACACTTTTCATTCTGCTGAGGAGGCTCATCTCACGGTGATGAGTGTGTTGGTTTAGTGGCTGTTGTGGGTGTCTTTTCATTTTTCTTGAGCAACAGGTTTGCGTCTCTGGCACTGCTCCACATTGCTTCACCTCCTGCCTGTGCAGGGGTAAATCTCTGCTCCTGTTTATTATTGGATGCAAAGTGTCTGCGGTGTCCCTCAGGGATCTATTGCGGGTCCAATCCTCTCCTTCACATACTGTAGATTATTTTTATTCTGCAGTCACTTTTTACCCTAATATCAGTGGCTGTTGTTACAGTATCTCTCTCAACCAAACCAAAGTGATGTCAAAAATCTGACCTCTTGATTTTCCGCTAGTTTTATGCATTTTAATACAGACAAGTTGCATTTAGTTTTATCAGACAAAAATTGACAACATTTCAAAGTCAACATACTAATTTGTTCAGTCACTTATAAACATGTTTTCTACAATGAGCGATTCTATCAAATGTATTCTTTTAATTTGAATCCCCTTGAAACTATGCTCTCATTTGGTCTCTACTTTATTACTTCAGAGGGAAAAGAGAAAGCAGTTGCCTCATTTTTAGCTTTGTCTCACTAACTACACTAACTGTGTAGGATTATTTCATATTAATAAATCCGTTTTTTTAATTTAATTTTTATGGCTGATTTAGGAACACAAGATTCTTAGATAGCTTTTGTTAGTGGCGGAGTTCGACAATTCACACTAATCTTGACCAACATCCAAGCTTAACTTATCGAGCTTGTTCTTAAGTAAAAACATTTTTTATTACTTTCTCTATCTTTTTTGTTTACATTGTTATTTAACTAGTTATAACAACAACATGAATTTAATAAAACTAGTAGTATGGGTATCATTGTTGTAATGTATTTACATTACTTTGTATGTGTTTAGAGTGGGATACATAATGTTTTATATTCAGGCAAAGTTGTCGGCCTACTCTCTGGGTTCACTGATCTTCACTGTTGTTATGTAATGCAGCAACTGTCACTTCAATAGTCTGCGTAGATGTCAGAGGGTTGAGACGTTAGTGAGATTTTGACTGATGAGTGGTGTTGGTGTTTGTCCCGCTGTAGTCACCAGGGTCATACACTCTCACTTTGTGAGACTGATATGTGTGTGTGGTTAAATGTGAATGCAATCTGTACAGATGCAGATGTTGGTGATATCATGAGATACTGTTTATTCTATTCTGCACAGAGATCAACTTTGATATTATAGTCTTATTAAAAAAATGTATGAAAGACGGTGACTAGTGTTTTGCTGCAGGTGACTTCAACCTGAATAATTTCGATTGATCTTATCATTTTAAAAGAATTGATTTAAAATTCCTGGATCCGACCCCTGATCTGGATCCGCACCAAAATGTAATGGGTTCTTCCCAGACCCAAATCACATCCTTCCATAAAGTTTCATAGAAAAATCCATCCTGTGGTTGTTACGCAATCTTGCTTTCAATCAAACAAACAAACCAAATCATATTCATGTATTTTAAGGATAAAGATACATTTCTGTGACTGACTGATGAAACCTCAAACATATCACGGCAACTTATTGAAATTGTTAAACATATTAACTGTGGTAAATCCATCAGTAAATAAAAAATCGCATTGCTTTCAATTTGAAAATGATGCTTTTATTTATTCCTACATTGTCCTTTTTAATCATGATTGAATTTGATTTCTCATCATTCTTTTCACCTTTACTTAGCAATCGCCACAGGTCGTTTGCTCAGTGTTGAAAATTTCATGACATTTTCCGTGTGTGTGAGCACTGCCCTGCTTTCATTCCTTGCTTTCTGCTTATGTAGCAAAACTGATTTGATGAGAGGAGGAAAACAGTGGAAACCACAGAGGGCCTTTTTGGGCGCCACACCAAGACTGGCTATAGCTCTGCATCTTCCACTGATACTTATCTCTCCTGCCTACAAACCCTCTCTGTGTCTCACACACACACACACACACAGAAATAAACACCCTGGTTCAGAACAGACCCTCCATACATTTACTCACATTCACTTCGATTCAGACTTTCTCACATTTGCGGTCAAACAGGCAGACAAAAAGGAGGACCTATAACTTCTCAGACACCCACCTTCCTTATCTCCTTATCTCCCGTGTGTGTGTGTGTGTGTGTGTGTGTGTGTGTGTGTGTGTGTGTGTGTGTGTGTGTGTACGTGTGTATGTGTACATGTGTGCCGAAGAGTCACATAACATAGACACCGCACTGTAAATAGGAATCCTCTAATTTCACCTCTGCCATCACCAGGGCTTCTTATCGGCCCACAGCTCTTTGTACATGGGATACTAAAATACAAACAGAAAATACTGCAAACCCTCTTTAAAACTGCCACGATGACAATCAAGAGTCTGTCACAGTCAAATCGGTTTTAACACATTGTATGATCCCTTGGTTAGAAGCTGACCCTGTGTATTAAGTATGTTCTATTACATATTAATATTATATTATATATGTAAATATGTATTGCATATTTAATATATTTTAGTGTTACATGTGTATTTGTTACATATATAGTTTCACCACGAAGCTAACCATGCAACTATCTGTGACAGAAGCAGTATTCAGATCATTTATGTAGGTAGAACTAGCAATGTAAAATTATGGAAATACCCCATTACAAGTAAAAAGTCCTGTTTACAATTTTTTACTTAAGTCGCAGAATTATTGGCAATAAACTGTCCTTTTAAGTATCAAATTTAAAAGTTCTTGATGTCCAAAATCCACCTAATCAGTGTTAAATTATTAATGGATCACTATTGATGCATGAGTTCATGTTGTGTCGGGATAATTTTGTCAATTTTTATATTGTAACTCAAATGTAGAGGACTAAAATGTACATAGTTTCTCTTAGTAATCTAGTGGAAGTATGGAGTTAAGTAAAAGGACATAATTAAGTTAAGTAAAGTCAGGCAGCTTTTAAAATATTGAGTTAAAAGCAAAAAGAAAAGTATTAATGGAAAATGTGGTTTAGTCCTGGGTTTAACCTAATTAAGAGTTTATTCTAACGAAATGTTGATGTGAAAACCTCACGAGTAAGCCGCACATTGTGGTTTCGAAAATTTAAACGGTCACCTGCGTGCTCATGTGTTGGAGCTCGTAGTAAGGCTTAGATTTTAAGTTTAGTGTTGTTCAGCTTTGATTCACTAACTGCGTCTTTTTGTTGCATCAGGAGGAGCCTTGTCCAAGAAGACTCATTTGAGTAAGTTCTCTATGTAAACCCTGTATCTGTGGATGTTAGCATGTGTGTGTCTGTGTGCGGGAGCATTGCTTGTGTTTGTGCTAGATATTTGTGCATGCATTGTGGTTAACGTCAAAGTTAGTTGAACATAAAACATTTGCACCTGTACAGCAACACACAAACACACACACACACGTATACACACATACACACATACACACACTGTGGTATCATTGGAGTTGGGCCATCAGCAGCGCAGTGTGTGCTGTGTGTTGCACCTGCGCTGCCCGCCACACACACACACACACACACACACACACACACACACACACACACACACACACACGCACAAACTGCTATGGCTTTGGCACTTTGGCATCTGAATGCAGACAGCGATAACATCTTGTCTTTTTTTAACTTCTTTGGTTTAGCGCAACTCTGGCACACCTGGGTGTGTTATCAAGTGTGGAGATGTTGTACGTAACACACTACCAATCCTCATGTAAGGTTGCGTGATAATAAACAAACTGGGAATGAATAATAATGCGTTTATGGCTGGGTGAGTGAGTGTGTGCATGTACGATATATACACATATCTGAGGAATCATCACCATTGTGGTCTTAGGGAGAGATGAACTGGGGAATGCTGTGATGGATGGTCACTGAGTCAATTTATTCAAGTGCTGCTCATAAGACACAGTTCTGAGAGAACACCGTTTACCTGACAGTCACTTTTTTAATTGTGTGGTTTTGGTACTTTTACCCATGTAACAGATAACAGAATCACTCATTTGCATTTGAAGCAAAGGGACAATTGTGAGGTTGAGAATAAATAATATCTTACTATGTAACTTGCGTGTTTTTCTCTGTCTCCCCAATTATGCCTGTTGAAAGTGCTTTGATTAAAGTTCTCAGGCATTTTTAAAGGTGCCAGACGATTTGAAGTACATTTTTTGATGTTTGGTGCTGAGTGAGGGGGTGAAAGATAACAACAAAGATATAAGGAAAAAGTACCTTGAGAAAAAAGTCAAGTAAGGGGACAGTACCCCCCCCCCCTTTCAGTGTCTCTCTCTCACGATCTCGCTTTCTCTCTCACACACACACACACACACACACACACACACACACACACACACACACACACACACATGCATGCATGCATGCATACACGCACACGCTAACAAGGAAGGTGAGGCGGTGACTGACACACAAAAGTCTGAATATGTGCGCTGAAGCTGCAGTGAGCACCCGACCAGACTCGCTGAAGGACGACAAAAGAAGAAGAAGAGGAAAGGGTGTAAGAGTAGGTGGTGCGAGGGAAGAAAAAAGTCTAAAGAAAGAATATTGTCAGACAAAGTGAGTTTGTGAAAGTGGGCCAAACGTCTGAGACAAGTGGAGGAGTGATGATGATGCGAGGTAGGAATGAAGTTCTTTGGTGTGTATGTGAGGGTGTGTGTGTGGGGGGGGGGAGGGGGGGGGGGGGACAGTACAATCAAGGATATTTCATCAATCTGATCAAATACCTTCTTTATTCTCATAGTTTCGCTCTAATACACCCTGATTTGAGAGTGATTTGAGAGTTGCCATGACTGAGACTCGGCTGTTTTAAGGTTACACGTTATGGTCATCACGACGTCCTCCAATAACACGTTAACGATATAAATAGCTGCATCTTAATTTAAGATTCATAAAATAACCGTGAATTCATGCAGACATTTATGGCGTCAAACCTGTCAACTTTCTTTAACTTTATCATCTCGTGTGATTGAGCTTTTCATTCAAGTTCCCACTTTTCTTTTGGATTTGAAGTGTCTGAATTCACATTTTTCTGTAGGTATATATTTATAATTTTCTGTGCTTTATTTGATGGTTATGCTTTAATCAGCCAAATGTATATTTTCGCTAATATAGAGTATCTATTACAATACCGACCACACACACAGACACACACACACACACACACACATTGAAGTACGTACAGTTTTAAAGTTTTTAAATATACTGTATAAGCACTGATGGTCTTTGTTTTGAAACTCAATCAGATCTCTGCTGAGTTCTTGATTGGCTGACTGTTGGGTACGTTCACATCGATTTGTGTGTTTCTGTTTTCTGGTTTAGAGATATGACTCAAGTCTTAGGTCCCTTTGATGGATTTAAGATTTGAATCATATCTCAGATATTTCGTCTCTCTCTCTGTCCCACATATACAGTGCACCTCAGGTTAGAAACTGAGCTGATTTTAAAGGGTGAGAATCAGGGAAATAAGTTGTACAAAGAGTTTGACATTTAAAAAAATGAATGCCATCTGTTTGCCTCGCTTTCGTTTACAGTAATCATATTTCCTTAGTGACCCCAGAGAGCAGGTTATAATACGACAAATGTTTTTTCAAATACGAACTCAAGCCAATTTAAAAACAAAAGAGACAGGAAAACAGGATGCTTCACGACCGCAGTGCATCAGTTTGAATGGACTGACTCCACATGCATACAGTAGACAGGATGCATAGGAAATGATTATATTGTTAAAATGTGATCATGTAAAATGGTAATGAATTTGATTTCTAATACAGATATTCACAATTAAGAGAATTCAAGCATATAGAGGGGGAGAAGTAATACATAATGAGAAATAGTGAATGTTCAATATGCAAGCTGCTTACTCACACACACACACACACACACACACGTGCACACGCATAGATGTGCAGCTGCTTGTTAGATGGCGCTGAGATGTAACATCTCAGGCCCACAGCTGTGTGTGGATACTGTGTGCATGACGATGAAGGAAGAGGCTCAAAATATAACTCCACATTTCTGTATCTTCACATCAACCGGAAAACTACATTTTCTCCCACTACACACTCACAAAGGGCTCTTTACCACACATTTGTTTAATATGCACTCACGCACACACTTCATAAGGCTTTGTTGTTGCGTTCGGGGTATTCCTGTGTCGATTCTTTTTGCGTTTTATTATCAGAAAGGATTTCCTTGTTCCTCCGGGTGCAGAAACCTGCACAGTGCTTCCAAAGCAGCGGAGGCGTTTGACTTTACATCAAAGTGAACATCAAAATCGCAGGTGACACATTCCCTCCCAAAATATGGTGAAAGGAATACAACAGTTGAGCTGCTTCATATCCTTTGCTACTGTCAAAACATCATGGCTGTCAATCACCCCTATAATCGCTCAGCATTTGAAAGTTAAATATCTTATGATAATTGGTTTTCAGATCTACTTAGATAATGTGTTGGTCTCACATAAGACACTGTGGGTAATTTGGATAATTAGATGTTTTATTGTTAACCCAGTAGTGAAGAAGTTCTCACAGTAATGTAACGGTCTGGTTCAAAAACATAAAGATACTTCACACCCGTGCTAACCCGTAAACATTTTCTCATCAAGTATATTCAGTACAGACAAAGTCGGTGGCAGTAACATTTTTTTTCCCAAAGATCTTAAAATACATGTTACAGTTATTTGTATGGATTATATAATATAGAATACAGGCCTCAGTTATGATTTCTTGTAAAGAAAATCATTTCTGATTTTTTTTCAGTATGTCAGACATTTTTTGTATTATAGATTGTATTAACCTTTGTGCGACTGGACCAATGAATATAAATAGTATAGTATGTATTTATATGTAGTATGATATTTTCTATGTATTATATATATATTGTATCATTTAATGCAAAATACCAGAGAAAAGGATTATGTATATAACGCATATTAATATTACATTATTCATCTTTTAAAAAGCTTTTGAAAAACAGTAACATATTGAATTTTGATGCAATAGCTAAAATGTTGCATATATCTACCAAGAGATACATGATCTTTTAAAATATTACAGTTTGTATTTCTCCCAAACTGGGTCTAAATAACTTGTACAAAAACTAGTGATTGATTGAGCTGCTTATCATATCACTGTTTGTTAGTGTGTGTGTGTGTGTGTGTGTGTGTGTGTCTGTGTGTGTGTATCTGTGTGTGTTTGTGTGTATACAAACACTGTCTGTACTCTTGCGTGCGTATACACCAAAGGTAAGCTTCCGTCAGAGGAAGGTTGAGGTTTTCTGTCCGTTTACAGTTTACAGAACAGACTGCTGACAAGGTGATTTCAGGCAGACCCCATTTGCCACACACACACAGTGAATTTCAAGTGAAAGTGCCAAGTTCAGTCTTTCAGGGTTGAAATCTTTCGTCGATATGTGGCTTCTTTCTCCCAAATGTTTCTCTTAATGTATCGTAAACAGAATCTTAGACGTCGACAACACTAAGAAGCACAAAACTCCGAAAACGGTGTCTTTTAAGTAGAAAGTCATTGATGACTTGAAATCCTGATTGAAAGATGTAAATCAGGTTGTCTCTGTGGCGGCATCTTGGTATACTTTGCACGGGGGGGAAGTGTGGGAGGTGGCACTCTTTTATTATTCCATCACTGCACATATACTGTACTCAAACCTCTACTGTTTTTTCACATCAGCGTAAGATGAAAAATTAAAATAGCTTCAATCTTTTTTTTTCCTTCTAAATCAACTCACAAAAATATGTTAGTTGTCAGTTGTTGGTTGGTCTCATATTTTATGGTTATGTTGTAAAAAGCTTTTTGCCAAGAAGTACTAGTTCATGATATAAGTCAAAGTTAGCTTGGATAGCAAAATCCATCCTTTTTTCTTCTCTTGTGCACAGAAGCAGATCATATCTACAATATTATATTATTATATTATAGTGGGTGATGATGAGGTGTGGAAGCGGCCTGAGAGGATAAATCGGCAGCAAAAGAAAAAAAACGTACAATTCCAAGTACATGTATTTTTTATGTAAAACAAGCACTACATTGTATTTAACAGTCAAAATAACCCTTATGGATGAAACATACTGTTGGTGGTTTAGTTCTTTTTCAATAATTTCATATCTTTATCTCACTCTCTCACACACACACACACACACACACACAGGGAGATACTGGTTTTGATCGGTCTTGGTCTGTGGCTGGAGATAAGAAGAAGAGACCCCAAAAAAGACAAGATTGGTATCAAGTTCCTTTAACAGCTCCAGCTCCATTATTACTTTTCATTTTATTTTAGCACCAAAAAGAAGTCTTGATTTCACCTGATGCCGCCTCAGATAACATGCTTTGTGTTGAGTGTATCATTTTAATCAAGTTGAGGATGATCAGAGCCACATGATTGTGTGGAAAGTTCTGGGAGGAGGAGTGTTTGTGATTGCTGTGTGTGTTTGTGTGTGTGTGAACAGTGAAAGGTCGTGGGTGTCGGTGGATTTCCTGTCGTTTGAGGTTGACAATCAGAACTGAAATAGTGAAAAAGAAAGAGAGAAAGAGACCACCGATGATATTTAGTTTGCAGAAAAACATTTCCACTGAGCGTTTAATCATCTAGCTGTCTTTTAAAATGTGTGACACTCTTTAATCCTTATCATGGTCGGTCTTGAGGTCGATCAATCGCCTCAATTAGTGTCAGCAGCCGCATATCTCATCAGCCCTGCAGTGGTTATTGCTGCTTCATTATCTTCATGTGAAAGTGTTTTACCTGAAGCCGACTGACTTCCTCAGGAGCCTTGGGGTGATCCCTGTTTCACGAGACAAAGAGGGCACACACTGACACACTAACACACACTCGCAAATAAATCTGACACAGATGTGTGCTGAAACGCTGCCGTGCATGAGCATCAGTGCCAGCTTGTGTTGCAGAGGACAATCACAGTGCATAGTAGAAGGCAAGAGAAGAAGGTAGAAGAAGAGATTGTTGAGGGTTTGAATATAAATAAATCATAAAATATGAATTATACAGTTTGTGATGCACAGTCCTCCATCCTCTCGTTGATTTCCTTAATGAGGACAAACCCTAAAACTTCTCACACCTGTCACCAAGACTTTGTTCCTACATGTGTGGCCCTTTAATGACTCTGATGACGTCTGATGAAAAACAAAAATCACCACAAGGCAAAAAGGACGAGGGGGGGCGAGAGTTCAGAGAGATCAGGGGATCGGGGGGAGGTGAGAGGGGGACGGCCGTTACTGGCAGTGATGGAGGAGAGAGAGTGCATTACTGGCATCTGTGTCCTTTATGAGCCAGACAGAGAAGGATTCACAAAGAAAGAGATGACATGAAAGAGGGACAGTCAGAGTGAAAGAGAAGCCAGGCAACCACTTGAAAGGCCTCTGAGGTTGACACCTTCACATTCTCCGCCTTTCTCCCTTTGCAGATATTCCACATCTTCTCAGGACTCTCCTCGGCGTATTTGAAGTTGTTCTGCTCATTGTTATTAAGGGTTGTTAGAGAGGAAAACACCTTTGGTTGACTCTGGTCACACGAGAATTGATGTTGATGCTTCAGGGGAAGTACAGCAGAAGACATAAGTTCTCACAGTGGGAATCATTTTCCAGTTTACTTCTTGGGTAAAGAAAATGCAGCATCAGTGCTCACTCACAGTGACAACCTTTACTTTTAGACTTGTTTGATATTAATAATGGACATATTGATTTCATTTACAGCCTAACAAATGGTAAATGGTCCATATTAATATGAGATGGGTCAATTTTGGGGTTCAGCCACCCCTTATACAACCTCATTGAAATATAGGAGATCCAGATTTTTATTTGGATCTGCCCCAAATTGTACACATTCATAAACACCCATGAACATGACTTGTTTTCTGAGAAATCAACAATCAAGCATCCTTCCAACAATTTGTATGGTAATCCATCCTGTTGGTTTTGTGAAATCCTACTAACCATCAAACAACATAAGGAGACAAAAAAAACAACCTTGGAGCTAATCATTCCGTGCTGATGTGTGTTCGTGTGAATAAATCTAAGTTGATCTTTCTTTTTATATGTGGTCTGTTCACAATTGTATCAATAGATTTGATTCTTTATTATTGATTGACAGATTGTTTGCTCCCATACTTTAGCACATTGCCTCCTGCTCTTGACACCATTGTTTTTTGACCTGTTCATTTATAACAGAACAAGCTGCATTCAAAGATGTGAAGGTAACTGCTTTTACCTCCTGTGTTTGTTCAGCCCAGATTGAAGCGATTCCGTGCAAGATCTGCGGCGACAAGTCCTCTGGCGTGCATTATGGAGTCATCACCTGCGAGGGCTGCAAGGTGAAATGCAACATATGTATTAGATACACACACGAGGCATATACACATTCAGATTTATAGGGTTGACAGCACTTTCATGATCTGTCCGTTCAATATGAAGCAAGCTGCGTGTTAGCTTACCTTAGCATACAGACTGCAAACAGGGAAACAGCTAGCCTGGCCTTTATGTTGAAATGGCAGACACAGACACACAGCGGTGTCAAAGCTGATTGATTATGCATCACGTCAGAGTTAAGTTCAACAGTAAAATGTCCTCCTCCCTACAAATCAAAACCATTGATGTACCATTATCAGACATTTGTAACTCAACTATCTGCCTCTGTTGGACTGTTAACCATTCATTTTCCATCCCTCAGGGATTCTTCAGGCGCAGCCAGCTGCCCACTGTGTCCTATTCCTGCTCCAGGCAGAGTAACTGTCAGATCGACCGGGCCAGTCGCAACCGCTGCCAACACTGCCGTCTGCAGAAGTGTTTGGCACAGGGCATGAGCAGAGATGGTGAGGCATAAACACACTTACACTGAAAGAGAAAACACTTGATTCATTTTCTTAACTTTGTCTGTTTATTTTTTAAATTCCTCAGCCGTGAAGTTTGGAAGGATGTCCAAACGTCAGCGGGACTCTCTGATCGCCGAAGTGGAGAAGCACCGCCAGCAGCAGCTCCATCAGCAGCAGCTTCAGGGAGACGTCCAGTCTGTGTTGTCTTTCCCCACCAAAGCCAGGCAAGACCGCTCCCCCCAGGTCCTCCAGCCCATGGCTCCAGCCTACTCTGTCACTGGTGAGGCTGAGCTGCTGTCCTACACCAATAATGTTCACCCTTACCTTGTGTACTCTGCCAACGAGTCGCAGGTGTCAGGGATGATCTACAGAAGCTCTGGTATCTCTCCCACACCCAGATCCCAGGGTAGGGGGGGCCAAAATGGACACCCTGACATAAGAGGTGGGACACTGGTGTTTGAACACACTTCACTCAACGCAATTTCCTTCATCCTCCTTTGTTTATTCCTCATTTCTCTCTTCTTCGTGTCAGGGTTTGACTTGAGACAGCAATCTCATGATCTGACGGCGATCCATCCCTTCAACCCTCTGGAGGAATCCTACAGCATTTATCCTCACTCTCTGAGAAACATAGGTCCGCAAACAGCACGGTGGGCTAACATGTCCATTTAGGTGTGCAGCAGACTGCGTATTAATGAGTGCTTCTGCTTGTTTTCAGATGAGCTGTGTGCCAGTATTGTGCGTTCCCACCGAGAGACCAGCCAGTTCAGAGTGGAGGAGCTGCAGGCTCTCAGATGGAAGCTGTTCAGTAGAGAGGAGATCCAAGCCTATCAGAGCAAAGTAAAACCAACCCACCTGACTACAGTTCCCTCCTCTTTTTTGAGTTCTCAGACATTTTGTTGCATTTGTAAGACTTTATGAAGCCTCAAAACGAAACATTCCATCAAATCAGAGACATGTTTCAACATGTCCCCTTCCTCCTCTTAAAGATTCAGGTGAAAAGGGACATGTTTCAACATGTCCCCTTCCTCCTCTTAAAGATTCAGGTGAAAAGGGACATGTTTCAACATGTCCCCTTCCTCCTCTTAAAGATTCAGGTGAAAAGGGACATGTTTCAACATGTCCCCTTCCTCCTCTTAAAGATTCAGGTGAAAGGATCTATTGGCAAAAAATGTATATAAAATAATCCTAGTGATGTGTTCACCAGACTATTGTGTTTCATCTAAATTGTACGAATTGTTGTTTTCTTTACCTTTAGATTTAAATACTTTATATTTACATCACCTCTCTACAGAGGCTGCCATGTTTTTTTACAGTAGCCCAAACTGGACAAACTAAACACCTTTTGAGTTTTTAAAACAACTGAAGGCTGCCACAGGTTATATTTCATGTTTGGAAGGGGAGGGTGAGGTGAGGGGTATTCAGCTGCAACATGCAACTTCACCACTAGATGTCCCTACATTCTACACACTGAATGTCAGCTGAGATTGACTCCATGTATAAATGGATTTTGTACTTTATGACAAACATCATATTTAATTGCGATTTCCCTCTGTCCTACTCTCAGTCAGTGGACGAGATGTGGCAGCATTGTGCCATTCGACTGACCGATGCCGTTCAGTATGTAGTGGAGTTTGCAAAACACATCCCAGGTTTCCGTATGCTCAGCCAGAACGACCAGATTGCACTTCTCAAGACAGGTGAGGTTACAGAAACTGACCCTATGCTTTACTCTTTCCTCCCTCGCCCTCCTTTTAACTGATTTCTTTTCCTCCTGTCTTCCCCCTCGTCATGCAGGCTCCATGGAGGTGGTTCTGGTCAGGATGTGTCGGTTCTTCAACACAGAGAACAACACTGTCTTCTTTGATGGGAAATTTGCTGGAGTTGAGGTCTTCAAGTCTCTGGGTGAGGACCCTCATACATTGATCCAATCTGAGGCAGAAAGGCAGATCTGTTACCATTCATGCAATGAGCACAGTATCCTGTATATATTAATGTGGTGGTTTATCAGTGCTCTGTGGTTTCTCTGCCTGCAGCGTGTGGTGATTTGATCACAGCAGTGTTCGACTTCGCTCATGACATGTGCGCTCTAAAGCTCAGTGAGCAGCAGATCGCTCACTTCAGTGCTCTGGTGCTGATCAACGCAGGTATCGTCTCACCTATCTCTCACCCCTGTTACATTTCCAAAGCATGAAAAGTTGGAAAACGCTATAAAAGAAAATCCTACTAGCTTTACTCTGATCATCAGGCTGCATCTAAAACAATTTTTTGAATATTGACTAGTCTTGATTTGTATATTTAATGTACTTTTATATGTTTTTCCCATCTTTCACACGGAGATAAATAATGTTATTGGATAAATTTGGTTCATACCCATTATTCAGGTTTTCCTTCATCACCCACTATCATTCCTTTACAATGTATAGTATTACTGTAATATCCACTGTTAAACTAATGCAACAGATTCGTTTCTTTTTTTATTTTAACTAAACATTTACAATGAATGTAATTCGTCCTTACACAATTTCAGTCACTTTTTTGATGGTTTCATTAATTCCCACAGCTTCTACACCACCTAGTGGCTGTTCATAATCATAGTAATATGATAAGAATTGCATCTTTGTTAAAAATCCTCACATGCTTTGGTTTCTGTGCAGACCGTCCATGTCTGGAGGACAGAGGCAGGGTCCAGCGGGTGCAGAGAAGCGTGGAGTTAGGACTCACACACATTCTACACCGAGACAACCTGGAAGGTCTATTGCACAAGGTACAGTGTCTCAGTATAGAGCAAATGCTTTCTGTTCATTCATCTCACTTTGCTAAAGGCTGATTTCATCATTTCATCTCCATGAATATGTGCATGCTCACCTTCCTATGGTAGATAGTGAACATCTAAATGTGTCTGTGTCCCCTGCAGCTGTACCAGAGGATGGCAGTGTTGCGTTCGCTGTGCAGTCTTCACATGGAGAAGCTGCGCTGGTTCAGTCAGCGTTACCCTCTCACTGCTCACTCTCTGTTCCCTCCACTCTACAAGGAGCTGTTCGCCTCAGAAGCCGAGCTGCTGCCAGGGACCACACACTGATGATCCAGGAGCATAAACCAAACACACACACATGCATAGACGCATTATTTTATCACTTTCTGACAGAGTCTATTTTTCTAATAATGGAAATAAATGAGATGCCCACAGTAATCTTAGTGTGTTAAGTATTACATGACCTCCAGAGCTTTGTTTTGGTAGCTTATGTCAAAAATACATTTCAATATTTTGATAGCTTAAAACTACCAGTTTTACTACATGGGGAATTTTGTGTTTTGTTGCAACATTGTCTTTGGGATACAGGATTCATTTCTCCTCAGGATGTGCTGTTGTGATTCTGTTCAGTCAATGTGTGTTAACTGTCAATGCTTTCAGACTGGTAGATTCAAAGAGGCAGGACAATGGCAACATGGTCCCCAGAGACTTAAAGTCGTAGTTCACTCAACATCTGTCCAACAGCTTTGGATCAGAAGTAGATTTGAATCTGAATGCAAATTACAAAATATCACATTAAAATACCAAGACAAATTTTTTACAGATGCAAGTATGATGGAACTCAAAAGAGCACATACCTCCGACCAAAGGCCCATCTGTCCCCTTAAATTCAATCAAGCTGCACCAAATTTCACACACGGTTTCCTAAATGTGCCTCCTTTTTTCCCCAAGTTCCGTGAATCATTCCCTGGTTAAACAGTGAAAATATGGCAATGTTAAAGAAAGAGAAAAAGGATTCCTGCATCTGCCCCTTGAACTGGATCCACACCAAAATCTTACTTTGACCAAGTTTCATGGAAATCTGTTCAGTTGTTTTTGTGTAATCTTGCTCACAAACAAAAAGAACAATAAACAAACTGGCATGAAAACATAACCTCACTGAGCCAGAAAGCCAAGAAGTGCCCAGTAACATGGAATTACATTTTAAAAGAGCAAGATAAGAACATCAAGCAATAAATAAGTTGTAAAGTTGATTATGTCGTGACACGTTGGATGTGCACCGTGTCACGAAATAATTAACTTTACACAATCCGCTCTGTGCACAGATTACATCCACATGTTCATACTCTGTATGGCTCAAAAGATAGATTTTGACCTCAGTATCGTTTTTATACAAATGTGGGAGCCATGTGGCAGAAACACAGAGCAGTGACAGTATGGGTGAAGCTAAAAAACTTGAATCTTTTGTGAAATCATACTCTACTTTCAGGAACCTTGAGCACATAGCGATCACAGATTGGCATCAGTTCAGCATCATTGTGCTATTTCAATCATGTTAGATATTTGAAGGTAAATGTACATGGCAAAACAAGTAGTCCCTACAAAATGTGAAACATTGGAAGAAATCAGATTCTGCACACTCACTCAGAGATAAACATCTGTATCTGTTATATCTGCCTCTTTGTATCCACATGTCTCTAGAGAAGTGTTTCTCCTCAGGTTGATATTGTCAAGTCCTACGAAGCAGCAGTACCTCAAACTTTTTTTTTATCCTTTGTGTTTGAATAACTTCTCACTGGCTTTTGTATCTTTAAAGCTTTGGAAACAATGTTGCATTTAATGTATAAAACATGATGGAGATAGAGTAGACGTTGCTTCCTCTGTGTGCAAACTTTTCCCTTCTTTCTGATTGAACTTGCATATGTTTTGTTTTCTCTACACACAGTAACTTTAAATAAAGTAATGAGTAATGAGGAAATGACGAGAGGCTCCAGCATTAAATACCATCTGTCCGGGTGTAGTCCTCTCTGTTCCTGGAACAGCTGAGATCATAATGAAATTAAGTCCATGTAAATCCTCTAATAAACTGCTGGGGCTGTGACACCAAGCACATGTGGTAACTTTATTTGTCTATTTGTGTAAAAGAGCAGAGTGATATAAACAGTAGTGTAAAACTCAGTCATGCGAGAAACAGCATTCTGATATGTTTGCGTATTTGATGAGAAAAACTAAAATGTGAAGTTATTCATAGTGGACTGAACCGATAAGGCTGATTTGTCATTCTCGGTAGCACACTGACACACAGACAGACAAACTTCAGTATCAGCACAATACTGCAAATGCACCATTTAACACAGAGGAAATGTTAGTCATCGTGGGTGACCGTTCGTACACTGTCAATCAGCCTGTGGAAAGTTGTCATCAGGTTGTCAAAAAACAAAAACTGTTGCTAACCAAGTTAAGAGGAAACAAATCACTATGAGTCAATTGGATTTGGTAAATTTGACTTAATCCTGCATAACACCACAGAGGCTTTTTATGGTAAGTGTTATTTCACATGCTACAAAGCTGCTGGTTTATCTCTTTCTGCGTGTGGGTTCTTTCTAAACGACTTTCATAAACAGGGAGTTTTTCATATTTCAGTCTGGACCGACATTAGATAAACAGCTCTTATAAAGGTCATTCTCTGTTGAAGATGAACAAATTTCCCTTTTCCCACTGGTGGTAACAGCTACAACAAAAACCTAAAACCTCTGCATTGACGCAGCTAATGACGTAAATGACTAATAACTGATGACTATGTGATAAGTGTGTGCTGGAATTCGCATTTTTTTTTCCCTCTTGATTCCCTGCACCACAAAAGAGATCAACCAATCCGAGGGTGGGAGATATGCTTTATGCTTGATTTCTCCTGTGATGGTATTTTTGCAACTCTGATCAATTAAATTAAAATAAACCAGCCTTCACCTGATGTTGGCCCCTGAAAGAAAAGGGAAGCAGTCAGAACAATCTGTACTGCCAACTCGGTTTTGACCAGAAAATAATGAGTCAACAGTTTTACAGTAAGAAACAACTCATCAGTTGTATTAACAAAATACTTTCATGACCAACTTGGGATCAAATTTTTTCCAGTATGAGAATGGGAGGGAGTCATGGCAGCCTTCAGCTTGGATTTGTTTGCTATTCTTTACCCTCTGACCTCGCAGAGGAATTTCGAGCCAACACAAACACTTCAGTACAGTTTCCGGACTCCCGTCTCTCACCACCAACAACAACAGCAACAGAAAACTTTGATCCTGAGATCTCCTCTATATGATGGGAAAGAGCTGTGGGCAGAGCAGATAATCGTTCCAGTTTAAACTGAGGCCTAAAGAGAGTAAACTGCGGAAACTCATTAAGCTGCAGTCTAGCAGCACAGCGCACCAGGGACATCTTCTCTGGTCGGAATTTTATGAGAACATGGTGGGAGGGGTTGTGCGAGGGCCACAGGCAGTTCTTCAGACTGGAATCCTTGAGACCAAGAAAACCCTGGACTCAAACTCGGAGTGAGATAACCAGGAATTCAAGGCTTTTAATCTGTCTCTCTGTGAACAAAAGATAAATAACAAATATTAACACAGAGTGAACACTCAACATAATCTTGTTATGAGTTAAAATCTAAATTCTATTGAAAATATATGTTCTCAATCATTTATATGAGCCACTGATTCTCCAATTCAAGTTCATTTATCCCTATAGGACTATTCAGTGCTGTTCTGAAGTCTGATAATTGAAACCCAGCTCTTTGTTGGAGACGGCACTACTTTCAGCAGAGTCTGTTTCGAGACAAAGACAGACATGTACATTTATCAAGCAGGTAAGATGTATGGAAATGTGTAATTGTGTTGCATTATGGGAAATTTATTCTGTGGCAAAGTTTCTAAAAACTACAATCTTTTCATTGTGTCAATATGTGTACAGACAGAAAATAATTAAGGCCAAATAAACATTGGAATCATTGTAAAGGGTTGAATGCTATTTTACTGTAATTTAGTTTGACTTTATTATCGACAATTTGACTTTATTCTCGATCTTCTCTGATCAAGTTTGACTATTTTTTCGAAATATGAAACACAACAATACAAAATGGCAGAATGAATCTTCCTTTATGACACAGAATCACAAAAAAGAGAAGAAGAAGAAGAATCCATGGTTCTTGATCACGTGTTTGAGTAAGAAACGCTGATTGGCTCAGCTCAGCGACAGCTGGGAATTTACGGCTAACGGCGGGACATTAAGTTAATCTGGACCAAAACAAGACTTGTGTTCAGACATGCGTGTCTCAGAGGACTCAAGGACTTTGGAGGGATCAGCAGTGAGTCATGGTGAAAAACTTCCCTCCCTCCTTCCTCTCACTCCTCCCTGAAACCCCACTTCCACCATAGAGTGTGTTTGCGGGGTCTCTCTCTCTCCCTGACGGACAGCACGGGAGCTTCTGCTGAACCAATTACCGGGCCGGTCTGTGCGCGCTGCCCAGTTGAGGGTGTTTACTGGGCGGCCTCTGGGAGTCAGTCAGCCCGGTAGACAGTCATACAGACAGACCGCTGCAGCACCGACACAGACACATACACCGACAAGATCGCAATGGGCTCGTCTTGGCCTTTAGTCTGTTCCACCCTGTTGCTCTGGGTTTTACTGAGCTCAGCATCCACAGGTCGGTACCGTCACTTCTCTGACTGTTGTTGTCGTCCCACTGGTTTTGTTGTGTTTGCGTCAGGCTTCAGCTCCATGTTTGTTCGTCTGATCTGCTCCAAGTGCGCACTGACATTAGTCTTAGACTTTATATACTTTACAGGACTTTAAAACACATTAGGTGGAAAGTATCTAAGTACCCACAGTACAGCAGTATACTCTTAATCTCCTTTGTTTGAACACTAGTGCTTCAACTTTATTACACTTTCTGATAAGTACTTACTCAATTAAGTTAAATGGTACCTTTACTTGTACTAAAGTAACATCTTTGAGTACCTCCTCTACCAGCTACAACTGCTTTGCATATTAAGATTTAGCATATAAGGTAATATAATATGATGATTTTTATAGATGACATTATCTGATCAGAAAAAGATGAGTAGCTACTATGTGAAAATCAGTAATTATTACATTGTGTAATATTTGAAAATGCAACACAGACAGGAGCCTTTCTGTCTCCATAGTGAGTAGTTTTACTTTATTAGATGTTTTAAAACTTTTACTTATGTATAATTTTAGTTGTAAGTAGTTTTACCTTGGAGTATTTAAACCAAACATCATGGATTGTTTAGAATGCACCATATTCTATTATCTTATATGCAATATCTTAATTTGCAGTAGTTATAGCTGGTAGAGGAAGTACTCAAACATTTTACTTAAGTAAAAGTACAAATAAGAAGACAAAATGTATTTAGGTAAAAGTAAAATTATCATATTACCTTGTATAACTGAGTTAAAGTAAGTACTTGCTTTTAAATCTAATTTAAGTATTAAAAATAAAATTACTTGCAAACTATTTTGCAGAGCAATAGTTTGTTTAGAATTGTAAAGAAAAACAGTGGAGAGTTGCGTAACTTTGTCTGGCTTTCCTTCTCTCTTCCCCTTCTCTCTTTGTCTGTGGACAACTTTCCAGATGAAGGCTTCGTTGGGCAGCTTGAAGTCACCTTTGACCATGACCAAGAAGGTGCGTATTCACGTACGAGTGCAGAGTTGATTGCTGAAGTGAACGGTTCAGAGGGGCAGTTTGTTCAGCTCTTAATACTGCAAGAGGCTATTTTGGGACTTGAGGGGACATTACAGGGATTTTAGGACATGAAGTTCACTTTGCATGTCACAAGTAGAACTGCTCATCCTTTGGAAACAGTTGTCTGATGATTTCATTCTGATGAATCAAAACTTTATGGAGAGTACCCCTTTTTAGTTCAGTGCTTATGGGCTACCCTAGATCATGACTGTATTTACAAATATAGTGTAAACAAATGCCTTTCTGCCTGTTTGGTTCCTTAGCTACTACATGAAGACATTAACTTATCCATTTTGAAAAGACTCATCAATATGTGTCTTGCAGGGATGGAAGACGCCTTTCTCCAGAAAGAGGTGGATTGGGCAGATCTCTTCGATCCCAAAGGTTCTGTATCTCTTTAGTACACAGCATTCAAACATTTGTCCCTTTGGCTGCTCAAATTTGACTGCCTATAGCTTGCTTGTATTCCAGTAATAAATCATACATTACAGAATTAGGGTCACCTAAAGAGGAAATTAAGTCAGCATTTTACGAGACTAAAGTCATAATCCATGAATAAAAATGTTGTACATTGACAAGGAAAAAGTCATGACTGTAGGCAACGTGTCAGGGGTGAGAATATCAGGTGATCAGTCTGTCGGCTGTCGTTAACATGAGGAATGTGGAGCATCTTGTTAAGTTATTCTTTAGTATAGGTTTCACAAATAACAAATGCTCTTTTAGCTCGGTAGCACAACATTATCATAAGTATCGGGACCTGGAAAAGATTGAGCATGCGACTGAGTCTCTTCTGAAGAAAGAAACACAAACATGGAGGAAATTGTGTAGGAGGAAATGATTGGTAGTGGTCGACTCTGTGCTGGTCACAATGGTCGAAATAGTTTTAAAAAGAAACAATGAGATTAATAACCAAGATTCTGAATCAAGAAGGTAGAGGAAATGGAACTTCTTTTTTCTCTTTAAATTACCACTTTATATTCATAATATTATGACTTTGTTTCCAATTAAGACTCCAATTGTGACATTATTATTGATAATGTAACATTTTCTTTTGTTTCTTTTTTGTTTTGTTTATAGAGTTTCCCATGCAGCGGATAATGGACTCTCTACCAGAAAAGGTTGACACCCTGAGTGAGAGAGGTTAGCTGCTACCTACCTACCTATCTGTCATCTTCTCTTATTTATCTCTCACTTTTCGTATTTACTTTACCAAACCATTGTCCAAATGAGTCAATTGTACAATTGTACCACCTCTAAAGAAGTGATAAACAAACAACTACCTTTGTTCTGTCAGGGGGTTCCAGACCAAGACCAAGAGGGCGTATGTATTCTTTTTCTTCTCGTTTGAATTTACTTTGCTCCAACCACAACTGTAAAAGCATCACTTTAAAATCACGCTTCCTGTCCTTCCCTTTAAGATCAACCAAATGTTCAGCCCCGTTCCTTTGGGGGCCCTCCTATAGACTACCCTGTTCAGTTTCCCCTCGGCCGCCCGACCCTTGAGAATCTCAAAGCCATCTGTGTCCACGGAGAGCGTCGTCCTCGCTACCCAGGCTCTTACTTTCCTGCCTCTAGTTTTGGTCAGCTGAAGAGAAGGGCCAAAGCGGTCAACAACGCAGAGTCCTGGTTGAGCACATGCTGCGAAAGGAACCAGACGTGGGAGAGGGAAGTGACTCTGTGTTGCGCCACACAGGCAGTAAGTTTTCACCACAGCTCCTAAAACTGATTCAGCAATTTAATAATAACAAGACTGTTATTGGCATCATATTATTGTCTAACTTTATATTGCCATTAACTGAATTCCTGAACCTGAGGCCCTTTGTGATTGAATTTAGTCCTGCAAACCAAACCCAGCGTCTTTTCTCTTCATGTTTTCGTATTGCCCCAGATATAAAAAAAAAAAAAAGGCATGAAACATTCTTCACATTGCAGAGATGATGGTACTTAAAACAAAGTTGAAGGCCTTGGGCGCTCCCGGTCAATAAGCCCATTATATACAATCCAGACAGACATAACAGATATGCACTGGCATGAGTACAAGTGAAGCTGTCTGGGGGAAAGTAACAAACCTGTCCCAAATCTGTCAGTGAATAAAGTATTACATTAATCTTAACTCCTTCCTTTTTCTTTTCTGTTTTAAATTCTCGGTCAATTCAATCACTCACTCAACACACAGCCTCGACCACTTGGACTTTATATAAGCATTAAAGGATTATTACACACACCCTGAATGTCTATGTTCTGCCGCAGTGGGAGCTGTCACTCAAATCCTTCTGTAAGGAAGACTCATCGGTGAAGGATCGTTTGTATCACTGCTGCAGACTTACAGGCCGCGAAAGGCTAGACTGCTTCAACAACGACTCTCCGAACCCGAACTACGAGCCCTCAGAGGAGATCCCGTTGCCACCGCTGCCCTCTACTATCGACTTCACCTTTAACCAGAACACTTGCCTGAGGTATGTAGGGAAATGAATAAAACCTGCACAGATATTGACAGTCTTGTTCCAGTAGCATCACAAACTCTCAGACCACAATGGATGTGTGACCGTCGCGTGTGGCTTGTGGCATGTCTTGTTTTTCATTTTTGCGCCTGTGTTATCAGCTTAGAGCAGCCACACTGTGACTTGCATATTGTCTCCATGTACCTTGTAGATAGTGAGTGAAAATGATCTGTTACCACGGTTTCAGTGTCTGTCTGTCTAATTACAACCAAACTTACCAGAAACATTAACACTTGAACAAACCAGTGTGATATGAAAAACCATCTTTGAGAGAAATTTATTTGACGTATGCTACATATATTTAAAAAAATTGGTCCATGTCCCACCCACCAACATGGAGGAGGCTGGATTCATGACCTATACTGCCCCCAGTCACCAGGTGGAGATCCAGACCCGTTGGCTTGGGGAGCTGTCATGGCGTCCAGCTGTATATACAGTCTATGATCTGAACGCAGCCTAACACATTGTTGGTGATGGGATGTGAGGGTCACCAGTGTTCTCTCCAATTCATCATAAAGACTCTTACCTCATACTTTACAGGACAGTGACTCCACACAGTGTCAGAGGAAAGAAGAAGATGACACCATCTACATCGCAGAAAGTCGACATCAAGTTTCCTCCTGGACGACCCACTGCAGATTCTGTTGCGTCACTGTGTCGCGACCAGGCCCTTCGTCCCCGTTACAGTGTCAAGTGCCTGCCAGGTACAGGCTACGAGTGGCTGTCTCATCAGGTAAAGACCATTAACCGAATGGAGAAGGGATTCAAACATTGCTGCAAAAAGAAGCAGGACGTGCTCAACTGTGCTGAACAGAAGGTAAAGCATGAAAGTTACAAACCGATAATTATTTGTACAGATACAGTTTGGTACCGTCTCATGTACTCTGTTCTGCTTTTGTATTTCAGTGGAGTGAGGAGCTTGACAAATTTTGCTCGGTTAAGAATGGTGGAGAGTCGGATTTCCACTGTTGTGTAGTTGAAGGAGCAAATGATCGACTCAACTGCTTCCACAACATTTCTCCTGACCCTCATTATAATATGACTTCTGAGGAGCTCTCACTCGACAAAATCTGCGACACTTACAAGATCATTAAGAAGAAGTAAGATGGTATTTTCTGTCTCCTTCATTCTTTTCTTCCTTCCAGTTTAATTTCTTCGATTTGAAAACGAGTGAATCACAAGCTGCCTGGTGGGTTGGTCACACATCTGCACAATGTGTGACCAAAGAAAAGTTGGAAACATAGTAAAGTTATTGATTTTGTTTCAGGTTCCCTGTTGGTTTTCCTCTCAAAGGCTTTGTTGAGCAATGCTGCCCCCTGCCTGAACAAGACAAGACCATTTGTTCTATGCAAAAGGTGAGATTAAAAAAAAGTATTTTAAATGGTATATTTTAGATTCAAATTTGAGCAGCTAAGAACTCAAATCCAAATCCTCTGATTTCTTTGACTTGTTCTCTTCATGAAATTAGCTCGAGGAAATGTCAGCGTCCTTGTGTTCATCTGGGAAGGCCTCTACTCCAGCCGTCCGTCGCTGCTGCCGCACATCTTCACAAGAAACTCCCGAATGTATATCCAAAATTCTCATGGATGCCATCACCAAAGCAACCAAGGTCTTACGTCAGAAGAAGAAGAAAAGTTGCCCGATCTCCTAAATCCTTTTGACCTTTTGCTACTGAGCCTACTGGCACCTGACCATTACGGAAATGGTAAAGCTCGTAGCAGAGGTATCAGTCACTCAACAGAAAAATGATTGCAGCACAAATTACACTTAGTCACTTCTGTGAGATCAAAAGAATATACACAATGTGGACCAAATTCTAGCTTCTTCTGCTTTTGTCTGTGATCTCATCATTTATGTATAAACAGATTTATTAATAAATGCACAGCTCATTAAACAGATGTTGTTACAGATGTGTCACCATTACCACTGTTTTTATTTGTTTCTTATTTCTTTTTACTACATTGCATTTTCTTGATTCTTTGGAGCTGCAAGATCAGTTCCCTGATTGGTTAAGATCGTATTTACAACAGTTCTAATAAAACATTTTTTAAATATACATTTGTGGGCTAGCATTTTATTCTCAAGCTGATGTAAAATTGAGTCACAAATGAGTAAAATATGCGTCATGAAAAGTTAGTTTTTTAATACATACGTTTTTACAGTTTACAGAGCTCAGAATATTTCATGGACAAATTACCACGTAGACTTAAATATGATGTGACAAATCATAATTTGATGTGTTCTCTTATATTTACATTTTAACTTACTGTAGATTTGTTCAGTTTGTTTTAATACCTGTGCTGTTTATTTATGAATCTAGATTTGAATCATCTGAGCTGGGACATGAGCAGACAATTTGCTGTCAAACTAAGTTATTTAGTTTGATTATTGAATATGGAAAATTAAGTTATTGGGCTAGAGGACCTATATTCAGATAAATGGTGGTGGAAGGCATGTCAATATAACTTTGAAACACCCTCATCTTGCTATACATAGTGTTCAGTGTGTTCGTGTGCGTGTGTATATGTATATATATATATAAGGACAAGCTTTAACATGAAATGCCTAAAATCAAATCAGTGTGATCAACTCAAATATTACAGCTGACATCTTTTCCTCTGACAAAAAACAACCAAATATACAGTATACATATATCTATATCTATATATATATATATATATATACATGTGTGAAGAATTGGGATGAAATGCAATTGATTTTGGAACAGAATAAAAGGAATGAACGACCTGCATGCATCAGTACAGAGTTTCTCACTCAAGCGGTTTTCTAAATCTTCCCAGAATTCATTGTGTGGACAGTTGATGAGGAGGTTAAATATTTGGTTGACACTGCTGCTCCCTGCTGTTCACATTTAGTAACAGTAGCAAACCATTCAGAGAGCCATAATAATAACACAGGCTTACAATGAATATAATAAGAAGACAATCTATACAAATCAATATCAGAAATAATCCGAAATTAAATATTAAACTCAGATTGGTTCAATTTGAAAGAACGTGGCATCTCTCCTTGTCTACCTACAAATCACTCAAGTCTATACCTAAATAAATCAGGCGATATCGATTTAATTATCAGGATAAATGTCACAGTGTTATTTCTTTTAATTGTAAAGACAGATTTTTGCTCCTGAGCGAAGGTTGTGTATTTAAACTCTTCTTTAACATTTTACAAATCTAAGGTGGATCAGTTTATACCTTCCCACTGTGCTCATACACAATGCCTCAACAATATATTGATGAATTCTGCGCCTTTGTTATATTGCAATTTATGTAAATTACATTACAGTGGTTATAGATAGTTGATGTGTTGCCCAGCTTTAAACCATAATCCAACCCTTTGGGTAAGGTTATCAATACGATTATTTAAAATGCAATATTGAATAATTAATATCTAATATAAATGATGTATTCAAAGATACTGGAAAAAGGTTTATGTTGTATATTTTAAAACTTGAATTAAACCGAAACTGAAACTGTTCAGACAGTCGACGCAGTGTCTGATGTCAGTTGCCACAGCTGTTTGGGGGCAGCTGCCACTGCTGCCGCCCTGTTTGGGGGCAGCTGCCACTGCTGCCGCCCTGTTTGGGGGCAGCTGCCACTGCTGCCGCCCTGTTTGGGGGCAGCTGCCACTGTTTGTGACTTGTTCCCTGAGACTTATACGTAGTTTATGAATGTTTATCAGCGTGTTACTGTTCCGAGCACCAAGAACGATTGATCTGTGTTTCTCCACTTGTATTGTGAAGCATGCTCGTGTATGTGGCTGACTTCTATGTCGTATTTGTACCGATTCTGCTTCACTGCTGTTATTGCTTTGCCAATGTAACGAAGACAGCTGCCTCCAAACAGTGTGGCATTAAAGGCAGCTGCCTTTACACAACAAGTGGCAGTTTCGGTTGACGCCGGAAGTGCCTGTACGAGCTACCCCTGCCACGGTTTGAGCTTGCCCTTACTGCCATAATGGCGACTGCTGGGATGGCGGACCCTGGACCCACAGCCCCGACAGGTACCCGCCGTGTCCGTCTCCTTCCTCTTCTCTCCTCACACCTACATCCCAACAGATCGGTTTGACATTTTGTGGCGATTAAAACCCCCCAAAAATGTTGCGATGCGTTGCCGTTGGCTGCGCCGCGTCCCTGGTTAGCCTGTTAGCCAGCTAGCTAGCATCGAGGCTTTCAACCTAACAAATGAACAGAGCAGGGGACTAGCTTGTTTAGCTGCCTTGTGAATCAACCTTAATTGTTGTCTTTAGTCACACAAAGCTTTTCTAAGAAACACGTCATTGTTGATGCTGATAACATGCAACGAAATATGTCCCCGGACCGCGTTGATTCAGTAGTGTTTTGTTGTCAAGCCGGTTATTTGGTTCGGTTAACGGTGTTTTATTCTGTGAGGGTGAATACACTGGAGACTGAGGCACGAGGTTGAATTCACATTAATGACTTAATATGAAACTATTGTTGCGAAAATGAACTGAAATGAATTCGTCCGGGAGAAGTTAACGGTACCACCCCGTTATTCCCTCGTCCTCCTCGGCCGTGACACCCCTGCTCTCCCTCCGTCTGTCTGTCCTGATTTGTGGTCATACAAAATAAAAAGCTAACTCGATATTTCCATTTGGTATCGTCAACATTTCACTCCCCGCAGTTTCACAGTGGATGTGATGCATTTTCCAACACACACATCGATCCTATTGGTCGCCTACATTGTTTTAAGCGATGACACGGGCTGATCATGCTTCTCTAGTTAAGGGACAGTCTTCTGTGGTCCTGTGCTCCCAGTTCAGCTGATGAAGGGTTGGTCTGGGATCTCTAATGTCACGTCCATGCTTGGTGAATTGCTCATGAGCTGCACTTAGCTCGGTTTCTCAGCTGCCCACACACAGACAGACGTTGTGATGCTCATGTGTTTACAGGGGTGTTTCATTTTCTGAGGGCAGGACCTTGACGATAGAGTTTCATCTTTGTGATCCATTTAGTTGTGCGTCAGTTGTTTGCTTCTCTGTGTATATAGGAGTCTCTCTTCACCCCCTGGTAGCCACCCAGTCTGAATCAGTGAATAAAAATAGTGGCTTCCTGAGCTCTCCTGTGGCTCCCACATGGCTGAGAGCCTGGAACTGTACAAATACAAGACGCAGCTTTCTGTCAAAAACACTCACACTTGTGACGGTAACACAATATGGTTTCCTGTATTAGTTACTGATTGGCCTTGTTTCCTAATCCGGCTGAGAAACCAGTGTATTTATGGAGTCTTCATAAATGATTTTAAGGGAATGCGCGTGTCCCATATTTTTTACCAGCCTGCAGGGGACATGTGAACAAGGCTGGCAGGGAGTTATTTTGTATACATGGACGAACAGATGGTTTGTCTCTTGTCTTTGGGTCTGCCACAGACGAGCTGAAGTCATTGTTAAGTAATTAGATTAGTCTAATTCCTACCTTGAATCTGCTGCACATTGTGTTAGTGTCTGCTTCTGCTTCGACTCTTCAGCAAAATTGCAATGTGATGAATCTATAACCACCATAGGAGATTATTTTAACTAATGATTATCCTGTCAGTTATTTTTGTAAAGTCCAAATCAGTCCAAAACCCAAAGACAGTTTTTCATGTGAACTTTTCAGTTTTTTCTCATTTCAGCACTGGTTATAGTGTGTTTTCTCCCTCTTATATACAGGCATGATTTAAATGTGTCCAGTGTTGCTTATTTACTAGGTTAAGCCATTTAGGCTGACCCTGTCCTGCTCCACAGATATTAGGACGCAGTTCTGGAGAAGAGCATTACAGCGAGGTACTCGCATGGGTGTGCCTGAGTGTTTCTGTGTGTGTGTGTGTGTGTGTGTCAAGCTGCAGACACTGCATGAGTTGTGATGATATAGTGTATCATTTTTTTTACGTAAT
Source organism: Verasper variegatus (assembly GCA_026259375.1). Lineage (NCBI taxonomy): Eukaryota > Metazoa > Chordata > Actinopteri > Pleuronectiformes > Pleuronectidae > Verasper > Verasper variegatus. The sequence continues at coordinate 14,825,141 of CM048048.1, forward strand.
GGGAGGGAATGTGGGCAGAATGCTGCTCACAGTTTCCCGCAGGGTTGCAGTGTGTCCCTGCTTACTCAGTGGAGATGCATTGTATTCAGTGATATTAACACTCCCACCTTTCTTGGGTCGAGATGTCCACTTATTGCTCATCGCGTGAATTGGATCTGCTGGGCGAAGAGCTCACACGGTATTGGTACTACAGGTGTATAATCTTCCTAACAGCATCTTTTTGTATGTATGTTGACCTGTGGCACTGCAGCATTCAAGTGGATGTTGCCATTGGTTACGGGCTGGAGGTGCTTGCAGAGAGGTTTGAACAGCAGGTTTATGTAAGGACAGAGGAAGTCATCTTGACTATTTCTTTTATCTCAGCCATTTTTGTTCTGCTCTTCAGGAGCAAAGACCATGTATCTGGGGGATGTTTTTTTCAGTTTAACTTCTTATCTTTGGGTTTCAGGCCAGTAAACACACGGTGATAACACAAACATTCAACATGTGTCTATAGAGCCTGACTGATGGTGATTTTTCTTTTTTTAGGGGGGCCAAAAGCTGATACCAATATTAATCTCCAATACGTATAAATATTGGCTGATATATGGAAATGATTCTTAAGTTGTCGTTATCAAACCTTTATGACAAAGAAATGTAATTTAGGCTTGATATTGTACAGTTTAAACATAAACTTTATCATTAATAACCATAAATAAGAGGAAAAACAAATACAACCAAATATCTCGAACTTGAATTAAGAAAAAAACTATTTCTCTATGTTAAATGGAAACATAAATGTAAATATCTATATTGTATAGTTTTCATCCTGTCCCATATCTGCAAACATAAGCATATACCAATATGTAAACGGATCATAATTGGCCAATTGACATATAGGTCAGGCTCTTGTGTCCGTCTGAATATTAGCATTTTAGATTTAATTGGGGGGGTAAAAGCAAAGTTACTATGACACACAAAGTAGGCTGTGACGGAAAATAAACTAGAACTCATACAGTACAATCTTTTGAAATAAGGAGGTGATTGTCGACTCACATCTTTCGGGACCAGATGAATCTGGAGCATCCAGCTCATGGGACAAGTAGTTCCAGTTCACTGAGAGCTGGAGGTATCAGCGGCAGCGGAAACTGTGGCCACATTTAGATCTGGGCTCATCACTGACTTTAAAGTCGTCAGCCAGTGCTGGAAATAACCAGACTAATTATCCAGCAGAACGTTTCTCAAACAGTCATTAACAATTTCTTCGATGTTGAAAGCTGCCAACTCAAAGCATTTAACATGATTTCAAGCATCATATTTACGCTGCCTCCACATGCTGATATGGGTTTCGTGAAGTGGAGTCTGAACAAGGGAGCTATCAGTTTCATAAGTCTTTTTTATTTTTCCTTGTTGGCTCTCAACAGTCATTGTCTCTCGTCGTAAAATCCTAAGTTAACTTGTTTTTCTGTTTTAGGGACCAGCAGCCTCCGAAAAATGGCATCTTCAGAGGTAAGGACATCAAAAACGGCCTCACTGAATTGACAAAACACTTTTGTATTATGCATAGCCCCAAGTTATGTAAATGTTTATCCAGTCAACTCCGTGGAGGTAAACGGAACAGGTTTACAGAGTTAACGCTTGCGTTCATGCTGCCGTTATCAGTCTGGGATGGCTGGCACTGAAAGCTTAAAATGTTTCCTGCAAGTAAGAGACTGGCCTTTACTGCCGCAGTGATAACAGGTGAATAAATACATGAAAAAATAATGTGCGTGGCAGTTTTTTCTTGCAGAGTTTGTATAGTGTCAGTAGCAAAATGAGTCAACAATGAAGCAATAAACTCCTGTAGTGGAAAAATGAACTAAGTGTGGTTGAAAACTATTTTGTATTTGGAAAGTAAGTTTTAGCAGCCCTGTCTAAAGACTTTTATGACCTGAACTGTTTTATGGTCTGAACTGTGTTACAGCCTCTTGTATTTCCAGATTTCCATCACACTCCCAAGCGTTGTTACTGTAACTAGCACACGCACTATTTACATTAATATATTGAAATGTTTCCCTCTCCTCAGGTGCCTAGCTCTTCTAGCACAACTCAGAGTATGAAGAAGACCATTGGACACCGGGGTGTCGAGACCTCCACAGGAGAGACCACCTATAAAAAGGTTAGGGGTGGATGGGGGTCAGTGACACGGGTTTGTTGACACCCTCAGCAGAGAGCAGCAGAGGTGAAAAGTGGAAAAAAAGAATCAGTGTGCATGCCCATATGTTTGGTGTAAATGTTCTAAAATTAGTTTTGAAATTCCTCCCACGAGACGCCCAGAAATAGTGAGTAAAACAGCAGAAATCACTGGGAGCAAAATGTTGTTGGTTCCAGTGCTAACGCTCTCTCTCTTCCTCTCCAACCTCTCTAGACCACGTCATCTGCCCTGAAAGGTGCAATCCAACTGGGTATTGCTCACACTATTGGCAGTTTAAGTCAAAAAGCAGAGAGGGATGTTCTAATGCAGGACTTTGTGGTGGTCGAAAGCATCTTTTTCCCCAGGTTTGTAGCAGAAGTCCTTAAATAAACATTGTGATCTTTTTGTTTCATGTAATGTGATGGCACCCTGTCTTTTGCTCTGTCTCTCATATTTTTCAGTGAAGGCAGTAACCTGACACCCGCTCATCACTACAGTGACTTTCGCTTTAAGACCTACGCTCCTATTGCCTTTCGTTACTTCAGAGAATTGTTTGGCATTCGACCAGATGACTATCTGGTCAGTACTTACACCAAACACACACATCCAGGTTTATGAAAAGTGTTTTGGCTTTTGTCACCCCAAATTGAAATATATGTAGTCAAACAACTTCAATAAAGTGACTGTGAATTCAGAAATCAGTGGCCTAGAAGCACCATCATTATGCAACTATTACATGCACTCATTCCAAAAAAAGCCTTTATTTAGCATATATGTCTTTTTTTTAGCACCTCTCCTGTGTCAACCTCTTGACAAGCACTTGGCGGTTTAAGAGTCACTTATGTAGTTAAATTAGAGTTCTGGATATGCACCCATTTTTTTGAATGGACATTAACGCTGACTCCTCTTCCTCTTGAAGTATTCTCTGTGTAACGAGCCACTGATCGAGCTGTCGAATCCCGGAGCCAGTGGATCAATCTTCTACGTCTCTAGTGATGATGAGTTCATCATCAAGGCCGTTCAGCACAAAGAGGCTGAGTTCCTCCAGAAACTCCTGCCTGGATACTTCATGGTGAGCCTGGATTGAGTGTTTCCAGTATGAATGATTGTTATCGCAACAGCTATATGCGAGTAGGAGGCTTAAATGAGTAGGAGCAAGAGTTCCTTTCCAGTTCAAGTGTGTCAAATCTCAAATCTCTTTGTCCATTTTCCTGCTCCCTTTTAGAATATAAACCAAAACAAGCGCACCCTGCTGCCCAAGTTCTATGGACTGTACTGCGTTCAGCGCGGGGGCAAGAACATCCGTATGGTAGTGATGAACAATCTTCTCCCTCGGATAATTCCCATGCACCTCAAATACGACATGAAGGGCTCCACCTACAAGAGACGAGCCTCTCCTAAGGAGAGAGAAAAGGCTGTTCCCACTTACAAAGACTTGGACTTTATCCAGGACTTGCCCGACGGTCTGCTGCTGGAATCGGACAACTACAATGCTCTGTGCAAGACTATACAGAGGGACTGCTTGGTGAGTCACAGAGAGACTTACTAACCTTAACTCCTAACCCCAGAGAGTTATACAAGTGTTGTTCGCTCAAGCATCTGGGCACACATGGAAATACGTGATACTTATGCATGCAGTTACAATATACAAGCGTATTCAAATTCCTAGATGTCCTAGAAGCTAGATGTCGTCATCTTGTGCTGTATGTCTGGACAAAATATAAAGCTCAGTTCAATAGTTCAACATATTATTTCACAGTTTAAATGTTTTCTGAACCAATTTCTGACATTGTCAATTAAGATGCATTAAAAAAAACGTAAAGCTAGTCTAAAACTGTTCATAATTCATTTCTCCAGAGGAAAAGTTTGAAACTGTAAAACAATGTGTGTTGAGCTATGGATCTAGGATTAATATGTTGTACAGACACTCAGAACCCGATGACATCTTCTAGTGTGTAACAAAGGAAGACATCACAGTTTGTATGCTGCAAATTTCCTCAACCCAGTAAATAACGTGCTCTGTACAGACCATTAAGTCACAGGATACATGATACTGAATCTTTTTTTAACGATTAAATTAGAGAGTATAGTGTACATGCTCCTGTTTGAGGGTGTTACTGTCCTTTCCAATTCTGGTGCTGAGATGTTTGAGTGTCTGTGATTGTTTGATTGTTGCCCATGATACAATGTGTGTACTGTACTTGCCCTAATTGATGGTCGTGTCGCTGTATGTTTCATTTAGCTATTACAGAGTTTCAAGATCATGGATTACAGTCTGCTGGTGGGCATCCACAACATGGACCAGGCCAGTCGAGAGCGAGAGCGCAGTGGGGGCTATTCGGGGGACAGTGGTGGGTCAGAGGGAGCTGTGACTCCAGACCAGCGCCGGCCGCAAGCCCAGAAGAGTCTGTACTGTACAGCCATGGAGTCCATCCAGGGGGAGGCTCGAGGGAAGGGAGCTTTAGATTCAGAAGACCAGTGAGTCATGTAGCTGAGCTCATCACAAGCTTCTTATTTGGTTTGTCATCTGTGACTGGCACTGGACAATTGATTTAAATCTTGTTGCTTCTCTGGCCTTGTTCTTCCAGCATGGGTGGTATTCCAGCTCGTAACAATAAAGGAGAGAGGTTGCTCATCTACATCGGCATCATCGACATTCTCCAGTCCTATAGGTCAGTGTCAAATCATTTCCTCGCTTAAACATTTGTTCTTCATTCATGAGCAAGCCTTCCACCTACATTGCCGATTTACATACTCTTTTCTCTTCTTATTCAGGTTCATTAAGAGGTTGGAACACTCCTGGAAGGCCTTGGTCCATGACGGGGTAAGAGAATACACACCAAATGTTCTATGAAAGAACAGATCAATAAGCAGACGAATTGAGCACAGTGGGTCAGAGTAGAAGGATTAATTGATATAAATAGTGTTGATATAAAAGCTTGCTGAAGACTGTTCAAAACTAAATGAAAGGTAATGATCGCTGCTGTTGGGATTGCATGTAAACTTAAAAATTTGTTGTGTGTCAGGTTCTAATGGCTGTTTTGCTTTTTCACTACTTCAGGACACAGTTTCAGTTCACAGACCTGGCTTCTATGCAGAGCGTTTCCAGCAGTTCATGTGCAGCACAGTGTTTAAGAAAATTCCACGTAAGTAGGCATTTGTGTGCTTAATGACATTTTAGAAATGAATTCTAATATAACAATCTTGGTGTCTTTGCCTATCCACCTTAATGCTCTCTGTCCTCTTTAGTAAGACCATCACCATCTAAGAAGAGTCGTAGTGGAGGTCAGGGAGGTCTTAGGAGGGCCCCCACCCTCGGAGCTCCCACCCCACTCTCCAGCGCAGCAGGGCAGGTGTCTCTCGACTCCAGACTGATGTACCACAGCCACTTCAAAAGCACAGAGTCAGAAGCTGACAGTGGTAAGAGCTGAGGCATAACGAAAATTGTCTGCATTCTATTATTTAGCTCATAGCTGCGCTCACACTGGATATACTGGTGTTGAAAACTAAGATGAAAATGTTCTCAGGTGTGCTGTCGGGCAGATCTGATCTTGTTCTGAGGACCCCTCCACTAGACAACCCTGCTGATAGTGAGGCCAACCTCTCCACCTCATCACTAGGCAGCACAGGAGTCGCCTCCACCTCTCCTCCCCTGCGGTAAAGATGACATTAATAATAATAACTTTGTTTGTATAGCACTTATCTAAACAAGCTTACAAAGCGCTTCACAAAATCCATGGCAAAAATAAATACATTAAAGTTCCCACATGTCATTTATTACCTTTGTTCTTCCATCTTATTTTTATCTTATTATTATTCTTTGCTCTGATGTTTCTCTGCAGTTCTGTTGGAGTGGAAGTGCACAAATCCGCAAACACAGACCAGGACCAGGGTGCTAACCACAGGTACAGAATGCAGTTAAAGAAAAGGAAGAACAGCATTTTTCTCACTTGTGTTTGAGGTTGTGTCTCACTAACCTTTTTTTTCTGGGTCAGTTTTGGCGAAGAAGAGGCTGCAGAAAATTCTGGCAACCTCTCTGGAAATGAAGATGTAGTTTCACTATCAGACATCATCCCCGAGACAAACATCTGTTTTGTAAGTATAAACAATGATACATAAATCTGATTCGAATTTATTTATAATTTTATTTATACGTCTGTCCGTAGTAGCTGCACATTTCCTATCATAATCTTTGTATTGCTTCTATCTTCACAGTAAAAAAACGACACGGTGCAATCCTAGAATGAGGCGTTTCTGGCCTGGTCAGAGTGGGTGGAAGTAAGGATGAAGAGAACACGCATCCAAAGCAGACCCTCCGTTGCACCTGTGATGTTTTCTCACCCATACGTACAGTATATACAGGGGTCATTGGATGATGCTTGGAGGTGCAGGGGAGGTCACAGCAGTGTGTTTAAAGCAAGGACGGGAACAATGAGGAGCCAGTGTGCGGTAGGGCCTGAGACTTTCCCCGCCATCAACAAAGTCGCTGTGTGTACACTATTTCCACACCTGCCCCAAAGCCCCATTGCCTTTATTAACACCTTGGGGGAAAAGGAGGGGTTCTCCTTCATCTTTGCAACATGACAGTCTGCTGCAAGGTAAACATAGAATAAAAAGAATTACTTGTATATAATGAAACCCCCCCCCCCTTGTCACCAGTGGATGGTGAAGGCAGTCAAATTCTCCAGAAGAGTCTGTTATTTGTGCCCATTTTTTTCACAGCATGAAGAGATGTGAGTGGGCACAGACAGCCTTTCAGCAGGAATATACACACTTACAGAGCACATGAAGGGCATAGCCTGCGTTTATAGGAGCGAGCATTTTCCTGTGTTCATGCACAGTCTAAATGGGTTCACATTTCTGCGGCTCACGCTCTTGTGTTCCTATTAGCGCATGTCCATTTCCCCTCGGGATGCCTCATGTTCAGGGGAGAAAGCTGAGCTATCAGTGGTCATTGTTCAAATCAACACTTGCTGCTGTCAACTCTGCAATCAAGTATGCATTTCTTTTTTTTTTGCTGATTGTGGATGTACAGTATTTGTTTGAAGTCAGACTTTTTAAACGCTGACCCCTCCGGTAATATAGTTTCACGGTTTGTGATCAGATATTCTGCTGGAAGCCACGGTGGTGCTGCAAAGGTCCAACCAGATCTTGCCGTTGCTGAATGTACATTAACATTTTTTTTTCTTTCTAATTTCATAGAATGTGTCTTATTAACATGGCAGATCACATAATTACAACCCTGAAAATCTCCCCCTCTGATGTGACCATATGTGCTGGAGTATAAATGAACACGGAAAGATGAGGTGTCGACAGCGCTGCTGAACAGTAGATGCTGTCAAATGGTATTAAGTTAATAGAACAGTAACATCCAAGCTACTATCTGTCATGTGTGTGCCTTTACATGTTTGTCCCGCCCCTAACGTGATGTATAACTGACATTTTCAAAGGTTTGTGTCGTAAGTTGTTCAGAGAAACCTGCCTTATCACTACAGCTGACGTCATCAAACTGCCATTTGTATGTCTGGACCAACTCATCAGTTGTCAGGGTTTAAAAGGAATTTCATATTTGAATGCAAACACTAGTACAATCCCTTTTGGTTACATCCATGTTGAGTGTTCCGTCACTCTTCTGGCATCAGACGGAACAGATCTGTGTCTCATTCATTTCTGCTGGTTACAGAAATGACACACGGCCAATCTACTCTTGGACCAATATTACCAATCATGTGTAAAACAGGTTTTTTTTTTGTATGTGGTCTTACTCAACCTTTTAACTTGGCAGTTCATAATTAAGCTGGATTTTCACAAAGTGTCTATCTTATTGTTTAGAGCACTAAACAAGCCCCAGATGTTGCTGAAAACTTTTTACCCCAGAAGTAACTTCCGATTCAAAGATTTGAATCGTAGCGGAACTCAAGATCTTAGACATGATCGAATTTTATGAATTTCTCTTCATGTCCGTTAAGCACATGTTGTCTGTGCAGCAGAGAGGGAGGAAATGTGAGTTATGAATATAGAAAGAAGGAAAATGACTCCTTGATGCACAGTTGAGGATTCAGAAGACTTTTGTATTATAAGCCAGCCACGGCACCAAAGAAAAGAGTAGGGAGTTCCTGTGAATGTTCAGGATCCAGTACAGATGACATGAAGAAGAAATAAGACACTCCTGGACTGATATGTTTTATATGGTAATAACACTGGGTTGACCTGTGTTTTGAATCTATTATTAAACTGGATGTGTTTTTATTTTTATTTTATTTTTTTGATCAATGATTTTATGTCTGATTAGCTGTTTTTGACATAAACCTGGACCCTGAAGATTTATTTTTCTTTCTCCAAAAATTATTTTACTTTGGCCTGAAACATTTCAAGCGGTAACTCCACATTCCTGTGAAATCCTGTGAGAGGTTCAATTTGCTGCAGTCGTGGTAGCTCTTAGAACCCATTATTTACCACCCTTTGCGTAGTTAGGCGAATGTACTTGAAATTGATTAGTTCTGATATTATGCCGAAATGTAAAATGCTGATTTCCTCAAAACAGATCAGTTTAAAGTTGTATTTAGTCGGTTGAGAGTCAAACCGCCGCCAAAGAAAAACACTCCCCTGAAAAATCGTATTTAAAAAAAAAAAATAATAATCAGATTATATTTTGTGGCTGCTTGACTTTTGATGCTTTATGTTGTAAATTTTTTTTTTTAATGGGTGGTACTGTGTAATTGCTGGATGCAGACCACGTGGCGCAGTTGTGATGTACTACTCCAGTGGCACAAGACAAACGTCATCCTCCGGTGCTTAAAGGGCACTCAGCATTGACACTACAAAATATTTGAAGTAATGCAATATGAACCACAATCTGCCACCTCTCAGCTCTAAGAAGTGTATTTATTAATATGATCGCTGGTTGTAGGCTGAAATGACAAAGTTGTGTTATATAGACGATTGTACGTATACTGTAAACTGACAGAAGGATGTCTAAAACTTTATAGCGTGTGTTGCCTGTGAAGGGGGACGATTTGACAATTTGACTTTTTATATTTCATGTTTAGATTGTGATATGATAGATATATTCTCTCCATGATGATTCTGGGTCGTTCAGCTCCCATGCATTTTTCTACATGAATGTTTCACGTGGCTCACAAGCCAACGTTGGTGGTTGTCCTATATGCTTCAATTACTATATTTCTACTGTGTATAAAATGTGTATATGTACATATAGGAGTCACGGAAATGCCTTCTCATGCAACATGTGCTGCCTGCCCCCCCCGCCCTGCCATGTTTCAGTTATGTGGTGGTGATGTTTTCATGTCGGATTTTAAAAGATTAAACATATTTTCTAAATCTTGTTTTTATCCCCCTCATTCACAAGTGTTGTCTTCCTTGTCTAATTTGTGAATACAACAAGGAATACAACCATAATTTTAAGTAACTAGAAAGATTTTAATAATCTCTACAGAACAAATTATTCACATGATAGTAGATGTTGCAACAAATGTGCTGACTAGCGATTCATTCACTATTTTACACCATGTTACACACTATCTGGGTCATCTTCCACATAAACCTGCCCTGCGATTACATAATTCAGGGACCTCCAGTTGAACACATTGCCTGGGGTGAAGGATCTGTCTTTCATATAGCGTTTTATCTCAGAGTCAGGGATGACGTAGTTCCACATGTGGACTTTAGAAATCATACCAATAAAAGACTGAGTTGCATCAAAGCCCCCACCATAGCTGTCTTGTTCTTGACCCAGGATGGTGCTGGGCTTTCCTCTGATGGGCTGTCCAGATTTGATGAATCTCTTGATGGTTGGCACGCCGTCCACCCACAGCTGAGCCAAGCCATTATCAGAGCGCCACGTAGCACACATGGAGTGCCACTTGTTTGGAGGAAATGACAGCGCCAAGAAGTCTGTGCCGCCATCCCGGGCGTGCACCCTCATCACGTCCTCTGAATTGATCTTAAAGAGCACAAAGTCATTGTTGTGCGATGCTGTAGACAAAGAGAAGAGGCCGTAGTTCCTTTTGACATCTGTGAGGAACCTGAAGAGAAGAACCAGCTGTAAGAAACCGAGGGAAACAGTTCTACATACATTCCTGCAAAAAACACATGCTTTAATATTACTCCACCTGAGACAGACGGTCAGAGAGTTGAACTCGGTTTGAGGTGTGAGGAGTTTGACATGATCAACGTTGCTCTCCTTGGAGAAGACGAACACTTTACCCAACAGATCTGCCGTGGTGGAAAATTGAACAGTGATTCAGAGGAGGAGAGTGAGAAAGAATACTGACCATGTTACCAAACAAACTGAAGAATTCTGGTTACATTTGACCAATCAAATGCTGCTTTATGCTAACAAAGCTCTTTAACTGAACAAAAGGGTTGACCTACCGATGGGTTCTGCGAAACATGTTGATACCAGGACCGTCAAAAGTAAAAGTTTCTCCATCTAAGAATTGAAAGGGTCTGTTTGAGTATCACTGAAAATAGGAAATCATTTTTGCAGTAATTTGATGATCATAAAAATCACAAATGCATTTGAAAAACAATTAGATTCAAGGTTTGTAGAGTATCTTTTACCTTGTGGTCTGGCAAGTGTCAGCTATGTGTGGATCACCTGGATGCTCCAGTCTGGGTTGTCTGAGCTGTTTAAATTGCTTTGCTGTAATCATGATGGACTGTGGACTCTTTCCCAATTGTCAGCTTCAGCAAACAAAAAATGTGTCCTCTTTTAGCATGAGATACCTATTGGCACTGTTGGGCCACATTCTATTCTAATGACACAAATGCATAATCATCTTTGCCCGAATGTCCCAGGAGCAAGCCCCTGAAGAACAAACATATCCACTGTGTATGAAATCACTCACTACTCACACACACTACACAGTGAGTTTGCCATTTTGTAGTGCTGTCGAAATGTTTCATGAGATTTTGTAAACCCTATATAGTGGACTCAAAGCATCTTGTAGTGTACAACTGACGGTCACTAACCGAGCAAAACACACCATCATGCATTGCGCTCAGTGGTGAAGGAAGTATTCAATCATTTTATTAAGTAAAAGCACTAATAAATAGAACATTTACTCAAGTAAAAGTAAAAGTACCACATTAACTTGTAGCTTATTCCCTAACTCAAAGGTCTACTACATCATTAACTGTGCCAACTAGTACAGACTGTCATATGTATTTTTTAAATAAGGCCATGGATGTGGTATATGTTATTGCTAAGAATAAATGTAAGTACAGGTGCACATGAAACATTTACTGAAGTACAGTGGCAAAGTAAATGTACTTTGTTACATCCCACCATTGTTTGTGCTCATGTTGAATTAAAGAAAAATGTCTGTGTCTGAGTTTCCCCAGGATGAGCAAAGAGAAAAGCCGTGTTTGAAAAGAACTGAAGACTATTTTCAGAATACTTCCTTTTTATTCATGTGGTAAAGTATATTCAGGATTTTAATTTACCAACTGACATTGCGGTGGCACCTTTTAATTGTACAACAATGACGTACTTCGAGAATACGACCTATGAAAGTGTTTTTTCACTTTGTTAAATAGCTCACCATGTAGTCCTCTAATAACCCTATTTCCACCAAGGCAGTTCAAGGACTGGTACACAGCCATTACCTCATGCAAACCATTTATTTATTGTTTTTTTCGACAGCCAAAGAACTGACTCTTGGCCAGAAAAAAGTAGTTCGGCTCTTGCACCAACACTTGGCTGGCCTAGAAGAAAGAACAGCTTATGCCAGGGTCTGGGGGCGGCATTATCATGGGCCAACAAGACCGATAAGATCAACGACAACATTGTGACTGGGCATTTTTTTTTATCTGACCTTGTGTGATCTGTAGTCTGAAAAGAGGTTGAATAATATTTAACTTATTTGAGGTGAACCAACTCCGAATCAACCCTAGCACTATCTGCATAGAAAAGTGGTTTACCTGGAACTACAGTGAGTAGGGAGTGATTTTAAACACAACGTCTTTTAATGTCTGCATGGTTGATATTTATTGTCAAGCTACATGTGCAGTCCAGGGCCCTAAGCGGGAGCCCCCTTTTTCCGTGTTGCCCCTGGTCCTTTGAAGGTCTGTGCACACCACTGATCCTGTGGCTGTGGAGCCCACGGAGCTAAAAACACGTGTTATCAAATCACACATAGATTAAGTCAAACTGCTGGAGTTCACATTTATCTCACCGGTAATTACAGATAGTGACAATCATAACGTTATAGCTCATCTTTTGCTCTTCACAAGAAAAGACTTCATTACCCACAAGCCACCACGTCGACGTAGTGGACCACGGACGTCAAGATGGGGCTTGAGAGTACCATGGTCTGGTAAGGAGACAGAAACACGTTTAAAGTTCCTGAGTTGACTGACAGTGAGACACCACCTGAGACATGAAGTGTGGACGTGTGCAGCTTGTTCTTGTGTCAACGCTTTCAGGCTTACACCATATATTTCACACTGAAGATGCTCGGGCTATCCCCTGAGTCACCTAGCTAACGTCAGCTAGCTGTAGCCCCCAGAACAAAGCTTACCAACAGCTTCACGAGCAAGTTCCGGACATTGTGTCACGTTATATCCAGACTCACGTTAACCGGGGCGGTTGTGCTGTTTGTGTCAGTGAATCTCACCTGCAGCGGAAACGCCGTTGAATCAAAAATGCCTTTGTTTAACGCGTCAGCATTAGCTAGCTCACAAAACCTGTCATCACATGATGGGTCTGGTGTTGCCTTTAGTTGATCAACATGATAAACCAGAGATAACATGTTTATTCAGTCCCCCCCCCCCCCCACACACACACACTGATATAATAGTCATTTGTTTCTAATCACAAGCACTGTACAGCCGGTTTATTACATTCATTTACATTGTGGTATTGTTTTCATTGGGGCTGCATCGTTTATTTTACATAATTTTTATGTTTAGATCATTGTTTTTGTTATATTTTCAGTCATTTGACAGTAAAGCAAAAGTGAAATTACCCATTGTGTTATCCCTCAATGTAAAAGATAGTTATTAATAGCATCAAACAACCTAAAGCTGATATTTGCTTTTGAGAAGTGGATGTTATTAAATGTTTGACATTGCTGCTTGATAACTTTACTCAGCCACTAATATTTTTTTCTAAACGGTTGTCAATTGACCCAATGATCCAATTGTTTGTCTTTATAATCACAGATGAAAAATATATTTATTGTATATGGATATAACCAATATTTGTCCAATCTAGGGCTGGGCAACAATACTGACTGATATGAAAACGTTTATCTTCAGATCATTTTTGTCCATATCATTAACCTTGTTGTTTATTCTCCTTAGTGTGGACAACAGTGAGTACATGCGAAATGGAGACTTTCTGCCCACCAGGCTGCAGGCTCAGCAGGATGCAGTTAACATCGTGTGTCACTCTAAGACCCGCAGCAACCCTGAAAACAACGTGGGCCTCATCACCATGGCAAAGTAAGGGGCAGTGTGTTTGAATCAGTGTAGTGACATTTAATATGTGATAATCTAATAACAGAAGTGTGTCATGGCTCTGTGCAGCAACTGTGAGGTGCTGACCACACTGACTCCAGACACAGGGAGAATACTGTCCAAGTTGCATGCTGTGCAGCCAATAGGAAACATCAGCTTCTGCACGGGCATCAGGGTGGCACATGTGAGTTTGTGATTATCACTACACAGTTGGAAAGTACCACTAGAGGAGTTGGGAAAAAGTGAAATTTAGGAACATGTAGACAGATCAGTTAAAGTTACTGCCATAAATCTAAACAAGCCTATCTAACCCAATAGCTAATTTAGGCAAATCTTAGTTCAACTGAGTCCCAGTAGGTCATTCCAGTGAGCCAAATACAATCTAGCCTGCTTATTGTAATACATTACACCTGTTCTTTCCATGCTATCGTATGCAACATGTCTGTGGTGAAAAACAGTTTAATCTTCTGATTGTCACTCAAGTGCATTTTGTCAAGTCACACTGTTCTTATCTTTTTATTCACTATGCTTTCTGCAGTTGGCATTGAAGCACAGACAGGGCAAAAACCACAAGATGCGCATTATTGCATTTGTTGGAAGCCCAGTTGAAGACAACGAAAAAGAAGTGAGTTAAATCAATCAGTGTGTTTTCCATATTATTTCTTGTCATGTATTTCCAGATAGACTTTCATATCATTCTTTAAAGATTCGGATGTGATGGTAGACAGTAATTGGGATACATTATTAAGAGTCCACTAAGTGCACCTTGAACATTACTACGTATATACACCAAAGCAATGAGTCTTCTGCCTCTGTCACATTAAGAATTTTCAAACTCAGCAGCAAACGTTTTTAAGTTTAACATAACTTACTACTAATAATTTCATTGTCACTGGAAATGTGCAGACGGCAGAGGCCTCCCTCACAGGATGAATAAATCAGTGAGTAAAGTGCCTCTTCAGTTATGCCTCTTTCTCTTTTCCTGTAGATGGTCAAAATGGCGAAGCGTCTGAAGAAAGAAAAAGTCAATGTGGATATCATTAACTTTGGAGAGGAGGTATTTTTTCATTGAAGCACAAAACACACACACACACACACACACAACCTCTTAAATATGTTCTATTTTATATATTTTTTCACAAATATTTGGTGCTCCACACACCCACCCTCTTTCTCTTCCTTGCAGGAGATGAACACAGAGAAGCTGACGGCCTTTATCAACACACTGAATGGTAAAGAAGGTGCAGGCTCCCACTTGGTCACAGTACCTCCAGGCCCCAGTCTGGCTGATGCCCTGCTCTCCTCACCCATCCTGGCTGGAGAGGGAGGTGCAGTGTTAGGCCTGGGGGCCAGTGACTTTGAGTTTGGAGTGGATCCCAGTGCAGACCCGGAGCTGGCCTTGGTAAGAGAGCAGGGGAAATGTCCATTTCTTCAGGATGTTGCAATCGCAGTATTCAAATAGTCATCTTGAAATCTTCGTGACCTTGCAACTTTCACCCATCGTAGCAGTCCCCCGCACAAAACTGGAAGCCAAACACATTGATGTCAAACTTGCTTTCTTGTTACTGGAGATGGAGACATCATTATTCACCAAACAAAAATAATACTAAAGAGCCGGTGATGCAGTTGGCTGATAAATCCAAACGCACAAACACACAAATGAAAGTCATTGATTGACTGTGAAATATTGACCAAACTTGTCTCTGTCATATGCTGCCTTTAGGGACAAATAGTACAAACCAGTCGATAGGGGACTGCCTGTAAAAACGCTGTGTCACTAATGGTGGGTGGGTGGCCTTACATATTACAAATTGTAATCTTTTAGATTTGGCTGAAGTGAAATCATGCATTTTATGCTGCAGCAATCCCAAAAGAATCATACATTCCTGGAGGGAAAATCTTACAATAATTACGTGTAGTATGTATTTATGTCATTCATGCTATACATTCATTCTGATTTATTTCTTCCTCTTCTTTTTTGCGCTAGGCTCTGAGGGTGTCTATGGAGGAGCAGAGACAACGGCAGGAGGATGAAGCTCGCAGAGCCGCTGTTGCATCAGCTACTGAAGCTGGCATTTCCTCTCCTGTCGCAGATGGTAGGAAAAATGTATTTGGCCCATTTGCCTTCATTATTGCCGACATGGGTTTTATAGCTTTCAACATGAGTGTGTTGACATGGCATATTTTTATTTTTGTTTCAGAGTCTGAGGATGCCCTCCTGAAGATGTCTGTTCCAAACACAGAGTCCTCTACACCTGCTTTACCAGACTTCAGCCGCATGACAGAGGATGAGCAGATTGCTTACGCTCTGCAGATGTCTATGCAGGGACCAGGAGCAGGTTAATCATGCATTTCGAATTTTCCTCGAGTTTCCTTTATCAGAGAATGAATGACCTTTAAATACAAGCTGTGTCCATCAAATCAACACTATGAAATGCAAACGAAATCAATTTACTGCAGACATTTTGTAAACGAATAATACAACTTCTTTAAAGTCTGGAAAATATCTGTTTCTGCAATTGATTGAACAGGTGTCTCTTTATTCCAGTTATAATTGCGCATTTTATACTTATCATCACTGACACACTTCCTTATTTACTTTTGTGGCAACTATCTACTATATTCAAGTCACATTAGAGGAAGTAGACACACACACATCCCATGTTTTAGTTTTCAGTCAATATTTGCATAGTTTATTATATCTTACGAATGCAGCATGAGACAACAATGGTATAACTATGTCAGTGGTAGACAGTGGTATAGTTATTGTGACTTAAAGTAACATACCTAATTCGTTTATTGTTTTTCGTCTTTAGATGTGGTCGAAATGTTATATTTTAATCAGCAGTGGATTAAACAGTTAAATGTTGTGTTGTAGTTTTTGCTCAATAGCAACACTCAGGTCAAAAATGAGTACAATCGTCCACCAACCCCATGTTTCCTTCTTAAATAACATTTCTGTTCCTTTTGGTTTTTCTGCAGAGTTTGGAGCTGAGGACATGGACACGGGAGCTGACATGGATTCCAGCGAGGCGAAGGTAAGCACAAGCCTTTACCAGTTCTCAGTTGTCATTTTGATGGTATTGAAATGCAAAGGTTACAATACATTATTATCTGTGTCTAGGATGAAGAAGACTACGATGTTATGCAGGATCCAGAGTTCCTCCAGAGCGTCCTGGAAAACCTTCCTGGAGTCGATCCCAACAATGAGGCCATCCGTAACGCCATGGGTTCTCTGGCTTCCCAGACTGGCTCTAAACCCGACGCCAAGAAAGATGAGGAGAAAAAGAAATAAACATTCGAAGAAGAATTGAACATATGATGAATAAACAGACCTGAGAATTGCACTGCGTGTGTTATTCACGGTTATATTATTACTCTCCTCAACACAGGAAATGTTTTGTTCATCTTTTGTTCATGTAGCTGTGTGAACTGTGACAATGTTTGCCTTTTTTCAACTTTAGGTTGAAATGATTTCTGATTTTCATTTATTTGTGTCAAGCACATTCTTCCTTTTGAATCTTTTCTAATATAACTACTCAGCAGCATGGGCCGATTACATCTCTTAATAAATTTATAAGGTGAAACTTTATGTGATTCTTGAAATTAATTTACTTTTGTGAAAGCTGCCACAGTTTGATCTTTTCCCTCCTGCTTTTCCGGAATAATAATGAATGTGGTATTGGAATTTGTATGCTTGAATCACTTTTTGTTAATGTGTATAATGATTTATATGAATTTCATGCAATGAATAAACGTGAATTCAGGGAGATACACATGGACACAGTGAGATTGGAGTACAATAGTTGTGTATTAGTATGGTCGGCAGTTCGATCCCCAGTCTTCCCCATCTGCATGCCGAAGTGTCCTTGGGCAAGATGCTAACCCCAAATTGCCCCTCATAGAACAAAAAAAAAAAGTGCTGCTAATAGATGCACTGTATGAATGTGTGTGTGAATGGGTAAATGTAGGTGTACTGTAAAGAGCTTTGAGTGGTCATCAAGACTAGAAAAGTGCTATATAAATACAAAACCATTTACCATATTAACTTAATGATAGGTGACATCAGTAAATATATTTATGTCTTTACATTTCTTGCAGAATATTTCAATCCACAAACAGGTATTTGATCTTTTCTCCGGGATGAGCTGTTCATATATTGATGAAGGGAAGAGTTATACGACATATAATCTGTATTATTTGGACTTGTTGGAAACATGAACACGTGCGGGGCTCTCGGGGAGTGACCGTCGCATAATGTGGTGACGGGAAACTTCTGCGTCCAACAGAAAACTCAGGAACCACTTGCAAACTAGCAGGTAACTACAGCTAACTACAAGCTAACGTTAGCTTCAGCTAGCTACAGCTAGAGTAAACCTAACATGCATTAAACACGATAGGTGAAGACCGTGTTAGCTTCATGTCGCTCTGAGCTATTCACACTTAAACGGACTCTTACAGGGAAGTTGGTCGCTTGACGTTAGCGAGGCCAGCTAGCAGGATGAATGCTAACACGTAGCTAGCTGTTAGCAGACTTGTTGCCGCTTGACAGTTGACATCTTCAACTGTGTGTAACTCGTTTTGCTTCATTACGCGCGTGTGTGTGTTTATCGTCAGTGAAGTGTGTGTAAGAGCAACAACGCACCACCAACTTGTTGCTTCGACCACAACACACCGGAGCTTCCTGTAGAGGCAGCTGTTTACAGACGGAGAAGTTCAAACTCAGCTCTGTCAACACTTAGGATTAAATGAGGGTTTCACGTGTTACTGGTTTTGCGTATTAACATGAGTGTGTTTTTGCTTGATAGGTGTTGAGCCTTGTGCCGGCGATGGGGGACATGAAGACCCCAGACTTTGATGATCTGCTGGCAGCTTTTGATATTCCTGACATTGATGCCAAAGAGGCCATCCAGTCGAGTCCAGAGGAGCAGCGGGATGAAGGGGGGACCAACGCCGATGGGTCTCCGTCATGCTTTCCCTGCTCTCCTGTCTCAGACTCCGACCGCCCCTTGGTCAGCGTCATTGTGAAGAACACGGTGCGGTCCGAGTCTGTTGAAGAGGAGGAGAAGTCTGATGCTGATAAAACGGACAATCTTTCAAGGGGTGACTCAGCCCCTCAGGTTCAGGTCAACTTCAACTCACAGCTTGGTCTCAAACTGACAGCCGACGCTGCCGCGGAGCCACAGATGGCCAACGGCTTCGAGGGATTTGTCCCCCGGGATCAGGGAGAGTGGTCCCTGCGTCTCTCCACACTCGATGATGATGAGGGAGACAGAGATAAAGGAGCGGAGGTCGCACCGACCCATCATACGACTGATGTCATGAACAGTTTGAAGCCCCTGCTCTTTCCCCAGTCTCTGACCAGCTCCGTCAGCCCACAACGTTCTCCACACTCCCCTCAGAAAGAAGAAGCTTGTCTCCTCGGTAACTCATCATCCTCCCCTTTACCACAAAACGGGAGTATTAGAGTGGGACTTATGCACTCAGATGATTATGACTCAGAACCAGACTTAGGAAGTCCGCTAGTGATCCAAGAGAGCCCAGAATCTCTTATGTCCTCCCCTCCCAAATTTAAACTGAGGTCTGAGTTACTCAGGTCTCCTGTAAAACCTTCTCGTGACATTTCCAAGCCTCCTAATCTCTCTGCAAAACCTAAACAGCTTCATGAGGATAAGGGGCATCCTAGAACCGCCAGGTCTCCCACTGCAGCTCCTCAGCTGCAGAGCCCCAATGGACTCCCTCCCCTCTATCATCACGGGCTCTGCATCGGTTCAAGAAGAGAAATACCCAGAGCATGTGATTGATGAGAGGGACTCACCCGAGAGCCCACCGCCCAGCGAGACAGGTCTTGTGGTCCCCAAAAGTAGCAGCAGCCCTGATTTGGCCAAAACACCAGGTCTAGTGGTGAACCACACGGACGCTCATCACCTAGAGGAGCTCATGGATAGTGAGCCGAGCAGCGAGGACATGCCAGGTCGCACTGAGGAGCTGAGTGAAAAGATGGCTGGAGATGGAGAAAAGTTAAATGAGGAGACCAGTGGTGCTGGGACATCATCTGAGGATACTGTGTCTGCTTTTGCTGCAGAGACGGATTCATCCCCACTGCGTCCCCTCAAAGTTAAAATCAAAATGCGTACAGGAAGCATCACAAGAACAGTGACTGGGGTTGCACCCATGAGAAGTGCAAGAGCCACTTCCAGGGCTGTGGACGGTTCCAAACCTTCACCAGAACGTCTCAACACAAAAACCAAGCGGGAGCTACCGCAGCGAGCTCCGCCGCCTGCAGTAGCAATGCTTCAGGATGCGTCTGCCGCAACAGCACAAGGTGCCAGTACGGTTAAACAGAAATCTGCAGTGGACACCAAACCTAAAGCTTCCCCCACAGCTGTCAGCATCACTAAAACTGCTGCCCTGCCCTCCGTGTCCCCCCAGAGAGTCGGCGCAGGTGGGATCAACCTGCGCAATCTGGGCCAGAAGACTCTCAACAGTGGAATGATTCTCACCACACCTTCACCTCTGACCTCTCAAAGTGGCAGCAGACCAGCATCCATAGTCAACAACACTGGGGCGATCATATCCAAGAGTCAGACCAACCTGGTGGAAGCATTCAACAAAATCCTCAACAACAAGAACCTGCTGCCCAGTTATAAACCAGACCTGAGCTTGCCTCTGCCTGCAGAGTGGGGCATTCCTCTGCCTGCGCAGGTGAGCTGCTTGTATGATTAGAGCTGGATCGATTTGTCAATTAATTAGTTAATCGATCAAAATAAACATTTGTCGTCAGCTCTATTGATGGTTGATAAATTATTTCATTTAAAAAATGCCAATCAGTTTACTAAATATGTTGTGGTTTTGGATTGCTGGTGAGACAAGACAAGCTATTTAAATATTTCACATTGGGTCCTGAGGAATTGTGATTTTTCACGGTTTTCTGAAATTGTAAGACTTTTTATCAATCATCCAGTTTAATGGGTAAAAAATATTAGTCACAGGCCTTATAACTGCAATAAGGAATCTCTGCATCTGAATCCAAGCATCTCAATTTATATTTGAAGAAAAAATAATCTTCAAACAGGGCTTGTGGCATATAACACATCTGATATCACATTATGAACAGAAAGTCATTAATGACAAATTCAGATCCTCATTTTCCAGCTCTCTGTTTTACATGAACTCATCAGTATCTGATCGTATTAAATGTTTGATCCCTTGCAGGGTTATCGTTGTTTGGAGTGCGGCGATGCCTTTGCCCTGGAGCAGAGTTTGGCTCGACACTATGACCGCCGCTCGCTGAGGATTGAAGTGACTTGCAATCACTGTGCCAAGCGCTTGGCCTTTTTCAACAAGTGTAGTTTGCTTTTACACGCCAGAGAGCACAAGGAGAAAGGCCTGATCATGCAGTGTTCACACCTGGTCATGAAAACTGTAACTTTGGAGCAGATGATTGGTCAGCACGAACCCACGGCAATAGGTCAGTGACAATAGTATCTGTCTCTGATGTGCTGAGGTGTTGTTATGTTTTTTTGTGGGGGTGTGTGTGATTTTGATCCTTGTTGTATCTTCCTCCTTCATTCCCCAGGTGGCCTCTCGCCGTCTCTCCTGTCGTCCTCTTCAGCACAGTCATCATCCTCTTCAGGCCTGGTCCTAGCAAACCCAACATTACAGTCACAGAAAGTAGTAACTAACAAGAAAGCAGAGGAGGTGCAGCACATTAACAATAAATGTGCCGAGTGTCTGACGCAGTTTAGCAGCAAAGAAGAGGTGGCTGAGCACTTCCAAGAAATCAAACCAGGGCACACTTCCGTAAGAGACTGTGTGTGTGTGTGTGTGTGTGTGTGTGTGTGTGTGTGTGTGTGTGTGTGTGTGTGTGTGTGTGTGTGTGTGTGAGTGTGAGTGAGAGAGTAGGGGAGAATATACATTTTCTCATCATATGCAATATGAGCTCTAACTCAATTTAATCCTTTGGTCTCTACCTTTTCCTCTGTTGCCCCGCAGCCATGCTCTGAGTGTTCTCCTCCCATGTTGCTGCCCAACAGCTGCAGTGCAGCAGCCCATCAACGCATCCACCAAGGCTGCCCACCGCACGTGTGCCCAGAGTGCGGGGGCACGGCCAAGCAGCCGCGATTTCAAACACATCTGGATGAGACCTGCTTGCATTTTGCTCGCCGTATTGGATACAGGTGCGACATCTGCTCACATGGTTGTTGCTTTAAATTGAAGTTTGCCGTGCTGTTTGTTCACTCATCTCTCTTCTCTCTGTCTTTTCCCGTTTCTCTTTCTCTCGGTGCAGATGTTCCAGTTGCCAGGTGGTGTTTGGCGGGCTGAACTCTGTGAAGTCTCACATCCAACAGGCTCATTGCGACATGTTCCACAAATGCCCCAGTTGTCCCATGGCTTTCAAATCTGCCCCCAGCATCCAGAACCACATCACTGCCCAACATCCAACACTCACGGAAGGACCGGCAATGTACTGCATACACACACTTTCACGCAGATTTAAAACCTTGTCTTTTCACATGAAAATAGTGTCTTTCTCACAATGAATTGAGACAGTTTTTATTCTTTTACAGATTGATATATAAATGCGTCATGTGTGACACTGTCTTTACCCACAAACCCCTGCTCTACGTCCACTTTGACATGCATTTAATCAATCAGAAGGTGCATGTGTTCAAATGCCCTGAGTGCACCAAGCTATTTTCTCAGAGGAATTCCCTACTGGACCATTTCAAGGTATATCTTCATTTATGTACTTGATCTATATCTAATTATGTGTTTAGGCAAAAGTAAAAGAAAAGTCAAACATACAACCCCTCTCCTTATGTTTATTCATTTCTTTTACTCTGACCCTGTTCCTCAGACCCACATTAAGACTCCCACGTTAAAACAAAAGCAGCCTTTACCTCCAGCTGCTTCCTCTCGTTCACAACCTGCGGTGAAGTTAGAAAGCTCAGATGCTGATGACTGGAAGGATGAAGATAAAGAAGAGAAGGTGAAGACAAAGAGGATGAAGACCCCTTCAGGGTGGAAGTGTTTTCCTTGCCATGCAAACTACACAGAGCGGGATGACTACATTACCCATATGGCTGAACAGCATGGCAAGGTAAATTGACTGAATGTTTTTTTCCAGATGCATCTATTGCTTGTTTGATGTCTTCATAGACGAGTATGTGCTTGTGTCGTGTAGAAACTAAAGAAGTTCCCCTGTAACAAATGCGAGAGTTCCTTCACCACAACTTCCAGTCTGAGACGTCACATACGAGACAAACATAAAGTCATGAATCGAGGATTCCGCTGTCAGTGAGTATCCCACATCCAGTATGAAACTGGTATCAAAGGGTTTGTTGTTCTAAACATTCACTAAATTGTTTTAAATTAAAACTAACGCTATATAGCTTAGTGAAGTTAAACTCTTGGTATCAGTGATGTTAATATGTCTCGTACAAATATTCTTCATTTTTTCATTATATCAACACTGAAATAGGAGTGTTGTGTTACGTGTGCTGATTGCATCACTTTCCTATAAAGACTCTTATGATGGGCTCGGGGTTTTTTTAATCCTGACTGATTTTTATATCAGGTTGCATCACGCACTAGAGTGGATTCTTCACAGATATTAATTTCTCTAATATGCACACACTACAAGATTTAAAAATAATGGCACACCACACCCTCCTAGATAATAAGTTTCAAAGACACACTTCAATCAGAAATTCAAGTTTATCTGTGCATGTAGGTTCTGTACTGAGGGTAAGAAAACGTTCAGCACTCGAGCTTTGCTGGAGAGGCATGTTCAGCTGAGACACAAGGACAACGTGAGCCAGGACACGCTGGTGGTAAGCCTGTATTTTCTTTCAAGTCAAACATCAAGAGTTTTTACTGTTTTTAGAGTTTTTACTTCAAAATAATTTCCTTTGATTTCTTCTGGTCACAGGGAGGCAGAGATGAGGCCGACAGCTCCTCAGAACAGGACAGTAACTTGGGGGCTCGGCGCAGACGGAGAGGAGCTGTGAAGACGGAGCACAATGAAGAGTCCACAGATGGGACTCCTGTGAAGAAGTTGCGGTCCACCTCCTCTGCACCTGCTGCACACTCACTTCCTGACTCTGAATTCCGCTGTGCCCCGTGTGGCTTCGCCACAGACGACCACACATCATTCTTGGAGCACATCAGCCAGCACAAGAGATCAGGGACAGAGGGAGGTGGTCTGCAGTGTCTACAGTGCGGCGCCTGCTTCACATCCACCTCCTCCTTATCACGCCATCGCTTCATCATCCACAAAATGAAAGATTCAAACACTGACAACCAGCAAGCCCTCAGCCTGCACCCAGCACCTTCCCCTGGTAGCAGCAGGAACCATGATGATAAGAGTTCTCTGGACTGCTCTGCACCACCGTCACCCTCTTCTCAGTCCTCTGGAGCTCAGAGGAAAGAAGAGGAGGACACACTGGCCTGTAAGGTGTGTGGTAAACATTTTGAAAAGGCATCTGATCTGAATACACACTTCAGAACTCATGGTATGGCTTTTATCAGTGCAAGGAATGCAGGAAAAACTACCTAAGGTGGTAGATACGAGGTGAAGATCGGTGTCGGCAGGTGATACATCTCCAAAATTCCTTTAAGTGTCTGTGAGTACACCCATGCACAAATGTAACCAAAGATTTTACAGGAGAGTTTATGTGATCAGATTGTAAACCAATCACATGTGAGTCTCACTGGTCGAGCGTCCGGCCTCCACCTGCCGACATTCAGGATCTAACGCTGTGTCTCTGTGTTCAGGAATGATACAGATGAGATCAGAGCTACTTGCCAGTCAGTAGACAGTTAGTCTGACTCTGACCACATTCACAGGTTGACAATAGAGAGCTGTGAATCTCAAACCAAATCCTGCTGTGATGATGTCGTGGCTTTAGTGAATGTTGATGGACAGCAATGTACTGTGTCCGTTTCAGATTTTTAATATGTTTATCCTACTGAGGAGGAGGAATGTCGAATGCCAACCCAGGTGTTTTTCTGTCAAGTCGTTGTTTTTTATATATTTTTTGGATATAATAATTGTGTGTGAGCTCAGTTTCTATCAAGTGTGTATATGTTATTGGCAGCCATTTTCTACAGCATACAATAGCTGTGCCCCACACAGCCTTCGTGGGATGACCACTTCATTACCGGAGTGCAATGAATCCTGGGATAGCTTGGTCCGAGAACGATCCACCCATTGCAACCTTGGTTGCTCTGGAATGTAAGGACGTGTTTGAATGAGCCTTTGAATTGGGACAGTCTTGTTGTGCCACTGTGACGCAATCGGCCTTCAAATGCATTGGCTACAGCTGAATTGAGACACAGCTAATTATTATTTAGATTCCCAACTTTAAAGGCAGCCATTGGCTTCCATATGTTTTATTGTGTTTGAGATATGTAAGACAAATTACCTATATATACAGAGAGGGAATTATGTACTCTAAAGAATGTAATTTAAGATGCAAACTGAATTAGTCCCACTCAGTCTTCTGAAACTTTTACTTAGGAAAACATCACTGTCGTCACTGCCTCTAGAGGCCATTAGATGTACTGTATGTCTGTATTGTTAACAAAAGACTTACCTATTGCTAATAAATGTTTACTGTTACTAAGTGCTGAGTAGGGGTTAAAATCCCTGCACATCTTAAATGCATCATGTATTGAGGTGACGGTGGACCAATAACTTTCTGGAAGTAAAATAATTGAATCTTTAAATAATTATGATTTGGAAAATGGTGAGCAATAAGTGTACACACTTGGAAGTTATTTTCCTAAAACTTTGATAATTGAAATTAATATTCAATACTTTTTAAAAATGAAATGTTCGGTATTTACACCAGATTAACTGAATCATTCCTTCTCTGTGAGCAAGAGATGGAAGTAAAATGATGTATTTTGGCTTCTTGGTATTCAGGCATATGTTTGTCTCAAGCTTTTTTTATGAGATGACAGTAAACAAGCGTGTAGTCAGTGAGCATGTGATTATGCTTGTTCATTATGCTTGTCTGAGAACATGAGGACATGTTGAACTGTATTTGATGAGTTTTTCTTCCGTCTTTGGTATCGCTAAAAAATACTGACTTGAGCTGTGGTAGAGGAATCCGGATGTGTCATTGGTGGTCAACTCAGAGTCCACATCAACACAGACACATAGACTGAATTTGACAACTGTTTAACTGAACTGTTAACTGAACTGTGTCATGATACAAAAGGTCCCAGAAGATTCAGTAGAGCTGTTGTGTTGTGAACGCTTAAATGATTTTTGCCTGCTGTGTTTTGATTTGATTTCTTTGTCTAGTAGCACCTTGTTTTTTTCTGTCTTTTATGTCTTGAAAGCTGCTGGTTCACTGAAACTTCTCAGACCACAGAATCTATAAGCCTGAGCTAATATCCATACATCGACATCACGGAGGCCTCAAAATACTGTCCTGTAGTCGTCAGCGACCTGTGAGCACTTTCTCAGGAGATCATCCAGTGCTTTAAAACACACTGTCCTGTTAAACCTTCTCAATTTTTGCATTGACAAGACAATTTCTAACCAAATGTTTATTAAAGATTAATCAAAACTGGCACGTGGTCGTGTTGTAACTTTTGTCTGAATACACAATTGCAACCGTAAGTTATCATATTTATTTTAATCATTTATGATTCTCCATTTTTGTCAGCACAGTATCAGATACATCCAGATTGTGAGATCTTAAGACATCCAGTATAGACTGACAAACATTAAATATTCCTCTTCATTATATTAATATGTACTCTATCATGAATAAATAGGTTATTTGATTATGTTCTGTTCTCTGATTGTGAAATTATTTCACAATCTGCAAAAAGCATGTCTTCATCACAAATAAGATTAACTTGAAGACTTACATTGTGGTCTACAGTGGAATTATTTGATAGAAATATATAGTAGAAATAGCAGAAACTATGGCTTTGTGTTTAATTAAAGCAGCTGCAGGTTTCTGTATTGGATGTGGTGACTCCGGTCTCACAGGAACAGGAGGCCAATGAGGAAAACCAGAAGGGGCTTCATGAAAGCGGAGATCCCCTCGACACTCAGCGATGGAGCTCCTGGATGAAAGAGAGATAAGAGGATTGAATTATTTCATTTATAACAACCTTTAAAAACCAGGAAGACACTTGCATACTGTGAACGGTGGTGTGCTACATTCACATGGAATATTTCTGTGTTTGTGCTTTTCTCTTCTCACGTGAAAGGGAAAAACGTGATTTCATATACTGTGCTTGTGTCATGTGACACTATTTGACTCAAATGACAATTGTGGAGTTTGCGATTGTTGCCTGTCACTGAAATCTGATTCAATTGCAGCAGTTCAGTTCAGATAAAGAGGATTTTGAGTTTTGGAAACCAAATACTTCAAGTCATTTCTTCTTGTTCTGTTGTATGTTTGACATAAATGGTGTGCTGGGTGATTACAGCTCATAGAAAGTCTAAATCAGTTTCCAGTGCCTTTATAATAAATAACTACTTTTAATTTTTTTGGAACATGAAATTAATATTTTTAGGTTTTAACTATAGACTTTTTAGTAGTAGTTTTAACAAACCAAGTTTCCACAGCAGGTATTAAGAATCTAAAAAACGTCTGAAGAATATGTGAATTTAGAGCATTGTACACGTGTCCTCTTACCTGACTCGCTAGTGTTTGGTTTTTCCTCCTGAGACCCAGTCACTGCTCTTTCGAGAGCGGCTCGCTGCTCATCCCCAAGAGCTGCTAGTTGCCCAGTGGTCACCATGGCAGCGTTGTCAGGACCCAGAGCCTCGAGCTGAGAAGCAGAGAGTCCCTGGAGGGAAAAACAGGAAGTGACACACAAATCAGAGAACCTAGGAAAAGTAGTTAAGGAAAACAACAATGTGTAATCACTCACAAGTAATTTAAATGTAGCATTTAAATCTTATTCAAGTAAAACACTGAAGTGTTTTCAGCTAAATGTTATCAACAAAAGCAACAGTACTCACCATGTCAAAAAGCGCCTGAGTAAGTATCATTAATGTACATGCAGCATATTGTTTTATAATAAAAGTAATACATTTATTTGTGCTTTTCAAGTAAACTGAAAAACATTTAGTCAAGGATTAAAGGAGAAACATTAAATGCATAAGTACTGGGTGTATGCAATATTTGTATTGTATTTTGTCAATGTGGATAAAAATATTTAATTATTTCTATTTCAGTTCAAATCCACTTGTTAAAAACAGTTTGTGTCTGTAAGATTATATGTGATAAACAATGGCAATTCAAAGTGTTTTACATTGAGGATGATAAAGACAAATATTGGTCATACAATATAATAAAACAAGCTTTTTAATGGCACATTGCATCCATTCTGAAAAGGGTAAAAATTTGTAAAAGAAGACGACTTTATGTAAATACACTGTTCCCCCACTGCTGAATTTGTCTTTCAGCTGAAAGTCGATGGAGAGACTGAACAAAGTTCTTAAAAAAGCTACTTACAGCAAAGTTGTCAGCTGGTATGAGCGGGATGGAAGTTTCACTAAAAAATGGACAAACGGATTCTTTCAAAGAAGCCAACTCAGTTCTGTCCAGCCCAGCTGAGGGAGAGAGAAACGGGGGGGGGGGGGGGGGTCAGTATTTTCACAGGCGGAGAAGTGGAGTACTGACGTAGTTTAGAGGAATATTACACTGGAGTTTGGTTTCCTGCAGAGAAAACACAGAGACACAGGAAATGACCTCACCAATGATGTTGCCCAAGTCAGACACATGTGCTTCAGTCCAGCTGCTAGGCTCCCCGTACGCTGACACAGCAAGACTTTTCAACTGGCGTGCAACCTGATAGGGGCAGTGAATATCCCCCATCGAGCCGACAGCATCCCTGTGACACACGCGGGTTTGAGATTATTCTCACTGTTGATTGTACAATGTTATTTGCTGCAGAACTTTTTATTATTGATTAGTACTGCTTTGAATAAGACATTGAGACCAGAGATGAAGACAACAACAATCTTGCATTGATAGTTGAGGTTAAAGCAACAGTATATAACTTCTGCTGAGCCACAGCGCCCTCTGCAGCCTAATATCTATGAACGTGTTGACTGCAAAGTTCAACGTTCAGGGTGAGGAGTTGGAATGAAAGCTACACCATTCTTCTGAATCCATTCTACATTAAACCCATTTTTAAGCTATTATTTTAAGGTAGACATGTTAAATAATGTTGCTTTAAGTGAAGATAAGCTGGATGAGCTACTGTTTTTTTTAAATACCTGCTGTGCCTTGTAATCTAGCAGTAGTGGTGGTACTTTTGTCAGTTTTCATGACAAATTAATTGGGTTTAAACTAATTTGTGAATAGGAAACAGTGATATGTGTGTGTTCTGAATGTTGCACAAACTTGAAGGCTTCTATGTCGAGCTGTCTGATCTCGCTGTGGTTGAGGCCACAGATGAACTGGTTCAGCATGACCATCTCTGCAGCTCCCAGCTCCTGGGCCATCAGGTTGTTGTATTTAGCAACACCCGTCCACACTGACTCCATCTATTGAGAGAGGTCCTCACGATTAGGCGACATCACGAGCATCGTCAGTGTAACAGTCGTGAGCATGCCAAGCTGTTTCTAGTTCACCTGCGACTCCATCCAGCCACAGTCAGTAATGTCCTCCATAGCGTCCAGAGAGAAGGGGAGTGTCACCAGGTCTGTGTTCGAGAAGTCCTGGTTTATACATCCCATCTGCATCACCACACTCTCAGTCATCTGTGACACCGGGCCAAAGACCTGCAGACACACAAGAAAACACAAATTCAAGAATGATGTTTGGGATGCACTTTTCTATGTTTGCCAAAATGAATTATTGTTTATTTACACTTGAGCTTTTAAAGAGTACATTATTATAAATTGTATAAAGAGATTGATGATGTGCCGCCACTTGCTCCACTATCCAGCAATTAAAGCGATTAAATTAGTAGAAGTCGGGGGATGGAGCTGCGATATCGAGGTCTCTCCGAAAACACATGCTAGACCAATGGGGAGTTAGTCTCAGCTGTCAGCCATTACGTTTAACCCTGTTTTAGTATCAAATAACTAATTAAAACCAAACCTTCGGGAAAAATTTGCACTTGGACATACATCATTACTAACATGGAGGAGGTGGGACTTATGCTCTACACTGCAGCCAGCCACCAGAGGGAGATCAAGACACTTTGGCTTCACTTTTAGGGAAGTCATGTTATCCATCTCCTATCTTCAGTTTATGGTTTTTGTGATTAAATAAGTTGAACCATTCAACCGTTACACTTTGATTGAGATCAGTATTTCTGAGGGTCATTTAACATATTTTACCTCAGTTGCTATTTTTCTGAGCATGTTCAGTTGGTCTGCACTGTAGTCAGTGACGCGACCGAGTGTTTCTACTGTGGAGACGAAGGTTTCCTTTGACATCTTCTCCATCTGTGCAGGCGTCCAAAAGACATTGTACATTCCCAACTCCTCTATCAACGAGATAGTGGGTGCTTCTGTACTGGTAATGTCAGCTGAGAGAAACAGAACAGCAAAGAAGCACAGAACACGTGAGAAATAAAAAGGTATACAGCAGAATCATACATGGACAAAATTAACAACACACACAAGATGTCTCCTCCTCACCTGCCCTCTTTCTACGTTCTGAATTTGATGGAGGGGTGATGGTGAGATCAAATAATTTCTTTTTCAGAGCGCCTGAGACGTAGGGGAGACGTGACTTCAGAAAATAGAGAACGTCCTTCATCCAGGGCTAAAAGAGACGGAGAGGGGGGGGGGGGGGACCCATAAAGTTATCATGAAGAATAAATGCGTGAATAAAGACACAGAGAAGGCACTCCCCTCTTCATTTTGAGTGACTGATGATTTATTGATGAAACATGATCTGCATCATGAGACCAAAGAAGATTCACACCTTATTTGGCAGAGCAGACGTGGCATTGTCGTCCAAAAGAAGGAGAGGGCCCAGTGCTTCCATAGTCTCTGCGGACCAATCAGATGGATCCCTGAAGAAGAAGAAAAAAAATGCATCACACATGTTACTACATGTTTCTCTGTAGTAACTCCAGTGCTCACAGGGAGAATGTCCTACTTATAAGTCTGGATGAGCAGCTGTATTAGGTCCGTTCTGTGGCGTTGAGGAATATGCAGGCAGGTGGCCATGTCCCACAGGCTGGAGCGCATGACATCAGGGTTCATGAGGCGCAGTTGGGAAGCAGACAGCTCACACAACAGCTGGCCAAGCCTGGACACATCCTCAGTGGTCAGTTCGGACAAATCCTCCACCTGCGAATGTACAGAAAAACATCTCAAGCCACTGGACTCATTATGTGATACTGGTGGTTTAATGCGTTTATTAAATGGCTTCACAATCAACACCATCAAGAGATTTGGGGCTGAAATGCTAAACCTCAGTCTCTGTGCGTACTTTGGACAGGCAGCGCAGCGCCCTCTGCAGGAGTGCACGGCGAGACGGGGCGCGCCGAGGTAATGAGCTCATGTTGGCCACTTCCATCTTGTCGAGGAAGACAGGACACACCGAGTCAGGCAAGTCCTTCACCTTGGCAGGCCTGGGACAGTGGAAATGAGATCTCAGGCTGGGACACTTTATTGTAGAAAATCAGGAAAATCGAAACGAGACAGGAGAAATGAAGAGCGTCTGTTTACGGCAGGTGAAGAAGCAAGAGCGTAGGAATGTTATCCAGCTCCTCCTCTGTGATGGTTTGGAAATAGTCAGGTCTCTTTTTCTCCAAAGTCGCAAAAAGCTTTCGGGACGCACATATCGCCTGAAAACACATTTGTTATCATTAGGTTTTAATTCACAGATGACTGTAGGTGTATGTGTGAGTATATGTATATGTATATATATATACCTGCACTTTGGAGAGCCACTGTGGAGTCTCAGTTATGGCCTGAGCCATGTCCAGTGAGTCTTTGTCCGCAACTGTTCCAATCATCTTACAGGTCACACCCTGGAGGACTGAACGCAGCCTCCTGTTTCAGCCAATGATATTTAGAAAGTATGCAAGTGAAGCCATAGCAGAGAATTCACATGCAGCAACAAGAATATGCAGATAATAGAAAGCAACTTATAATATACACTGTTTATATTAAGTCTGTAGTAAACATGACTTTGATTAAGCTCCATTTCTGTGATGAGGTCCTGAAGATAAACATTTCTCAATATCACCTCTAGAGGGGTTTTTTGGCCACTCTGTTTCTTGGTCGATTTGTTTTGTTGTTATGTCAAAACTACTGAACGGATTTTCATGTAACTTGGTGGAAAGACGCGAGAAGAAAGAACCCACTACATTTTCGTGGATCCAACCAAAGGAGCAGATGCATGAATTTGTTTCTCACTTTCTTCAACATTGCGAGATAGGCATTTTCTTTTTTACATTTTCACAAATTTCCCTGAGAATATTTCATGGATCTTGATGGCAAAACAAACAAAACAGGGACATTTAGGAAACCGATCTAAATGAGTGTGTGAAATTTGTTGCTGCTTGATTGAATTTAAAGGGACTGTTGGGCTTTGGCCAGGTACTAAGGTCCGTTCTGGTTTATTATATATAATCAAAGATATTTTAGAAGCTCAAGGATACTACTGTCTTAATTAATGACTGATGAGATACATCTCTTATCTTACCTATAGTTTAACGGATTTTGGTCATGCATCTTTTTTGCCAGGTATGCTGCCTGAGGAGAAAACAATAAAATGAATCTCATTACAGAATTATCTTTGAAAACGCCTTATTCAACAATTAAATCATATATTCATGGATCATTATTAAAACAAAAAGAGCATTCAGCTGCAATACCTGTGACTGACTCCAGTTTCTTGTCTCCACTTGGTCTACAAAAGTGCTGTTTGTTTTCCTCAGGACGTTTAGAGACAGAACCCGAAGCAAAGGGTCGGACAGCTTCGACAACAGCTCCGAGGAATTCACATCTTTGCGCAGCTACAGAGAAACATTGAACTCGTTCTGAGATTATGTTTACACTGTAAATGATATCACAGACAGCACACATAATTTTTCACTAAAAATTTTGTTTTATAATATAATCTATCATTCTCTTGGGTTCGCTCGGTAGTTAGCCTCTCTTTCCCGCTTCTCACTCACCCCCATCAGCATGGCCTTCAGCTGCCCCCTCCTCATCCTCTTTGAGATGTTCCTCAGAGCATCTGGATCATCCAGGATCTCCCGGGCTCTGATGTGCTTGAGCATGCACCTCGGCAAACCTTTTACAACTGACTGGAGGGTGATCAGCTCCTCGAGTGTAACCTCTTTACACTAAAGTCAAACAGATTGAGACAAGTATCAGAGGAAAGGAAGAAGAAGTTGAGACAAGCTGCCAACCCTGCATGCTCACCTTTTTGCCGTCCAGTTTTGACATGAGCAGAGCCATCAGCTGGCTTTTGGTCCATTGGACATTGGGCCCCATATTTTTGAGGATGGCTTCGCGATCAGTGTCAGGGAGTTTGGACAGTTGTGTGGGAGACAACAAGGTAATGCTACTGCCCAGCTCATGTACTGACTGAGCAGCGTCGGAACTTGACATCACAGACTGGACAAGGCGCTTCCTCAGCTTCAGTTAGGATGGAGTAAAACACAAAGCGTCAACAAGAGAAGATTCATGAAATGTGTAACTTCAGTCCCGGCTGAAGAGGGACATGTGTGAAAGACTAAGCGAGTCAGTGATACCTTTCTGCTTCTAGGGTTGTTGCAGTTGTCAAGCTGAGAGAGGAGTTTCTTGCTGAGATCAGGAGTCAGGTCTGGAGCATCGTAGTAACAAGCCAGTGTGCCGAGCCTGTGGACGGTTAAAGGGATGAATGCATTTTTCTTTTATAATGAATGAATGACTGTGGCGATGCTCTCTTTCTCTAGTCGGTACATCTAAGACTTTTCCACCTCAAACAGAATCAATAACAGAGCAAAGATCGGACATTTGTGGCAGACAGTCAATATCAGTGACGCTGGAAGTCTATATAATAACATTATATTCAATGCAGTGATGCAGCAAAATGTATAAATTTATATTAATTTGATTGGCCAGCAACATTGTATACAAATTTAAGAACATTTTATATTTCAACCAGCAGCAAAGATATATATATATATATAATATAATATATATTACAGCCACTAATGTCCGTCGAAATGCTAAACCACTAAAATTTTGTATTAAAATGTATCTTTTCATTGATTTGTTA
The DNA here is from genome assembly GCA_026259375.1 of Verasper variegatus. NCBI lineage: Eukaryota > Metazoa > Chordata > Actinopteri > Pleuronectiformes > Pleuronectidae > Verasper > Verasper variegatus. Next base: position 14,859,002 of record CM048048.1, read on the forward strand.
ACCTTTTCCGCCTTGCAGTTCAATCCCCTTGCCAGTAGTGGGCGTTGCAGACCCCTACTTCCAGCATCAGGTTGGTGAATATAAACAACTTAGACATTAAAGTATGTTCATCTGCTCTCGTCTGTTTTCTGAGGAAACTCTATGATAAGTGGAAATCCCTCATTCCTTTTGAGCATGATGACTCATCTTTTGCAAACAAGGTCCTGATAAAAAAAAAAAAACTGCTGTAATGCAGTAACCTGCACACATCTGTGCAAGAATACACATACTTGTCTGTATGTTTCGCCAACTCCCCACTTCCACCGTAGCACTCCTGAATCCTTTCCAGAAACTGCTTGCTCAGGCTGGGTTTCATCTTGCTCATTCTGCTCAAGGTGGATGTGAACCAGTCCGACTTGAAAAATTCACACAGCTGGAGGAGAAAAAGCAAAAGGTCATCAACCAACATAAAATCTTGTTATTTGGTACTTCCAGTTCCACGGGCTCTTTATCATCCTTTGCACCTCACCATCTCTTTGGGAGAGGAATCCACATCATGCAGAGTTAGGCGGGAGATGTAAGGCCCAATAGTTTTTATCGCTTTCAAGTTCAGCCATTTCAGTGAACTATTGCAGCGTTCCATAGATTCTACAGAATGAACAATTGTTATTCAATCACATGATTTTGCATCAGAGAAGCTGCTTTTTGCTTTTATGGCTCGTACTCTACTAGTTTTTCTCTTTTCTGTTATTAACATATGGACACATAAATTAATGTATAAATAAGTAAATAAATGTATGAATATGTGAATACAAAATAAATGTAGAAATACAGGAGTAGCCTTTTTCATTACAAACTGAATACATTTTTTCATGTATTTATTTATCTATTTAATTATTTCTACTAATGACATTTTTTTGTCCTTCATAGAATACTGTATAAACAAGTAAGTGTGTGTGTAACTGTTTTTTTTTATTGCAGAGAGCGTTTACTGACCTGATGGCTTTGACTCCCCTCCTGAGACAGATGGTGGCCTCATTGTGCAGTTGAAGTAATTCTGAGTGATCTGCTCTTTTACCCATTTTACCACAGAAGCTCTTTGATGGTCAGACATGGTGTCGTACATGTCCCGCATCACGTTCATGCTGGAACCAACAGAGGTTTTACAATGTTTAGGAGAGTTGCTGAGAGAGAGCAAAGAAGGTCACTGTATGAAATCATACTCACATATTCTCCATGTATAGAGCCTTTACTTCAAGAGGAAGGTTCAGTCTTGAAGGAGGCATATCTGGCAGTGCAGGTTTGGCCGCCCACACCATTGCGTCATACTCGCCTGGGTCCATGTTGTTTTCACCTGCCGTGGTCAGAGTCGTCCAGGACATGGGGGCCACAATGGCTTGCATGTAACATGCAGATGCTTCCTGTGGAGAGATGTCAGGTATGATGGCACTACCAGAGAGAAATGTTGATTTATTAATGGATAGTTTAGTTGTTGGTAAGATGTTGGCATTAGTGCACTGACAGAGGAGTTCCTCATCAGTCTGATCATTTGTTGAAGTTTGGTACAATTCCACATCTTGTTTGGCTAAAAGAAAAACAGAGAAAAGAATCAATGTGAATATTAACAAATAAAAAATAACGAAATAAAATGCTGAATATTAAGATCATAGTTTTACTCCTGAAAATATTCAGTGATTAACTTGTGACCAACATATTAAGAAAATGGATTTCATGTTTCAACGATTGTGGTTTTGAGAACACATAATGTATAAATGAGATTTAAGTGCAAAACCATGTGGGTACGTGTGGATGACTGTTGGTTTGTATGTGCGTCTTCACACCGTTTCATCTGAGTCAGCCATGGTGACCCGGCCTACTGAATCTTTGCTTGCGTCCTCTGTGGCTAATTTCAGAGCATCAAGAAACGTGGACAGGTTGGAACTGGACAAGTCCTTGTTTGTTTCCTCCACAGTCAAATCACTGAGAGTGGAAACAGGAAGCAGGTGAGTGGAGCTGGTGATAAAGATCATGAGCCGTGTTTCATTTGTTTATTCATCTTGACATTTGATTATCCAAACAAATTCAAACTAAACTATGTTGTTTTCCATGAGCACTTTGCTTCATTGTCATATACGCATCCTTCAACCGTCTTCAGGTGGAGCCGAGGGCCTTGCTCTGCCGTGTCTTGACTTCCCCTGTTCTCAACTTGAAGCGAATAAATCTCCTCCGAAGCCTAAAACAAGTGTAATGGCTCAAATCATATCAGTTTGCTTTAAAAAGGACGAATAGAGGAATAAAACATATGAAAACAACTCAATAAAAACTCTCTCCAGGAAATCAACCAAACCCATAGTTGCCTGTAATTGAAAACAGGGCTCTGCTGCATCATCGTAGGCATCTGGTATCCTGTAACACAGCAACGTAGCACAGATAACACACGTCAGGACTGGACTGAATAATTCACATAGTGAATAGTTAGTGAGTCATGTGTAAACATGGCCCTCACATGCACAATGACACACACACACACTCACACACGCACACAACTAATTTCAAGTTTTCTCACCCATGTTCTGGCACTTCATCATCTGATTGAGAAAAGCAGAGCAGATAAGGTCAATTTGAAAATTCCTCATGGGAGTTTCTATTGACTGTATCTCCTTCAAATGACTCACCAGTTTTTTGGCCATGTTCTTGAAGTTAAGTTTTCCAGGCATCTTATATTGAGGCTTTGCTGAGGACGTAATGTTCAAACACATAACACATAAATAACATGGATGCTAATTCTAAATGGACAATAACTTTGTGTGAGGGCACTGCTGCTCACCCGAGGTTGCACAGGCTACAGCGAGTAGCAGGAGAAATGTTCCTCCTTTTGAGGCCATGGTGAGAGGTCCTCCCTGCCTGTCTGTTGAATATGTTTGAAACTGTCCATCACATTTTACAAGTGAGTTTCTCCCAGGTTTGTTTAATATTTCTTTGTGGGTTTTATTTCCCAATGAAAAGTTGCAAGGTGTCATGATTTTGTAATCAAGTCTCCAGATGTTGTGGAACCTGTCTCCATGTGAACACGTGTCTGCCATACACCCTTCCTCTAAGGACCTGTGATCATACCGCCCAAGTTACCATTGGTGTTACCCATGCGATGGGAGACTCTGGGGACCTGGATGTTAACATCCTGTGACAAACAGGTCTGAAAACGTACACGATGTACCAGGGAACAACATTTTGTCCACTTCCCAGGAAAAACAGCTTTGATTTACATGACTTCAAACATTTGCATGTAGATCATGTGTAATCGAGTTCATTTGCTTTCTAATAATTTTACTTCTCATTTAAATATGCCCGATGATAATGAACATTTGAGTTAGAAATAAGAATATTAGACTTGTAATGACCTCTTTAAGTTATATATAGTATCCCAAGACCATTTATCTTAAAGTGAGACAAGATTTTAATGCATAATAACATTTTCTCATCACTAATGAAAAAACAATTAATCAACATTAAAAATAACTATTAAATCATACTAAATGCATATACATAGTATGTATCTTCTATGTACGTTTTAACACAGTTTCAAGAATTACACATCACAAAGACTGAAAAGGAAAACAAATAACTTTCGGATTCATGGGATAGTTAGGTTTTACTCACAGAATCTGCGTCTGGTCCCTGGTAGATTTCAAAAACAAACAATTTAATGTATAGAAAAAACAGAATACAGAGGAGTGGCGGATGCACGTCCTCTTCCTCTGCCTCTCCGTCACGTCTGATGAGAGCTGGGTGGTTATTTGACCTCTACTTACTCAAAGCAGGTGCATGGTGTATAATGACAATGTGTGTTTGTGTGCTTGTTTGCGTGTGACAGAGTGGGAGGGAGAGAGATAGAAGAAGAGAGAGAGAGAGGGAGAGAGAGATATATTTAATAGACGCATTCTCATGTGAACCATGAAATTATCTCAGCATTGTAAAACAAAGAAGAGTTAAAGCTTAAAAAGTTGTTGAAAAACTCTCCTCATATGTATAACTGTGACTTTTACTCAGTTATATTTTAAATTAACCGATGCAGGCTTGAACCCGACACAGTGATTCCAATTCAAATGAATAGTGCAAACAGGATTACACAACCAAAAACAAACCAACAAACAGAGGTGACCACAGAGAAAAACTTTATTTACATACAGAGGAAGCTGGGAACTCACAGCAGCAGAACAACGAGTGGTAATGAATGTTCAGGTAATGGATGTTATTGAAAAATACACTAAGGGCATCACTTCTCTGTAGGAAAACAAAGTAGATTAAACTCATACAAAACAGTAATTCGCTAAACTCACTCAAATTAACAGCACACTGGACCATTGATAAATAAAAAATGAAAGTGTTTTATCGCCAAATAACCAAGAGATGTGACTTTAATACGTAGAGAAGTGTCAACCTATTCCGCCCCTCACACGCGGCGTGAACCCTGTAGTTGAGTGGACACTGCCCATATCAGACGAATGCAGATCAAAGCATGTGAACTTCAGTACACAATGAGCTCTTTGACATGTCCCTCTGACTCACCTGCGTGTGATGTGACCAACAGTGTGTAATGCCCACAGGACATCCTCCTCCTCATTAGCTTTTAATCACACTCATTAGGAAAGGCCATTGGTAGCTACTGTATATCTCGCTGGATCCTGCATGCGTGACAGCAATCTGAAACGCTATCAACCAAACAGCTTTGTAGACAGACATAAACTGATTAACATCTAGTCACTGGAGTTCCTATGTGTGTCGCTCAGTACAGAGAAAGACCCAAAGGAGAAGTTAGCGGCTCCACGGCCGTCGGGTGTTTTAGTCCATGACGCGGTTTCCCTCCATTTTGAAGCTGACATCAGCGCAAAGGCTTGGGTTGTTGAAGTGATCTGAAAAAGATCAGACACTGGTTAGTTTTTTCATTAGTGATGAGAAAATGTTATTAAGCAGGTTAAATTGCCAGAATCAGGCCCAACAAGTCCAGGAGCAATGCTGAACCGTAGACCAGGTAAGAAGACTCAGAGGTCATTAAAAAACTGTGTCCAAACTCCAATGTTCTGCAAGGAAATATCAATAATTCCATTTTTCACATACTCTGTGTGAGTGTGTGCACAAAGGCTCACCTGCAGCGAACTCCCGTATGTCACCGGGTCTCTTAAGAAGCACATTTCTGTGAGGAGGACATCAAATACACAGACTGAGTCCTTTGAGCAAATTGAAATGTTGACATTAAAAGGTGATGATCTGCACATTCTCCTCATATGATGCTGAAAGATCTGACACTACAGAGGCCGTTTTGACTGTGAGCTTTGTGGAGGCTTCAAATGCATTTCTGACTCCAAGAGTTAGACTGTTTGTACATGGCAGGTTTCATTCATGAAGAACAATCATTTTATACATATTTTGTATAAGATCTCCCTCCACAAGTAGTGAGGTGTCTATGTTGCATATTATAAAACAGGTCACAGGGGACAACATGTTTATGAACCTGTTTAATTCTTCTTTTCATTTTTTGGTCTCGTTATTTCTTCCATTCTTTTGGATGGTCTTGTTGTTGTAAACCTTTTGTGTGTTGATTTCTTCTGTGAGACATCAGGAGCTTTTTGAAATCAAAATTATCTCTGACATGAGCAGAGTTCATCACATGGAGCAGAACCATCTTCTCACCTGAGGAAGTCTCCCACCAACACCTCCACCTCTGGGTGCGACCTCAAGTACTTCTCATTGTCGATTCTCGTCTTGATCTGGAAAAGGAAGAAATTGCGCATTTCCTGAAGCAGTCTTACAAACAAACAACATTTCCAATCCAGCAGCTGCAGTTACTGATGCTGACACTAAACACACGAGCCTCTCTTGTGTTGTGACGTCACCTTGAACTGTCGCAGTTTATCCTGCTGCTCAGGACTCAAAACACCGACGTCCAGTTTCGTCAAACCTCCTTTTCCAGCCATCGTTTCTCTACAGATTTCACTGGTCTAAATGTTTGCATGTCCGCTGGGAGCCATTTTAACAGTAAGGGCTAGCGCAAATCGTGGCAGCGGCAGCTCGTAGAGGCACTTCCGGTGTCAACAGAAACTGCCACTGATATGTAAAGGCAGCTGCCTTTGTTGCCACGCTGCTTAAAGGAAGCTGCCTTTGTCGCTACATTGTTATTGTTGTCACACTGTTTGGGGACAGTTGTTATAGTTGTCACACTGTTTGGGGACAGTTGTTATAGTTGTCACACTGTTTGGGGACAGTTGTTATAGTTGTCACACTGTTTGGGGACAGTTGTTATTGTTGTCACACTGTTTGGGGACAGTTGTTATAGTTGTCACACTGTTTGGGGACAGTTGTTATAGTTGTCACACTGTTTGGGGACAGTTGTTATAGTTGTCACACTGTTTGGGGACAGTTGTTATAGTTGTCACACTGTTTGGGGACAGTTGTTATAGTTGTCACACTGTTTGGGGACAGTTGTTATTGTTGTCACACTGTTTGGGGACAGTTGTTATAGTTGTCACACTGTTTGGGGACAGTTGTTATAGTTGTCACACTGTTTGGGGACAGTTGTTATAGTTGTCACACTGTTTGGGGACAGTTGTTATAGTTGTCACACTGTTTGGGGACAGTTGTTATAGTTGTCACACTGTTTGGGGACAGTTGTTATAGTTGTCACACTGTTTGGGGACAGTTGTTATTGTTGTCACACTGTTTGGGGACAGTTGTTATAGTTGTCACACTGTTTGGGGACAGTTGTTATAGTTGTCACTGCAGTAACACGCTGATAAACATTCATAAATACGTATAAATCACACGGAATAAGTCACAAACAGCGTTAGTTGCCCTCAAACAGGGTGGCAGCAGTGGCAGCTGCCTCAAATCGCTGCAACTGCCTCTACAAATCAGTGGCAGTTTCTGTTGCCACCGGAAGTGCCTCTACGAGCTGCCGCTGCCACGATTTGAGCTGCTGTCTCTCCATTTTTAACCACCATCTGCTAATGACACTGTTTGTGCGGTTATCAACAACTGTTACTATAGAAACGAGTTCAGGCAGTTGACAGCTGCGTCCTCTAGGGGGCAGCACGTCCTAACGTAAGACAAGTTAAGATAAGATAAGATGAGATAATCCTTTATTGGTCCCACAATGGGGACATTTACAATATTACTGCAGCAAGAGTCAAAAATAGGCATCAGTAAGTAATAATAAGTAACATGGAATATTTAAATGTAAGGGTAATAATACTTAAGTGTAAGCAAATATACAAAACATAGACAAATATGAATGGAAAGACAGAATGAATATAGCACAGTTAAACCAAAGTTAAAGTTCAGTCCATGATTGGTCCATAATAGTGCCTGTATTTCTACTGGGAGCACAGCTGGTTGAACAGACTTACTGCTGCAGGGAGTAAGACTGGTAAAAATCAAATCAGTAATACATGTACTACAGCGTATACTGCTGCTGCTGCTGCTGCTGCTGCTGCTGCTGCTGCTGCTGCTGCAACATGGACTGGCAGTTGTGGTGTTTCTGTGAATAAACATAAGCTACTAAGCTTCATAATATAAAATTATAGCAGTAGAACAACTCAAATTTTGTATCTTGTGTGCACAAGTTAATAAAATGTAAACAACTTAATAAATTAACTTAACATCGACATAGTAGAGGTATGATTGGCATATGCCATATACACCACAAGGGTATTGATTTTATTGCTTTTAAGAGCAATAACAATTTGATAATGCAACAGTCAAAGGTGAAAATGAAACTGGATTAGCTGAGTGCTCTCATCATGGTGGCTGTGAGCATCTGAAGTTGTCAGAGGCGCAAGGATTTTTTGTAAATTATCATGTGTTAACATGTCAATATGTTTTGCACACAAGATGGTATATATCAACTTTTGGGACTTTTTGAGCTCAGTAGTTCGTCAGCTAAGAACCCCACAACCTTCTCAAGAGTACAGCTTTTGGACTATTCTATCAAATTTTAAGATAATAAAAGAAAAGTAAACCACTGTGGTTTAAAGAAAAAGCAAACCATTGTGGTTTACTTCTGTATTTAATACACAAATCACATTTCATATATGGCTACATAATTTTTTTTTACCAGTGTAACCCTTTCTGGAAGCTGGCTGACTGGAAAACTGTTTATATTGTGGATGAAAACCATCAAATTTCAGTGTAAAAGGCAGGAAAGCAACAGGTTTGTAAAGAATATGTGGAAACTGAGAGGGCAGGATGTGAGTGAAATAAATGACAAACCTTTTAAAAAATATATTCAGGCATAGATGCAAGGCTTTACAGCAATTAGACCTGCATCCGACACATTTTAGGAGGCAACAGGAAGAGAAGTTAAAATACTGCTCTTATATGACAAATACAAAAAACATATTTTCAGAGGTATTTTAGGCATGAGATAGTTTGAGAGATAGAACCACAGACTTTACAAGCTGAGAACCACAACAATTGTAAGTTTACTGTACTTTTGTCATCTGTGACACGAGTTCTGAGGTTAAAAACACCAATCCAGCATGACAAAAATGTTCTAGTTTGTTTTGAGTGGCATCACATCCTCTGGGTCAAGAAATAGCTTGTGTTGTTGAAGTGAACGGCCTCTGTTCTTTCCTCCAGCCTTTGCACTTCCTCATTTTCTCCTTCCCCTTCGTCTGCTTCACCAGATGAGGGCTGATGGTGAGACGGAGGGATAAAGGTCACCAGGGCCTGTCCTTCTGGGGCGGCTGTTGTGGTGGGTGGAGGTTGAGACGAGTCACCTGACTGGAAACAGTGGAGTTTAGACATGATTCTGTCCTTGTGTCTGAAATGAGAAATGAGAAATAAGAGACAAGTGACGTTTCATTTAAGATCTATATTTGTCATACATATATAGAGCGAATTCTAATTTTGGAGTCAAGTTGGATTAACGCAAACCAAGTGCAATAACCGGGTGCACATTAAGCAGCAGGTGTGTCACTACCTGAACATGTAGGCAGCTAGAATGATTGACATGAGAAAAAATGAACCACAGATCCACAGGACGTGATGCGACACCTCCACTCCCCCAACCACTGGTCCAGGATCTGCAGTGAAGACAGTGAGAAATTGCAAGGGACCAAAACAACATCCATCCAAGTGGCTGTATGTGTGTGTGTGTGTGTGTTATAGGTGTGTTGAGCCATGTTTCCTGTGGCTTGTTTCGTTGTTGAGCCTCACTTATTATGATGACATGGCTTCCTGTTAGAACCTAGTGGGCCAGGGGGAGTTTTCAGAACTGAAAAACATTGAAAGTTTGACTCCAGCAGCTTATATCATCCCTATAACTCTTCTTTGTTTCTCAAAATACATATTTAAAACTTTTTATCATGAAAAAAATTCCCCTAATGGCCTTAAAATTGCTTCGATGTACCTTCTCCCCTTCCTTCCTCATTTTGTGAATGGGATCTATGAATATGCTAATATGTCCTGTTCCCTGATGTCTCCCCACCCTCACAGCGCCACTTGCAGTTGAAGAGCATTTTCTATGGGGTAGAAATTTGTGTGTGCATAATCAGATTTTTAAATGTGTAAAGGAATGTGTGCTGAGATTTGTAAATGCGAACAACAATTTGGAAATATGTATTCAAAAACTGTGAGTGCATTTTTCATCCACACATTCACAGATCCATGCAAACATTTGCAGATCTGTCTACACACGTACAAATGTCAATACAATTGCAAATCTCATTACACATTTACAGATTTTTTACATGTTAATCTACACACTCTCTCTCTCTCTCTCTCTCACAAACACACACACACACACACACACACACACACACACACACACACACACACACACATACCATTGGGTGTGTTGTCCTCTTCAGCAGATCCTTCCTCTATGAATTCTGGGAACTGTTTATTAAAGAAACAGACAGAAGAGACAATGTGAGTTTCTGCAGGGAAATGAAAACAAGCTAAAGCACAAATCATTTCCCCATAGATCAATGACACACTCTTCAGGCTCTTACCATTGTGGTCATCAGATCATCACTGAGTTTATAAGCTGAGGAGATAAAATAATTTTGACATAAATCAGTAAAGCTACAATCAAGTTTCAGAGGGCTGTAGATTGACATTTTGGCAAATAGGCTCATTTGACTTTTTTCTGTGAGAAGCAACTTTAATGTCTCAATAATCATGTCTAATAATTTCAATAATTCAGATAATGTAATTCCACAATAAATGTGCAGCTGGACAATGAGAAAATTAGTTTAGCTTAGCATGAAGACTGGAAAAACCAGGCCTCCTTTTGTCCCGAAAATAAAATATAAAATCCACTAACCAGCACCTCTACTGCCACTAGCATACACATCATGTCAGTTTATCTAATCTGTGTAAACATGTTGAGTAAGTATTAATCTTCGTATTTACAAGAAGTGCATTCCCCAAATAATCAAACTGTTCCTTCCCGTTTGAAAGATGATATGAAGAATTCTTATGGAATGTGACAAATAAACTTTAAAGTCAGTGTAAAGAGTGTAGTTGAATATTTTAGAATTGATCCATCAAACTTGAGAAATAAAAAGATGAAACATTTTTCCTAAAGGAAGGATTTTTGTTTTCATTTTAACTGAGGTGTAAACTTCATAAACAGAGTGAACGGATTCAAATAGGAAAATAAACACATTGGTAAAACTCTGCATGTGTGAGTGGATGATTTCATGCTCAGTTTTTCCAGGAAGGAAACAGGAGCTCTGCTTCCTCAGGTTGTCATGACTACTTTTGTCTGTGTCCAGGGTGGATTATGAATGGCTTGAATGCTCGTTGATAAACTTTAAGGATTTACAGGTCATTTTATATCACGTTCGCGTCTTAAACCAACTGGGTACGTTTTCTGGCTGTTGGCTCTGGGCAATAAGCAATACTAACTTTAGTTTTCTACTGATAATGGTGACACCAACACATTTTAAGTAGCTTGAACATATATATACTATATATATTTACCTGTCCAGCTGCTGATGTTGACAGGGGAACTCCAGTCGCTCCACTGACCTTCATATTCTTCCTTAGTCCTGAGCCAAATCACGTATTTAACACCAGGCATCGCATCAGTGATGGTGTACGAGCGCTTGCTCGTAATCATATTTATCTGCATAAACACAGACACAGGAAACCAGGTAAATATACATTATTCTGACGTTAACCGAATTACAGCGGAATCTGTAACCTTTTCAGGTCAGTGAGAATGTCAGCTGTGAACAGTAACACACATCAACTGTGAATGTATGGTGAAACAGTCAATTTACATGCTGATTGACTGAAGGAGACCCTGTCTCGTAATGTGCTGGTGTCGGCTACGGCTATGTTCTGCTCATCATGTATGACTAACACCCTTATTATAGAGCCATGGAGACCAGGAATTGCACGGCCCATGTTTCTAGCTCTGTACCAACGACACGTTACAATGGTCCACATGTTCAAATAGAATTACCACATTGCCGCCACCAAGAGTTTCAGTCTACAATTAGTCATTTCCAGATTCATGAGGTCATCGTGACCTTTGACCTTTAACTACTGAAATCAAATCAATTAATCGGTGGGTCTTACTGAATACTCACAGACAAGCTGAAAACATAATGCCTTGCCAGTGCAGAGGCATAAAACTGCCACCGCCACCCCCCCCACCCCCCCACCCTCTGTCCGTCGCTCCGGCACCACACACCTGCTCATGATGATGCGAGGACTCCAGCGGTTGATATTTGATCTCATAGATTAGTGTATAATATCTGTCTTGAAACTTCCAGGATGTGGAAAAATTCCAGTTGACCTTTATCCATTTCTCATGTCCCTCCACCTGTGTGACTCTGATGTCTGATGGGGGGTCCGGCTTCACTGTGAAGGCAGGAGGTAAAACAGTGAGAGCAGCTTCACAGAGCTTTCAGAACTTTAGCACCAAGCTGACATGGACACGCTCGCTTACAAATGTCCAGAGGTGTGAAGGGCAGCAGGGCGCTGGTGGCATTGCCTGCGATGCTTGTAACACACAGGTAGGCCATGTGAAACGTTCTCAGCTCGTCCTCATTGTAGTCCAGAGCGCACCAGTAGCGGGAGAGACGAGATGAGTACGAGCACTGATAATGAAGGAATCCGCCTGCTGGTCTGCAAGAAGGTGGAAGGGAAGACAGAAAGAAAGACAATCACTTATAATGATAATATAACTAACACTTAATCAAACACTTTTGTCAGTAGTTCCACTATTTAAAATTATTATATTAATTATTATTAATTATTAAATTATTCAACTGCCCAGTTTCATCAGATGTAAAATTTCCTTCAAATGTAGATTTTATTCTAAAGAAAAAGCTACTTTTTTCTCTTAATTTTGATCTAAAATCAGCAAATTCTAAAAAAAAAATAATTTCTGACAAGAAGCTGATAACCCACAACAGGGTTTCAGAGAACATTATCAAAAACACATTAACTGTACATATTATATATACTTCTCTGTGTAGGCTTGGAAACCACAACTCTTTCAAAGTAATAACCTCCGCCAAGGAGGTGATGTCATTGCTGCTTGTCTGTCTGTGTCCAGGATTACACAAAAACTACTGAACTGATTTCCATGACATTTTGTAGAGGGGTGGGGTGCGAGCCAAGGAAGCACACACTAACTTTTGATAGAGGGAGTGGGACTAGGATTTAGTTTTTCACATTTGTCACATTGCATGTGTGTCCTCACCTTTTATTCAGCCTGAGGGAACAGTTCATGTTTCTGCTCACAGGCCTCTGTGGCGTCCACTCACAGCGAATCTTACTGCTTGGTGACTTCTTGTAGCAGGACAGCCTGGGACTCTCAGGAGGATCTGACAGGACATTAATACAGTCAGTCATATGTTGCCTTTAGAAGGAGGAGCAAACTTTGGTCCACTATCTTTTATCCAAGATCCAAATGTGAGGATTGTGCCAAAACACAAATCCTGACATTTGAGAGGACGTGACCAGGGAATATTTGTAGTGTCAGACCTTGGATTTTTGTAAATCAGGGGTCATTAAGGGGACAATTATATGTCCAATGCATTATTCCTGATTCAGTAAGTCGTTCATTCCTTGTTTACTGTTAGTAGTAGAGCTTTGAGCAAAGCCACACATCATTGAATATATTTTGAAATTTGTTCCATTTTCATGTACACTGTGTTCTTCAAAAAAATAAGAAGACAAAAATGTTCAAGTACTACTTAAAGACTAGTGACGGGACAGGGGCACTTCAGGGGCCAATCCGAGTTCAGCTGGGGGACAACGTGTCCCCTGGCCCAAACCCTGGATCCGCCCCTAAATGTGCCTTATTTTAGCCTGATAAATAAATACAAATGTTGATTATTTTTCTGTAAACAGGCCTTTTTCTTTGCTAACTTATGTAATGTCTACATAAGTCAGTGTTTCACTCGAAGTGTCTTTGCCCACTGATTACGATGTGTGGCCCTTTTTACCACCAATGTTAAACCTTGAGTTAAAACATGACAGAACAGTTGTTTCCTTTGACTCAAATCAAAGTGACACCTCTAACTTTACTCCTCCATTATTCTGACTCACCTTCAACAACTACCCTAACGGACAACCTCTCTCTGCCTCTGTGATGACAGCTGTACCTCCCAGAGTCCGTCCCTCTCACTGAGAACAGAGACAGAGTTGCTCCTCTCTTCTCAAATGTGATTTCTCTCCCCTCTTGATTCCCCGTCCCCACTTTCTTCCCATTCAACCTCCACTGAGGCTGTGATTTTGTGCCTCTTGTTACCCTGCTCCTGTTCTCCCCTTCCTCCTCCTCATCTTCCCAGTAGTCACCCTCTCCATCCGACTCTTCACCGTCCCAGTTGGATTGACCCCTCAGCAGTCCGCCCACACTGGTCGGTTGGGTCACGTGAGTAGTGGGAGAAGCTGTGTTTGCTGTATCTGTGTCTCTTGGGCCTCTGGATTCTCTTGTCACAGTATTGACTTCTGCCCCAGGGCTGATGTGGTGTTCTTCCTTTAGGGAACTTTCCTGTTCGCTGTAAATAATGTTTCCAGTGGTCGTGGGTGCGACTGAAGAACTCGCTCTCCTGTTGTTGTTTGGGCTGTTGGCAATGTCGACCTTTACTCCATCCACCGTTACATGACCTTTGCAGGTGAGAACCAGGTTACTGCCCGAGGATAAAACCAACACACCTGGTGGGGGGTCTGCGGTGAAAAACAAATGACAAAAACATTTTAAAGAATTAATAAATAAAAAAAGTATGTGCATTCATGTTTGAATTTTAGACTTGTTTAGAGTCTATTTTGTGTTATTTTGCCTTGAGTATTGTTACAGTCACAGTTGACAAGACACAGCACATAAGATGCAGCAACAACATATATATCCTACCTCCTTTTGAACTTCCTCTTTTAATTTGTGTGTCCTCTTCCCCATGACTTTTTTCTTTCTCAAACTCACACCTCTTTGGCTCTTTGTGATTTCTGATATTTACAGTGTTCTGCATGTGCTCAGACCTCTCACAGCCAATTACGACATGAGCTGTATTTGTATTTATATCTTCCTGTTTCCTGGAAGTCCATTGCCCTTAGTTCGAACTGTTTTCCCCCCACCAGTCCTCGGTCTTATCCAGTTCCCACTTTTTTTTTCCGTGGGGAAACTTACATGGACTTTGCAGCTGAGAGAGTGTGGAATGCTTTTAGTTTCCATGTCCTTTTCCAAACTATTTACATAATAATGTCAGTGATTTAAGTTCAGGTTATGTTTTACATCAAATGAGGAGAAGTTGCCTCAAATCCCCACAACCCCCTCCTACAGGTTTTAGTCCAGTACAACAAACATGACCAAGGTTAAAAACACATTTAAACTAGATGCTGATTGGTTAGTAAAGAGCAACGTGAACAAAGAGAGTAGCTACTTCAATTAAAAAAAGTCTGCTTCATTCTTGAAATAATAATAATGTTAATAATAATAATGAATTGTCTTTCTTGTAAAGCACTTTGTAACTGCTGCTGTAACAATTAAGTAATATAATATTTATACTACTACTACTACTACTAATAATAATAATAATAATAATAAATGTTCGTCTTTGTAGAGCACTTTGTAACTGCTGCTATAACAATTAAGGAAATAATACTTATACTAGTACTACTACTACTACAACTACTACTTATACGACTACTACTACTACTAATAATAATAATAATAATAATAATAATAAAAATATCTGATTTGTTAGGTTAAAACGAGATCTCTCTAAATCTCAGGTTCAGTTAAAAATCATTGAATCTCTCCCTGTGGATAAGACCAAACTAAAACGCTCTTTACATCTGTTCTTTAAAAATCAAAACAGAAGCTGAGTGACTCAAACAGAGTCATATCTGTAGACTATGTTTCTGACTGGACTTCCCAGTCAGTAACAAGCAATGGCAGAAGAAAGGAAGAAAGAAGAAAACATGTCCACGTCAGATCTCACCTCTCCTGGGACAGCTGCCGTCGAAAATGCCGCGGACCGGCGTGGAGCACAGAGCGAACAGAACAGGGAGAAAAATCCGCATTTTTGGGCACGGGTCTCCCTTCGCCGAGTCGTCACACCATCACCGAGGACTCACGCGAACGACAACAGCTGGAGAAAGTCGCGTCTGTGAACCACCTTCATCCAAACTTGTGTCAGTCCAACAACAGACAGTCCTCCACCACACACATGATAGTGAAGAACAGTTGGCAGCTTCCTCTATGATCCCTCAGACCCGTTATTGTGAAATCCCACAGAGACGCAGAAGAAATCCCCCTCAGAAACATCGAACATACTCAGTCCGTGTCTGCATTTATATTTAAATATCCTGATATTATCCACACGAGGCACAATTCCAATTGACTGTGCAGCTTTTCACACTTTTAAATGAGATAATGCTGCTTTTCTTTTCTTTATTCAAAGGTAATAACACTGCTTTTTGATTTGCACACTGCTCAAATCTATAAATATACCTTTGCATATAGAAAGTGTCACATCAAGATAAATAAGTAGACCAAAAGAGGATTTTTGCTTTTGCCACAATAAAGTTTTTTGTGGTAAAACTCTCCTGTTTTCAGTTCTTTTTCACTTTACATAATTTCACGTTTCACTAGACATGTTTCTACTTCTTGCGCCATAGTCATTTCAAGCTGAAACTTGTTACATGAAATGAGATTTGCATGGACACGGTGTGTTTCTCTCCTGTGACAGAGGGGTAATATGTTTATTGACCACCTTTCGACAGCTTCACATTTTGCCCTCAGAAATGACCCGTGCTTGAACAATGCACGGGGCCAACTACGGTACAGTATATTCTTTTTTAATATGCTTTTCCAGACCATATCCACTGCCCCTTTGGAGAGATCTGAGAGCAGATCTATATTGTTCCTCTGTTTGCCCTATAATGATTATCTCACCCCATGTCTGGATTTGCAATGTGATGCAGTGCCATGCGTGATGGATGCATCAGGAGTCAGAAAGGAGAGGTAAGCTACTTCACATTTTGGCATTATTAAGGTATAATCATTCCCAAACCTCTTCCCTTCATTCAAATAAAAAAAGGGACTAAAAAAGTAAGACTAATTTAAAGCACTTATTGAACAGTGTGTATACGGTATGAATCTGGTTCACACAAAAAGTGACATGTATGATCGAGAATTGGTTTCTTTGCACTGCGGCCATGTCCGAGTCCGCCAGACTCTATCATTACATCAGAGGTGCATAAAGATGAACTGGGCCTTTGTCAGACCAACGGAAAGGCCCAACTTGCAAACAGAAGAAAATAAGAGTTTGCTGTAAGGTACAACTCAAATATGGGCCCTTAGATAAAACACATCAATATGATGCAAAAAAGAGAACATGTGGTGTAGAAGTAAAATAAAACATATCAATGAGAGAAAAGGCTCAGAAATCTCACAAGAGTCTTTTGCAATGTTCTGTAGCTGAGGGTCCCGTTCTCACTGAGAACTATAGTGAACACAGAAATACAAACACTTCACTGAAAGTTATTCAGCTCAATGAGTCTAATCTTGAAAGTGGAAACAATCTTTGAGATAATGAATAATAATAAAGTTATCTTCGCATCTATTTCCATCCCTCATTTAGACGCTGTACATCGTCAATCTCATGATATCCTGTCAGCCATTCATGATCGTACGCTGTAGGAACATGTACAATATATCACCATTCAATCCCAGCTCACAGTTGGCAAAGCCCATCTCATCAGGGAGTGTTTCTGTGATTCAGATGAAAATGGTTTATTTTGAGATGTATCAGCTGGGAAACAGAGTGGAGAGCCCTGTGTGATTTTATAACAGTCCACATGCTCTCAGTATCTCAGCAGATCTCCAGAAAAACACTGAGCACATCCTGTATGAAGGGGCAAACATCTGATGAACTGCAGCCAACAAGTAACTCTTCCGTTCATTATGAATGCTTCATTCAATGTGGCTGGTTTCCTTAGCGACGGAGGGTAGGCCCTGGCTGTTGGATGCACCGCTACGAGCTGCGAAACCTTTCCAACCAAACAGAGCTTCCTGTTGGAGAAAGGAAGAATAAATAAACGATGTAGGATTTCTCATGTGTTTCGACGGTTTTGTTCAATTGGGAATAACGGCGGCTCACCTGCACACTACCGAGAGAGAGCGTCCAGCCTCCAGGGGAGTCTCCCCCGTGGCATCTCACTGCTGAGGAGCCGAGGACGCTGGAACTCGGGGCCTGAGCTGGACCCTGAGGTGCAGCTGACTCTGGGCCCGGTGCTGCAGCTGGATGGGTTTTTGTGGCCAAAGCAGGAACAGGCTGCAGATCACGGGCTGGGGCCGTTTCCTCCTCGATAGGTGTCTCCTGTGAACCGCCAAGAACGGAGGAGGAGTTTGAGAGTGGAGGAAGTGACCCAGAGACACAACTGGGTGCTGGACTGCACTCCCCTGAGGCGCTGGGGGGAGTGTGAGTGTGAGTGTGTTTCTTCCTGCGGAGCGTGTCGATCCAGCTGGAGCTGTGTCTGGAGGCGAAGCTGGCCAGGGCCAGAGAGGAGAGCCTCATGTTCTTCCCAGAGGTGATCAGCTCTCCAAAGCCCTCCTGGTGGGCGAAGGCATAGCCTGACCTCCTCGAACCACCCCGAGCGCCCAGACGACCCTCTGACACGCTGCCCACGCCATGCCAGGCACTTCCTACACTGCGTCCAACTGGCTTCCTCTTCTTCTGCCGCACCAACTGCGTGTAGCGCACCTGGTATATAGACGAAGGAGAGGAAGGGCAACATCATTTTTGGCTGAATGTCATTGTTAGTTTAACACAGTCAACAGGATTATTTAATGAAGCTAGAGGGAAACAGAAAAAATATACAGTTAATCTCAGAGGTGAGAAGTATTAAAGTACAAATACTTTATTGCTGTAGTGAAGCAGATTTTTTAGGTATTTGTACTTGAGTCTTTCTGACTGCTTTTTACTTTGATACCTTGAGTACATTTCAGAGCATGTACTTTTCCCTGAGTAAAGACGTCGAATAAGTACTTATACCTTTACTCGAGTCATTTCAACAACTTCTGGATGAGTAAAGAATGTGTTTTTTTTCCCTTGGTTGTTCATGTGCCACTGAATGTCTTGCATTTAGTTTTCCATGCTATTTTAGCTATTTTGGGCCCGTTACATACTGTATGAACCTGTGCAAAGAAAAAACACATCAAAAACAAGAACGTCTCTACAGCTTGCCGACAGCGGCTTCTGTCGGATGCTGAGGGAGCTCAACACACAATCACTGCCTCACACACTCATCTTACACACAAGAACTAAAGCTTGTGTCATTAGGCTCCACTGTCCAAGTCAATATTTGCACAGTATTTAAAGTCCACGAAGCCGCTGATGGCCTCAGACTCAGAGGAACTGTTTGTGCATGTGCTGTTAATCATTGGCTGTGCCCAGTTTAGATCGGACATGTGGACGGAGAAGATACTGACTCGTGCTGCGATGAAGTAGATGGAGACGACAGTGTCAGAGACTTTGTGTGTTTCTGTGCGTTTTCTCACCGTGTCTGAGAGCTGAGGTTTCAGGTCCAGCTTGAGGAAGCGGAAAGCCAAAACTGGAACTATGCATATTGCTGTCGCGAGCGCAATAGTCAACCACACGACTGGCTGCAATAACGTGCTCTGGGCACTACCTGTACTCACACACAGACAAACAAACAAATAGACACACAAACTTGAACAAAAACACTGTATGCATCCTCGAGTATTAGACATCTTTACTGCATGATCGCACTGCTGGAGTGAAATTACTTCAGGAGGTGACTGCAGTGTGTGAACATGAAATACTTACAAATCTCTGCATATGTCTTTAGTTGTGGGTCAAACCATATATCGGTGATCTGATATGATCAGCATTCTAGTTTTTATTATGTGTAAAAAAACATTGGCTGATAGATTATTATCTCTAAAATATGTGGACATCTGCCACAAAAGTCCAGTACAGGTGTGTTTGTGTGTGCGACTAACTAATAAACTGTAAAGGTTAACTGACCGACAAAGTGGAACTGATTGGGAAAGATCCTGAAGAGGCTCTGACTGTGCAGGGCCAACATGATGGTGAAGTAGCAGCCGACAGAACCCCACACAAACACATGGTTGATGACCGTCCAGAAGCCTGTGTCGAGAGCGATCTACACACAGAGGCACATGCAGGGACACGAAACAGTAAGGACACCACGATAGAACAAACAGCTGTGAAAGCATGATGGTTCCCGGCAGCAAGGAAAGCAGACACCACCTGTACGCTGACCACGATGACCAGTGCTGTCGCCGTGGTGACAGCGAAGGTCTGGTAGTCGGCGAGGGGCACTCCGTTGCTCTGAGTGGCATCAGACAGGATAGCATAGGGGACAAAGAACAGCACCACCGATGTGTATATGCCCTGGGTGATGCAGATGAAGAACTCCTTCTTGTTGAAGAGGAGGTTGAGCTGCCCGGGTTCATACAGCTTCGGATACTCCAGACTCCTGTGGTCAGGAACATCCTGCATTAAGGCACAACACGAGGGATTACATTGGTTAGAACAAGACCCTGCTGTGGAGGAGTCATTACTACAGGATACAGATCACGGCTGGGGACCCAGGGTGACTGGGCCTTGGATGTTAGAGCCCCCAAACGGTGGGACTTTCAACCTACTGAGATCAGACAGGCATGTGTTTTATGAATCTTTTCTTAAAACTTTTTTTAGTTGCGGCCCATGAAGTGCCACTTTCCTGTCAGTAGTCTTTTAAAAAAAAAACCAACTAGTTATTAGTAATAACACTAACAACATATATGAACATTTATTACAATTCGTTATTTTCTAAGCTTTTTTGAAGAACAAAATGACTTGGAACAATTGTTTGTTAATGAAAGTACTATTTAAATTAGGTTTATTTTGTAATTTTGTAAAAACAAAAGTTACTGCAATTCAGTCAGACAACTCACGTTGAAACGTTTATTGCAGCAGTAGAACAGGTTCAGTGTTTGGTGTCTCGGCTCCAAATTTCTCTATGCTTAAATAGACCACCTGATAAGGTGGGTGTGTATTATAGATGGTTGTGGAGAGTGAGGTATGTCACATGATGTATGTCACATGATTGGAGCAGCACAGCTCGAGTTGCCTGCCTGAACTAGCCTCGCCGGCATCGCTCCATTTCCTCACATTAAAATATTGTGGTAAACTGTCCTAGTCGTGCAACAGCGTCAGTTATGATACTCAATACGTGATACTTTGAACCGACCTGGTCAAATATCCCCATGGCCAGCACAGGGAGGGAGGTGTAGACAATGTTGTAGAGTGTGATGAAGTACTGATCATAAACAGTCTACGAGAGAGAGAGGAGACGCACACAAAACACACACAGTTAAAATCATCACGTTCATTTCCTAACCCCGTGCTTTCCCCCGTGACCCAGCCTCTCTGACCTGAGCTGAGAAGCCACAGAAGAAACCGAACCAGAAGTGCACCATGGTGAAGGCAAAATTCTTGTAGAAGAAGTAGCAGAGGAAACGGCAC